>CM033469.1:401832530-401867932 GCA_019447015.1 Hymenochirus boettgeri | reverse complement strand
CTGTACTATACTGTACTATACTGTACTATACTGTACTATACTGTACTGTACTATACTATACTGTACTATACTATACTATACTGTAGTGTACTATACTGTACTATACTGTACTATACTGTACTATACTGTACTGTACTGTACTGTACTATACTGTACTATACTGTACTATACTGTACTGGACTGTACTGGACTGTACTGGACTGTACTGGACTGTACTATACTGTACTATACTGTACTATACTGTACTGTACTATACTGTACTGTACTGTACTGTACTATACTGGACTATACTGTACTGTATTATACTATAATGTACTATACTGTACTGTACTGTACTATACTGTACTGTACTATACTGTACTGTACTATACTGTACTATACGGGACTATACTGTACTGTATTATACTATACTGTACTATACTGTACTATACTGTACTGTACTGTACTATACTGTACTGTACTGTACTGTACTATACTGTACTGTACTGTACTATACTGTACTGTATTATACTATAATGTACTATACTGTACTATACTGTACTGTACTGTACTGTACTATACTGTACTGTACTGTACTATACTGGACTATACTGTACTGTATTATACTATAATGTACTATACTGTACTGTACTATACTGTACTGTACTATACTGTACTGTACTGTACTATACTGTATTGTACTGTACTATACTGTTACTGTACTATACTGTACTGTACTGTACTATACTGTACTGTACTATACTGTACTGTACTATACTGTACTGTACTGTACTGTGCTATACTGTACTATACTGTACTGTACTATACTATACTGTACTATACTGTACTATACTGCATTATACTGTACTATACTGTACTATACTGTACTATACTGTACTGTACTGTACTATACTGTACTATACTGTACTGTACTGTACTATACTGTACTGACTATACTGTACTATACTGTACTATACTGTACTGTACTATACTATACTATACTGTACTATACTGCACTATACTGTACTATACTGCACTGTACTGTACTATACCGTACTATACCGTACTATACTGTACTATACTATACCGTACTGTACTGTACTAGTACTGTACTGTACTGTACTATACTGTACTATACTGTACTATACTGTACTATACTGTACTGACTATACTGTACTATACTGTACTGTACTATACTATACTATACTGTACTATACTGCACTATACTATACTATACTGCACTGTACTGTACTATACTGCACTATACTATACTATACTGCACTGTACTATACTGTACTGTACTGTACTATACTGTACTGTACTGTACTATACTGTACTATACTGTACTATACTATACTGTACTATACCGTACTGTACTGTACTATACTGTACTATACTGTACTGTACTGTACTATACTGTACTATACTGTAATGTACTTTACTATACTGTACAGTACTGTACTATACTGTACTGTACTATACTGTACTGTACTGTACTATACTGTACTGTACTATACTGTACTATACTGTACTATACTGGACTATACTGTACTGTACTATACTGTACTGTACTATACTGTACTGTACTATACTGTACTATACTGTACTATACTATACTGTACTATACTGTATTATACTATACTATACTGTACTATACTGTACTGTACTATACTGTACAGTACTGTACTATACTGTACTGTACTATACTACACTATACTATTCTGTACTGTACTATACTGTACTGTACTGTACTATACTGTACTGTACTATACTGTACTGTACTATACTGTACTCTACTATACTGTAATCTACTGTACTGTACTATACTGTACTGTACTATACGATACTGTACTGTTCTATACTGTACTCTACTGTACTATACTGTACTATACTGTACTGTGTACTATGCTATACTGTGCTGTACTGTACTATACTGTACTGTACTGAACCATACTGTACTGTACTATACTATACTGTACTATACGATACTGCTCTATACTGTACTGTACTATACTGTTCTATACTGTACTGTACTGTACTATACTGTATTGTACTGTACTATACTGTACTGTACTGTACAGTACTGTACTATACTGTACTATACGGTACTATACTGTACTGTACTGTACTATACTGTACTGTACAGTACTGTACTATACTGTACTATACGGTACTATACTATACTGTACTGTACTATACTGTACTGTACTATACTGTACTGTTCTGTACTATCCTGTACTGTACTATACTACACTATACTGTACTGTACTATACTGTACTGTACTATACTGTACTTTACTGTACTGTACTATACTGTACTATAATGTACTACACTCTACTATACTATACTGTACTATACTATACTGTACTATACTATAATATACTGTACTGTACTATACTGTACTGTGCTGTACTATACTATACTGTACTGTATTATACTGTACTATACTGTACTGTACTATACTATTCTATACTATACTCTACTGTACTATACTGTACTATACTGTACTGTACTATAATGTACTGTACTATACTGTACTATACTGTACTGTACTATACTATACTATACTGTACTGTACTGTACTATACTATACTGTACTGTACTATACTGTACTATACTGTACTGTACTATACTGTACTATACTGTACTGTACTCTACTGTACTGTACTATACTCTACTGTACTTTACTGTGCTGTACTATACTATACTGTATTATACTGTACTGTACTGTACTATACTATTCTATACTATACTGTACTATACTGTACTGTACTGTACTATAATGTACTGTACTATAATGTACTGTACTATACTGTACTGTACTATACTGTACTGTACTATACTGTACTGTACTATACTGTACTGTACTATATTATACTGTACTGTACTATACTGTACTGTACTGTACTATACTGTACTGTACTCTACTATACTATACTGTACTGTACTATTCTATACTGTACTATACTATACTGTACTACACTGTACTGTACTGTACTATACTGTACTATACTATACTATATTATACTAAACTGTACTATACTGTACTATACTGTAATGTACTGTACTATACTGTACTGTACTATTCTATACTGTACTATACTGTACTGTACTATACTATACTAGACTGTACAATACTGTACTGTACTATACTGTACTGTACTATACTGTACTGTACTATACAGTACTGTACTATACAGTACTGTACTATACTGTACTGTACTATACTATACAGTACTGTACTATAATGTACTGTACTATACTGTACTGTACTGTACTATACTGTACTGTACTATTCTATACTGTACTGTACTATACTGTACTGTACTACACTGTACTGTACTGTACTACACTGTACTGTACTATACTGTACTGTACTGTACTGTAATGTACTGTAATATACTGTACTGTACTATACTGTACTGTACTGTACTATACTGTACTGTACTATACTATACTGTACTGTACTATACTATACTATACTGTACTATACTGTACTGTACTGTACTATACTGTACTGTACTATACTATACTATACTGTACTATACTATACTGTACTATACTATACTACACTATACTGTACTGTACTATACTATACTATACTGTACTATACTGTACTATAGTATACTGTACTATACTATACTGTACTATACTATACTGTACTGTACTATACTATACTGTACTATACTATACTGTACTATACTATACTATACTATACTGTACTGTACTATACTATACTGTACTATACTATTCTGTACTATACTATACTAAGAGAAGAAAGTCTAGCCTTGAATCCAGGGGCATTTTACCTTTTACAGAAGGTATCAGTTGGGATTTGATCCTATGACCCTGAGACTTCGGAATGTTCATGTTTGAGGATTGGGCCCCTTATAGTCAATGGGAAGAAAATGTCCCGAAATGCACCAATCACACGGTAATGCTTCCACAGAACGTCTGGGCCAAATTTCATGTCTCTATCTGGAAAACCGGGGGAAGAGATACAGTGCAAAAAAGAATAAAAGGGAAGAAGAAGAAATAGAAAGAACAGGAATTGGGCTCTACACACACACGTTAGTATCAGTGCAAAATAATACACGGTGGCAATAAACCGATAACTTCAGCCCTATTTCTAAAGCCACAGTATCACTACATAGCAATACCATGTCTAACTGGGGGCACAAAATGGTGCAAGGGATCAGTGCTTTGCGCTATGCCTGTATTTTGCTGTGTGGCTGTGGAATACTGATACTAGGTGGCATTTTACAACAACATGGTATATTCATTAGGACTCCAATGTGTTACTTTATGGTGTGGATAAATAATGATAGCGTGGCCTATAAATGAATGTGGTATCACAATATAATAATAAACCCCTTTATAAATAAGACCCATAGTCTCAATACTCATCTTTACCAGCAAAAGGAACGTTAAGATTTCTACACTCTATATGCTACATTGATCCAATTGTTACAATTCCTGGAATCCTGCCCTGTGTTATTAGTTTTCATTTATCTCCTTATACATTTATATGTACCATTTAATTACACATTCACATCAGCCCTGCCCTTGCAATCTTAGTACAAAAATACAGAACTGATCATTGTGTTGGACTAACAGTGCAGGAGACTCCAGGTCTACACCTCCAGTATAGTCACATCTTCTCTGCTAACATCATCTGTCAATCACAGGGGAAAACTGTCCCACTGTCTGGAGCCCATTATTACATATCCCCCTATAGCAGATGAATGAACTAAACCAGAGCTGAATCATAAAGGTGTCATGGGATTAAACGTGACGGCTGTAAATCTTCCAAAGCTGTGATACACAAAGGAAGAAGATGCTGATTTTGTAGGGCTGGAGGAAATGGATTGGGTTAGTAAATAAATCAAGGGATTATGGGTAAACCGAGAGACACGTCTATCGGAAAAAAGGTCAATTTTAGGGCCACACCACACAAGTACATTTTTTGGGCACTCAAGTGGGGCCACAGCCTAAATGATGAGCAGTTGGTTGCTGGAACATCGTTTAAACGTTGAGAGGTTTATGATCAGTATAACTGGTTATTTTTCCATCTTGGCTCCTATTGTTCTAATCCCCTTTCTGGCTGGCACACCATGCCCGATCTGGGGACCTTAGCAGGGGGGTATGTGGCTCAAAAAGCTGCTAAATAAAAGATTCAGTGCAAAGTTAATCAATTACAGTTGGGAAAATACCTAAAACTTCTCTCAGCCGTGGTAGTTTTCCTATAGGGGAGTCGGATGCAGTCGTGGGAAACACACAGTCCTGAGAATTTCCCTATGATGTGTATATCCTGTGTATAAGGAGAACGCTCGGGACTGTGTGTTCCCTGATCTTTGAAAAATGACAGACAGGATCTGCAAGTTTATCTTTAATACAGCTTTACTGTGTGTACCCAGCTTAACTATTATCTATCTGTCTGTGTCTCTATCCTATTATTATCTATCTGTGTCTCAATTATCTATCCTATTATCTATCTGTCTGTCCATTATCTATCTGTGTTTATGTCACCTATCCTGTTACCTGTCCGTCTGTCTATTGTCTATCTATCTGTGTCTCCATTATCTTTCCTATCTATTATCTAGCTATCTGTGTTTGTCTGCCATTTTATGGGGGCTCCAAATCTATTAGGGGCCACTCATTTATGTCTCCAGGTATCCCATCTCAGGCAGTCTGTGAGTCTTACTAGACCATGGGAAACGTCTGTAAGACCCTCCACCCTTGGGATGTAAGTTGTAAGGGATGTAAGTTGGAAGGGATGTAAGGGATGTAAGTTGGAAGGGATGTAAGGGATGTAAGTTGGAAGGGATGTAAGTTGGAAGGGATGTAAGGGATGTAAGTTGGAAGGGATGTAAGTTGGAAGGGATGTAAGGGATGTAAGTTGGAAGGGATGTAAGGGATGTAAGTTGGAAGGGATGTAAGTTGGAAGGGATGTAAGGGATGTAAGTTGGAAGGGATGTAAGTTGGAAGGGATGTAAGTTGGAAGGGACGTAAGTTGGAAGGGACGTAAGTTGGAAGGGATGTAAGGGACGTAAGTTGGAAGGGATGTAAGGGATGTAAGTTGGAAGGGATGTAAGGGACGTAAGTGTGAAGCGATGTAAGGGATGTAAGTTGGAAGGGATGTAAATTGTTGTCTTGCAAACGTATTGTGACTGCTGGCGGAAAGGTGGTCAGGGGGAGAAAAGTCCCGGAAATGGAAATTGTCAGGGTGGCATGTCTGTTTCCCTCAAATAGAATTTCTTACACAAAAACTTATAAATATAAATACACTACCAAACACATACATGTACACTCTCACACATAAACACTACTAAACACATACATGTACACTCTCACACATACACACTACCAAACACATACATGTACACTCTCACACATACACACTACCAAACACATACATGTACACTCTCACACAAACACACTACCAAACACATACATGTACACTCTCACATATACATACTACCAAACACATACTGCTCCAATGTCTACCTACCCATGGGCCTCTGCTCCAACCTCTACCTACCCATGAGCCTCTGCTCTAACCTCTTACTACCCATGGGCCTCTGCTCAATAATACCTCCCAACTTGTCTAGGGTGATGAATTAGGATGGGGGCAGAGACTGCCGTGGGACTTTGTGAGTAACCTTCAAATCGAGTCTGTCCCAGGGTAACTGTGGTGGTTGGGGGATTATACCAACCCATGGTCCTCTGCTTCAACCTCTACTTACCCATGAGTCTTTGCTCCAACCTCTACATACCCATGCTCTTCTCTGGTATCAGCTCAAATTTAAATTTTAAAAAAGTTTGTCATTTGCATAATGAGTCCCGCCCACAATCTTAAAGACATAAACATTCTCAATATTTAGTTCATTCAAACACCTCTCATGACAATTTCACTATACTCACGGAAACAACTTTACATTTTCTGAAACTACAATTTGAGACAAGTAAAATATATATTTATCTGTGTTTGCTTTGTCATTAAATTATTAATGTTTAGTGAGTACTCCTAATTGCCCCCACCCCCCCTTACTCACTGCCTCCTTGTAGTGTCTGCGACACTTATAAGTTCTGCACAGCCTCACTATGAACACTGCTCTGTTTACACATCTCCCCCTCCCTCCCCCTTGCCTTCTTTTCTCTGCTGATTCTCTTAATTGTTGCAGAAAGTGTGCTGGCATGCAGGCAAAGAGGTCAGGCATGGGTCACATATGATTTATGCTTGAGTGACAGGTCTTTCCCTGTAAACGCTGTGTTTTCAAATGATGATTTCCCAGGATCTACAGCTCAGATTTAAAATCTGAAAAACGTTTTGGAGCAGTGGGATCTTGCTGTATCTACAGGTACACTGTTTGAAAATTCGCTTTTTTAAAGATACCCTTTAAGGCAAAAAAATGAGAACCATTTTTAACGACAGAGACTCCCTAAATTATTTACAGGCCTTTCAGACCTCAGCTATACAGAAAATATTGCTTATCCAAAAAATATAATAACCTCAGCCCCTGACAATATATCCCCCCTCCTCCCAACACCTAAATCACCCAGTAGCCCAACGTGTGTCAGAAACAGGCAATAAAATTGATTGAGGTGCTAAGGACTGTGTGTGACCTCATAAAGGGAAACACAAGGCACTTCTCGGACTCTAGTATTCCAGTTATTAATACAGTTATTTATTTTCATGACGTGATTATAGATTATATTCCCAGTACCTGCCAGTGATTTTCATAACCATAAATATTATATTTTCCTTTTCTGTTTGATTAATTTGCCCTTTGCTCCCAGCATTGAAAGAGCTTCAAATGAAACCCCCAGTGTCCCGGCTGTAATATTGATCAGAACCCTTGCAGTGTACATACATTATATAGACACGGTTATAGTTATGTAATTAAGTATTCATGAGCGTCAGGAAATGTAATAAAATCTTTTACCCCACCCCCTAACCATTTATTGATAAATAGATCTACAGGTTGGCTTGTCCGTCACAGACCCTAAGCTCTGCCCTCCCTGATTAATGTAACCGTACAATCCATTACCAGTTCTGTAGTCAGCTTCTTCTCCCTCTCCTTGTCATGTGCTCAGCGGTGATTTAAACCCCACACGTTTATGTTCCCGGAATTCTACACCATTAAGCAGCTGGTCCTTTATTTTTAGTATTTTTCAGGTTATGTGAATTCCGTTATCCAATTCACATAGAAGGATGGGCATGTCCACCTCTGTGTCCACTTGGCTAATGTTTACATTTCTGAAATGGACTTCCCCAAAGGTCCAGACATAAAGAGAAGTGAATCTACAGATTTAGATTTAATTTCATTTATAGCTTGCCTCTCTACCCAACCACCCCTTAAGCTGTACTCAGGGGAGGGGACTTAAAATTCTTGGTTTTTACCCCTGGTTCAAAAATTGGCACTTACCTTCTATGCACCCTTGCTGCCTCGATCTGGACAAACCGCATTAAAACACCACTTGTGGAGGGGGTGGAGCCAAATCGAGATGGTCCGACTGCACCCCAGGGATAAGGACCAAGCATTTTAGTCCCTTACCCTGTGTACAGCTTATAGGGCATGTTCACCCTTAAAGGGCATGTCCACCCTGGAAAAAAACTTTTAGCATAAGATAATGCAGTCAATCAAGGCTGATGACAACTGATAACACAGCCAATGATTGACTGCTGTGTTACCTGCTGCCTCCTCTGCACACACTCAAACTCATAAAAAGCTCATTGAGCAGAGGAAGGATTCAGGTGCCTTTGCCAAAAAAAATAGAACTTATCATTAAATATCTAGTTAAAAATACATGTAATAAACTGGTAAAAATAGCAGTTGGGTTTGTGGGCAGATAACTGTGGACATGCTCTTAAAGGGTTGGTTATAGTTTATAAGGTATTCATGTGTATGAAGTAAGGCTATAACACACAAGAGCCATGAATATTCTGTAAGGTTATACTTTATAAACGGTGATTACTGAATGCTGTAGCCCTTATGGGATGTACCAATTCCCTGTATATATTTCCCTGATGATCTATGTAAACATTACATATATATATTACAGTCATTTTATTCATCTAAAGAGAAATCAATGCAGACATCCTTGTTCCTGTCAGTCAGTGAATAAGGATTGAATTCATTTTTCGTTCTGTTTTTACGCCGGAACCAATTAACATTTCACTGTAAATTACATGGCCAGGAAGTTTGTCTTCGTTTAGTTAATTGACTAGATGGATATTAGCACCTGTTCAAATTACAATTACGGATAGTGTTCATTGGGATTGTTTTATAGGATTTTCAACCTCCTAGATATACTAATTAAGTGATGTGTAAGTAGTTCCTAAACCAAAGATATGTAATAAAATGTTTCAGTACATAAAGTCCCTGCATTTACTGCCCCTCCCATAAGCTCAGTGGCATCAGACATGCTCAGTATGATTCATCCAGAGGGAGAATATCTTTTAGGCAGAAGTTCTCCTTTAATTCCTCACTATCAAAGGCTAATTGGGCTCTGAGATTTTAAGTAAAGATGTAAATTCATTTGAAAGTAAAAACCATATCAACAATCAATTTGAGGATCTTTATGAGTTATGCGCTGCTGCCCTCTGCTGGGCAGAATAGTCACTGCCAAGTATTTCTGGTGTAAGAAGTAAAAACCGTAAGTTGGTGATGTAGAACCTTGGCACTCAAGATGTTTAAAAACTTCAAGTCCCAGTTTGGAGTTGTCCTGTTCTGAAGTCACGCTAACCGATGTTATATCAATTAGCATGAAGTTAATCGTGCAGCCAAGGCAAGAGATGTTATATGCCGAAAGCGGCATTCTATTGCGACACTTTATACACCAGATAGTAGCTGGCTTTAAAAGTGCCATAGTTACCAATGCACCGAGAGCCGATATCGGCATATACCATCGCCGGCTGTTTGCACCGGGTTGCTGAAAGTGGCTCTCGGTGCATCGGGCTAGTAGATTTTAAAACATCTGGAGTGCCAAGGTTCAACCTCGCTGCCATAAGGGATTATTGAATAATTAAACATTAAGAAAATATACACACAAGCACACACACAGCATTAACCCTTTCACTGCCAGGAGATTTTCATTTTTTTTTTGCGTTAACTGCCAGAAGAATTTTTAGGATTTTGCCCTCAATCGCTTTAGACTAATTTTACAGTAGGAAACCTTGCAGTAAATCAGGAATATTATACATTGTTTTTTTCAGCACAAAGTCTACTTTAACATGGTAACAGAATTTTGTAACTTTTCTGGAAATTTTACTGGAATTATGGGTAAAATATGTAAAAAAAATGAAAAATTTGCAAATTTTCATGGATTTTTCCCATTTTTACTGATAGTTATCTTAAGGTTACGCACAAAATTCTTACTGTTTCTAAAAGCTCAGATACTCCCGAGTACAACGATACCAGATATATGTAGGTACCCCACTTTTCCTGTACAGGAGACCCCCTCAAACTAAAACTGCACCTCCAAGAATATTACACCAAATTAAAATGTATAACCACTACTGACAGTTAACATAGAATATCTACCAAATTATCTAAAATATCCCCACAAGTGAGATATTTTTAGAAACTACACACCCGCAGGATTTTATGAGTGAGGTTAGTTTCGATCAAAATGCAGATACCCGGACACAGCTCTGCGTCCAATTGTAAGTTATTTTCTCACATTTTCCTTTTTTTCCTCAACTGTAAAATCAGAGACAAAATCAAATGCAAATTTCAGCTAAAAGCTGTGGAGGAAAGTTCAAACGCATCTCAAATATGAAAGCCTAACCCCTCCCGAATAAAACGGTATGCCATATTCATGGGTGTACCCAGAGACATGGCTACCAACTAACCCAGAGTGTGACCAGTGCCAAATGTCAGTAGCAGCAAAACAAAACTAGCCAGTTTTGTATTTGAACAGTCTGCAGTTTTTCCACAAAACACCCCCCCAACTCAGAAATACCCCCCACAAACTATATATTCCTGAAATCTACACACCTTCAGCTATGTAACGCTGTAGTTCGTTCATTCATACCATCAATGGTGTGGGCGCAGTTCTTCGTAGAAGTTTGCACTTTTACCAGATTTTCAAAAAAAATGAACATCAAACAACATTCAAAAAGGTAGAAATCATGCCAAAACCCTATGGAATGTAAAAAAAAGTTACCAAATATCAATCTCCCAAATGTCCTGAATCAAACGGTATGCCATATGTGTGGTTACACACCCGGACGTGGAAGCGAAAAGCCACAAAGTGAGACAATGCACGATGGCTCAGAAACGGCAAAAATATTTAGCCAACTCCGAATTTGGACAGTCTGCAGTTTTTTCAACAAAACACCCCCGTAACTTAGAAATAACCCCCACAAACTATATATTCCTGAAACCTACACACCTTCAGCTATGTAACACTGTAGTTTGTTCATTCATACTATCAATGGCGTGGGCGCAATTCTTCGTAGAAGTTCGCATTTGTCTGAAAAATGAACAAAAAACAACTTCAAAAGGTAGAATTCATGCCAAAACCTCATGGAATCTAAAAAAAAGTTACTAAATATCAATCTCCCAAATGTCCTGAATCAAACGGTATGCCATATGTGTGGTTACACACGTGGACGTGGAAGCGAAAAGCCACAAAGTGAGACAATGCATGATGGCTCAGAAACAGCGAAAATATTTAGCCAATTCCGAATTTGGACAGTCTGCAGTTTTTTCCACAAAACACCCCCGTAACTTAGAAATAACCCCCATAAACTATATATTCCTGAAATCTACACACCTTCAGCTATGTAACACTGTAGTTTGTTCATTCATACCATCAATGGCGTGGGCGCAATTCTTCGTAGAAGTTCGCATTTGTCTGAAAAATGAACAAAAAAACAACTTCAAAAGGTAGGAATCATGCCAAAACCTCATGGAATCTAAAAAAAAGTTACTAAATATCAATCTCCCAAATGTCCTGAATCAAACGGTATGCCATATGTGTGGTTACACACGCGGACGTGGAAGCGAAAAGCCACAAAGTGAGACAATACACGATGGCTCAGAAACAGCGAAAATATTTAGCCAATTCCGAATTCGGACAGTCTGCAGTTTTTTCCACAAAACACCCCCGTAACTTAGAAATAACCCCCACAAACTATATATTCCTGAAATTTACACACCTTCAGCTATGTAACACTGTAGCTTGTTCATTCATACCATCAATGGTGTGGGTGCAGTTCTTCGTAGAAGTTCGCATTTGTCTGAAAAAATGAACAAAAAACAACTTCAAAAGGTAGAAATCATGCCAAAACCTCATGGAATGTAAAAAAAAGTTACTAAATATCAATCTCCCAAATGTCCTGAATCAAACGGTATGCCATATGTGTGGTTACACACGCGGACGTGGAAGCGAAAAGCCACAAAGTGAGACAATGCACGATGGCTCAGAAACAGCGAAAATATTTAGCCAATTCCGAATTCGGACAGTCTGCAGTTTTTTCCACAAAACACCCCCGTAACTTAGAAATAACCCCCATAAACTATATATTCCTGAAATCTACACACCTTCAGCTATGTAACACTGTAGTTTGTTCATTCATACCATCAATAGCGTGGGCGCAATTCTTCGTAGAAGTTCGCATTTGTCTGAAAAATGAACAAAAAACAACTTCAAAAGGTAGGAATCATGCCAAAACCTCATGGAATCTAAAAAAAAGTTACTAAATATCAATCTCCCAAATGTCCTGAATCAAACGGTATGCCATATGTGTGGTTACACACGCGGACGTGGAAGCGAAAAGCCACAAAGTGAGACAATGCACGAAGGCTCAGAAACAGCGAAAATATTTAGCCAATTCCGAATTCGGACAGTCCTGCAGTTTTTTCCACAAAACACCCCGTAACTAAAATAACCCCCACAAACTATATATTCCTGAAATCTACACACCTTCAGCTATGTAACACTGTAGTTTGTTCATTCATACCATCAATGGGTGGGCGCAATTCTTCGTAGAAGTTCGCATTTGTCTGAAAAATGAACAAAAAACAACTTCAAAAGGTAGAAATCATGCCAAAACCTCATGGAATTAAAAAAAAGTTACTAAATATCAATCTCCCAAATGTCCTGAATCAAACGGTATGCCTATGTGTGGTTACACACGCGGACGTGGAAGCGAAAAGCCACAAAGTGAGACTGCACGATGGCTCAGAAACAGCGAAAATATTTAGCCAATTCCGAATTTGGACAGTCTGCAGTTTTTTCCACAAAACACCCCCGTAACTTAGAAATAACCCCCACAAACTATATATCCTAAATCTACACACCTTCAGCTAGTAACACTGTAGTTTGTTCATTCATACCATCAATGGCGTGGGCGCAATTCTTCGTAGAAGTTCGCATTTGTCTGAAAATGAACAAAAAACACTTCAAAAGGTAGAAATCATGCCAAAACCTCATGGAATCTAAAAAAAAGTTACTAAATATCAATCTCCCAATGTCCTGAATCAAACGGTATGCCATATGTGTGGTTACACAGCGGACGTGGAAGCGAAAAGCCACAAAGTGAGACAATGCACGATGGCTCAGAAACAGCGAAAATATTTAGCCAATTCCGAATTTGGACAGTCTGCAGTTTTTTCCACAAAACACCCCCGTAACTTAGAAATAACCCCCACAAACTATATATCCTGAATCTACACACCTTCAGCTATGTAACACTGTAGTTTGTTCATTCATCCATCAATGGGTGGGCGCATTCTTCATAGAAGTTCGCATTTGTCTGAAAAATGAACAAAAAACACTTCAAAAGGTAGAATCATGCCAAAACCCATCACTAAATCTATGCTTGAGTTCAGGAACCCCCTACCCAAACCCTGAGATTTCCTTTCCCTGTGGTTCCTTGATCCTCCCGCTCTCCTCTGACGCGGCTTGACTCTTCTCGTGCTTTTTGAGCACATGAGCTTTTCACAAGGTCACGTATATGGCAGGAGGCAAGTCGGGATTTCCGGCAGACAACACAGTCCGTCCGTGACTTGACGGCTGCAACCTAGCAGAGGGACTGCTTGGGGAGACCCCCAGAAGGACAGTGGACATGCCCTTTAAATGACCATTATACAAAGCTATCTCAACAGAGGTTGTTCTTATCTAAATTTATTTTAATAGCAGTTCGCTATCTAAGATCTAGTTTAAGTTTCCTCACAACCCTCTGACTGTCATATGAACTGTTAGCAACAACAAGAGGAGAAATCCATAGTGAATTTCTAGAGAAATTAAGCTGGGGATGTTTCTTTTTGATAGATTGTCCTTGCTTAAGCTTCTACTAAAGGCCAAGGTAAAAAAAATTCCAAAACGACGCCAATTAAAGCCAATAGTTTTGCAGGTTTTCACAACAGAAATTTGCTATCAAAAAATCTCACCTGGTGAAGTCATTCAAATCTTTTACACAATTGAGTTGCCCTCGTGAGAGAGATTCGCTAGCTAGATTACTATTTTTTCCCTATCTAAGGAAAGGGGATGAAGGACTGCAAAATATCTCTTACAGCATAGTGGTTAGAATGGAAAAGCAATGCACGATTTCACCCCCCTCCATTCTATCCATAATGCGCTGGCAACTACAATTCCACACTTCCTTTGCTCGCCACTAAACCCAGGGATGCTGGAGTTTTTATTTTGAGACCTCTGAAAGGACTGCATGTTGTTAATATCCTTACAGTTATAAATGGGCATTGATTGTAAACGTCTGTTTAATTTTTCCCAGTGTTCCTAGGGTCTATTCCCACTACACGTGCAGGGTCCCACGCCAGGACCCGCAATCGCCACGATTACAAGTTTTTTGGTGCGGATCACATCGTTTATAACTCCATCATGAAAATAGTTTTGACAGCTGCACGTGCACCAAAAAAAAATGCATGCGTGCACTTGGGACCTAGCCCTGACTTGTCATTTTTCTTCTACTTTTTTAGTTAAGGGCCGACACCGATATAATTTATTATGCAGTGTGGGCTTCAGCTGTAATTGTCATTCTGTTCCCTGAATCGCAATGCAACAAACCTACTGGAATGAATATTTCTGTCTGCTCGTTCTGTACCTTATTTAAGATAATGAATAGATTTGTCTTTTTGAAGTGTGGAAGATACCAAGTGGAGATCTTTGTTTTTTTCCTTCTGATGAAGATTTGACGTAATCCCCTTTATTCATTCTGCGTGTTAGGGACAAAATCCTCTGCATGGTAAATTTTTGCATGATTTATACAATGTTGGAGTGGTACAATTTGACTTGATCTGTTTTTATTTCTATTTCAGAAGCAAGAATCCGGTTATTTCACAATTTGGCACTGAAGGGGTAATTAAAAAAAACAATGAATATATATATATTTAAAGATTATAACCGTTAAATGGGACAAATTCACTTTTTAAAAACAAAAAAAAACACTTTGGGCTTTGGGGTTTTCCTTGCTTGAAATGTAAACCCAGTCCCTGTTAAATGTCTTCCAGCACGAGGTATTATGGCAATAATGCATACTGCTGAGTGGCTTTAAAGATTCCCACTTAAATTTAAGGGATCTTTATTTGCTTGTACTTCCCACCGGATTCCTGCAGTTATCGTTACTATCAGCAATAGCTGACCCTTTTGTTGGGCATACTAACATATTATTCAAAATAAACAGGCCAAAATGAGAGTGAACTGCGGGTTAATTTTGACCATGTTTTCAAACTGCCTATAAATGTTGTAGTAAAACAAATGGCTTCTCACCGTTGCTGGTTTGCACATGGGAATAACATGGATGAGGGAGCACTAATGCAATTTACTTACCACCTCATGTTCCCTCCCCATTTTAAGGGACTTTAAAAACGATCATATGTACTTGACTCTTGTACTTCTGAAGCACTAAATCACATTACCATCATCGCATATGTTAAGAAAAGATATGTTAAACTTTTACTTGAGCTGCTTTACATTGTTTCGTCAATTGTAACGATTTTATTGCTCTCCATCTTTTGGTCTCTATAATTGGGGCCATTTCAGCCAATATACGAAGTACACATATCTACCTTGTAATAACTGTCAACAGAAAAATTTAAAGGCCTGCCCTCATCCTCTCAAATGAATTATATATAGGTAGCAATCTATGATAGCAGCAGATTGGAATGGCAGCATTGGTTGTGATGGTCATCTGGTTTCCAATCCTTGACTGAGAGCTGCTACTTGAGAGATCCGGAAGTAGAAATAACAGTAACAAACACGCAGGTAGCATTTCCAGTTAGTCCTTAAATCTGCTCAGCTTTCTAACTATTGTCATTTTGGGATTTGAGGGGTGATTGCCAAAGGGTGAACTTTGAAGATAAGTATAGCCTAATTTATTCTCCAAGGTAAAAAAGTCACTCTAGCCAGTTATATCAAAATTGTTTTTATTTTCTTCTTAATTGTTTAATTTGCCTGCCAAAAACTGCAATTTCTTTTGTTCATAGTATTTCAACTAAAGAGAAATCAATTCAATTAAATCACCACACACTCCACAACCCAAAATTGCAATATTTAAGAAATCTGATAGAGTTAAGACTAACCTGTAAATGCGGCTGATTGTTTCTGTTACCCTCCTGCTTCCTGGCTCTTTCCAGTTTATGAACTCTCAGGCAGTTAGAACAGATGACATCACAGCCAATGACTGAATGCTATTCCTCCTCTACTGCCGTCCTGAGCATGTAACAATCTTGGAGAATTTTGAAGAGGGGTGGAAACTTTTGAGAGCAAGAGGGAAAAGGGAGAGCCAGTATTTCTGCTAACAGTATTAGACCTGCGTCTGGTAGCTTTATAACTATTGTAGTTTGGGGGGATGATTTATCTTGTATATCGATTTTTCTTTGAGGGGATGCCGCCTTTAAGTTCTAGAAGTTTACAAATCACAGCTAACATTGACAAATTCCCTCCATGCATCTGCAATAATTTTTAAATGCAAACTTAAAACGCAGAAACATTCTGTAGAATGGTGTCAGATGCCTTCCTTCCTTAATTTCTTTGCAAAGGTATTGTCCCGTGTTCAAACCATTTCTTTAGTTAAAGGGTAAGTGGTCTGGATTTCTTCCAAGCTAGTGAAGGATGATATAAAAAGCCTTCCAATCATCCTTCAACAATAAAAACTAATCACATCCTTAGATAAAATTTGTGAAAGGTTATTGCTGGAAAAGGTTTAGCATACTACTACCCTTCTTGACACTCCTGTTTTCAGCATGTGACCAGCGTGTGAGTCATGTGGATCAGCCTCTAACCTGCATTAATATGGCTCCAATTCTCTTCAATTTTTCCCCCCCAGGTATTTCCTCCGATTGTCCCAGCATAAAGTCTTAACTGAGCATGTCTTCTCCCCCCCCGGGTCGGCGGGTGTGGGCCAAGGTCAGGTGATAGGTCCACTCAACCTACTGAAGAGGAAGTTTTAATGTATTTCTCACAGGCTCCAGCCAAGACATGTGAATGGTCCTGCTTCCTTTAAAATTAATTTGCATGGGCTTTCATTTAACCCTAACTTGTTTTGAACCACAAGTGCACTTATAGGTGAGGGTGACCACCCCAACATGGAGGAACCCTAAATGGCTTTTACAGTATGATTTATATGCAACCTTTTGCATGGGGAACTGCCGTCCTTTTCATAATTTAAACAAAACATAATTGTGTTTTTATATTAACTAGTTTTTGACATAATGATAAATGATGTAATTAAGGCAACTATACTCGCCTAAACCACTGTCTGGTGGAGTGAGTATAGTTTCTCCTTTAAATAAATGGTCTGTGTATTACTACTTGGCTGAGTTGTGTATTTTCTTTCCTGCTAAAATTTGAAGTTAACAGCCAAAGCACCATAGATTAGTTTTCATAGTAGTTTAGAACAGAAAGGTTTATAACTTTTCATGGTCACCAGTATATGAATGAGGTTTTTGCCAGAATAAAATTTGGGAATTTTTATGGCTGCATCTTTCCAAGTAGTTCTGATGAAATACCTCTGTTTATGGATTGGCAGTTTTTTGAACCATGGTACGTGGAGTTAAGCATTGTGGATAAAGGGGGAGACCTACTTGATATTTTCCACATTACTATAGGCACCTTCTTCAAGAATTTAAAACCTGCTTTCAATCAACAACTAATGCATAACCAAGTAACAGTTGCGACTGGTTTCAGTTTTAAATTAAGAACCTTTTCAAGCACTGAAGACTAAGGCCTACACTTCTCTAATATGATAGGCTATTGGCCAGCCCCATATTTTCTCTTCAGCACACATCTGAGCATGTTCTATCCCACGGGATAGGACATTCCTTGGAATTGTTATGTAAGAGAACTATTATAACCAACCTTTGCAGGCCATGTTTCCCACTACTAACGCCAGCGTAGAGGTGTCCATTCCAATTTTACTGAATGCTATCAATGCATATCTAAATGCGTCAGTGGTATAAAACAGAATGCAATTTTAGAAAACAAAAAATTACTAGGATGCAGTTCCACTTTGAGAATATGTTTTGGATATAACTGTTCATATTTAAAACTATTTAATAATAAATGTTTTTCAAACCAAGCTGACTATGTTGCATTTATGTTTAGTTATCATAACCTAGTAATTTGAGTGTCTACTCAGCCATTGCTGACGGTGGTCAAAAGGAAAGTGGATCTGATACTGATTGGTTGTAATTGCTTTGCTTTGTGTGAATTAATTGAGTACTTTAACGGGCATTCACTTTTAACTTGGAATTGGTCTCAAGTGACAATGTTCATTTTATCAGAAAGAACATTTTGCAACTAAAAAAAGTGATTGAATGTGGACAGTTGCTAATATATGTAATTAACTAACCCCCCCAATGAAAGATTCCTTGCCCCAGTTTAATCACGCTAACATTGTGAGCTCACTGGGAGCTAGTGAATGGATACCACAGGGATTTAATATCCTGTCCCTTGATACTTCAAAATATTCTTCTCCTCCATCCCTCTGCCTCTCAAAAAGTTTGCCTTCCTCCTCTCCAAGCTCTTTTTTTGCAAGTTGCACATACTCTGAGGAGGCAACTAGGGAATAGAATTGATAATTGGCTGTGATGTCAACTGTAAAACTAGTACCCCACACTGCCGATAAAGCCATATTGGGGCTCTGTCGGCAGTGTGTGTAGGAGTCTTACGCAAACGAGCGTGTGGCCACCGAACGTTTGGTCAGTCTTGTGGTCTTTAAAGTAAAACCAAAAATTTTCCCTTGGCTGCGGTAGTCTCCCTATAGGGTGTCGGGCACATCGTGGGAACACACAGTGCAGAAAGTTCTCCCTATGCTGTGTTATGATGTGTATATGCTGTGAATATGCTGTGCATGAGAGAGAACCCTGGACTGTGTATCTGGTCTTTGAAAAATTACTGACAAGATGCGATGATCTGCAAGATCCTTTCTATAGTCTGTCGTTTGTACCCAGCTTTACAAACGCCCATGACAGACAGCTACTAACTGAAAGAATCAGAAGAAGGGTAACAGACCATCATGTTTTTTTTTTAGTTAGATTTACATCTTAAAGTGTTGCGGTTGGGGGGTTGGAACTTACTAAATACGTGTTCATTAGGCAGGTGGATATTTGTGCAAAAGTCTTCGATATAAAGCAAAGTCAAAATATTGTGTGTTGTTCCAAAGCTAAGCTCTGTCAATTTCAGCAGCATCCTGCAACAGCCAGAAGTGATTGGCCATGATGGAAGTTTACTTTTCACTGAGAGACGAAGAAGGATTAGGTACCTGAAGAAAACTTTTGTACTCATACATCAAGACACTACAACCCCCAGCATGCTACATCACACAAGCTTGTAATAGCATGGTGGTAGTTGTAGTTCTGTGCGGCTGTTACGGTGTGCCAATTCTGAATTTGTCAAAAACCATCTGTGTGTGCTTTTGTGGTTTGCTTTCGATTTATAAACCAGCCATCTTTACTTCCCTTAACAGACGGACCCTAGTAGCAGCTCATTTTGATGTCTTGATACAAATTCTGACCCAGGATGTGTGAATGTACACAGCTGCTGGCAGCCACGGTCGTAAGGAACTGAATTCCCTGTCCAGCCAGGATAATTGGCTTTGTGTCGCAACCCGTGGCTCCTGAAGATCTATGCTGACTCTGGTATGCATCTCTTTTATTCTGTCATTTGTGTTCTGATATCCCTCTCTCTCGCTTCCTGGATTTTCTAGTTGGTTCAACATTCCCCTGATACTCCCTCGGAGCAAGTGCAAGCTAATTTCTAGATCTCCACTGCTGCATCTATTATTGTCAATTGAGGGCACTGTAGTGTGGAACTCTTAGTGGTACTACCTACATGCCAGTACATGGTTTTGTAAACAGCAGCAGCATTGTACACCCTCTTTGCTTTGTGGGCCAATCAGAGTAGTCATGCTGACTTTTATTATACAGTATTCATAGAAATGAGAAATAAAACATTGTATTTTAATATTAAATGGGGAACTTCTTCTCAATGTTCTTTTCTTGCAGTTCCTTTGGATCGGGATTAGCACCTTCGGAAAGCGTCAAATAACGCCAAAATAAACATTTCATCAGACAGCGAAGTTAGAATAGTTGGAGTTAGGAACACGCAGGGTAGTTAGGCTTTCCTTGCTAGGTTCGTTATAATGTCCACCCAGTGCACTTGGTATAGGATAATGTGGCGATGGACAAAATTATTACCAATTCTGTTCTGCTGAGGATTACAACACAGGCTGGTGCTATTTTTAGCTGTTTTTTCCATAGATGTGAATCCATATGCTGGTGACGCTTTCAGATGTCTGCCAATTAGTGTGGGTAGTCCAAATCCTTTCATTTGCATCATTACACTGTAGTTTGTAGGAAAAGTGTAGCTGCCCTCTAGACCATCATTTGTTCCCGGTAACAATTCTCAATACTATTTTCCATATTCCACACAATGCAGCACCCAAGGTTCTCGTGCCTCAACATGAGACGGTTGCTAAATGTTTTTTGTGTGCCTGATCCCTTTTAATGGAATTTGCAAGGCTGGGATGAAATTAAGTTGTGTTAGGCAATGCTGGCTCTAGCTCAGCCTGAGAAGGGTCTGCTTGCCAAAATGTCATTCATTTTTGTCATTTGGTAAGATCCATACATGTGGCAGCACCCACACAATCTACTCTCATTTATTAAATTTAATGTTGCTTGTGCTGACCCTTGCCCTGCTCCTCTGCACTTTTGATTATTTCCAGGCTAAGGCACTACTGCTGACTAACAGAACCATAAAACCCTAACTTGTCCTTTAAATTAAAGAGATGGTTTTAAAGTAGAGTTGGATGGGTAATGAGTCACAATATTCTTTTCCTAATGATTGTCTGTTTTTCAGATTTGTTCACCCAAGAGGGGCGTTATACAGAGCGGTCTTCCTGAAGCAGCATCCAGCAATCCGTCCACAGCTCACACCAACTTCACCAGGCAAGCTGTGGCTCCTCAGCCGAACTGGCTTCCCTGCGAGTAGTTAGACCTTACTTTAGATGGACACAGACGCAATATTTACTTAATGTTGGCCACCAGTGTCTCTCACACCCTATTACTTCCTGTGGCACAAATCTTCCCTGTAAGGTTTAACATGCTAGGACTCCTGGAAATACATCTGTTGCTGAAAATTAGATTATTATGATCAGATTTGTCTGATGGAAGCGATATTAGTAACTTCTCCATTTCCTTTATGACTAGTTATTCCTCCCCCTCACTCAGACATTCATTTCTGATAATCAATGGATAAAGCACCTACCTTACCAGTCTTCCCATATGAACAAGTAATTTTATTGCGTTGTTTAAACGAATAATATATTTCTAAATATAATTTATTCTATGCTAGTAATAAATGGTAATAACATGGTTTTCGCTCTGTACCCTCTTGTACACCATAAAGACTTATTTTCTCACTTATAATCGTTTAGTACACTGGTGGCTATCTAGCTCTCTCCCCTTCATTAACTGCCTGCCCTTGTCAGAGATAGGGAGTTTGGTGGCATTGACTGGGAGGAGCCAGAGAGCAGTTGCTTTACGTCATGAATAGTGTCCCTCTTTTTAGTTTTTTTGATCACAAGTTGCATGTGCAGATTGCCCGCTTCATTAAGTGGGACGAAAGCTGATTTAATAGGCCGCTCTGTTGTCCAGTGGTACCTTTTCTAAATGCTAATACTGGGAAGCAATCTGCTTTAAGTTCAGATTCAGCCAGGTACGAAGAGACCGTGACACACTGAATTGTTGTCCATAAAAGGGCGCTTTGTTTGACTTCCTTGTTTATCAACAACCCATCACAGCATTATACTCCATAGACGTTCAAACCATGGACATGTTTTAATATTTAATTTTATGAGGAAATGTTACCCCCCTCCTTCATGATAGGTATATCGATGATCTTGCCAACCTCCTATTGCTTCTGTTTAATTCATCCTATATTTCTGCTAAGCCATTGCTGGAGATCATGATGGTTTTGTAGTCTTTGTTACTAAGATCTCCAGTTTAGCTGCTTTGATCAATTTTTTTATAGTCCCAACAAGTAGATTGAGGAAAGGGATTATTGAGGGAAAAGTGTGTCACCTTCCTTAGCCAGACAAAACTTGTTTTGTCAATTCAAACCCATCCCAGTATACATGTTATTGTTATAATGGCGTCTTTCTGAGTGACACCCCTCTCCACCCATAGAACTTGAAGCAGGAATGTCAAACTTGCGGCCCTCCAGATGCTTGAATACTACAACTCCCAGCATTCCCTAGTTACAGAATGCCAAGAGTCATAGTTTTCAAACATCTGGGGGCCGCAAGTTTGACATCCCTGGCTCAAGGTCTATGACGTATAAAGAAACCGGTGTACTATGTCAAACTACTGTATTAACATTAAGTACAGGCAGTGAGTCCCACTTTCCCTAATTAGTGTAATGTAAGTTCTTAGTTTTTTGCTTTGGTTTGGAAAAGCCAATATTTGTTCATTCAAATGAGTGCAAATTAATAGTAAACCGTAATATGCATATTTAGCGCAACTGAATAGTTTGTTCCATTAGAAGGGGGATCTCTGCGCACACTAATGGTTTTTTTTTTTAAATCCTTAAGCAGCATTCAAGTATGAAAGTAACAGTACCGTGTTTTCATGGCTCAAAGCTAATACATAATCACACAAGCTATTTTTAGTAAGAACATTGTGACACTTGTGAATCTTGACACACTAACCTAGAATGAACGTTATCGAGATGCTCTTGTCCCTATGTGCTTGCTGTGTACAGACTCAACCCCAATTTCCTGTAGTCAGACCTATTGATATTTGGCCCATTTCATTTTGCAGTCCATTTAAGAACTAAATACATGGGATAGGCCATTTTGACGTTTCCGAAAAATTGATTGGATCGATCAAAATAATCGATCCCATGTATGCAGTTATTCTGATCGACAGATTGACAATGCTGAGCAGATTATTGCAACAACGAATTTTGGGCCAGGCGGATAAATTTCCTACCCCATCTTCAGTCCCCATCTCTTTTAGATTACATCGTTTCACTAGCTTTAGAAATCGGGTCGGGGGCGAACACCTGGCGGTGTATGGCTAAATTGTCACTATTCCGTAATGGATGGGCAAAACTAAACTGGGTCCACATGGGTTGTATCGACTGATCTGGCTGATATTTGGGTTGATAGGACCTATGGTAGATCATAAAATTTTACGAAAGCTCCAGACTTGACAGCCCAGCGAATCCATTAGGACGACAATCCTTATGTTGTCCGTCTATACCAGAAAGATTGTGTGCCTGTATGGAAGTTCCATCAGAGTCGTGTGTTCTGGCTAAAATCCTATTTCTGTACATAGCATTAGTTTCTCAATAATTTTTTTTTTTAATCAGTTCATCTTTTTTACAAGGAACAGCAATTTCCCATAAGGCTGTGGAGTAGAAAGTAAGATATTTAACTTAGAAGTGGAGTTAAAGTAAATACAATCAAATGTAAATTACAGTAGTAAATACTGTTACACAAAATAGCTACTTAAGTATAGGAACTATTTTTGTTATTTTTTGTTTACTAATGAAAGGTAATGGCC
Source organism: Hymenochirus boettgeri (assembly GCA_019447015.1). NCBI lineage: Eukaryota > Metazoa > Chordata > Amphibia > Anura > Pipidae > Hymenochirus > Hymenochirus boettgeri. The sequence goes on along the minus strand of CM033469.1, from coordinate 401,843,914 downwards.
TCTAAACTCAACTTTTTCAACTTCCTTGAAGAGGCAACATTGTTCAATCATTCCTAAAAAAAACGATCTTAGATGTGTCCGATTCACTTTCATACTCAAAATGTAACTTTTCTTTTTGCACCTGTTTTGCAACCTTTAGAAAGAGTAGCAGGGATCACGTTTGCAATTCGAATAATAAGCACTTGTATTTCTGTATTTTCTTTGTTGCAGCACGATTTATTTCAGATTATTTACTATGCACTTAATTAGCACAATTCACGTTAAGACCTGTCGGTTTAGAGTTGTGATAATTGATTGTTACATGCCTGCGCTCACCATTGTGTTACGGTGCTGGTATACCTATGTATAAATCAATGTGGATGGCCCCCGCCCTAGTGAATAGCGGAATGTCCATTAACATAGTAACTTTAGTGATACATGTGGTCTTGCTTCACAAAGCAATAGCTGCCATCTTTAATTCTCTATATCAAAAAAATTATTAGAGATCCACACAACGCTGTAAATTGTCCCAGCGTTAAGGATTGACCCTCTCGTGCTCACGGTAAGGTAATTAGTATACAAACGATAAAGTACCAGGTCATTATCCTATTGTGCATAATAACTCCGTGTTTGGATTTTTATGTTTGACTCGCACGGTCATTTAAGACTGACCAGTTCAGGGGACGCCCAGTTCTGGTTTGATTTGGTGCTCACACCTAAATAGAATTTTTAAGGGGAGTTGTGTTTTTTAGGACTGCAGTGTATATGTTTAGTAAATTTGGTTTTAATCATAAAATTTTGTATGATCCACAAAATCATCCTTTGGGCAGTAACAATTGGCCATCATTAGTCGGTCCTGTAAAAGCGTGTGAGTGCTGGTTTCAGTACTTTTATCTTTATCGTTTGTACATCTTTTAATTCTACAGGCCAATAAATAATGCTAATAGATATTTAGCAGAGTTTGTGGAAAACTTTACAGTGAGGCCATCCAGTTTTGGCAAAAGAGTACCCTGGTATGGAAGAGGCTGTGGCTTAAAAGGTCATTGGTGAAATTAATGTTTATTAGTAACATGTGCAATAATTGGTAATTTTCTAAACACCCTGCTTGATCCTGTGAGCATGCACATGCTCTGTGGAGCTGCAGTCCCAGCATGGGCAGTTACAGTTAGTTTATCTGTCCTCGCAGATGAGAAACATTTTCATCTACCTTAAGAATAGTTTTAAAGCGCTTATTTATCAATATAAAGTGACCTATCCACCACAATAAAGGTTATAATCTATGTTCGATAATTTATTTAGTTTTTTGCTTTAATTCAGTTTTCTTTAACCTAATACAAAAAAAATATGTTTATGCTTTTTCAGTTCCTTTTCAGAATGTACCGTGGTTTTCTCTTAGTTGGATCAAGCATGCTGCCCCCTTTGGGATGTTGTTCAACTGAGCGTATCGGATGCACTGGTTGAGCTTCAAGATGACATTTGAGAATACAAATAATTTAAGAATTTTGTTTGAAAAGGCTTCCTCCGATCATGCACTTAGGCTGAGGACACACACAACACACCCAATCGTGTACGCAATCGCGAACATTTTCACACGCAATTGCATGCATGATTCTGTGTGCGTGCATGATTTCTCATGCGATTGCGCGAAAAAAAATAGTGAAAGCAAACGGAAACAGAAGCGCAGTCGCATGCTATAGGAAAATCGCAGGAATTTCGCTTCCGCGATCTCCATGTTAGCGAAATCGCAGCAAAAATGTCGAAACAACATGCTAGTGGCCTAGCCCTTACTTGTTTTTAATGGTTGTGTATCATAGTCTGACGCTGGTTTCATTTTATTATTAAGACACTACTTTCTAAGAAATTTGCCAATCCGATGAACAATCACTGGAATAATGTTATTTAACACATCTTTTGGATGAGCAAAGAATGTCCAGCTTTAAAATAGATTCTTGGTTATCTTTTGCTCTCTGTAAAAATGAATATCGGGCCCCTTATGGTTTTGGGAATAGAGGCACTTGGCGTTTATTTTGGGGTTATTTTGGAAAACAAACTATTTCTAGGTTGAACTCTTCTGGACACATCATTAAACAGATCAACTGGGTTAGCCATTTACATTGTAAAAAATCTCCACCCCCACCTTTCTATTTCTTTTTAGTATGCCTTAAAGTTATGGTAGTGAACGAAAGGCTTGTTATTACAAATACGTATTATAATTTTTTGCTGCAAGAGGAGACTTCCTGTTTTGAATAAGTCTGTAGCATTAAAAAAAAAAAAAACATTTTAAGACTGAATAAAATTGAGTGAATTATTTAAGGCTGTGTTTTTCTTTTGTAACCTTGAACAACTTGGTCATTATAACATGTCAACATCTATGTGTTTTTTTGAATAGTCTTGGTGGAATTGGTTTGCTTAGGGCGAGTACCAAAGGGTAATAAGAGTCTGTTTCAGGATATGAATCATGGCAGGGTAATTTAAAACAACTGAAGGATCTCGTATCACTTATTTAATGTAGACATTAAAGGGTATGTTCCCCATAAAAAAAACTTATTTAGGGACCCCATAAAGCTGGTTAAGTTTTGCATTCAAATTTTTTAAATCATGTTCCCAGACCGAGAAATTATACTTACAGCTCCACAATCCACCGCCACGGCTCTCTGCCACTTCGGTAAGACGGTCAGTTGTGGCCATGGACAGTGACGTCACGGCCAATGGCTTACTGCCATACGCGATGAGCCTCCACTGCTGCTGCTTGTGAATGAAAAGAGAGGAGAGGGAGCAGGCGACTGGTTCTTATTGCTCTACACTATTCAAACTGGCCTCATGGTTTGTGAGATGATAGGAGCTTTTTGTATTGCACTAGCACCAATCCAATTACCATATGGCAAAGACACTGGTAGCTCTACACATTCAAGGCGCTGTCCCAAGTGGCAAACGTCCAGCTGGGCAATCAAGTTTGAGCTCTTGTACACCTCGTTTTGTGGTCTGTCTGGCAGATTACTCCATATTTTTGGGGATTGACACCCCATTTTTCTGTTTGCTCCCTTAATCCGTCCATTGATATAGCCGGCCACGCGCCTACTGTAAAGCCTGTATGCACAGCCAGCTTTAAAACACTGTTCTAAAAGATAATATCTGATGTGTGGTAGACACTGGATTATTGGCAGTTGCAATGGTATTGATCCTTTTTTTTTTTTATTACGAATTTGACACTAATTATTACGGACAAGCGGGGTATCTGTTAAAACGACTCTCATAACGGATCGTAGTGTTATGGTAGGACTGATCTCTTTATGGGTGTATCCTTACACAAAGGAATGTTACGTGCAAGTCAAGTAACCGATGTGTTTTTTGCAGCGTTAATTACGGCTTTGCACAATTAAGCAGTGTTTTCCGTTTGGACCCATAGGTTGCGTAGCAATAGCTGTAGCTCATCTTACTTCCCGAACATATCATGGACATTGTCGATATTCATTAAATCCCGTCAGGTAATTAGGAATGATTTGTAGTGCTATTAACGCTCCTGCTTATAAATTCCCCTTTAAATTTCCTTGAAGTTCTATCAATTTCTTATGGAAATAATTTTACCGCTACCCTGATGGTTTTAATTGTGGGCCTAGCCTAGTGGTGAAACACATGTAGTGTGCTGAGCCTAAGGGCTAGGCCACACTAGCTTGTTTTTGGCGTGTTTTCGCCTCGCGCCCGCGATTCTTGCTAAAGGCGAAAACGCATGCGCGAAACACGCACACATCACGTGCGATAACGCTCGCGATTTTGTGCGCGATTCCTGTGCCTTGCAGTGTGGCCTCACCCTAAGGCTTAGTTTCATCTAGGCAGCATTTTCGTGTATTTCATGCAGGAAAATGATGCCAATACACATTTGCAAAACAAGTGAACACCACCGTTGCAATGATGTATGCGTTGTAAAAACGCACACTGTGCCATTGAAAACCGTGGGCGTTGCTATGCATTGGAACATAGGGCTACAAACGCGATGTTCCACCGAGTTAAAAAAAGGCCCTGTGTGAACGTAGCCTAACTGGGAAAGTTTCGGTAAGGCTGGAAAGCTGATTTCACCAGTCTGGTTGCCTTCTCGAAATGGCACAAACTGAATTATAGTGCCATACATTTAATGACATCCCTTCAACATTCCTACACACTTTCAGAAAATACCAATTACGTTGCAATCAAAAATATTATCTGGGAACATGGTAAGATAGTCACTGGTAAGTGGCCCGACATTACTAATATTTAACGTTTGGGGACAGAAACGCTACACTCAAACCGGTGAATCGGGCTAGCTCTCAAATTATTTGCATGTTTGTGTTTAGTTCCCCTTTGAATAGCCAAAGGAAGAACATGCTATTATTTAAGATATTTAACAACCACCGTTTATATCAATGTAACGAGAGAGATTAAGTAATCACCGTTAGTCATGATGTGGGCTTCTGCTGATGAGGGTGACATTTATAATAGCTGGTGTAATCACTTCAAAATCACCTCCACTGCCAGCACTAGGTCGTCTATTGTATTATATATACAACAGGCAATAATCTGGTAGCCCATCAAAATGCAGTAGGATAGATTTCAAATTGAGGGGGTTAAGAAGGTATTTTTTTAACCTGTCCTCCCATACACTTTTTACACACGTTTTCTTAAAGGGCATGTTCACCCTTAAAATAAAAAACTGGTCAATTGTTAATTACCTGCCCCAACCCCAACTTGTTTTATTAAAGCTATATCTAAGCCAGGCACACCAGTCTTAATTCAGCATTTATTGTGTGACGTTTCAAACCAGACCAGTTCTTCCGCAGACAACATTTAACTTGTTTATTCACCATTATTAGATGTATTACTATCGAATATTAAGTGATAATTATTGTCCCCATTCTGGCAGAGAAAGCTGGCTCCTCCTCCATGCAATCAATCATGGTGTAGAAAACAGTGTCTCTGGGTATAAGGGGAGGGGATGTTGATAGATGTCTGCTTCAAAAAGAACTCCGTGGATTCATAAATTAAAAACCCCTAGTCCAACAGGCTAACGAAGACATGCAATTCGCATGTTTTCTATAATGATGGGGATGTATGATCCATCGGGTCTTGGTCTATCTTATCGATTGAATGACGCACCCCTATGGTTATGGAGGGGAGTCCTCATAGTAACTAAATGTGTAGTAACACAATAGTAATTGTATAAACAATAGGTGGCAGAACTCTATTACCTTCATGAGATACTTAAAATGAGCGATAATGATGTCTTCAACTGAAATCCTCATTAGTAACTGACGCTCTCAGATTCACATCGATATCTGATGATGAGGTCTGAGACGTCATTATTCTTGACTTTGGAGGTTTATTAGTTCTGAGGTTGGAATGTCATATTTGTTTGAAAATCTAAGGGAATATGCTGATCAGACTAATGATAGTCGCGCCGAGAGGATGGATTTGTGAATAGCAATGGTGTGACGAGGTGGTGTAGGATTGATATAGTGAGTGGTCTCGTACATGGGACATATGTATGATTAAAAAATTATAAAGATTATAAAAATCATACTACTATGTAATAGAGACTCAAAATGTGTGTTGGTTTGATAAGAAATATGTACAGTACAATGGTAATTGCAGGTAAAAGCAGTATCACAGCGCCCTCTATATAGAAGTACAATAGGAGGGTGTATTCTTAAGAGAATGGTGGCATAAAAAGGTCTCACCGTAGGATATCGCGAGACCCTGAAGAAGCCCCGCGCAAGGTGGCGCATGTTTGGTGAAACGCGCGTAGGTTAGTAACGGTGAAGAGCTGCCGGCGTCTAGGAGGAAGTACATACCAGGACCAGAGGAATAGGAACCCACAAGTCCGGAATGAAGAAAGAAAGCGAGATTGGTACCGAGGATCGAGGACCGGGTAGAGTGTGGTCCGTCCCGCTAGGGGTCCCTGGCTTCTTCACGTAAGTCCCGGTTTTGTTTGACAGCACAGGCCTGTGTAGTTGGGATTGGGACAATACACGGACTTTGTTATTTGGATGGAAACAGTTGATTCTCTGTCCCACTTTACTGGATGACGTTACTCCTTAGAGCCGGGGATGTTCCGTGGTGTTGGGACGCCCACCCACCTCTTTTTAGATAATAGATGTGTGTAAATAGGGTTAGGTAAAAGGGTATTTATATTGCTAGTATTGCATATGAATTGACTGTTTTGGTTGGATAAGGGATCGTGTCAATTGATTACCAATAAACGTATTTGTATATTCTGACTCGTTTGGTAAGTGCAGGGTGCCTTTTTTTGAATGGGGCCTTTTTAGGGGTTGGCTTTGACCCTCTTCTGCGTTAATTGCTAATTTTGCTCCTTGAGGCAGCGCTAGATGTTTGGCGATGCCACCGAGTCCTGTTAGTTGACTTTTGTGCCACACCAGAACATTACAATTCCATGCACATGCTCAAGTTATAAAAGCTCATGCTAAGTGGCAGATGATATAAACGTTGAAATGTAAGGAGATGCATTTTGGACTAAAAAATCCTTGTGCTACTTATACTATTATGTGTCTGTTTTAAAAGAATCCCGTGGGCTTTGGTGCATAACAAACTTAAAGGAGCAAGCAGTGCCAGGCAGCAACAGCCAAGCCAGCATGGTATTGTCTTGTATAAAAGAGGTATGGATTCACAGGGAGGAAAATGTAATTCTCCCTCTCTACACAAGCATGGTAAGGCCTCATTTGGAATATGCGTGCAATTTTTGGAATCCTGTGTACAAAAAGGACGTCTTGGAAAGGGTTCAGAGAAGCACACTAATTAATAAAGGGGATTGGAGAGCTTGAATAATGAAGAGAGACTAGAAAGTTACAATTATGGTACACTGGATAAAAGGCGCTTGCGTGGGGATATGATTACTTTGTGTAAATACATTAACGGGCCATACAATAAACTATCTGGGGCATTGTACCATAGAACATGTCAGAGGACACGTGGACATCCCTTAAACTTGAAAGAAAAAGGTTAGGCTTCAAGCTCGGAAAGGTTTTTTCACTGAAAACGGTATAAGCTATGGAACTGTCTTCCAGTGGACGTTGTTATGGCAGGTTCGTTGGTTCAGTTTAATAAAGCTGGATGAGTTTCTGCAAACAAGGAATGTTACAAGTTCTGGTATTGATACATAAGTAGAGTTGGGAAAGGGTTTGTCACTGTGAAGAACGGTTAAGCTATGGAACTGTCTTCCAGTGGACGTTTGTTATGGCAGGTTCATTGGTCAGTTTAATAAAAGCTGGATGAGTTTCTGCAAAACAGGAATGTTACAAGTTACTGGGATGATTACATAAAGTAGAGTTGGGAAAGGGTTTGCACTGTGAGAACTGTTAAGCTATGGAACTGTTTCCAGTGGACGTTGTTATGGCCGGTTCATTGGTCAGTTTATTAATAAGCCTGGATGAGTTTCTGCAACAAGGAATGTTACAAGTTACTGGGATTGATACATAAAGTAGAGTGGGAAAGGGTTTGTCACTGTGAGAACTGTTAATGCTATGGAACTGTCTTCCTGGACGTTGTTATGGCAGGTTCATTGGTCAGTTTAATAAAAAAGCTGGATGAGTTTTTCTTTGCAAACAAGAAGTTACAAGTTACTGGGATTGATACATAAGTAGAGCTGGAAGGTTTTTCACTGGTGAGAATGGTAAGCTATGGACTGTCTTCCAGTGGACGTTGTTATTGGCAGGTTCATGGTCAGTTTAATAAAAAGCTGGATGAGTTTCTACAACAAAGAATGTTACAAGTTACTGGGATTGATACATAAAGTAGAGTTGGGAAAGTGTTTTTCACTGTGAGAAACGGTAAAGCTATGGAACTGTCTTCCAGTGGACATTGTTATGGCAGGTTCATTGGTCAGTTTAATAAAAAGCTGGGATGAGTTTCTGCAAACAAGGAATGTTCAAGTACTCTGGGATTGATACATAAAGTAGAGTTGGGAAAGGGTTGTCACTGTGAGAACGGTAAAGCTATGGAACTGTCTTCCAGTGGACGTTTTATGGCAGGTTCATTGGTCAGTTTAAAAAAAGCTGGATGGTTTCTACAACAAGGAATGTTACAAGTTACTGGTATTGATACATAAAGTAGAGTTGGGAAAGGGTTTTTCACTGTTAGAACGGTAAAGCTATGGAACTGTTCTTCCAGTGGACGTTGTATATGGCAGGTTCATTGGTCAGTTTAATAAAAAGCTGGATGAGTTTCTACAACAAGGAATGTTACATATACTGGTATTGATACATAAAGTAGAGTTGGGAAAGGGTTTTCACTGTGAGAACGGTAAAGCTAGGAACTGTCTTTCCAGTGGCGTTGTTATGCAGGTTCATTGGTCAGTTTAATAAAAAGCTGGATGAGTTTCCTACAACACAGAATGTTACAAGTTTACTGGTATTGATACATAAAGTAGAGTTGGGAAAGTTTTCACTGTGAGAAACGGTAAGCTATGGAACTGTCTTCCAGTGGACGTTGTTTTGGCAGGTTCATTGGTCAGTTTAATAAAAGCGGGATGAGTTTCTACAAACAAGGAATGTTACAAGTTACTGGTATTGATACATAAAGTAGAGTTGGGAAAGGGTTTGTCACTGTAGACGGTATAATAAAGCTATGGAACGTCTTCAGTGGACGTTGTTATGGCGGTTCATTGGTCAGTTTAATAAAACTGGATGAGTTTTCTACAAACAAGGAATGTTACAAGTTACTGGTATGATACTAATAAGTAGAGTTGGGAAGGTTTTGTCACTGTGAGAACGGTAAAGCTATGGACTGTCTTCCATGGACGTTGTGTATGGCAGGTTCATTGGTCATTTATAAAAAGTGGATGAGTTTCCTACAACAAGGAATGTTACAAGTATCTGGTATTGATACTAAAGTAAAGTGGGAAAGGGTTGTCACTGTGAGAACGGTAAGGCTATGGAACTGTCTTCCAGTGGACGTTGTTATGGCAGGTTTCATTGGTCAGTTTAATAAAAATCTGGATGATTTCTACAAACAAGAATGTTACAAGTACTGGTATGATACATAAGTAGAGTTGATCCAGGGAAATCTCCGATTGCCACTTGGAGTCAGAAGGAATTTTTTTCCCATCATAAATTTGGTGGGGTTTTTTTTGCCTTCCTCTGGAATCAACAGTTAGGCAGGAAATGAGGATATTGCTAGATGGGTTGGACTGGATGGACTATGTTATTCAACCTCCATACTATCCTAACTTATTTGAGCAGAGGGAGGAGCGGGTTCCTTTACCAGAAATGAATAGAACATATTAAATATCTGGTTACAAATACATGTTATAAACCTGCGTAAAAATGACAGTTGGGGTTGCAGGCAAATAACTGACAAGTCACCAGTTTTTTGCTTGGGTAGATGCCCCTTTAAGCAGATGAAGAGCTGCTTAGGATCTTAGGAACTTTACCTTTATAAACTCAACTATTATCATTAACTATGTCAAAAAACACATGTCTCTGCACTAGTGATCTGAGTAAACTGATTATCAGCCTGGGATTTCCTCACAGCTACAGCACATTAACATCCACGATGAGGAAAGTTTGATTCCCCTGGGCTGCCAGCACTTTAAAAGTCATTCTGACATTGATGGTTCATCTCTGAACAAAGTGTCTGGTGGGCTGGGAAGATTCCTATTGATGAACTGGATGTTTTTCACCATGAGGATTTGAGCTGTTAATCAAAGGTTTATGCTGAGTGTGGCAGGTGTTGATTATGAAAATGAATATAATGTGCAGGAGACATAATGGGCTGTGCTGGTGGGTTTAAAAGCAGAGGAGCCTTTTAGTAACTGGATAACGCAAACGGGAACCGAAATGTATCCCGAATAATGATTGGGGATTTCCAATGGCGCCACCATGTGTATCATCCATAGAGTTCTATAGTGGTCTTTACGGCCGCTGAAAATATTGCAACAGTGGCCATAAAATAATGATATGGCCATAAAGTACCAATGGCATATGGTACTTTACCGCAGTATTGGTAACTTGATACTGCGTGTTTATAATATTCCCCTTAGTGAGCACGGTGGGCTCAGTTATTAGCACTGATGGCCTTGCAGCGCTGAGGTCTGATTTCGTTTCCACCCTTTGACACATCTGCAAGAGTTTTATGTTTCCCTGTGCGTGCGTGGTTTTCCTCCGGGCACTCGTTTCCCCCACAATCATAAAGTTAAATGTATACATGTAATTGTAAAGCGCTACGAAGATGTTGGCTATATAAATCCACAATAAATAATAATACACCACGATCTGCTTACTAATAGCTTAACAACAGAGTGATGGTGATTTCACTGTAATCAGGGATCAGGCTACACTTCCATTGTAATAACATCAACCCCCAGTAACTAGGATCCTCTATGATACTGTGTAAACCAAAAACAGAATCATGGCTTAACCCTTTCCCTGCCACATCGTATATCACGATCTGTGCAGTGATACTCAAACTGCCACAGATCGTGAATTACGATCTGTGGCTTCCCCCCTGCAAAAAAATTTTTTTTCCCCCCTGCTAGAGCGATCGGGGGCAGCATTCAACTGCCCCCCTGCCCCCTCAATCCCCCCTCGGTTTCGTCCAAATCTGAGGGGGGGATCGGGGAGATATCTGTACCTTTAGCGGGTCCCGCAGGCTGAAGCCGGTCCCACGTGGGAGGAAGTACTTGCAGAGGAAAGGGAGACCCCGGTGACATCACGAACTTCCTACTTCCCGGGGTCTTCCCTAAGATAGGTAAGATGCGGGTCTAGTGGAGGTAACTGCAGCTAGATCTACATTTAGATCATGCTGCAGTACCTAGTTAGCAAAAGCTGTGCAAGCTGCTAGCATTACTATACATTTTGTGAATGGAACTCAAAGTTTCCATTCACAAATAGGATTTTTTCTAAGTCTTTGCTACTTAGCGAAGACTAGAAAAAAAATGGGGACAGAGATCAAAATTTGGTGATCACTTCTGATCACCAAATTTATTTTGCCACATGAATGAAAATTTCGAATTGGAAAACGGGCATTATGTCCGTATTCCAGTTCGGTATCATTCCTAAGATGATTTGATGATCATCTTGTGGGAATGATCCCCAAAAAAAAGGGGAATGCACACAAAAAAAATCTTAAAGTGATACACACACCTTTTTTTTTTTTAACCCTAAACTAAAAATTAACCTATTTTAGTAGGAAATTTTGCAGAGGTACCAAAAAAAGACCGTATTGATTTTTGGATCAGTAATTGTGCAAAAAACTGTGTGACTCTCCGTACTAATGGTTTTCCACTAAAAGTGGGAGTGGGGATAGGGGTGTGGGGTGGGTGTTGGCATTTTTTTATGTTTTTCTTATAATTGCAATTGCGCATGGATCCCATTGAGCTAGTTGGTGGCCCCGTCTCTTTTTGCAATGCAAGCACCCTACCC
>CM033469.1:401715486-401832500 GCA_019447015.1 Hymenochirus boettgeri | reverse complement strand
TTAATGGCATACCGTTTGATTCAGGACATGTGGAGATTGCCGTTTAGTGGTTTTTTTTACTTGCCGAGTGGGTTTGAGTAGGATTCAACATTGAGTCCTCTTATTTTATTTTTCACAAAATCTCCTAAAGCACGGAGTTCTATGGATAACAGCGCCTGGAATTCTTCTGTATATACGAAAGTATGATACCATCACGTAGCTAAAGGTTGTGCTTCCAAAAATAATAAGTTTTTGGGGGTAATTCCAAGTTGATTAGGCAGTTCAAATTACAGAACACTTTGATTTTCTTGTAATTGGACTTGTGCATGCGTCCATTTAGCTAGTTGGTGGCCCCGTCTCTGTTTGCACCCACCCTTAGGGCATACCGTTTATTCAGGACATGTGGGAGATTGCCGTTTAGTGGGTTTTTTACTTGCCGAGTGGGTTTAGGTATATTTCAACCATTGAGTCCTCTTATTTTATTTTTTCACAAAATCTCCTAAAGCACGGAGTTCTATGGATAACAGCGCCTGGAATTCTCATGTATATACGAAAGCTGATACCATCACGTAGCTGAAGGTGTGTAGCTTCAAAAATATATAGTTTTGGGGGGGGTATTTCCAAGTTGATTAGGCAGTTCAAATTACAGAACACTTTGATTTTTTTCTTGTAATTGGACTTGTCATGCATCCAATTTGAGCTAGTTGGTGGCCCCGTCTCTGTTTGCACCCACCCTTATGGCATACCGTTTGATTCAGGACTGTGGGAGATTGCCGTTTAGTGGGTTTTTTACTTGCCGAGGGGTTTAGGTAGGATTTCAACCATTGAGTCCTCTTATTTATTTTTTCACAAAATCTCCTAAAAGCACAGAGTTCTATATAACACACCTGGAATTCTTCATGATTATACAAAAGCATGATACCATCACGTAGCTGAAGTGTGTAGCTTCCAAAAATATAGTTTGTGGGGGGGTATTTCCAAGTTGATTAGGCTGTTCAAATTACAGAACACTTGATTTTTTTCTTGTAATTGGACTTGTGCATGCGTCCAATTGAGCTAGTTGGTGGCCACGTCTCTGTGTGCACCCACACATATGGTATAACCGTTTGATGCAGGATATGTGGGAGATTGACATTTAGTGGGTTTTTTTTGCTTGTCAAAGGGTTTAGGTAGGATTTCAACCCTTGAATCATCTTATTTTATTTTTCACAAACCTTGTAAAAACACGGACTTCTTTGGATCAGTGGGTCTGGATTCTTCATGTTTGTATGAAGCATGGCATCGTAACGTAGCTGAAGGTGTGTAGATTCCAAAAATTATAGTTTGTGGGGGAGAATTTCCATGTTTCGGGACTGTTTCCTTAGAAAAAGTGTAGGCTGTTCAAATTACCGAAGCACTTTCATTCTTTCTTGTAATTGCATTTGTGCATGCGTCCCATTTGAGCTGTTGGTGGCCACACGTCTCTGTGTGCATCCACGCTATGGCATAACGTTTGATTCAGAACATGTGGGAGATTGATATTTTAGTGGGGGGTTTTATTTGTGGGGGGGCATTTCCGTTTTGGGGCTGTTTGAAATTACAGAGCACTTGATTTTTTCCTTGTAATTACACTTGTGCATGCGTCCGATTTGAGCTAGTTGGTGGGCCACGTCTCTGTACATCCACACATATGGCATAACCGTTTGATTCAGGACATTTTGGGAGATTGATATTTTTAACCATAAGGGTGGGTGCAAACAGAGACGGGGCCACCAACTAGCTCAAATGGGATCCATGCGCAATTGCAATTATAAGAAAAAATAAAAAAATGCCACAACCCACCCCCCACCCCTATCCCCACTCCCCCTTTTAGTGGAAAACCAGTTAGTACGGAGAGTCACACAAGTTTTTGCACACTTTACTGATCCTAAAAAATCAATACGGTCTTTTTTTGGTACCTCTGCAAAATTTCCTACTAAAATAGGCTTAATTTTTAGTTTTAGGGTAAAAAAAAAAAAAAGGTGTGTGTATCACTTTAAGATTTTTTTTGTGTGCATTTCCCCTTTTTTTTGGGGATCATTCCCAAAGATGATCATCAAATCATCTTAGGGAATGATACCGAACTTGGAATACGGACATAAATGCCCGTTTTCCAATTCGAAATTTTTCATTCATTGGCAAAGATCAATAATTTGGTGATCAGAAGTGATCACCAAATTTTGATCTCTGTCCCCATTTTTTTTCTAAGTCTTCGCTAAGTAGCAAAGACTTAGAAAAAATCCTATTTGTGAATGGAACTTTGAGTTCCATTCACAAAATGTATAGTAAAGCTAGCAGCTTGACAGCTTTTGCTATACTAGGTACTGCAGCATGATCTAAATGTAGATCTAGCTGCAGTACCTCCACTAGACCAGCATCTTACCTATCTTAGGGAAGACCCCGGTGAAGTAGGAAGTTCCGTGATGTCACCGGGGTCTCCCTTTCCTCTGCAAGTACTTCCTCCACGTGGGACCGGCTTCAGCCTGCGGGACCCGGCTAAAGGTACAGATATCTCCCGATCCCCCCCTCAGATTTGGACGAAACCGAGGGGGGATTGAGGGGGCTAGGGGGGCAGTTGAATGCTGCCCCCCGATCGCTCCTAGCAGGGGGGAAAAAATTTTTTGCAGGGGGGAAGCCACAGATCGTATATTCACGATCTGTGGCAGTTTGAGTATTCACTGCACAGATCGTGAATATACGATCTGTGGCAGGGAAAGGGTTAAGCCATGATTCTGTTTTTGGTTACACAGTATCATAGAGGATCCTAGTTACTGGGGGTTGATGTTATTACAATGGAAGTGTAGCCTGATCCCTGATTACAGTGAAATCACCTATCACTATGTTGTTAAGCTATTAGTAAGCAGATCGGTGTATTATTATTATTATTGTGGATTTATATAGCGCCAACATCTTCTGTAGCGCTTTACAATTACATGTATACATTTAACTTTATGATTGTGGGGGAAACCGGAGTGCCCGGAGGAAACCCACGCAAGCACAGGGAGAACATACAAACTCCTTGCAGATGTGTCAAAGGGTGGAATCGAACTCAGGACCTCAGCGCTGCAAGGCATCAGTGCTAATAACTGAGCCACCGTGCTCACTAAGGGGAATATTTATAAACACGCAGTATCAAGTTACCAATACTGCCGGTAAAGTACCATATGCCATTGGTACTTTATGGCCATATCATTATTTTATGGCCACTGTTGCAAATATTATTCAGCGGCCGTAAAAGACCACTATAGAACTCTATGGATGATACCACATGGTGGCGCCATTGGAAATCCCCAATCATTATTCTGGGATACATTTCGGTTCCCGTTTGCCGTTATCCAGTTACTAAAGGCTCCTCTGCTTCTTTAAACCCACCAGCACAGCCCATTATGTCTCCTGCACATTAATATTCATTTTCATATCAATCACCTGCCAACACTCAGCATAAACCTTTGATTAACAGCTCAACTCCTCTGGTGAAAAACATCCAGTTCATCAATAGGATCTTCCCAGCCCACCAGACACTTTGTTCAGAGATGAACCATCAATGTCAGAATGACTTTTAAAGTGCTGGCAGCCCCAGGGGAATCAGAACTTTCCTCATCGTGGATGTTAATGTGCTGTAGCTGTGAGGAAATCCCAGTCTGATAATCAGTTACTCAGATCACTAGTGCAGAGACATGTGTTTTTTGACATAGTTAATGATAATAGTTGAGTTTATAAAGGTAAGAGTTCCTAAGATCCTAAGCAGCTCTTCATCTGGCCTTAAAGGGGGCATCTACCCTTAAAGCAAAAAAACTGGTGACTTGTCAGTTATTTGCCTGCAACCCCAACTGTCATTTTTACCAGTTTATAACATGTATTTGTAACCAGATATTTAATCTGTTCTATTCATTTCTGGTAAAGGTACCCGCCTCCTCCCTCTGCTCAATAAGTATAGTATAGTATTGGAGGTTGAATAAAGACATACGTCCATCCAGTCCAACCCATCTAGCAATATCCTCATTTCCTGCCTAACTGTTGATCCAGAGGAAGGCAAAAAAACCCCACCAAATTTATGATGGGAAAAAAATTCCTTCCTGACTCCAAGTGGCAATCGGAGATTTCCCTGGATCAACTCTACTTTATGTATCAATACCAGTAACTTGTAACATTCCTTGTTTGTAGAAACTCATCCAGCTTTTTATTAAACTGACCAATGAACCTGCCATAACAACGTCCACTGGAAGACAGTTCCATAGCTTTTTACCGTTTTCAGTGAAAAACCCTTTCCGAGCTTGAAGCCTAAACCTTTTTTCTTCAAGTCTTAAGGGTGTCCACGTGTCCTCTGACATGTTCTATTGGTGAACAATGCCCAGTAGTTATTGTATGGCCGTTAATGTATTTATACAAAGTAATCATATCCCCACGCAAGCGCCTTTTATCCAGGTACATAATTGTAACTTTTCTAGTTCTTTCATATTCAAGCTCTCAATCCCCTTATTAATTTAGTTGCCCTTCTCTGAACCCTTTCCAAGACGTCCTTTTTGTACACAGGATTCCAAAATTGCACTGCATATTCCAAATGAGGCCTTACCAATGCTTTGTAGAGAGGGAGAATTACATTTTCCTCCCTTGAATCCATACCTCTCTTTATACAAGACAATACCATGCTGGCTCTGGCTGTTGCTGCCTGGCACTGCTTGCTACCTTTAAGTTTGTTATGCACCAAAAGCCCAACAGGGATTCTTTTAAAACAGACACATTAATAGTATAAGTAGCACAAGGATTTTTTAGTCCAAAATGCATCTCCTTACATTTATCAACGTTTAATATCATCTGCCACTTAGCATGAGCTTTTTATAAGCTTGAGCATGTGCAGTGGAATTGTAATTGTTCTGGTGTGGCACAAAAGCTCATACTACAGGACTCGGTGCATACGCCAAACATCTAGCGCTGCCTCAAGGAGCAAAATTAGCAATAACGCAGAAGATGGGGTCAAAGCCAACCCCTAAAAAAGGCCCCATTCAAAAAAGGCACACTGCACTTACCAAACGAGTCAGAATATACAAAATACGTTTATTGGTAATCAATTGACACGATCCCTTATCCCAACAACAGTACAATTCATATGCAATATCTAGCAATAATAAATACCCTTTTACCTAACCCTATTTACACACATCTATATATCTAAAAAGAGGTGGCTGGGCGTCCCCAACACCACGTTAACATCCCCGGCTCTAAGGAGTAACGTACATCCAGTAACAGTGGGACAGAGAATCAACTGTTTCCCAATCCAAATAACAAAAGTCACCGTTATTGGTCCCAATCCAACTACACAGGCCTGTTGCTGTCAAACAAACCCGGGACTACTTGAGAGCCAGGACCCCTAGCGGGACGGACCACACTCTTCACCCGGTCCTCGATCCTCGGTACTCAATCTCCGCTTTTCTTTCTTCCATTCCGGACTGTGGTTCCTATTCCTCTGGTCCTGGTATGTTCTTCCCTAGACGCCGGCAGCTTCACCGTTACTACCTACGCGCGTTTCACCAACATGCGCCAACTTGCGCGGTGGCTTCTTCAGGGTCTCGCGATATCCTACGGTGAGACCTTTTTATGCACCATTCTCTTAAAGGCATACACCCTCCTATTGTACTTCTATATAGAGGGCGCTGTGATACTGCTTTTACTTGCATTACCATTGTACTGTACATATTTCTTATCAAACCAACACACATTTTTGAGTCTCTATTACAATAGTACGTATGATTTTTATAATCTTTATAATTTTTATAATCATACATATGTCCCATGTACGAGACCACTCACTATAATCAATCCTACACCACCTCGTCACACATTGCTAAATTCACAATTCCATCCTCTCGGCGCGACTATCATTAGATCCTGATCAGCATATTCCCTTAGATTTTCAAACCAATATTGACATCCAACCTCAGAACTAATATTAACCTCCAAAGTCAAGAATAATGACGTCTCAGACCTCATCATCAGATATCGATGTGAATCTGAGAGCAGTCAGTTACTAATGAGGATTTTCATTTGAGACATCATTATCGCTCTATTTTAAGTATCTCATGAAGGTAATAGAGTTCTGCACCTATTGTTATACTAATTACTATTGTGTTACTACACATTTAAGTTACTATGAGGACTCCCCTCCATAACCATAAGGTGCGTCATTCTATCGATAAGATAGACCAAGACCCGATGGATCATACATCCCCATCATTTATAGAAAACATGCGAATTTATGCAAATGTGGCTTCGTAAAAAATTAGGGGCCCTAGTTGGTACTTCGGGTGTTTAAAATTTATGAATCCACCGGGAGTTTCGTTTTGAAGCAGACATCTATCAACATCCCCTCCCCTTATACCCAGAGACACTGTTTCTACACCATGATTGATTGCATGGAGGGAGGAGCCAGCTTTCTCTGCCAGAATGGGGACAATAATTATCACTTAATATCTGGATAGTAATACATCTAATAATGTGTGAATAAACAAGTTAAATGTTTGTCTGAGGAAGAACTGGTCTGGTTCTGAAACGTCACACAATAAATGGCTGAATTAAGACTGGTGTGCCTGGCTTAGATATAGCTTTTAATAAACAAGTTGGGGTTGGGGGCAGGTAATTAACAATTGACCAGTTTTTTATTTTAAGGGTGAACATGCCCTTTAAGAAAACGTGTGTAAAAAGTGTATGGGAAGGACAGAGTTAAAAAAAATACCTTCTTAACCCCCTCCAATTTGAAATCTATCCTACTGCATTTTGATTGGCTACCAGATTTATTGCCTGTTGTATATTAATAATACATAGACGACCTAGTGCTGGCAGTGGAGGTGATTTTGAAGTGATTACACCAAGCTATTATAAATGTCACCCTCATCAGCAGAAGCCACATCATTGACTTAACGGTGATTACTTAATCTCTCTCGTTACATTGATATAAACGGTGGTTGTTAAATATCTTAACATAATAGCATGTTCTTCCTTTGGCTATTCAAAGGGGAACTAAACACAAACATGCAAAATTAATTTGAGAGTCTAGCCCGATTCACCGGTTTGATGTAGCGTTCTGCCCCAAACGTTAAATTATTAGTAATGTCGGGCCACTTACCAGTGACTTATCTTACCATGTTCCCAGATAATATTTTTGATTGCAACGTAATTGGTATTTTCTGAAATGCTGTAGGAATGTTGAAGGGATGTCAATTAAATGTATGGCACTATAATTCAGTTTGTGCCCATTTTCTAGAAGCCAACCAGACTGGGTGAAATCAGCTTTCCAGCCTTACCGAAACTTTCCCAGTTAGGCTACGTTCACACAGGGCCTTTTTTTAACTCGGTGGAACATCGCGTTTGTAGCCCTATGTTCCAATGCATAGCAACGCCCACGGTTTTCAATGGCACAGTGTGCGTTTTTACAACGCACTACATCATTGCAACGGTGGTGTTCACTTGTTTTGCAAATGTGTATTGGCATCATTTTCCTGCATGAAATCACACGAAAATGCTGCCTAGTATGAACTAAGCCTTAGGGTGAGGCCACACTGCAAGGCACAGGAATCGCGCACAAAATCGCGAGCGTTATCGCACGTGATTGTGTGCGTGTTTCGCGCATGCGTTTTCGCCTTTTAGCAAGAATCGCGGGCGCGAGCGCGAAACACGCAAAAAACAAGCTAGTGTGGCCTAGCCCTTAGGCTCAAGCCACACTACATGTGTTTCACGCACTTAGGGCTAGGCCACACAATTAAAACCATCAGGGTAGCGGTAAAATTATTTCATAAGAAATTGATAGAACTTCAAAGGAAATTTAAAGGGGAATATTTATAAAGCAGGAGCGTTAAATAGCACTACAAATCATTCCTAATTACCTGACGGGATTTAATGAATATCGACAATGTCCATGATATGTCGGGAAGTAGATGAGCTACAGCTATTGCTACCGCAACCTATGGGTCCAAACGGAAAACACTGCTTTAATGCTGTGCAAAGCCGTAATTAACGCTGCAAAAACACATCAGCGGTTACTTTGACTTGCACGTCAACATTCCGTTTGTGTAAGGATACACCCCATAAAGAGATCAGTCACTACATAACACTACAGATCCGTTATGAGAGTCGTTTAACAGATACCCCGCTTGTCCGTAATAATTAGTGTCAAATTCGTAATAAAAAAGGATCAATAACCAATTGCACCTGCCAATAATCCAGTGTCTACCACACATCAGATAATTATCTTTTAGAACAGTTGTTTTAAAGCTGGCTGTGCATACAGGCTTTACAGTAGGCGAGTGGCCGGCTATATCAATGGACAGGATTAAGGGAGCAACAGAAAAATGGGGTGTCAATCCCCAAAAATATGGAGTAATCTGCCAGGACAGACCACAAAACGAGGTGTACAAGAGCCTCAAACTTGATTGCCCAGCTGGACGTTTGCCACTTTGGCGACAGGCCTTTGAATGTGTAGGAGCTACAGTGTCCTTCTGCCATGCGTAATTGGATTGGTGCTAGTGCAATACAAAAAAAGCTCCTACTCATCTCACCAACTGTGGCCAGTTGAATAGTGTAGAGCAATAAAGATCCACCGTCGCCTGCTCCCTCTCCTCTCTTTTCCATTCACAAGCAGCAGCAGTGGAGGCTCATCCGAGTATGGCAGTAAGCCATTGGCCGTGACGTCACTGTCATGGCCACAACTGACCGTCTTACCCGGAAGTGGCAGAGAGCCGTGGCGGTGGATTGTGGAGCTTGTAAGTATAATTTCTCGGTCTGGGAACATGATTTAAAAAATTTGAAGCAAAACTTAACCCAGCTTTATGGGGTCCCTAAATAAGTTTTTTTTATGGGTGAACATACCCTTTAATGTCTACATTAAATAAGTGATACGAGATCCTTCAGTTTGTTTTAATTACCTGCATTGATTCAATATCCTGAAACAGACTTCTTCATTACCCTTTGGTACTCTGCCCTAAGCAAACCAATTCCACCAAGACTATTCAAAAAAACACATAGATGTTGACATGTTAATAAATGACCAAGTGTATCAAGGTTACAAAGAAAAACACAGCCTTAAATAATTCACTCAATTTTATTCAGTCTTAAAATAGTTTTTTTTTTTTTAATGCTACAGACTTATTTCAAAAACAGGAAGTCTCCTCTTGCAGCAAAAAATATATATACGTATTTGTAATAACAATCCTTTCGTTCACTACCATAACTTTCAAGGCCATACATCTAAAAGAAATAGAAAGGTGGGGGTGGAAGATTTTTTACAATGTAAATGGCTAACCCAGTTGATCTTTTAATGATGTGTCCAGAAGAGTTCTACCTAAGAAATAGTTTGTTTCCAAAATAACCCCAAAATAAACGCCAAGTGCCTCTATTCCAAAACCATAAGGTGGCCCGATATTCATTTTTCAGAAGAGCAAAAGATAAACCAAGAAATCTATTTTAAAGCTGGACATTCTTTGCTCATCCAAAAGATGTGTAATTAACATATATCCAGTGATTGTTCATCGGATTGGCAAATTTCTTAGAAAGTAGTGTCTTAAATAAAATGAAACCAGCGTCAGACTATGATACACAACCATTTAAAAACATAGTAAGGGCTAGGCCACACTAGCATGTTTTTCGTGCATTTTTGCTTGCGATTTTCGCTAACATGGAGATCGCGGGAACGCGAACATTCCTGCGATTTTCCTATATGCATGCGACTGCGCGTTCTGTTCCGTTTTGCTTTCACTATTTTTTTCGCGCAATCGCATGCAGAAATCATGCACGCACACAGAAATCATGCATGCAATTGCGTGTGAAAATGTTCGCGATTGCGTACACGATTGGGTGTGTTGTAGTGTGTCCTCAGCCTAAGTGCATGATCGGAGGAAGCCTTTTTACAAACAAACATTCTTAAATTATTTGTATTCTCAAATGTCATCTTGAAAGCTCAACCAGTGCATCCGATACGCTCAGTTGACAAACATCCCAAAGGGGGGCAGCATGCTTGATCCAACTAAGAGAAACCACGTTACATTCTGAAAAGGCAACTGGAAAAAGCATAAAACATATTTTTTTTGTATTTAGGTTAAAGAAACTGAATTAAAAGCAAAAAATCTAAATTTTCGAACATAGATTATAACCTTTATTGTGGTATAGGTCACTTTATTGATAAATAAGCGCTTTAAAACTATTCTTAAAGGTAGATGAAAATGTTCTCATCTGCGAGGACAGATAAACTAACCGTAACTTGCCCATTGCTGGGACTGCAGCTCCACAGAGCATGTGCATGCTCACAGGATCAAGCAGGGCTGTTTAGAAAATCTACCAATTATTGCACATGTTACTAATAAACATTAATTTCTACCAATGACCTTTTTAAGCCACAGCCTCTTCCATATCCATGGGTAACTCTTTCTGCCAAAACCTTGGCATGGCCTCACTGTAAAGTTTTCCACAAACTCTGCTAAATATGCTATTAGCATTATTTATTGGCCTGTGTAGAATTAAAAGATGTACAAACGATAAAGATAAAAAGTACTGAAACCAGCACTCACACGCTTTTACAGGACCGACTAATGATGGCCATTGTTACTGCCCAAAGATGATTTTTGGATCATACAAAATTTTATGATTAAAACCAAATTTACTAAACATATACACTGCAGTCCTAAAAAACACAACTCCCCCTTTAAAAATTCTATTTAGGTGTGAGCACCAAATTAAACCAGAACTGGGCGTCCCCTGAACTGGTCAGTCTTAAATGACAGTGCGAGTCAAACCATAAAAATCCAAACACGGAGTTATTATAGCACAATAGGATAATGACCCTGGTTATCTTTATCGTTTGTATACTAATTACCTTACCGTGAGCACGGAGGGTCAATCCTTAACGCTGGGACAATTGTACAGCGTTGTGTGGATCTCTAATAATTTTTTTGATATAGAGAATTAAAAGATGGCAGCTATTGCTTTGTGAAGCAAAGACCACATAGTATCACTAAAGTTACTATGTTAATAGGACATTCCGCTATTCACTAAGGCGGGGGCCATCCACATTGATTTATACATACGGTATAACCAGCACCGTACACAATGGATGAGCGCAGGCATGTAACAATCAATTATCACAACTCTAAACCGACAGGTCTTAACGTGAATTGTGCTAATTAAGTGCATAGTAAATAAATCTGAATAAATCGTATGCTGCAACAGAAAATACAGAAATACAAGTGCTTATTATTCGAATTGCAAACGTGAATCCCTTGCTACTCTTTCTAAAGGTGCAAAACAGGTGCAAAAAGAAAATGTACATTTTGAGTAATGAAAGTGAATCGGACACATCTAGATCGTTTTTTTTAGGAATGATGTCAACAATGTGCCTCTTCAAGGAAGTTGAAAAAGTTGAGTTTAGAGGCCATTACCTTTCATTAGTAACAAAAAATACAAAAATATGTTCCTATACTTAAGTAGCTATTTTGTGTAACAGTAATTTACTACTGTAATTACATTTGTATTGTATTTACTTTAACTCCACTTCTAAGTTAAATATCTTACTTTCTACTCCACAGCCTTATGGGAAATCTGCTGTTCCTTGTAAAAAAGATGAACTGATTAAAAAAAAAAAAATTATTGAGAAACTAATGCTATGTACAGACATAGGATTTTAGCCAGAACACACGACTCCTGATGAACTTCCATTACAGGCAACAATCTCTTCGAGTATAGACGGACCAGACATAAGGATTGTCGTCCCTAATGGATGTTCGCTGGGCTGTCAAGTCGTGGAGCTTTCGTAAAATCTTATGATCTACCATAGGTCCTATCAACCCAAATATCAGCCAGATCAGTCGATCAACCCATGTGGACCCAGCTTTAGTTTTGACCCATCCATTACGGAATAGTGACAATTTAGCCATACACCGCCAGGTGTTCGCCCGACCAGATTTCTAAGCTAGTGAAACGATGTAATCTAAAAGAGATGGGGACTGAAGATGGGGTAGGAAATTTATCCGCCTGGCCCAAACTTCGTTGTTGCAATAATCTGCTCAGCATTGTCAATCTGTCGATCAGAATAACTGCATACATGGGATCGATATTTTGATCGATCCAATCAAATTTTTCGGAACGCTCAAAATGCCTATCCCATGTATTTAGTCTTAAATGGACTGCAAAATGAAATGGGCCAAAATATCACTAGGTCTGACTACAGGAACATTGGGGTTGAGTCTGTACACAGCAAGCACATAGGGCACAGAGCAATCTCGATAACGTTCTATTATAGGATTAGTGTGTCAAGATTCACAAGTGTCACAATGTTCTTACTAAAAATTAGCTGTGTGTATTATGTATTAGCATTTGAGCCATGAAAACACGGTACTGTTACTTTTCATACTTGAATGCTGCTTAAGGATTTAAAAAAAAAAAACCATTAAGTGTGCGCAGAGATCCCCCTTCTAATGGAACAAACTATTCAGTGCGCTAAATATGCCATATTACGGTTTACTATTAATTTGCACTCATTTGAATGAACAAATATTGGCTTTTCCAAACCAAAGCAAAAAACTAAGAACCTTACATTACACTAATTAGGGAAAGTGGGACTCACTGCCTTGTACTTAATGTTAATACAGTAGTTTGACATAGTACACGGTTTCTTTATACGTCATAGACCTTGAAGCAGGGATGTCAAACTTGCGGCCCTCCAGATGTTTGAAAACTATGACTCTTGGCATTCTGTAACTAGGGAATGCTGGGAGTTGTAGTATTCAAGCATCTGGAGGGCCGCAAGTTTGACATTCCTGCTTCAAGTTCTATGGGTGGAGAGGGTGTCACTCAGAAAGACGCCATTTAACAATATACATGTATAACTGGGATGGGTTTGAATTGACAAAACAATGTGTCTGGCTAAGGAAGGTGACAACACTTTTCCCTCAATAAATCCCTTTCCTCAATCTACTTGCTTGGGACTATAAAAAATTGATCAAAGCAGCTAAACTGAAAGATCTTAGTATACAAAGCTTACAAAACCATCATGATTCTCCAGCAATGGCTTAGCAGAATATAGGATGAATTAAAACAGAAGCAATAGGAAGGTGGCAAGATCATCGATATACCTATCACTGAAAGGGGAGGGGGTAACATTTCCTCATTAAAATTAAATATTAAAACATGTCCAATTGGTTGAACGTCTATGGGAGTATAATGCCTGTGATGGGTTGTTTGATAAACAAGGAAAGTCAAACAAAGGCCCATTTTATGGAACAACAATTTCAGTGTGTCCACGGTCTGCTTCGTACCTGGCTGAATCTGAACTTAAAGCAGATTGCTTCCCAGTCTTAGCATTTAGAAAGGTACCACTGGACAACAGAGCGGCCTATTAAATCAAGCTGTCTGTCCACTTAATGAAGCGGACAATCTGCACATGCAACTTGTGATCAAAAAAACTAAAAAGAGGGACACTATATTCATGAAGTAAGCAACTGCTCTCTGGCTCCTCCCAGTCAATGCCACCAACACTCCCTATCTCTGACAAGGGCAGGCATGTTAATGAAGGGGAGGAGCTAGATAGCCACCAGTTACTAAACGATTATAAGTGAGAAAAATAAAGTCTTTTATGGTGTACAGAGGGTACAGAGCGAAAACAATGTTATTACCATTTATTACTAGCATAGAATAAATTATATTTAGAAATATATTATTCGTTCTAAACAACGCAATAAAATTACTTGTCATATGAGGAAGAGCTGGTAAGGTAGGTGCTTTATCCATTGATTATTCAGAAATGAATGTCTGAGTGAGGGGAGGGAATAATCTAGTCATAAAGGAAATGGAGAAGTTACTAATATGCTCCAATCAGACAAATCTGATCATAAATAATCTAATTTTCAGCAACAGATGTATTTCCAGGAGTCCTAGCATGTTAAACCTTACAGGGAAGATTTGTGCCACAGGAAGTAATAGGGGTGAGAGACACATGGTGGCCAACATTACAGTAAATATCTGCGTCTTGTGTCCTCATCTAAAGTAAGGTCTACTACATCTGCAGGGGAAGTCCAGTTCGGCTGAGGAGCCACAGCTGTCCATGGTGAAGTCTGGTGTGAGCTGTGGTACGGATTGCTGGATGCTTGCTTCCAGGAAGATACGCTCTGTATAACGCCCCCTCTTGGGTGAACAAATCTGAAAACAGACAATCATTAGGAAAACGAATATTGTGAACCATTACCCTATTCCAACTCTACTTTAAACCATCTCTTTAAATTTAAAGGACAAGTTAGGGTTTTATGTTCTGTTAGTCAGCAGTAGGTGCCTTAGCCTGGAAATACTCAAAAGTTGCAGAGGAGCAGGGCAAGGTCAGCACAAGCAACATTAAATTTAATAAATGGAGTAGATTGTGTGGGTGCTGCCACATGTATGTGATCTTACCAAATGACAAAAATGAATGACATTTTGGACAGCAGACCCTTCTCAAGGCTGAGCTAGAAGCCAGCATTGCCTCAACACAACTTAATTTCATCCCAGCCTTGCAAATTCCATTAACAGGGATACAGGCACACAAAAAACATTTAGCAAACCGTCTCATGTTGAGGAACGAGAACTCTGGGTGCTGCATTGTGGGAAATATGGAAATAGTATTGAGAATTGTTACCTGGGAACAAATGATGGTCTAGAGGGCAGCTACACTTTTCCTACAGAACTACAGTGTAACTGATGCAAATGAAAGGATTTGGGACTACCCACACTATATTGGCAGACATCTGAAATGCGTCACCAGCATATGGGATTCACATCTATGGAAAAACACAGCTAAAAATAGCACCAGCCTGTGTTGTAATCCTCCAGGCAGACAGAATTGGTAATAATTTTGTCCATCGCCACATTATCTATACCAAGTGCACTGGGTGGACATTATAACGAACCATAGCAAGGAAAGCCTAACATACCTCGCGTGTTCCTGAACTCCAACTATTTCTACTTCGCTGTCTGATGAAATGTTTATTTTGTCGTTATTTGGACGCTTATCCGAAGGTGCTAATCCCGTATCCAAAGGAACTGCAAGAAAAGAACATTGGAGAAGTTCCCCATTTAATATTAAAATACAATGTTTATTTCTCATTTCTATTGACATACTGTCGAATAAAAGTCAGCATGACTACTCTGATTGGCCCACAAAGCAAAGAGGGTGTACAATGCTGCTGCTGTGTATACAACACCATGTACTGGCATGTAGGTAGTACCACTAAGAGTTCACACCTACAGTGCCCTCAATTGACAATAATAGATGCAGCAGTGGAGATCTAGAAATTAGCTTGCACATTGCTCAGAGGGAGTATCCAGGGGAATGTTGACCAACTAGAAAATCCAGGAAGCAGAGAGAGGGATATCAGAACATCAAATGACAGAATAAAAGAGACTGCATACCAGAGTCAGCATTCAGATCTTCCAGGAGCCCACGGTTGCGACACAAAGCCACATTATCCTGGCTGGACAGGGAATTCAGTTCCTTTACGACCGTGGCTGCCAGCATGCTGTGTACATTCAACACATCTGGGTCAGAATTTGTATCAGAGACATCAAAATGAGCTGCTACTAGTGGTCCGTCTGTTAAGGGAAAGTAAAGATGGCTGGTTTATAAATCGAAAGCAAACCACAAAAGCACACACAGATGTGTTTTGACAAATTCAGAATTGGCACACCGTAACAGCCGCACAGAACTACAACTACCACCATGCTATTACAAGCTTTGCTGATGTAGGCATGCTGGGGGTTGTAGTGTCTTGATGTATTGAGTACAAAATGTTTCTTCAGGTACCTAATCCTTCTTCGTCTCTCAGTGAAAAGTAAACTTTCCATCATGGCCAATCACTTCTGGCTGTTGCAGGATGCTGAAATTGACAGAGCCTTAGCTTTGGAACAACACAATATTTTTGACTTTGCTTTATCGAAGACTTTTGCACAAATATCCACCTGCCTAATGAAACACTGTATTTAGTTAAGTTCCAACCCCCCAACCGCAACACTTTAAGATGTAAATCTAACATAAAAAAAAACACTTGATGGTCTGTTACCCTTCTTTCTGATTCTTTCAGTTAGTAGCTGTCTGTCATGGGTGTAAAGCTGGGTACAAACGACAGACCTTAGAAAGGATCTTGCAGATCATCTGTCATCTTTCAGTAATTTTTCAAAGACCATGATACACAGTCCCGAGGGTTCTCTCTATGCACAGCATATTCACAGCATATACACATCATATACACAGCATAGGGAGAACTTTCTGCACTGTGTGTTTCCCACGACTGTGCCCGACAACCCTATAGGGAGACTACCGCAGCCAAGGGAAATTTTTGGTTTTTACTTAACGACCACAAGACTGACCAAAACGTTCGGTGGCCACACGCTCGTTTGCGTAAGACTCTACACACACTGCCGACAGAGCCCCAATATGGCTTTATCGGCAGTGTGGTTACCTAGCTTTACAGTTGACATCACAGCCAATTACTCAATTCTATTCCCCTAGTTGCCTCCTCAGAGTATGTGCAACTTGCAAAAAAAGAGCTTGGAGAGGAGGCAAACTTTTTGAGAGGCAGAGGGATGGAGGAGAAGAATATTTTGAAGTATCAAGGGACAGGATATTAAATCCCTGTGGTTATTTCCATCTCCCCTAGCTCAGTGAGCTCACACATGCTTAGCGTGATTAAACTGGGGAAAGGAATCTTTCATTGGGGGGTTAGTAATTAACATAACTTTAGCAACTGTCCACATTCAATCACTTTTTTTAGTGCAAACTTTTCTTTCTGTATAAAATGCACATCACTTGAGACAATTTCCAAGTTAAAATGCCGTTAAAAGTCTCATATTAATTCACACAAAGCAAAGCCAATTACAACCAATCAGTATCAGATCCACTTCCTCTTTTGACCAAAGTAAGCCAATGGCTGAGTAGCACCTCAAATTACTAGGTCTACTGATAACTAACAAAATGCACATCAGCTGGTTTGAAAAACATTTTATTAAAATAGTTAAATATGAACAGTTATATCAAAACAATTCCAGTGAACTGCATCCTAGTCAATTTTTTGTTTTCTAAAATGCATTCTGTTTTACTACCACTGCACGCATTTATATCTGGCATTGCATACCATTCAGTAAATTGGATAGGACACCTCTACGCTGGCGTTTAGTAGTGGGAACATGGCCTGAAAGAGTATGGTCTATAATAGTTCTTCTTACATAACATTCCTAAGGGGAATGTCTATCCCAGTGGGATAGACATGCTCAGTGTGTGCTGAAGAGAAAATATGGGGAGCTGGCCAATAGCTATCATCATTAGAGAAGTGTAGGCCTCTAGTCTTCAGTGCATTGAAAAGGTCTTAATAAAACTGAAACCAGTCTGCAACTGTTACTCTGGTTCTGCATTTAGCTTGTTGAAAGCAGTTAAATTCTCTTAGAAGGTTCCTATAGTAATGTGGAAACTATCCAGTAGTGTCTCCCCCCCTTATCCACAATGGCTTAACTCCTACGTACCATGGTCATAAAACTGCCAATCCATAACAGAGTATTTCATCCGACTACTTGTGAAAGAGCAGCCATAAAATTCCCAAATATTTCTTCCTGCAAAAACCTCATTAATATACGTAGACCTGAAAATGTTCTAACCTTTTCTTTCTCTAAACTACTGAAACTAATCTATGGGCTTTGGCATGTTAACTTCACATTTTAGCAGGAAAGAAAATACACAACTCAGCCAATAGTAAATACACAGCACATTTATTTAAAGGAGAACTATACTCACCTCCACCCAGACAGTGGTTTAGGCGAGTATAGTTGTCCTTTAATTCATCATTTATCATTATGTCTAAAATATTTAATATAAAACACAAATTATGTTTTGTTTAAATTATGTAAAAGACAGCAGTTCCCCATGCAAAAGGTGCCTATAAATTAATACTGTAAAAGCCATTTAGGGTTCCTCCATGTTGGGGTGGTCACCCTCACCTTAAAGTGCAACTGTGGTCTCAAAACAAGTTAGGGTTAAATGAAAGCCTGCAATATTTAATTTAAAGTGAGCCGACCATCACATCTCTGGCTGGAGCCTGTGAGACATACATTTAAACTTCCTTCTTCCAGTAGGTTGAGTGACATCACCTGACCTCTGCCCACCCCTCCGCCCCGGGGGAGAAGCATGCTCAGTTAAGACTTTATGCTGGGAAAATCAGGAAATACCTGGGGGGAAAAATTGACAGAGATTTGGAGCCTATTAATGCAGGTAGAGGCTGATCACATGACTACAAGCTGGTCACATGGCTGAAAACAGGAAGTGTTCAAGCAGGTAGTAGTATTGCTAAACCTTTCCAGCAATAACCTTTCACAAATTTTATCTAGAGATGTGATTTAAGTTTTATTTTGAAGGTATGATGGAAGGCTTTTTATATCATCCTTACTAGCTTGGAAGAAATCCAGACCACAGTTACCCTTTAACTAAAGAACTGGTTTGAACAGACAATACCTTTGCAAGAAATTAAAGGAAGGACAGCATCTGACACCATTCTACAGAATGTTTTAGCGTTTTAAGTTTTTGCATTTAAAAATTATGCAGATGCATGGAGGGAATTTGTCAATCTGTTAGCTGTGATTTTGTAAAAATTCTTAGAACTAAAGGGCATCCCCTCAAAAGAAAAATGATATACAGATAAATCATCCCCCCAAACTACAATAGTTATAAAGCTAGCAGACGCAGGTCTAATCTGTTATGCAGAAATATGATGCTCTCCCTTTTCCCTCTTGCTCTCAAAAGTTTCCACCTCCTCTTCAAATTCTCCAAGCTTGTACATGCTCAGGAGGCAGCTAGAGGAATAGCATTCAGTCATTGGCTGTGATGTCATCTGTTACATCCTTGCCTGAGAGTTGCTAACTGGAAGAGCCAGGAAGCAGGAGGGTAACAGAACATCAGGCAGCATTTCAGGTTAGTCTTACATCTATCAGATTTCTAACTATTGCAATTTTGGGGTTGTGGAGGTGATTTAATTGAATGATTTCTCTTTAGTTGAAATACTATGAACACAAAGAATTGCAGTTTTATGGCAGGCAAATTAAATAAATTAAGAAAATAAAAAACAATTTTGATATAACTGCTAGAGTGACTTTTTTACCTTGGAGAATAAATTAGGCTATAACTTATCTTTAAAGTTCACCCTTTAGGTCAATCACCCCTCAAATCCCAAAATTGCAATAGTTAGAAAGCTGAGAGATTTAAGACTAACCTGAAATGCTACCTGGTGTTCTGTTACTGTTATTTCTACTTCCTGGATCTCTCAAGTAGCAGCTCTCAGTCAAGGATGGAACAGATGACATCACAACCAATGACTGCTATTCCCCTAGCTGCTGCTATCATAGATTGCTACCTATATATAATTCATTTGAGAGGTGAGCAGGCCCTTTAAATTTTTCTGTTGACAGTTTATTTACAAGGTAGATATGTGTACTTCGTATATTGCCTGAATGGCCAATTATAGAGACAAAGATGGAGAGCAATAAAAATCGTTACAATTGCGAAACACTGTAAAAGCATACAAGGTTTAAATATTTCTCTTTAACATATGGCGATGCTGGTAATGTGATTAGTGCAGAAGATACAAGAGTCAAGTACAATATTGATCGTTTTTAAAGTCCCTAAAATGGGATGGACACAGTGCAGGTAAGTAAATTGCATAGTGCTTCCCTCATCCAGTTATTCCCATGTCAAACCAGCACCTGGTGAAGCCATTTTGTTTTTACTACAACATTTATAGGCAGTTTGAAAAACATGGTCATAAATTAATCCGCAGTTCACTCTCATTTTGCCTGTTTATTTTGAATAATGTATGTTAGTATGCCCAACAAAAGGGTCACGCTTATTGCCTATAGTAACGATAACTGCAGGAATCCGGTAATTACAAGCAAATACAAATGCTCCTTTAAATTAAGTGGAATCTTAAAGCCACTCAGCAGCATGCATATGGCATCACTACCTCGTGCTGGAATGACATTTAACAGGGACTGGGTTACATTTCAAGCAAAGGAAAACCCCCAAAGTGTTTTTTTTTGTTTAAACAAGTGCAACTTGTCCCATTTTAAGGTTTTTATAATCTTTAAATATATATATATTCATTTGTTTTTTTTAATTACCCCTTCAGTGCCAAATTGTGAAATAACCGATTCTGTGCTTTCTGAAATAGGAATAAAACAGATCAAGTCAAATTGTACCACTCCAACATGTATAATCATGCAAAAATTTACATGCAGAGTGATTTTGTCACCTACCCACGGAATAAAGGGGATTACGTCAAATCTTCATCAGAAGGAAAAACAAGTATACTCCACTCTGGTATCTTCCACACTTCCAAACAGCAAACTTATCATTTATCTTAAATACATGTACAGAACGAGCAGACAGAATTTCATTCCAGTAGGTTTGTTGCATGCGATCAGGGAACAGAATGACAATTACAGCTGAAAGCCACACTGCATAAACGTTATTATCGGTGTCGGCCTTAACTAAAAAGTGAAGAAACATGACAATTAGGGCTAGGTCCCACAATGCACTGCATGCATTTTTTTGTGTGCACGTGCAGCTGTCAACTCATTTTCATGAATGTGAGTTAAAACGCATGTGATCCGCACCAAAAACTGTAATCGTGCGCATTGCGGGTCCTGGGCGTGGACCCTGTCACGTGTAGTGGGAACTAGACCCTAGGAACACTGGGAAATTAAACAGACGTTTACAATCAATGCATTTATAACTGTAAAGGATATACAACCTGCAGTCTTTCAGAGGTCTTCAAAATACAACTCCCAGCAATCCCTGGCTTTAGTGGCAGCAAAGGAATGCTGGGAATTGTAGTTTGCAGGCATCTGGATAGAATGGAGGGTGGATGAAATCTGTGCATTGCTTTTCCATTCTAACCAATTCTGTAAGATATTTCTGCAGTTCCTTTCATTCCCCTTTTCCTTAGCATAGGGAAATAGTAACTAGCTAGAGAATCTCTCTCAGAGGGCTAATTGTAGTAAAAGATTTGACTGACTTCACCAAGGTGTAGATTTTTGTAGCAAATTTCTGTTGTGAAACACTCTGAAACATTGGCTTTAATTGGCGTTTTGAATTTTTTTTACCTTGGCTTTAGTATTGAAGCTAGCAAGGACAATTCTACTCAAAAAGAACATCCCCAGCTTGAATTTCTCTAGAAATTTCACTATGATCTTCTCCTCTTTTGGTTGCTAACAGTTCTATAGACAGTCAGAGGTTGTGAGGAACCTTAACCGTAGATCTCTAGATAAGCGAACTGCCTATTAAAATAAATTTAAGAACAACCTCTGTTGCATATAGCTGTATACATGGTCCTTTAAAGGGCATGTCCACTGTCCCTCTCTGGGGTCTCCCAAGCAGTCCCTCTGCTAGTTGCAGCCGTCAGTCACGGACTTGACTGTGTTGTCCTGCCGGAATCCCGACTTGCATCCTGCATATACGTGAACCTTGAAAAGCTCATTGTGCTCAAAAAGACGAGAAGCAGTCAGACCTGCGTCAGAGGAGAGCAGGAGTGATTCAGGAACCACAGGGGAAATCTCAGGGTTTTGGGGAAGGGGGTTCCTGAACTCAAGCATAGATTTTAGTGTATGTGTTTATAAGGGAGTGTACATGCCCTTTAAACATTCCTTCAATACTACTAGAGAAATCCAGTGCCAGATATTTAAATGAATAAGTTAAGTTCTTCTCCAAGGGTCTCATATCCTGTTTTGTTAATTTGGGGGGTTCTCACATCAACCGGAAGTATCTTTTTCAGCTTTAACTGTTCATATCTTTCTGCAGAATCACACATGTAAGACCTGAATGTGACCTCTAAACAACCAATCTGAAAACCACTGAATTTCTCTACAATGCTCCTAATTTAGGAGTCTACCTGTTTGTTGGGCATTATAGAATGAAAGTTCATTTACATTTTAGCTCTCCTTTAAACATGTTATTATACATAAACCCTTAAGTTATCCTTTAAATAGAGAGACTGATTAAAAAAAATCCTGCTTAAAATTTGGTTTTTGAATTGTATGTAAAGCTACATGCAAAATCCTAAAAATGTATCAAAAGTTTCATGCAAAATCCGAACAATGTATCAGTGAAGATATGAAAGATACACACATTGAATTTGATAAACACAATTTCGATTTATTTATTCTATAACAGTAATTACAGTGATGACGTAACAGGGCAGTTGCAAAGGGCATACATTGTAAATACAGTAACACTGTTTAAGTTGCAAAAGGGAGGGAGTATATACTTAAAACAGGGATTAGCTACAGGTAGCTTAAAAGCCAACTATTAAATTCCCACTATTCTTCCTGACAGCCATGTTGCTAGCACATGCAACTTTCCTTTAACACAAGCCAAAATGTGAAAAATTCCGATTCTGCTTTTTCTCCCATTTCTCACAAATGTGCAAAAGCACAATGTCATATAGCAATTAATTAATAATCCTAATTTTCGCCTTTTTATTCTAGAGTTGAAACCTATAAAGGGCACATCCACCCCTTAAATAAATTATATATAGGTAACCCTGCCTCCCCCCCCCAAAAAAAACCCCAAAACTTAATCATAGAGATGTAATGCTAACCCAAAATGCTACCTAATATTCTGTTACCCCTCCCACTTCTTCTGGTTAGCAGATGCCAGTCAAGGTGACAGTTGACATCACAGTCTATGACTGAATGCTATTAAACTAGCTGCCTAGCATGTGTGAGCTAGTGAAACAGCTTGAATAGGAGGCAGAGGGAAGAACATTTCACTGCTAACAGGTTACTGCTACATCAGCCATCTTTTTACCTATTGTGGTTTTGGTGTTTGGGGGGTGATTAACCTATATAGAGAATTTTTCTAAGGAGTGAACATGCATTTAAAAGAACAGAAATAATAGAGTTGCTTTCAAAGCATTTAAAGCTAGAATAAAAAAAATTTAAGCCGGGTAATATTTTTTCCTCTTCTATAAGGAGCCGACTGTGACAAAGAAATACCCCACAATGAAAAAAAAACACTTGCCTTTTGTACAGACAGTTTTGCAGCATGAGCAATAGTGTAGCCCTAGAAAAGTTGTGGAATTTGCCTTGTCCAAAAGTTTTACTGGGAAATTAGATTGAGGAACCAGCCAGTGGAAACCCCATTTATATCCGTCATAAGGACAGTTTATTGGCATTAGCCAGTGATTATGTCGGAAATGTCCAACCTGCAATCCTACACTGGTTTCCTGCCTCATTGAGTAACAGACAACAGGCAGGGGACTGTAACTTCTAACACCAGAAAAGCAGCAGTCAAGTGTACTAGCATTGTACTGGGGCACTTCATGAAAATCTACTCGCAATCATATGCATTAGGAAGTGTAGTAATATCGGCTTTAAAATTCTAAAAGGCAAAAATGCCAACAATAAAAAAATGTAGCAGCACTACAATGTGACTGATCCATATGCCTGCATTGCCTTTTAAATAAAAGGGAAATGCAATACAGCAAAATATTAAAACTACACCCAATTTAATTTGGGACCCGCTTCGCTAGAAATTCTCAATTTGCTCCCTACTTCCTGAAATTCACCTTGATTGAAGTGGTTATCCCACTTCCAGATTCCAAACATTCTTGGCTGTTAAGTTTATTAAGCACAAGCCATTACTTGTATATGATGTCAGTGCCAAATAGACATTTGGCCGGCCAGTTGTACTTCTTAAAGATAAACCGGGCAATGTGATATTAGTTCTTATCGTTCAAAATGGTGCTAATGTTGCCCAAACCAATCAGATGTTATTTACCATTTGAAAGCTAACATCTGATAGGCTGGGGCAAAATCAGCACCATTTTTAACAATAAAAAACTTTTATTACATCGCCCTGAAAGTTAGGAAACTGAAAGTATGGTAAGAGGGTGAGACTATAGTAAATTACAGGTAGGTGTAAACAAAAAGCAACATATTTAATAGCAGTGCTTTGGTGCTTTTAATAGAATAATAGATAGAAAAGGTTTAGCCTTCTCCATAAACCAGAATGTTAAAATAAAGCAGGTTGTCAGGTTTACTGGTTCCCACGCCATTCTAATAAAACTTTTTCTTCTTCATAAAAAGCCATTTTTAAAGGGTATACATGTAAAAGTTTCATAACAGCATTTGAGATATTTACATTTGATTTAGCAGCCACAAAGTCTTAAACAGCCCTCATTTGGTCTGGTCACTGAGCTAGAAATCAATATTGTGGATCTTAGATGTAAAATGCAACAAACTTTAGCGATGTGTTCTGTAGTGGTGAACAACATCACAGATCCTTCATACAAATCTTAACACGAGATAAGTTCATACACATTTAATCTCATTGATCTTTACAGGGCATGGTTTTAAATACATTTCATTCAATACACTGTTTTATACCAAATTGTTCCAAGAATGCATTTAGGATTGCTAATAAATCAAATTTGTATATAAGCTGAGCATACAAGACATAACTAACCTTAGGTAAAAAAAAAAAAAAAAAAAATTAGACAGCAGCCTTTAAAACTGTAGGGCTACTTGCAGCATATTCCCAAATTAAACTTACTCAGGTGTTTCCCAGTGTCCTTAACTGCAATAAGGTCTGAATTGGAGAGAATGGCTTATCTAATACAAGGTACATACATTTGCCTGTGCTAATAATCTGCAATAGCCAATCAGAAGTTACCTTTTTATTGGTCTACTGCAGATTGGATTGGCAAAAGTTTGCACCTCTAGTTAAACAAGAAGCAAGAGTTATTTACCTATAGATCCTAACTTTCCTAATAATTATTTTAGGGGCTCTGTCTGCAGCCTATTCTTTTCTACTCTTCCACCACTCTCCCAGAACCCAATGGAATGTTTCTGCCTAGTAGAAACTTGTGTAAACGAAGTGCAGAAAAATGAATTTGGTAAAAGGCACTCATTGCAACCACTGTTCAGAAATTAACACTTTTAAAGGCTGAAGAACTGTGATAAGGTCGCTGGATATATAAAAGTTTTCTGTCAAATACAAAATATCAACTTAACAATTATGTAAAACAAAACTCTGAAATCCATGCTTTATCAAACAGCAAAGTACAAAACCATGATGAATTCAAAACTGTACTCACTGTGTGCGGTCTGTAAAAACCAGGGATGACAAACCATTCAAACATTGCTAACCAATACTTTACTAACTAACCATATGTCTTTTACCATAAATCATTTGTTAGATGTTCTTGGAAGTAAAACTAACAGTGTCACAGTACAGGGACTAAAAAGGACTAGTGCACATCACTACCTTTCTAGTAGAAAGTTTAAGGTATAACCTGAATTTCATCCAGCTATATATTGCTCAAAATTTTGACAGATCCGGTTGTCGGCACCTGCCCACACAGTCTATATCTGTGCGTATGCGCCAAATGAAGTTCTCGAATCTTATTAGCCATATTAATAAAACTGCATAAACGCACTCAATTTAAAAAAAAGTCCTAAAAGCTAGCTTGTCTATTTCACCCATTCATGACCATGCTGATTACATTAAGAAACCGGTAAAAAGTATATTGCAAAATGAAATGAAACATTTCTAATACAATGATTTAAAAAATGATTGTTTGGAGGCAACATGCACATTTTTGAACACAAGCTTAGTTATAAAGATTCTCCAACGAACAATATTTCCTAACCTTCAAACCACTTACCCCAATGAAACTTCATACACACCCACACACTTTTTACGCTAACATGGTTTGAGAGGTGTACCACACGCCACAATTTGCCTTTCAACTTCTGCACGTCGCCACAAATTAACATACAGTATGTATAAATGGAGCAAACAAAACGGTGTTCTGCAGACAAGGAAGTCATTGTGGAAATTTAGAAAAAAAGGTTGCACATTCCAACCTGCAGTGTGCCAGCTGTTTGCAGGGAGCAAAATGGCAACAGGCGTAGGACACCTGCATTAAGTTAAAGCTAGTAGGATAGTTAATATAGCAAATGCACCAATATAGGATTAGAACTCTCTACAGCATGGCGGATAATGAATCTCAAACCCCAATGGTAACCCCTGGGGCATTCTGGGAGTTATTGTAAGACCAATCTGGTCAGTCCTAATACAGATAAATGCAGGGATCTGCTACTTTTAGAATGGTTACACTAGTCAATAATGGCTACAGTATGCTGATCCCTGAATATAATAAAGAATGGGTAACAATGCCACAAATACTGCATTAACAGCATCAACTCTTAATGTAAAATATATATAAAAGTGTTAATCTAGCTAACCGTATAGATTTTTACTTTAAACCCTCTCTATATTTCCCCCCATTGCATCTACTGGCATGCAAAAGGAGCAGACATAAGGAATACTCCTGTTTCAAAGCATTTCCTGACTTCCCACAAGCACGATATGGTATAAGCTGAATTGGCCAAGCTTTGGTAAAGGAATTTCTCTTGGTCTCTCCATATGCAAGTATAAATAAAGACACAGAAGAACACCTGCTTAGTGCAAATTGAGGGAGGTGGCAACAGGAGAGCTCCAGCAGATCTAGAGAAAGCTTAGGATGGGTTCAGCTCTTGCTCCGTTATATTACCATTCTCTGGGAAGGGGGCAGGAAAGTTGTTGTTGTTGTTTAATGTTTCTGGGAACTCTAATGTGTCAACATTTTGATAACTTGTGTAAGATTCAAATGATTGTGGTGGAAAGGCAGGGCCTTCGGGCACCAAGGTCCCTGATGAGCTGCTTGGTGTAATCCTTTGACCAACTATTTGGAGTCTAGCTTCTCTTGGCTCCAGCTGCTGTTTGCCTTCTTCATCAGTATCAAGTCGTGTTAACTTCTCTATCCACATGCGGAACTTTTCTTCTGTCTGCCTCTGCATCTCTGCAAAACAGTTCATAGCTTCTTCTAGGACATTGCCTATGCAGTTTCTATCCCACACGGTGCCCCTTTCAAGCAATCCTGGAATATCCCTGGTCGCTCCTGCAGATCCCCCAGCACGACTGAAGCCAGCTTTAAAGACATTGAGGCCATTGGGTAAGAAATCATTAAGTAAGCAAGCAGAGAACATTTTTTTTAAAGAAGACATTCACCCTAAAACACATTTTCCCTGACTTACAGGTCAGAAACTGCCAAATAAAACAATGTATCTTGTTTTTCCATGCAACCCCTAATAAAAGATATGCAGTAACATTCTTCAGTACAGAGACCTGCAGTTACTGCTCCCTCCCACAGCTCAGTGATCTCAGACAAGCTAGTGGAATTCTCTAATCAGCTACTCTGCATTTGCCTGTACTATGGAAGTGAAGAGCTTTCTGTAATGAAAGATTATATTCAAACGGACATATCTTTAGTAAGGAATTACAGAAAAAGAAAAGAGATACATCAGTTTCTGGCCTTTCTATCAGGGAAAACTAAGCTTTAGGGCTCACTCCTCCTTTAATCTGAGATTAACCATCGTTAGCATGCCACGGTGAGTACAGCCTGTCTAGTGATAGTACGTGCTCTAAATGAACTCATCAATGGTATTACGGCATGACCCCCACCCCAAAACACCCCCCCAAAAAATCATATTTCTGGATTAAAACACAAACCCATAACACACATTAAAAAACAGTTTATATGGAAATTAACAGTTTTGAAATAAACAAGAACATGAGCACAAAAAGGGACTCGATATAAAAACATAAAAAATGTCATTTAGTTAAGAAAGGAATACATGGGTTAATCCAGTGAGATGTCTTGCATTCTGTTCAGCACAAGCGGGGTGATCCCCAAATCATCTGAGTTCTGTCATTCTGTCCACACTATTAAACTACTTGCAAAAAAACTTGTTTTTAGCTGATAATTGCACACAAAACAGGTTAAAAAATATTGTAGCTTTTGTGATTTTGTTTTTTTGGCCGTGATTTTTTTTCCCTCTATACCGTATATACTCGAGTATAAACCGAGTTTTTCAGCCTGAAAACTTGGACTCGGTTTATACTCAAGTCATAAGTACCTGTAACATCTTTGCATTCGGCAGCAGCGTCCTCTCCATTCCGGCAGCCGCACGATCCATGTACTGGCGCGCCGGCCGACGTCACTGCCCGGCGCCAATTAGTGACGTCAGCCGGCGCGCCAGTAAGGGATTGAGCGCGCTGCTGCCGGAATGGAGAGGAAGCTGCTGCCGGAATGGGGAAGACACTTACCTTCAATGCCAGCAACAGGAAGCCCTTGGATGGAGGTACAAACTGAACTGGATGTGAGGGTGGCATTCAAGATGTTTGGAAACTACAACTCCCAGCATACTTTATTAGCTGGGAGTTGCAGTTTCCAAACATCTTGAATGCCAAGTGAGGGTGGCATTCAAGATGTTTGGAAACCAACTCCAGCTAAAAGCATGCTGGGAGTTGTAGTTTCCAAAACATCTTGAATGCCACCCTCACTTGGCATTCAAAATGTTTGAGAACTACAACTCCCAGCTAATAAAGATGCTGGGAGTTGTAGTTTCCAAACATTTTGAATGCCAAGTGAGGGTGGCATTCAAGATGTTGGAAACTACAACTCCCAGCATGTTTATTAGCTGGGAGTTGAAGTTTCCAAACATCTTGAATGCCAAGTTACTACCCTCGGTTTATACTCAAGTCAACAACTTATTAGATTTTTTAGCTGAAATTGGGTACCTTGGTTTATACTCGGGTCGGTTTATACTCGAGTATATACAGTACTTGCTATTATGTAAGGATATTCAAACTTTGCATGATTAACTGCCCTTAAAACACTAAGGCTTATTTAGATCCACTTTAGGTCCAAAATGTTGTCTGTATCAACCGATCAGATGTTTTTTTTTGTTTTTTTTACTGTAGTAGACCAATAGGTAACATCTGATTGGTCATTGTAATAGAAGTTGCCATTCTAATACAAAATGCACTAAGGCAATATGCTTTACTGTAATACATCACTGTTGCAAAAAGGGGGAGGGGGGATGTGTTTAAAGGATAAGTACACTGTAAAATCAACTGAATTCTATTTGGAAGCTGCAGCTTTAAGTAATCTGTTCCTTTTTCCCCCCTAGGGCCCTCCTGAGCCTACCTGTGAAGCTCTGAAGTTCCTGACATCTTGGATTATGATTTTGTTGTCTGTAGCTCCACCCACCCTTCCTCTCTTTTTGTTGTGTGTCAGAAAAAGCGTGTGCCGCGCCCATGCTTGTGACATCATAGAGCATGCACCGTGCTTACAGGCATAGCAAGGCGGCGCGGGCGTCACGCACGCACAACACGTCGTACTTTTTCTGACACACAACAGAAGGAGAGGTAGGAAATCTCAGGGGGCGCGCAGCTACAGACAACAAAAGCACAATACAAGATGTCAGGAACTTCAGAGCTTCACAGGTAGGCTTAGGAGGCCCTTAGGGGGGAAAAAAAAGAAGAAGAAAACAGATTGCTTAAAGCTGCAGCTTCCAAATAGAATTCAGTTGATTTTAGAGTGTACTTATCCTTTAAAAAAATATTATGGTACATGTAGGACCTAACCAATGGGCAAAAGAAAATAGTTAATATAAATATATAATATAAAGGGCATGTCCACCCTCTAAACATTTCCTATATAGGTTAAGGACCTCCCATGTGTGTTACCTCAACAGGGCTGTCTTTTCACTTCCGCTGTAGCATAGGCAGCTTCCAGGAACATTTTTCAGTAAAAGCTGCAATGCTCACTTCACTGCCAATCCCTGGCGGTTGCTCCGGATACTCTTCTTCTGTGCCAGCTTGAAACAAGCTTGCAACAGCAGCAGAGGTGGTGTGCCAGTGGTCTAAGTAGCTTTTAATACAGCACAGCTAAGTGTGCTGTATTAATACAGCACAGACTGTCCCTCTCTAATCAAACGGTCAGCTCTCTATAACACAATCAAGCACACCAACAAATGGTTGCCGAGAATGAGAACACAGATCTTTATACTTAGGACAAGGACAAAATAAAATAGGTTTGATCAGTGGCTGCAGCCTTGTACTTTGTGCATAGATTTGTGTTCAAAAACTTGTGGCATTTAATTTAAAGGGCAAGTCAAGCCCCAAAATGAAAACTTACATACAGGTAAATCACCCCCCAAACCCTAAACTGTAATAGTTTGAAATGTGAAATATATAAGCCTAACCTGAAATCCTGCACAATGTCCTGTTTCCCCTTCCTGGTTCTTCCAGTTAGTAACTGTCAGTTATTGATTTGACAGCTGACATCACAGCCAATGACTGAATGTTAATCCCCTATCTGCCTCTTCTGAGCATGCCCAAGCTCAGTACAGGTTTCTAAATTGCTCAGTTTCCATGAGGCATCCAGAAGCATAGCAGGCATACAATAATGAATTCATAGGACAAATTATAATATATCAACATTTTAAAGAGGCCATTCTTTCTAAAAGATGTTCTTATGAGGGTGGAGTTGTCCTTTAAGGTTTCACAAAAAAAAAAGTCAGTTTCGTTTGAAACCTACCTTATGGTAAACCTCTAAACTGTAGAAACTGCTTCAAATTCGTCAATTCAAGATTTATGTTTTTGCCCGTATTTCAAAAATCTACTATATAAAGCAGAAATCTTGTATGTATGTATGTATGTGCTCACCTCAGTCACACCCATGAATGACTGAACATAACGGTGATGCCCTCTGAAAGAGCCTGGGCTCTGTGCACTGCCTGACTTCCACAACACAGACAGAGTCCACTTCAGTGACACAACAACAGCGTAAAGTACGGCTACACAACTCAGAGAGCTGCACACACAGAACAACAGCTTCTATAACAGAGGGAACCAGACATTTCCCTTAAGGTCTGTAATACATTACAATTTGCTTCTGGAAGGTTTTAAAATATTAACCCTGGAAAGACTATGTTACTATTGGTGATATGAATGACATTTATATACAAATATTAACCCTGGAAAGACTATGTTACAATTGGTTATATGAAACATTTATATACAAATATTAACCCTGGAAAGACTATGTTACAATTGGTTATATGAATGACATTTATATACAAATATAAACCCTGGAAAGACTGTTACTATTGGTGATATGACTGACATTTATATACAAATATAAACCCTGGAGAGACTGTGTTACTATTGGTGATATGAATGACATTTATATACAAATATAAACCCTGGAAAGACTATGTTACTATTGGTGGTATGACTGACATTTATATACAATAAAACCCTGGAAAGACTATGTTACTATTGGTGATATGACTGACATTTATATACAAATATAAACCCTGGAAAGACTATGTTACTATCGGTGATATGACTGACATTTATATACAAATATAAACCCTGGAAAGACTATGTTACTATTGGTGATATGACTGATATTTATATACAAATATAAACCCTGGAAAGACTATGTTACTATTGGTGATATGAATGACATTTATATACAAATATAAACCCTGGAAAGACTATGTTACTATTGGTGACATGAATGACATTTATTTACAAATACAAACCCTGGAAAGTCTATGTTACTATTGGCGATATGAATCACATTTGCGGTTATTGCCATGCTAAGAAATTTAAAGCAGAGCCTCCTGGAATGTGACCACACCCCCAGATATTGCCACCCCCCCCCCTCCAAAATAACTGCCATGCATTTCAACTGCCACCAAATGTTGTGACCATGCTACCAGATATTGTGGTCACCCCCCCCCCAAAATTATGGTCTGCCCCATACATCATGGCCACACCCTCAAACATCCCAGGTCTGTTCCCGAATCATAAACACATACAAAAACATCCTGTGCATGCC
The DNA here is from genome assembly GCA_019447015.1 of Hymenochirus boettgeri. Taxonomy (NCBI): domain Eukaryota; kingdom Metazoa; phylum Chordata; class Amphibia; order Anura; family Pipidae; genus Hymenochirus; species Hymenochirus boettgeri. The sequence continues at coordinate 401,800,722 of CM033469.1, read as the reverse complement.
CCCAATCACAGGCACACACCCAAACACCACACCCCTAAATGGCACGGCCACGCTTCAAAACAGGGTGGCCATTAACAACACAAAGAGCCGCAAGTCACATGACCAGAGACACTGACGCCTGTCAGTCACTCAAGTGCTGCGATATTCAGTTGCAATCAACATTTTCCCAACGGCAAATTCCATGCGGCATGTTCACCACAACATTTGCATATTTACGCTGCAAGTGGAAAAACTGAAAACGTTGTATATAAGGATTTACAATAAACGTATGTGCTATATGGGCCCTCAAGCAATGTCACCTTCTCAACTTCTAACTGTTACATACATGACGTACATTACCAACTGTGCACTTCTTTTTCCACCTGTCTCTCTTCTATCTAAGCCAAACACACACCTGCACGTTAAAAATTCTCTACCCACAAGTGTACACGGGCAACACCGGGTACAACAGCTAGTATTTACTAAAAAAAGCACAATAATCCTCTAAATTTTAACCTGTACAGAAACGATTTGTTCTGTATTGCCCTGGACAAAATACCAAGGTAGTTCTCTCGCATTGCCAGTAGGGAAGGTGAAGTGCATCTTTAAAAGGAATAGTTCACTTATTTCTAACTAGTACACAAATTGAATTCTTTACATTGTGCCATAAATAGATGCATTGAAATAAAATGTCCCAATACAAAGTCACAAAAGGCAAAATAGAATTTTCCAGTTTGCACCAGCAATTGATTAAAGTTGTAGTTGAACAAAGGGAATCATGGCTAGGTGCCTACATGGCAGGTGACTACACACCCACTTGTTGAAATAAGTTTTTGAACCAAACATTGGAAACTTATCATTGAAACAAACAAAAAAATAATAATCAGTGAAGTTATGCGCCTAAAGTGCTGTACAAGCCTGTTTGGTCCTCCCCACTTGGGGCTGCTTTACCATAATCAAAGGCTTTTACTGAGACCTTTCCTTTCTCAGAATGTCTTTTTGTAATGCTGCTTGTTCCACAGGGCTCAGGTTTCCAGGAAATTGCCGAACACACAAAGCAAAATAAAGTGCTTACAAGTATATAGTAGTATTTCTACTAGTCCCCTGCATCTTCGGCAATTTATTTTCCTTTATATGTTCTGAAACTTCCTGGAAAGTTGAGCCCTGAAGAACTAGTCCCCTGCACTAATTACTGGACAATTATCGTTTACTACTGCAGAATATTTTTAGTGTCTGTTCACATGAATCTGTGCCATCCAGACTAAACACAACATGTAAATAGATACCTTGTACTGTACCAAAACATTTAATGTTGTTTAAATAAATAAATACCAAACCTAATAATGTTAAATCACCTCAAAATCTGATTTAACCGTTCCCCTTTAACAAAAGGGGAACGGCCCAGCAAATAATTTTTAATTTGAATATCAAAGCAAACAGCTCTAGGGGTCTGCCAGAGCAGGCATTTACAAACGGTGTGCCTCTCTATGTTTGAAAACTACAACTACTAAAAATCCCGGTACAAATGGGTTACAATATTCTATAGACATGAATTAAAAAATAAAATATTTGACACTAGAATTAGGATTTTAAGTGCATCCGTGTCTTCTAGGATTACACCAGCCCCAAACAAGCGAAATGTTATGACAGTTGGAACATAAGGGAAAGAGAATTATTTGTAAATCACACAACCTTTCGGGGAACACTATGTCCCCTTCATTAAAACTGATGAAGGGGACATAGTTGTGTGTGATTCACGAAAAAAAGCATTCATCATATATATTTGTAGTGTGCATCTCCCTATCACTTTTGGACATTTGTATTATATATGGTCCCATGGTAGAGGACCTTGGAGGGTTGCACCTACTAAACTTTGAATAAACTTGGTGTGCCTAGTGTAAAAGAGAATTAACTTATTTGCAAGACTATTTTTCTCGGTAATTGAGTCACAATGACTGCAAGGCCCCTTATAAAAAGGTTTTCAAAATTGGGGAGTTATAACACGTGTCAGTTCTGATCACACACACAGGGTTGGGAGATCAGCCAGATCTCTGGTTCACTGTGTTATTACTGTTGTGATTGGAGGTTCCTCAAAACTTTTATTTCATAACAGATGAGCAGAAAACAGAACAGAGCACAATTAAGACATATTGTAAAAATAAAACCTGCTTTTCAGCAAGTTTCAAAACAGAAGCCCAGGGTTTGTTAAACTGGAACTTAAGGTTTGTACACATGTGCAATCATGGGTGCCAACCCACGATGTGTACAAACTAGCGTTTCGGCTGATAATCGGCCCATGTATGGGCACTTTATTAGCCAAAACATCCACCCTTTTTGGAGATCGTTGCCCAATCCGCCAATTATTGGCTGAAACGCTCGTTCGTACACATCGTGCGTCACGGGTCGGCACGTGTGTACAAACCTTTAATCGAACATTTAAGCACTTCAAGAATGGGTGTGCTGTATCTCTGCAGTATCTTCAACCTGGGCGACACCCCTTTGTTTGGGAGTCGACATTGCTTATTGCTGCAAGCAACTGACACAAGGGCACTTAAGGAAGCTGTAGCTCAAGCAGACCAGCTCAGCACACTGAAACAACAACAGTGATTGGGTGGAGGGGAAGAAATGCAGCTGTGGAATCGGTAAAAAGGAGCAGACCAGACAGTCACCCCTTCAAAGCATTAACCTTCTTAATGTAATAAGACATTCTACAGTTTAAAGATGGCAAGCATACCTGTAACATATGAACTTGGTAAACAACATTTAACTCATACACCCATTGCTTGTGAATTTCCCTCCGCCATTACCAGCTCTGCATACAGCGAAGGAAGAAGAATTGGATCCCCTGTTAATTTTGCATATTTGCACTCTGACAAAGAAATTGTAGGGGTGAAAGACAGAATAGCAACAAAAAAAACCCCCTCAAAAACCCAGTGTGCAAGAGATTGATGTGCATTCTAATGAGTGAAAAATTATTTGATCCCCTATCAACCAGCAAGATTTCAGGCTCCCAGGTGTCTTCACTGTATGCAGGTAACAATCTGAGATTGTAATCCCAGCTTGTTTCAGTCCCTGTATAAAAGAGACATCTGTCCACAAAACCAATCCATCAGATTCCAAACTAGCCACCATGGCCAAGACCAAAGGGGGGGGGGGGGTTGTACCAAGGTGACCTTAATCGCATTAAAGAGAGATTGTACGGGACCCTGTTCGGTAAAATCTTAAGTGAGCTCCTCCTTCCCTCAGTCAGGGCATTGGGTAGTGGATAGGTTTTCCAGCATGACAAAGACCATAAACACACCGCCAAGGCAACAAAAGAGTGACTCAAGAAGAAGCACATGGCCTAGCCAGTCTCAGATCTTAATCCCATAAAACATCTGTGGAGGGAGCTGAAAGATGGAGTTGTCAGACATCAGCCATAAATCCTTACTGACTTTGAGAGAATCTGAAAAGAGGAGTTAGACAATATCCCTCCCTTGAGATGTGTGCAAACCTGGTGGCCAACTACAAGAAACGTCTGACTGCGAACAAGGGTTTTGCCACCAATTAGTCATCATTTGCAAAGGGATCAAATAGTATTTTTACTCATAGAATGCACATCAATCTCTGATTTGTCCTCTGGGTTATTTATTTGTATAGTTATTCGGTCTCTCACAGCTACAATAAACCTACCATTACAATAAAAGTAATTTCTTTGTCAGAGGTCAAATGCAGAAAATCAGCAGGGGATCAAATACTTATTTCCCTCACTGTATATCATTCATACTAAACTCATAATTTCAGCTACATTACTATTTTTTTATGTTTCTGAAAGTCCATTGATAGGAGGATGCTGTCCTTCGATCAGCTTTCTACTAATGATAGCATTACAAAAAAATCATACACTGCTTCAAACACTCTACAAAACATACAGAGACACACATGCATACAAGCTCTCCAACAAAAACACACACTTTGCCTCAAGCATTAATTGTTCGGTTGTCTTTAAAGTTTGTAATGTGGATGCAAACCAGTTAAGCAAGAAGTCTGTTTAAAAGCTGTTATGTGGACAGGAATAACAGAATATTCACTGTAAATAATTTGAGTGGCACTAATTGCAGCCATTATTTAATGTGGAGGAAACGTGAGGGTAACATCTTCTCTACTAAAAACCGAACGACAAAGATGCACATAAAAGGGTCTAGTATTCAAAAACAAGAACATTCCTTCCTAACAAACACTTTTTGAACATTTATCATTCATAAAACAAATAAGGCAAGTGGAAACAAGTAATTATGTAAAAGCTCCTGCAGCAAGGGGGAAAAAAATGTAACTGCCAACAGATAAATGAGTTCGATGAATGTGAACCAATGCCAGAGAGAGGATTTAACATATGCAAAGAAGTATTACCTGGTATTTCTGCTGTGATTGTCTTGCTGCTCCCTGAAACCTCTTCATCCTCATCAGATGAGCTGGTACTAGAGTCGCAGGTGAGGTCGCTGTCGCTTGTACTACTATCTTGCAATAGGTTGTATTTCTTACGTGCAGCCGCTTCCCTCTTTTGTCTCAAGAGTCTAATTCTTTCCTTGTGCTTTTGGCTCCTATGACCCTTAATCTTTGTAACTCTGCCATTTTGCTTGTCAGTGGACTGTCGATTTTTCTTTGCAGCCATAGTGGATGTTTCGCTCTCTGAACGGGACCGTCTAGATTTCCGAGCAACATTAACTCCTTGGGTGATAGCATCGCAGCCTTCTGTTATTGCTTCTGAATGCCGTGGTGCATTTTCTTCTGCGGAAGACAAAGTGTCAGAGTCAGCCAAATGTCCGCTGGAAGAAGGAGAAAGCATGCAGTGGTTTGAAGAGTCGCTCTCGTACACACGTCCAGCAGCTGGCTTGTCACTTTCAGTAGATGCAAGTTGAGATTCTGAAGAATCCCGTCTCAGTTCCATTAGTAAGCAAGGCATAGAGGACAGACTGGAAGAGTCTGGGACATCCTGTGCACCATCCTTTACAGAAGGAGCCTCTAGTTCTAGAGATCCTTCTTCCGTCTGACTGTCTGTCTTCTGCTGAGTGATTTGAGGAGGCACTTCAGAATCTAAAAGTTCTTCACCCTTCCTGACTTCCTCCATCTTCATGTCAGATATTCAAGTTCTTTAAAGTTTCAAATCATGAAGTACAAACTGGAAGACTTTTTATTTGCCACTGTAAAGACAGGAAGGAAGGAGGGGGAAAAGGTCATATGCTTCACACAGCTGCAAAAATTGATCATTTTTAGACTTATCAAAGTAATAACACAGTTTTACACAAACACATTAATGTAATCACTGTCAGAATGTAGAGGAAATCACTTTTGAATCTATCAGTCTATACACAGGGGAAACAAAAGAAAATCAAACAATATATTAAGTTCAGAATCAAGTGATTCTCCATGTAATCAGAATTCGATCTGCTATATCTATAGCTTTTTGTTTTAAGGGTAGACATGCCCTTTAAAGGGTATCTCCACTGAGGAAAAATCATTTTTTTGAGGTTTATTTTAAAGTACACCATCCCCCCCTACCTTTTCCCCCCCAGAATTCCCCTTTGTTTGATTGCAGCAGCATGGAAAAGTTGTTCTGGTTCCTGGGGGTATGTCTTCCCCAGTGCTGGGAGTTCTGTCACTCAATGTGCATCATCATGGTAGCAGACACACCCACTTAGCTGCAGTAAGAAATCCTTTCCTCCCTGACTCTCTAAGTTCATTTTTACAGCTGATCATGCAGAGAGAGACAGGGGAGGAAAAGTTAAAACCCTCTTCCCACAATACTGTAACAAAGGCAGGGGGAACTTCTCTGAGAGGGGTGGTTGAAAAAGTGATCTATGATTGATTTCATAGAGGATGCTGGGAATATGAGGAGTGTGTGTGTGTGTGTGTAGAATCGCCCAACCGACGGATCCTCTCACATTCTGCGCATGCACTAAAGGAACACGCGCGTTGGACATTTCCCAGGCAGGCAGTCACTGAAAGTGGGCGGACCTGCACCATCCACAGCGTTCAGGGAGAAACTCATTGGATTTCTTCTAAACTACTGCTCAAAGACACAGGATACTGCAGGTACATTTCCACCTTACACATATCTATCCTTACAACCTATGTGACTTATCAGTGGAGATACCCTTTAAGCAATTAAGTACAATTTAAAGCCGTCACTTATCCTTTACCTGCCCACAATTCCAACCAATATATTCAGCATATTTTAAGATGGTATCACTAATCAGATTTTTAAGGAGCTGTAAACCGAAATATTTTTTACTCAATAATCTGAAAGCACACCCCCCCCCAGCACTCTAGTAAATTGTATAAAAGGACATGTCCAGCCATAAAATAAAATGTATATATCGGTTCAGCACCTCCTCAAAACTAATTTTCACATTATTTGTTTTTAAGAAAGATGGCCCTGAAGACTTACCAGACCCAGACCCTCTGTAAATAACACTCCAGTAAATGGCATGGAGCATTGGAGGGTTTAACTACTGGGCAGTTAGATTTGACAATTGAAGGTTGAATCCATCAATCAAACATCTATATAGTAAATGTTATTTCACTTGTTTTGATGGCTTTTTACCTGCATTTTTTTAGTGCCCGTCAATAGGAAAATACTGCATTCAGTGGTTTACTAATGGCAGTACAATGCCGGCAAAGAGAGAAAATTTGTGTGTGAACATAGCCTCAGAGCTATGTCCCATCTAGTTTATCACCATGAGCAGTTGCCTGCGGATGAGGGAGATGGAGAAATGACAAAGCCAGTTTAGTCGGATACACACAGGTCAGCCCTGATCCGATAATTAGAGTACGGATCAATAAATCGATCTATTGTCCGTTAGACAGAAATAAAAGCCATTTCTGCATCTTTACTTTGCAGTTAACAATTGAAACAATGTGGTTTCCTTTAAGCAGTGGCTCAGTGTTCTTTGTACAGGTCCAATAAGCTACTTTGTATCCTCCTGTACAAACATTATAAAGGGGTCAAAGTAAAAGAAACTGTCTATTTTATTCATTCCTCTCAGGTATATTTTTTTGATCACACATAGATAGTACTTGCTCCACCACCTGTTAAACATTTTAGAAATTTGTATCTTCCTAAATTGTAAAAAAAAAAAAAAGTTTTTAACTCTACTTCTGTTTTTAATAAATTGCATTTCCAATGTGAATGAGACTGTATTTTTATTACTACCATAATAAAATAACCCACACAAACTAAGGAAACATATTCTGAATCACTGCATTATCCTGCCACCCCACATCTTCAACATACCACTCTGGTATATACTCATACGGGATGCTATAAGTGGGAATGCGAGAAGACACATAAGGTTCATGCCAGCACTTAGTTACATGAACTAAATACACTTGATCATTGACTCCAGGGATAGAAGAACTTCACAGCTGCAGTGAAATTAAAGCTCCCCTGGGGCAAAGCATGCCTGAAGAGGGTGTATTTCCCTTATAAAACATTAACAATGTGATTTAAGTTGCAGCCATTTTGCAGACCGAGGCAGACAGCTCAATTAGCTAATCTGCTTGGTTTCCTATTTTGAGATGCGATACCTCACAGTGCATGTGATGTTAAGCTAAGGCTAATATGTCTACAACAGCAGTAAATGCTATTAATAGCAGGATACTATACAATGCTAATTATCCAGCCATTTGCAATATTGAAAGCATTTTTATTATCTGGATGACAAATTACATCAGAACATTAGAATAATCATGCAATTGAGACCTTTTAGTTTAAAATGAAAGAGAAATCATCTCAATGTTTAAAGTGGTTAAAACGTGATAAAAAGAAAAAAATATTTCTATGTTCACCGTGATGCATTCTTTTTATGAGTGGCTTATGGGTTAAAAATCAGGAATATGTAATATAGCCTGAAGATTTACTTTTAGCAGTGCAAACAAGGCCATAAAAACATTGCGATGAATGAAACAGCCTTTTTAGTTTCCGTATCACATAATTCACAAGGGGTGAAAACAGAACAATTCTCAGAAATTTCAATTTCTCACATTTTGGTTTCTCTATGGGTTGGTTCAACATTTTCTCTCAGTACTGGCATCTACTGTGTTCTTCCTACTTTTATTCAATCAATAGAATATACACAAAATCAGAGTACATGAAATGCTGACACCATAACCAACTGATTTTCATGTTAGGGAAAAGCTATCCTCCCCCATTTGTTGATAAGTGCAACCCCCAACAACCACAACAGATGTTGGGAATTGTGTTTCAACAGATGGTGGGTAACTGTCAGAATACCCAACATAAAGGATAATGCATGCTTTGACCACAGGTAGGTTTCTTCCACAAAGCCATCTATTTCAGATGATGTTGTAACTGGCTAAGTGTATCCTAGTCTAGAAACACAAAGCAGTTATCTGCTAAAGTAAGTGGCAAATTGGTTATTAGTTGCCTTTTACTAGACTGCAGCAAACTTGGCCAATTTAAACTTTCAATATGTGACATAAAAAAACTACAGCATCCCTAGGACAATCATGAATGCAGAATGAGCCATTTTGATTGTGTTCTCATGTGTAAAAAACAAGGAGTGATCACTTTGCCCCAGAATTGCTCCATTTCTTGTTCAGACCAATTAGAGCTGAATAATGGTGACTTACTTAAACAATCAACATTACTAACAAATCTTAAAAATCTGGTTTAAACAATCACTTAAGGTGAAACGAAACAACATTTGAAGTTTGTCTTAAAGTAAAGTGACAAGTCCAAATAAAAGCATGTACACTGACCCACAGCAGCTAAACAATCTTCATTCAACAGACATTTATAGTATAGTTAGTGCTCTACTATGTCTAAGTTCTACATTTGACTGATTTACTGAAGCGTGCAATTTTAAATTTCCTTTTGTTGTACCTTACAACAACTTACACTGTTTTGCCGCGACTGACAGTCATTCCTCCTGGCCGACCAGTCCAAAGTCTTGAACGGTCGGTCAGTAGCAAGAATTGGAACGTTTTTACCAGCCTTAAGAATGGCAACAGTATATGATGTTGACATTAAAACACTATTTATTTATCATTACAGCACTTTATATCTGTATTTTACCCAATCACCTAGCCTATAAGATGCCTGGAAAAGACACTTCTTTAATGTTCCTAACTTATGCAGTTTATTGCCCCCCTTGGCTGAATTTTATGTATAGTAATATTGTAAAGGTATTCATCCCCAAAGTGGCACTATACTAACAAAATTTCACATACATACATTAAAGAGTTTTTTTTATAAGCAGGGCCAATGTTATTAAAGAATTTCATCATTACGTTTGTCTATTAGAGGCAGCCACGCAGCTTACATTCTCACATTTATGGGGTTTTTTGCCTTATTTTCAATGTATAAATAAATACATGTAAGCTGCACTATGATGTGTTTATGTTGCTGCCAGACTTCCAGTACTTGTTTTGATAAAAGCCTGACTCTGTGAGGGCAAGCATGCTCAGTAATCCCTATGAGACAGCATTGGGAGAGAGAATTTCCCACCAAGCAAGTAAAAACGGCCCCCATCCCATCGACAGCAAAACTATACATAACAGAAGAAATTATGATACTAAAGCACTTGACTGACAGCTTACATGTAAGATGTTTTAGACTAGTTATCAAAAAAGGGACAGATCAACAAAAAAAGGTTAGCGATAGTTAGGAATAATTATAGTTTCCAATAATCGGCAATTAAAAGACAAATCCCAGTGTACATATCCTTTAATGGAGTCCTATGGTCTTAAAAAAAAAAAAAACAAAAAAACTGACTATACATACCACCTGCATTACTAAATTCTTCCTACAGTCTAGGTGCCACTGCACCCCACAAAATAACACTCTTTGCTCTGCCATGCCTGGTTTAATGCGCACTTACACTTGTAATACAAGGATTGAAGAAGCACTCCAATTAGGTTAATTTACAACTAAATTTAGCAGAAGTGCAACTGATCTGGTCAAACATTTATACAAACATAGAAAAGATAATCAATGCACATTCCTAGGCCCCATACAATATATATATATATATTATCTGCACACTGGCATACTTTATAAACAAAGGGGTTTTAGTATACATTACTGTGATCACATAAATGAAAAGCCTTCCAACCACGTCAAGGTAACCCCATTCTGGAAGGTCCTAACTTCTAACCTTTTTTACTATGTAACATTTGCATTTCTCATAGTTGTGCACTGGATCCATATAGCAGGATCTCACTCCCCCCCAGCCCTTTGGCTTTTTAAAATGAGGGAAGACACTTTTGTATTCCAAGGGGTTATGGGTAAAAAAAAGCACCAAGGTATGGCCTACTTTTTTCTTTTTTACTTCACCTCCCTCCTAATCTTAGCATGGGATTAAAAAGTTAAAAGCTAAATGGGTTTTTCTTTTTCTGGATGAAGTCAAACAATTATGTACCAATACAAATATAGAAAAATGGACAGGGTAGAAAATTATTAGAAATAATTAATATGTTTCTAGAGTTCAGGGATGTCAACTCAGTGGCTTTCTAGATGCTTGCAAACTACAACTCCCAGCATGTTTTGCTGTGGTATGCATGAGGGAATACTGTGAGTTTGCAGACATCTGTGGGGCAGCAGGTTTGACATCCCTGTTATATGTGGTTTCTGGACTAGTAACCAAGATGATTATACTTTAAACCAGAGATAGTCAACCAGTAGATCTTCAGATGTTTGAAAACTACATCTCCCAGCATTCCTCTTTAAGGATTCTGGAGTTAGGGAATGCTGGGAGTTGTAGTTTTCAAACACCAGGAAATCTACTGGTTGAATACCCCTGCTTTATACTATAGTTCCCATTACAGATGAACACAAGGGCGATGGGGGAGTGCAGAATGTCAGCCCCACAGAGAGGAATCACTCAGTTTACATTATTTAAAGGGACATAGAAATAAAAAATACAACTCCCAGCATGCCTCATGCAAGACTGTCATTCTAGGTTTATGGGAGATGGATGATGATGAGCACCCCACCCCCCCGTAGATAAAGAGACCAGCGGTTTCCTGCTGAGGCCTAGTCCTGGGATCACCTACCCGCAGCCTCTCACACCGGCCTGGTGTCCCTTTCAATCCTCCGCTCGCAGTCACAGAGACACATCCCCGGTTCCCTCGGGCGGAGAGAATCCCTCACACGGGCCCCCGGTCTTGTTCTGTTTCCTCCGTGCGACCGAGACTTTACCCCTCCACTAACTCCGCCGAGATGTCATCCCAGGGCCGCTACCTGCGTCACTTCCGGTGAGGCAGAAAGGAAAAGGGCGGGAAGACGGCGACTTGACGCTCCGACCAATGGCAGTTCAGAGAGGGCGGGGCTAAGAGCCATAGCGATGAGAGGTTAAGAGATAAACTGTCTCGCACGCAGATTGGCGATGGAAGGAAGGAAAAGGAGAAACGTTGGTTCCGGGCGCCATGGAGAAGGAAGGCCGCCATGTTGGAGGAGGCAAAGGAAGAGACAGGGGACAGCGCGAAGATGGTGTAAGGCGAGTTGTGGTTTTAAATGAAGGACAAATGTGTCAGTACCACTGTGTCACAGCTATCGCTATGTAATTGTGTGTAGGTAGGTATGGTAGCTCCAAGGTTGGCAGTGTTACTAATAGGGAATTATCAGGATGAATTAACTATGTGGACCTGTAAGACACGATGGGAGTTGTAGTTTTTAAATTTCTGCTGTTCGGTAGTGATGGAAGTTGTAGGTTTTAAATATCTGCTGTTAGGTAATGATGGGAGTTGTAGGTTTTAAATATCTGCTGTTCGGTAATTATGGGAGTTGTAGTTTTTAAATATCTGCTGTTAGGTAATGATGGGAGTTGTAGTTTTTAATCATCTGTTGGGGAATGATGGGAGTTGTAGTTTTTAAACATCTGTTGGGGGAATGATGGGAGTTGTAGTTTTTAAACCTCTGCAGTTATGTGAATGGTGGGGTTGTATTTTTCAAAACATCTGGAGGGAGGCAAGTTTGACATCCCTATTCTGGACCATGTCTCTAGGACTGACCTAATAACAGGGATATCCAATCTGCTGTCATCTGTGTGTAAAAACTAGGGCCACCAGCATTCCATTAATATCCAAACACATACAAGTATCCCACCCCTCCTGGCAGCTCTGGGAGTCTACTGGGTCCTAGGGTGGTCTCCTGCACACCCGCGAGACCACAGGAAATTGCCAAGACGGGATGTCTGCACATATGTCAAATTTACACGCTTCAATGCTAAGTTGAATTGCCTGCTTAGAGTTTGAGAGGAATTGAGCTGTAGATTGTATTCTGACATAGCAGTTGATGTGTATAGTTCTACCACCTTGTCTGCTCTGTTACTACCTTCTGGAGACCCCCAGTGCTCTGTCCAAGCACCTGATAATGTCTTGTTGAAAAAGAGGAGATGGAACCCAGAAGGAGTGTAACATTCCAAACATGGAACTGTGTTTAAATAACAACTTGTTGTTTTGCTATTAAACACCATTCCATGTTTGGAATGTTACACTCCTTCTGAGATCCATACTTTTTTTTTTTTAAAGGTATTAGCAGTGGATGTGGTATACTTGCACCATGCAAAGCCGCAAATTACAGTTTGCCACAATCGAATTTGCACCAGCATATCCAATCCTAATTAACATTTGTACATGGATGGATAATTAGATGATCGAACATTACTTCACATAAATGAATGCCCATTAGGTGTACAGATGGGGCTACAGGGTTCTGTACTGGGTCCACTTATATGTAATCTATTTATAATTGACTTGGGTCATTTATAATGACCTAAGTAAATCTAAGTGGGTATTGAGAGCACGGCCTCTTTTCTGATGACACAAAACTGTGTAGGACATTCAAAACAGATGATGTTCAATTTCTGCTGGCAAACCAAGATAGGCAGTGTCAGACAAGATAAGTATAAGGGGATGCATGTGGGGTTAAACAATCCTTGTGCTGCTTATATTATAAATAATTTCTCTGTTGGAAAATGATTTAGGAGTTTTAGTAGCCAACAGTCATTGTGGTACCAAACAGTGTTAGACAGCAACTGCTAGAGAAGTTATTCAAAGGAGAAAAGTATTTCTCATTTACCAAGGCACTTTGGCCTTGTTAGGAATATACAGTGCAGTTTTGGAATCTTTTATATAAGGACATCGGAACTGGAGAAGATTCAGATAGAAAGTCTTTGTATGTAAATATTGTCACTTCTACAAATACACTGAAGGAACAGTATGGGGGGGCAGGACTTTTAAAGGACAATTATAGTCCACTCTCCCCTCTAAATGCAGGCAATGAAAGTACCCAGGATGAGAACCTAAAAGACAAGGTCCACTGAGATACCCCAGAGGTACTTGGTTACCTAACATTGGATTTTGTAACTTGAAAACACCATACCATATATACTCGAGTATAAACCAACATGAGTATGAACCGGGGCTCCTAATTTTACCTGAAAAAAGGCGTAAAAGTGATTGACTCGAGTATAAACCAAGGCTAGAAAATATGATCACTACTGTCTTCTGATTCTGTATTGTTTTGAGGCTTTAGTTGCCCTTTAAATGGACAGCAGAATTCCCATACAGTAGTCCCATACAGTAATAATAGCCAATTCCAGTATGGCTATTACTGTGTGAGAACTCTGCTGTCCATTTAAAGGCAACTAAAGCCTCAAAACAATACCAGGAAGTGAGAGGCGCCGAGTAGTGACCTCATCCGGAAGCACAGAGGAGCAAGTGGCTGCTGGACAAGGTAGGAGAAGGGATTGACTCGAGTATAAAGCCTGAAAACCTCGGTTTATACTAGAGAATATACGGTAATTAATATTTGTGAAAGCATTCTTACTTTACCGTGCAAAAGTTTAAGGCGGGTGTGATAAAATGCTGTAATGTGTCTTTAGTCAACCTTCAATACCATACCCCCCCACCACAATTGGGGGCAGTTGCTCGGCAGTGGATTTGTGATTCTTTAAGAACCAGGGGTTTGCTAGTCTCCAATAAACTACACTAATAGTTTAACTAAATCAATATTGTGGCAATTTCCTGAGAAGGTTTTAAAGGGCAAGTCTAACATCAAACCATTTTACTTTAGGACCCTAAATCAAGTTCCTAAATTGAGATATTCCTAAAGATCATTACAGACATCTTCAGCCTAATTCCCGGCTCTTCCGGGTAGACAGTCACGGCCAATAAGTATTACGTATACTGGACGGTCCATTCTGTGCTGGAATAGCCCAGTAGAGCATGTGCTAAAGCTCTTAGAGCTTTTACTACGATAATAGAAACTGGCTGTTTGCTGGTAGCGATGGTTGGCAATCTACATTTAGGTAATGATTTGGGTCTGTAAGTAGAAGTGTTTCAGGTTTTGGTGGGGTTCCTACAGGGATCTAAAAGCTAATTTTGGGGGGAAACATGGCCTTTAAACTTTTACTAAACTATAGATTTTATATATTGCCAATGTAGGATTCAATATTTTAAAAATAAAACCAAAATTTGCTTTTTTTTTGTCCTAACATCCTTTAGCATTTTATAACTTTAAGATTTGTCTACCATGGTTTTCTCTAGCTCTTACAAATCTCCTTATATTGCTCAAAAATCCCACAAACCAATGCACCCGAATGTCAACTGTGTTGCTTGAATGTGAATGGACACATTTGTAGGCAACTGTCACTTAGATCTGATTATAGTATACAGAAGGCAGTTGTCAGGGGATAATAGCCACTACTTGTTAAGAGAAGTTGCTTTTTAAAAGTTGTCTTTAGAGGGTAGTTTATTAGAAAAGCCACACAGGCCACAATTCTTCCAATATTTAACTATAAGAAAATACTAAACCAGTGATGTTGGCCCTATATAATAGAGGGTAAATTGTTCTCTGTACTATCAAAATAATGATCTGGCACAGATTTCCAATGTAGATGGCACTTATGTCTGTAAGAAAAGTCCATACATTTTGCTATTAACTGTTGTATTCAGATCAACTGGACATAAACGGAGATTCAATAAAAGTTCTTATTGTTTAAAATGGTTTTAATTTTGCCCCAACCAATCAGATCTTATTTAACATTTGGAAGCTAACATCTGATTGGTTGGGGCAAAATTAAAACCATTTTAAACAATAAGAACTTTTATTGAATAACCCTGAAAGTTTATGCTTGTGAAGGTTCTCGTTCATCCAGGTCATGGTATATCTGTGGTATTCAGTTACATTAACTAACTGGACTGGTTCTCATTCATCCAGGTCATGGTATATCTGTTGCATTCAGTTAGATCAACTGTACATAAAGTTTAGTTCTTGAAGACGTTTTGCTAGTCAACTGACTGGATCTCTCAATTCAGAATGACTTGTACAAGAATCTGTTGGCAATATAAATACCCTGGAAAGTCAGATGCTAATTGGGACTTTCCAGGGTACTTATATTGCTAACAGATTCTTGTACAAGTCATTCTGAATTGAGAAAGCCAGTCGGATGACTAGCGAAACGTCTTCAAGAACTAAACTTTATGTCCAGTTGATGTAATTGAATACAACAGATATACCATGACCTGGATGAATTAGAACCAGTCCAGTTAATGTAACTGAATACCACAGATATACCATGACCTGGATGAATGAGAACCAGTCCAGTTGATCTAACTGAATACCACAGATATACAATGACCTGGATGAATGAGAACCTGTCCAGTTGATGTAACTGAATACCACAGATATACCATGACATGGATGAATGAGAACCAGTCCAGTTGATCTAATTGAATACAACAGATATACCATGACCTGGATGAATGAGAACCAGTCCAGTTGATGTAACTGAATACCACAGATATACCATGACCTGGATGAATGAGAACCAGTCCAGTTGATGTAACTGAATACCACAGATACACCATGATCTGGATGAATGAGAACCAGTCCAGTTGATGACAACTGAATATAACAGATATACCATGACTGGATGAATGAGAACCAGTCCAGTTGATGTAACTTATTACAGATATACCATGACCGGATGATGAGAACCAGTCAGTTGATCTAATTGAATTACAGATATACCATGACCTGGATGAATGAGAACCAGTCCAGTTGATCTAATTGAATACAAACAATATAACATGAACTGGATGAATGAGAACCAGTCCAGTTGATTAATTGAATATAACAGATATACAATGACCTGGATGAATGAGAACCAGTCAGTTGATGTAACTGAATACCACAGATATACAATGACATGTGATGAATGAGAACCAGTCCAGTTGATGTAACTGAATACCACAGATTACACCATGATCTGGATGAAGAGAACCAGTCCAGTTGATATTAATTGAATACAACAGAATACCATGACCTGGATGAATGAGAACCAGCCAGTTGATGTAATGAATACCACAGATATACCATGACCTGGATGAATGAGAACCAGTCCAGTTGATGTAATTGAATATAACCGATATACCATGACCTGGATGAATGAGAACCAGTCCAGTTGATGTAATTGAATACAACAGATATACCATGACCTGGATGAATGAGAACCAGTCCAGTTGATGTAATTGAATACAACAGATATACCATGACCTGGATGAATGAGAACCAGTCCAGTTGATCTAATTGAATACAACAGATATACCATGACCTGGATGAATGAGAATCTTCACAAGCATTTTACTATTAAATTTGCATTATTAGATGTACTGTGATATATTATATTGATTTGTTTTTGTGCTTGTAGATGATGGCCTTTTGTTGACTTTCAAAGTGGCTCCTGGAACCTGTAGAGAGATTTCGTCCTTTTTCCTAAAGGAATAATGAGGTTCCCTTTAATATTTGTTGGATGTAGCTCCAGAGCTGTTAGGATGATTTTGTTCTCCAGAATAGCACAGAACCACACAAGACTCTATCAGAATACACCTGGGAAAGGGGAAACGACAAACGAAGAGACAAGAAGCAGATTTTATTCTGCAGGTGAGAGTGTAATGAAATACCCAGATTACAGTAAACATGTGCAGCCTCCAGAATAACAGCCAAAGGCTATTTGAGGATTCTGGGATTTGTAGTTGTTTCACCGCTGGATTACAACCTGGCCTTCTCAAAACATAGTATTTTAGGGCATGTCCACCCCCCAAACTAAAATTTTACCCTTTACTGGCCCCACTGTGTAGTTTATAAGAATCCTTACTTTACATTGCTGCTCCTTATGGTTCTCCTGCAGTGCCCATCCAAGGTCCCAGAAAGTGAAGAGTAGGGGTTCTTTCCCCCCTCCCACCATCCATATCCATTCACCTAGCATTAATTCCTTTGTCTGTAGTGTAGGGCATCCCTGCCCATCCCCAACCACCATGTCATTTTGTTAAAAAAGATTTAGAATGCTACTTACAGCTCTTCGCTCACACAACAATCTCCATTGACGACAGCTGCATCTGTGATTGGCTGCCTCTCAGCCAATCACAGACGTGGCTGCCGGTCTGGCCCCTGCTTGCAAGTTTCGGCAAGCAGGGGGCTGGATCAGAAGGGCTGTAAATAACATTCTTAATCTTTTTTTAACATTCTCATAGGGCGGTTGGGGACATTATATAAAAACATTTTTATTAGGGTGGACAGGCCCTTTAAGAGATGCATCTTGATTATTTTATAGTGTTACAATGAAAATGATCTTTTGTGGTATCTACTTAAAATCTATTGGCAGAGCTAATTCCCGAGAGCATTATATTGTTCAGTGATTTTAGTATGACTAAACTGCTTCCCCAATAAATTGAAAAATACAATATAAATATAAAGGAAAGCTAAACCCAAATTGTAAAATACTATTCCAGTAAATGTAATCCCCCTAAAGAATCAAACTAGATAACTGTGTGTTTATGCATTGTCTGGCCACGCCTTTTGACCTCTGTCTCTGTTATTTAATTGGCTGGAGACTACTAGTGAGACCTGCTGTTACATAGGACGGTGCATGTTAGAAGAACATCTGTATGATCATGGAATGCTGGGAAATAGAGTACATAAGCCCTATGTTAGTCAGCCTTCTGGTTCAATGTTATCATTCACTTTCTGTCTTGGAATTACCAGTGATCATTAAGAAAAGTATTTTTCAGGCTTAGGTATTCCTGTAATGCAGCGTTCAGTGCTTTAGATTGCTGGTGATGTAAGTTCCCTTTAAGAGTAGCTTGTCTTTCTCAATCCTCAAGGGAGACTGTTTCCTGGGGAATGCAGTAATGTATCGGTTGCAGGACTTTCTGACACCTACAGTATGTATTGAATGTCAGTAGTGCTGATAAGATTAGTACAAGTTGGGTAATTTTTTTTTGCCTTCCTCTGGATCAAGTTAGGCAGGAAATGTGGGTATTGCTGAGCAGGTGGGACTGGATGGATGTACGTCTTTATTCAGCCTCAAATATTATACTATAAATTAAAGCGGCATGCTTGTCTAGAAACAGCTAATGATGCCCTAAACCTGTTTATTGGAAAATTAGCATTTGAAATTTCTGATCAACTGGAAAATGTAACCACTGATTTTGCAATAGTACAAGACAAATAAGTCAAAATGTCATTTTTTTTCTTGCCGCTTATTAGTCTAACCTGAAATGCGGTCTGATGTCCTGTTACCTCTCTTTGTGCTTCCTGGTTAGCAGCTGTCAGTCATGCATGTAACTTATGAATGCTATTCCCCTAGCTTCCCCCTCTGAGCATGTTAAAGCTTGGAGAGATTAAAGAGGAGGCAGAGGGAAAGGGGTGAGCATCATTTTACTGTAAAACAGATTAGCTTTACATCTGTGAGCTTGGAGTTTAGAGGAAATTATTGACCTATATATGATTTTTTATTTGAGGGGTGAACATGCCCTTTAAGAACCAACAAGTGTTTCCTTTTCATGCTACTTTTTGTTCCGTTAATGCTACAGTCAAAAGGAAAAAAATGTCCCTCTCCATTCTATGGTTCTACTTATCAGGACATATTGTTCCTTTACCAATTTTTACAGTTATCTAACCTCAGATGTAACAGTGTAAATAAAACGCACAGACCGTAAGTCTGTAGACTCCATGATTCACTACAGTGGCGACCTGTTGCAGCATTTAAATTGGGTTGAGGCTTGACTAGACCCTTGCAGTACCTTGATCCTTTATTTTTCATCCATTGTGTTTGTTGGTGTGTTTGGCACCGTAGTCCTGTTTGATGACTTCATCTCAGACAGGTTTTAGTTGTTGGACAAATGGCCTCTTACTTCATTCTAGAATACTTGGGTATAAAGGAGTTCATTTATTAACTCGTTGTTTTATAGCGTATTTCTCCTTTAAGCCCAACCTGCCATAAGCTTTATAGAACTTGGTCATTGATATAATTTAGCCTATAAAAAAACAAGATCAATTCATTTGGTGTAGCAAGATTTTGATGTTCCAGATTAAATTTGTTGTCCTTCAGCAAAACTATTGTTACTATGACAACAAACTACTTAAAATTCTCTCTGTTCCTGGGCTTCTGTTGTAAAGTTGTTCCAAACCGTAGCTGAGCATTTGGGCTATTTCAGTTTTGAGTGGGGGGGTTCTGCCTTCTTCCTTGGACGACATTCCAACCAATGAAACCTGCAGTTAATACATGGCACACATTTCAAGGAGGTACAGCAAGAGGGATGCGTTTAGCCTTAAGTTCCCCTTTAAGTATAAATTTGCAAATTTTAAAGGGGAATTTCAATGCAAATACATATGCTTTTCAGACAAAAAGAGCAGTATTTTTCCATCCCAATGACCTTAATCTGGCAATTCAGCATTTGTCTGTGTATAAATAAATGTAGCCGAAATACTGACTTCCTGTTTGCAGGACCCCTAGTAGAGACCGTTATGGTCTTGCCCTTGACCCAGTGCCTGGGTTAATTCAGTTGCTCAGTAGAGATCTGAGCATGTTTGACCCATCCAACAGCCAATCAGTAGTAATTACTGTTAGGGATTTCTTCTGGGAAGAAGAAGGACCATTAGAACCTGAAATGGCAGCTCACTAATGTTAACAGTAGGGAACAGCAAAGGGTATGAAATCAACTGATTTTTCAAGATGGGAGAGAATATGTAGAATAACTAAGAAGGCATTACACAAACTAACAATTTAACAAATATTGATCATTTCCACTGAACTGTCCCTTCAAAGCAGCTGTGTGCTGAAACAGTATGTTTTAGATGGTAGAATCATTTATGAAATGTTTAAGTTTTATGTAAATATGGCTAAAGGTTTGCAGTGCTTACAATAATAGGTAGAGGTGCTGCTATATACATTGACGAAATACATTAAATATACTTTGCTCCCGAAAAATACCATTAACTCCCCATATTTTATTTTTATGCAGTAAATGTAAAGAAGTAAACTTAGTTTATTTTAACCTTTTTTACCTGTAAAGCAGAGAACACCTATACATTAACATATACTTCTAATAATAACATCCAGTAACTAAGAAGGCCTACATATGGTTGCCAGTGCAACTTTCGGCCGATGTTGTTAATAAAGATCCTTGTGAACATGTGCACCTATTAGCCAGTCCCTGTTACCCCACTAGTCACTGTCTCACTTATGTACATATTTTCTATACAGATGTCTTCACACCAATATGGGAGTCCCTGATGAGACTTTGAGGAGAACTATAGGGCGTATAGTATAGTATTTGTTCTCCTTAAAATATAACTGATTGGGTAATAAGCTAGTAATCTTGTTTATCTGTGCAGATTTTCTTTATTAGGCCTTTAAACAGGTTTATTCACTGTAACATTAGCACATCTGCACTTGTGCAACATTTCTCAATGGATTTAACTTCTTTATTCAGGCACCTCCCAGACAGAGACTGAAAATTCAAGAACAGAATCACTGGAAGACACGTAAGTGCCGATCTGGTTTGTTATTTCAATACACCCTACTGCGTAGGAGGTGCCATGCCAAAGTAAATGATATTGTCATTAGTCGGTTTTAATGAATCACTGCTTTGCATTGAACAAGTTACCAGGAACATAATTGTTGAATTCTTAATTAAATTTCCTGATCGGTCATCTTAAACTAGAGCCATGTGCTTTTTGAGTCTCCGTTCATTTATTTACAGAAGTTGGACTTCCCTTTTCTAACGTAAGATGCACAGCAGCGCTAAAGAGATTTGTACCCATCACCAAGCCATGCATTACTCTTTTTGTATAGGGTGGATGTCGTGTTTGTAGACCGATCTGGATGTCGTATTCCAGTGAAAGGCAAAATAGGAGAGAGCGTGCTGGCCCTAGCACATAGGTGTCACATAGACCTGGAAGGTAAAGATTTTCAAAATTGTCGAAAAGAAAATAAACCGCCTTAGTAACTAGGCTTATTAACCCCCCCAACGCTTGTTCATATATATTTTTCAAACACAGCCTGTAGTCTTAGATGGCAAGACTGCCCCTTCAAAAAATGTTTTATATGTCAATCGTCCATAAAACTGTAGTAGTTAGATATCTGAGAGATGTAATGCTGTTACCCTTATTTCTGCTTCTGGTTCTTCCAGTTATCAGCTGTCAGTCTTGGGTGTGACAGATGTCATTAGAGCCTGTCGTGCATCTGTCAGCTTTCAAAACATTGTAATGTTTGGGGTTTGGGAGTGACTTAAAGGATAACTACACTCTAAAAATGAACTTTTTAAACATGAAAAGTACCTGGGACAAGGAGGTAGGGTTGATTATTCCCACCTCACAATGTTGTTTCATTGAGGAGCTACAGCCCTTACAGTTTCCATTTGCCAGGTTAGTCCTGGAGTAATCCTTTATTAAAGATAGTGCTGAAGCCAAGAGGAAGACTGGCAGAATTGGTTTTCATTGAAACAATATTGGGAGGTAGGAAATGCCAGTCCTGTATCCCTGTCCCAAGAACTTTTTATTAAATGTGTGTAAATTTAAAAAAAAAAAAACAGTTTAAAGTCCTCCTTTAACTATATATAATTTTTTTTATTTGAGAGGCGAACATGCCCTTTTAAGTAAAAATGGATGGTGGATATATTCCTTTAAGAAGCATAGAGGGGGGCCGCTTAAGTTGGTATTATGATTGTTTAGATATTATGAATTATTGGTTGTCCTTTAGGAACAACAGTCTGGAACAATGGCAGGCAGAACTTTACTTGGTTGAAGATGCCCAGGTCTGTTCTCTAGAACTTTTCCAGGGAAACCTATTTCCCATGAATTTCTTTAGTATTTGCTGATTTACATCTAGGGGATTTAACTTCCTTCTGAGAGCATATTTTCCTGGTATGTTGGGTGGGACCTGATAAAGTACAGGATTAGAGATATAAGCAAATTATTCATCTGCTTCTTTCTGCAAAGTACCTGCTAAACAGACGAAAAAATCTGATTTCAATAACAGAAAACTTTATCATGGGACACTTGGATCTGGAGTGGGCTTAGAGAGGGGCAAATAAATTACCTTAACTATGCAGACATATTAGATAAGTTATAGCCATATAATAAACTCTATAGTGCATTGTTCACTAAACACCCCCCCACACACACACCCCACCTCTATTCAGACTTGGTTTCTTTATTTTCACATAAATGGCCTTCTTGACACCTCTCTTGAACCAATCTTGTTCTTTGGCCTAGAAGTTGAGGGTCCAGTGGATCTAACTGAATACCACAGACAATGCCCAGTATGTGTGATCCTCCTGTTATTAGCATAGTGATTATCGTCATTTTACATGTTTTGGTTACTTTGATGCTTTATTTTTTATTAATTAGTAAATTATTTGACTTTTCCAATTGTTCATTCACTGATAAATGTAGGTGCCTGTGAATCCTCCCTGGCCTGTTCTACCTGCCATGTTTATGTCAACACAGAGTCTTTTGAGAAACTGCCTGAGCCAGATGAAAGGTAAAGCAAATTTAATGTCTGATCATTGCAGTGACTGTTATGTCTCATATCAAATAGAAGTTTAAATAAAAACAAGATTGATCCTAAGGGTGTAACATTCCTGCTTATTTTCTTTTCTAAAAGGGAAGAGGATATGCTTGATATGGCGCCAATGCTTCAGGAAAACTCCCGGCTTGGCTGCCAGATTATACTCACCAAAGAACTAAATGGAGCAGAGTTCACCCTGCCCAAGATAACCAGAAACTTTTACGTGGATGGACATGTGCCTAAACCGCACTGAACAGGAAGCTTTTGCAGAAATCCCATTGGTTATTTATGATCCATGGGGAGTGGCCCAAAGAGGCTGGCAAACGGGAGAAAAAAAATAAAATGTCCGCTGGAGATGGCGTGCTTACATAGCACAACAGGTCACAAAATGGAGTTACAAGCGGAAGACATAAAACGGATCTACAAGAACTTTCATCCTTTATATGGGAATCTGTATGAGTGTTTTGTTAGTTTACAGACAAGGGGCCCTTTTTAACAGGTTACTTCAAAATATTCCATATCCCTTGCAGGGTTGAAAAATGAATATTGTTATGGATCTTGGAACGGGTAGAAGTACAGAACTTCCCTCCTACATGGAGCCCATAACCAAAAACCTCTACAGTAGGGAGATTGTGTGCTGGAAGCTGCTGTTAATTGGTGATTTCTGGATGAATTTCCATAGGATTGCTGGTTAGTTGGTTGCAGTATGGTTTCTACCAGGTATACCTAATAAACTGATTTTATTTCATCATGTGCTATTGATCTATCGATCTGATTTTTTTTTCTTTGTATAGAAAGGTGATTGGTGGGGGCCACAGCCCCGTATTATAAAGGATTTGGGGGTTCCTCGGGGGCAGTTTTAATGCAAATACCACATTCATGGCTAGATCAGTCATACAGAGCGGAGTCTATAGCTCTTTCCCTTTGGTGGTTTTATGATTTTTATTGTTTGTACTTTGCACAGTTCCATATTATTAAACATTTTACATGTACGGTGTTTTCAAATAAATGCTCTTTCCTTTAACGGTTTAAAGCAGATGGATACGGTGTCTCTTGGAATTTCTTCATTTTTCTGACACTCCCATTACATATGGGATGACCATGTTCTTTCTCCTGTCTTGCTTCCCCTCTTCACTGGTGATATTGGGGTTCTTTCCAGTTTTATGGGATCCTCTGAGATGTTTAATTTCCTAGACGCAATGGTCAAGGCTGTACGATATCAGGATTGTACAATAGGTTTTTTTGTTTTGAGGACGATTTTTCCATTGGCCAGTCAGTTCTTACGATCCACTGTTTGTATGATCGTACTGTATCGTCTATGGCCACCATTAATGCTGTGCTAGTGGGGATGTTTTCTGCTCTTTTAGGGCTCTGATGACACCTACAGGTGCAGCCCTACACCTACTTTACGGCCAGAGTCTTAACGTTTTTTTACCTTCCATTGTAATTGGTTTCTCAACAGCAGTTCAAATCTAAGAAAATCTGCATCATGTCTACACTGTGCGATCCCTACACTACATTGGTGTCTCTGCAATACGTCTCTTAATGAACTGCTAGGAAGACATTGGTCTAGTAGAACTGATCCATCCAAGATGTAACTTTAGTTTATAAACTACAGTAATTATAGTAATTACATGGTAAATGTTTGCAAAAATAATCCCACTAATACCTTTTTTTATTTTAAAGGCTTGATCATCGAAATATAAGAAATAGAATGTTATTACAATTCTATACCCTTCAAAACATACATCATTTTGTATGCTGAGCTAACCAGGAAGATTGAGCCAATATATATTAGAAAATCCTTTCCCAGTTTAATATAATGTTCTTTGGCCTGTTTGTAGCTTAATTAATGCATTTTCTTTTATCGCCCTATCAAAAGCATATGAAAGGGATGAGAGGACGGAGGACTTTCGCAGGCAACGGGCTAAAAATTCTCCAATAAGATGGCTTTGTTACTATTAAACAGCCAGAAGCCCATCATATCTATGCATGTTTCCCTTGGTGATAACACTTCATATATGACAAATGTGGGCCTATAACTAAACAGTAACCTATCAAAGCCTTAGAATGCTCAACATAGCCAATTGCCACAGTTCTAAGCATGGATTACTGCTCCCCCATATTGAAATAAAGGGACATTAATTATTTGGTGCACTAATGCAACTAATATCATGTCCCCATTATATCTGGCTGAAAGTTTTTGGGGAAAAAAAGGTAATAAGTTAATATGGATCCCAACAATATAATTTCCAGCACCCTCAGAAAACCAACAGTCCCTGGCACACTTTTTATAGCTGTGACTATCAGATGTAGCTTGGCGTGTTTTTTTTTACCTTTCTTTGCACCTACTAAACTGTTAAAATGAATATTCAGATTTTTTCCCCACAATTCTATTTGCCAAATCAATGCTACGGAGTGGGCTGTAACACAAACTATTATGCAAGTGCCAGGGAATCATCGACTTCCTCACAGATATGTATATTTAGTCAGTTGGTTATTTTTATTGGTGGCTTCTGTCTGGCCAATCAAAAGAGCTGTCAAACTGACAAAAGAACAAATTAATACATTACGTTGGATTTACATTATGTATAACACTATGCACTATTTATCTACACAATAAGGTCCATAATAACAGTGGGAGTTCAAAGGCTACAATAATATGTATATTATTATGTACCAGTCTGTGTGAGCTGGGCATAAGGGCCTCTCATAGGTACCAGTCTCTGTGGGCTAGGCACGAGGTCATCTTATTTGTATCAGTGTGTGTGGGCTAGGCACAAGGTCATCTTATTTGTATCCGTGTGTGTGAGCTGGGCATGAGGGCATCTTATATGTATCTGTGTGAGCTGACCAATTGGAAATAAAGTATGGATACACTGACACAGTAATGGAATATAAAAAATAACTTTTATTAAACTAGTTTTGAAAAGTATTAACTCTAGTAATAAAGTGCATAATCACAATCCAAAGATAAGGTTAAAAACATCCCTTTACAATCCCATAACCACCTAGCAATATACCGGTATATAGAACATATTAGTCATTAGCTCATGACAATGGATCAACCCCTAAGTACATATCAAGTAATGAATGATTCAGGCAGTATCAGCAGTGAAGCAGAGACCATCGTTTGCCTAATATACAATACCAGGGGTCAGGTAAAGTGCTGTAAGATGGAGGGATCACGGGCAATTAAAACAACCCATGTTTCGTCCGCAGGAGAAGTGCGTCATCAGGACGTGACATGGAGTATAACACTCACTGCCATCTTTTTGGGAATACTTCACTGCTCAAGTCTATCATTAGTGATCTAAACAGCTCAGTTTCCCCCATACACATATAAATAACCATAATCAATATTACATTGTGAAAAAGGACGCCTCCGGCAAAACTTGTGTGTGGCACCCATATATCATACCAATATGAATAAATGCATAATAATGAATACATCCTCTCATTGACATTATGATCAATACAACCATTGGGGGACTGCAGCACGATCAAAGGTAAGTTCATTGTATGAGGAATATCCATGGGGCAACATACTCCCCAAGCCATATTACATGGTTCTAAATCTATCCAGTCGTGTGTTACCTATTGTGCAATATATATAATGCAAGGTCCCTATTCATAGCCATGCGCACAAAAATCGTCTTGTCCAGTCAACGTTCAAGGGTAAATAATCCCAATTATATATCCTCTGAATAAGACGTACAGTAATCGCCATTTCGATAATAGGCAACAAATAAGTCATAAGAGGTAAATCCAATCCAAACTGCTGGGTAATCATCACTGTAGTAAATCCTCCCAAGTCTTCAAAAGAACAGCAAAAGGAAGACCGACACCAGTCCAAGCTTATTCTGCGAACCATTGCTGTAATGAGTCCTCAATCAGTCTTAAATAAACGGTGCCAAGTCCAGTTCTTCATTAAAACCTAGGGGGGCAACAGTACATACATTATGAATCCAGCATGCCTCTTTTTGCAGCAATATCCTCCTTGTGTGACCACCTCTGTTGTTATATTTCACACTATCAATTACTTGGCAATTAAGGTATCTGGTGATGTACTTTGGCAAAATGCTCTGCCATTCATTGTACCTAACTTAATGTGAATATCTGTGTGAGCTGGGCATGAGGGCATCTTAAATGTACCTATCTGTGAGCTGGGCATGAGGGCATCCTATATGTACCTATCTGAGTGAGCTGGGCATGAGGGCATCTTATATGTACCTATCTGAGTGAGCTGGGCATGGGGGAATCCTATATGTACCTATCTGAGTGAGCTGGGCATGGGGGCATCCTATATGTACCTATCTGTGTGAGCTGGGCATGAGGGCATTTTATATGTACCTATCTGTGAGCTGGGCATGAGGGCATCTTATATGTACCTATCTGTGTGAGCTGGGCATGAGGGCATCTTATATGTACCTATCTGTGTGAGCTGTGCATGAGGGCATTTTATATGTACCAATAAGTGTACCAGGAAGCCTTGCCCACCTAACCCTAGTGGTTCACAGGGGCAGCATTCAAAAGTTTGAAACATGTACTGATTATAATTTCCTTGTATAACAATATATATATAGGCTTCTTTACGCCCATCTCATCTTTGTCAGAGATAATACAAATTGAGATGGTTGCCCATTGCACTCTTTTATATCATATTGACTATGTACATTATATGTCACGATCTTTGCCAATAAAATTCATTTATTGTTCCCACCACGCAGTTGCTGATGTGAAAATCTGTAAGGCTGGGTTCACATGGAATTTTTCTTTTGTCCTGGACGACAGTTTGCCGTTTGTGCGGTCCATAGGAGGCACGTTTGGTGTTCATTTACCAACATGTCCAATTGCCTGTTCGTCCCAACCGGGCAACCAATAACGATTGTTGTCGACAAAAAAACAAGGCAGATTTTTCAGCCCGACCAACCGATACACAGAAATATAGGTCAGTTTGGCCAAAAAATCTGCTTAAAAGCCTAAAGGACCAGTGTAAACCCGGGTAGAAAGAAAATGTTCCAGCTCACTGGTGCCTACAAAACACATTGAGGTAACAGACCTAAACGTATTTTATTCTCTTTTAATAAGCCAGTGAATTGCAGAACGTCCTTCCTTTCCTGCAAGCTACAGCTGGAATACAAAGACCATGTGAAATTAGGCAAATAGAAAGGGAGAGGTGAACTTCTTAGAAAAGTCTGATATTCAATAAAGGATTCCTGCAAGCCTGGACTTTTTCTATAGGATACTAGTAAAGTCGATTTAAATTCTGTGCATTGGTGCTTATTAGTAGTTAGTCCTAATGAATGACAGTCACATCTAAATATCCACAATGCAAAACATCTCCTTACAACAAGCTCTGTATACACGTCTGATTTAAAGGATGAGGTCCGACGGATCAATAAACGATGCGCAAGTGAACGTATACACACATTCAACTAGCGCTTGAAACGGCTATTTTTTTACCCCTAACCTGACACAGGGACACACACCTTTTGATCTATCTTTTTATTCCCGTGGCAGTTATACTTAAAGGATAACTATAGTAAAAAAAAAAAAAATTACCTATCATCAAGAAAGTTTTTTTACCCCTAACCTGACACAGGCACACACACCTTTTGATCTATCTTTTTATTCCCGTGGCAGCCATACCTAGAGTAACTATAGTAAAAAAAAAAAAAAAAGTGTCCTCTTCCATTATCACTGCAAGATTGAGTTTTAAAACCTGCAGCACAAATACACATTTCCTTCCAAAATGTAGCCTTTCAAGACAAATTTAACGTTTAGACCTAAACTTTGCCTTTCTAGTTTGTTTTTTTATTCCTTTCCCGTATCCTAATTTAGGAGTAGGGTGCAGTTGCTGATTTTGGACAGTAGAGGGATTCCTTTCTCCATTGGAGAAAACTCTGAACCATCCTAATCATTGGATAAAGGGAAATAATACTGAATTTTAGCTAGCTTGTGTATAGCCCAGCCAGTGATGTGGCATTCACTAAAGAGCTGCTGTTGAATTACCCAAAAACTTCCCCTTTTAAAGGCTATTTTGCAAATTGCAAGCAACAAACTTATGGCAGGAGATAATTCATTGATATGGACCTTTTTCTATATTTATGGATGTATATTTTATTTACAAAGCGCCACTTGGGGATGCAGCGCTGTACAATAACAAAATACAAAAAAGTCTTACAATAGGGGTAAATACATAAATAGTTCAGTACATTAATTTCATCTTGTAATGGGGAACTGCGGTCTCCATACAGGTGGCCTTTATTAAAAAGATCACACTCCTAACTTAAAATGACTCCCGGATCATGATTCTAGCTACAGTTTATGCAAAGTAACAGCAGTGTAATGCTAATAGTTATTGCTAATATTGTGATCTGTGACATCACCAGTACCACTGCTCTGCTGCCAAGTCTGTCTTGAGCATGCTTACTGATGGGACAGAGCGTCATCAGCTGAATAAGCCCCACCAGCCCTCCAATCATTTTAAAAGCTTGCCACAAGTCGGTAAATATTTTCTTTCTTCCTAAGGTGCCCAAAGGGAAAGGAAAGAGAATGGTAAAGCTAGCAATACACAGTCTGAAATTGTTTACCTTTCTCCGCCGTTCTCTCGTAGATTTCTGCATAAAAATTACGGAAGATAATTTTACGTCCTTGCCCAATCACAGTTTTTTTGATAGACCGGTCTATCGAAAACACAGAAAAATGTCATTAATATTCCAATTGAATTGATCGAAATATTAATTCTGTGTTTGGTGGCCTTTACAGATCTGTAACTAGCTTCAGAAAAGATCGATTTTGATTGGGTGGGGCTTCTTACACCGCACATCCTGTGACTGTCACAGACTCAAACAGTCACGACAGACAAAGAAGTGTAACTTTACAAAGCTCTAACTTAAAGGGCATGTCCACCCCCAAAACTATAATCCCCCCAACTACTGGCCCCATCATGTAGTCTAGTTTAATCCTTACCTCACATCCCAGCTCCATGTGGTTCTCCTGTAGTCCCCCCCCAAAGTCCCAAAAACTGCCCACCAGGAGGATAGCAGAGTCCATATAGGACTCTGCCTCCTATCTGGCCTCTGGGAGAAGTTTGGCATGCGTACTGCAGCCCTTCTCCCCCTCCCTCTCCTTCCCGATTTGGATTCCCTCCCCCTAGTGTAAATCCCTTGTCACCAAAGATTCCCCCTCTCCCCCCAGCCCCAACCACTATGTTCATATTATTAGAAAATGCCCGAAACATTACTTACCTTCCCTCTTGCCTCCGCCGCACCGAACTCCCGGCAGCCGCGTCCGTGATTGGCTGCCGCTCAGCCAATCACAGACGCGACTGCTGGTCCCGCCCCTCTGCTTGCATTTACTCGCAAGCAGAGGGCCTGGCAGCGCGGCAGAGGCAAGAGGGGAGGTAAGTAAAGTTTGGGGCATTTTCTAATAATATTAACATAGCGGTTGGGGCTGGGGGGACAGGGGGAATCTTTGCAGGAAAAGTTTTTTAAGGGTGGACATAACCTTTAAGATCCAGAAAAGCTAGAACTTATGTATCCGCGCAGACCTTATGTATCTGCGCATGTATCCGCAGCAACTGCATCAACGTATGGCCCAGCACAGAAGAGCCAATTCCTCGGGTCAGGACTCAGCCGTGTATCTGCATCTTAAGGATAAAGGACATACCTTTGAAGATTGTAATGTTAACATACTGGCGAAGGAACGTGACTGGTTCAAGAGAGGTGTTAAGGAGGCCATTTATGTGAAAATAAAGAAACCAAGCCTAAATAGAGGTGGGGGGGTTCGACACCAACTGTCTGCCATGTACAATGCTGTTTTAACACCTTACTCTGGGCGTTCCTATAACACCTCTTAGCCACTATCTAATCACACCCTTAACACCTGGCTGTGATATGCTAATTGGGATTTTCCAGGGTACATAATTGCCACAGATTCTTGTACAAGTCATTCTGAATTGAGAAAGCCAGTCGGATGACTAGCGAAACGTCTTCAAGAACTACATTTCAAGTCCAGTTGATCTAATTGAATACAACAGATACATAATATCACACACACTGTCATACATAATGTCGTACATACATCCTTACGTGTACCATATTTAACCTGGCCGGCCTTATTTGGCACCAGTCAAATCTATTCTGTTAAATGGTTTAATGATATTTACTATTAGAGTCGATTTAGAATAGACTCTGTTCTCCTGTGTATCACTGTTATATACTCCCCTGTGCCCCATATTTATTTACCCTCTCACACAATAATTATAGACAGAAGGATGTTCTGTGTGTATGTTCCCGTTTGCTATAAATTAATATTTCACCTGTGATTTAAACATTCCCTGTAGTACGTGTTGTTTCCCTGGCCCATAATGTACACTATCTGGGCGTTTTCTGCACAGCTGTCAGTGTGATATTGAGTGCTATGTAATTTCCTACATCAATCCTGTCATTAGGGTCATTACATATCTTTACTGTAAGGTCTGCTTGTTATGTGAGCCTGTTCTGTAATGTATGTTTCCATATACGTCTTATTTAAATGGTCATTGAAGTGTGTGTGCAATCTCTATAATAAATGTTACTGTCAGGCACTGCAATGTATG
Source organism: Hymenochirus boettgeri (assembly GCA_019447015.1). Classification (NCBI taxonomy): domain Eukaryota; kingdom Metazoa; phylum Chordata; class Amphibia; order Anura; family Pipidae; genus Hymenochirus; species Hymenochirus boettgeri. The sequence goes on along the minus strand of CM033469.1, from coordinate 401,769,279 downwards.
GACTTGTATAGCTACTGTACTACTGGCCACTAATCATCGCTGACCATTCACTTATATATTCACTTATATAATAGAGGCACCAGAGAGCTAGGATGCAGTTACGTCATTTAAAGGGACGGTAATAAAATGTACTCTCAAGCGTCCACGACATAATTTGCAACTAGTATAGTCCTTATTGGAAATGTTATTCTCAATCACACTTTCTACTGTGTCCTAGCTATTGTGTTAGTGTTAAAGAATGAAGTGCATAGCCAATGATACAGCACATTATCACATCAGTAAGACTGAAATAAATATGTTCCATACAACCCTCATAATAGGTAAATAGCTCCATGTTTTTTGTGTTTTGCTATATCTTTAAATGTTACACAATACCGAGAATTCCCAGCCTTGCCTGCTGAATCATATTTGCCTAATCCATGTAACACGTACTCTTGATACTGCCAGCAATGTGCCTGTTCGAAAGACTTTTCTAGAAACCTGCCTTACAACATAGGCGCCTGTTCACCATTTTACTGTTATCTCTTCATTGTTTATTTTTATTTTGTACAGCACTGCAACTTGTTACTACTGAAAGCTTTTAGGGCAGGGGCAAGCATCATTTTATACATACACCTGTAGTTTGGTTGAATTTGTTTTGCCATTCGTTGCACTCGATGCAGAAGAAGAATGGCTCAAAGGATTCTGTGCGATCACAACATGGATTCTGATTCCACATGTCAATCGAGCAGGGAGAAGGAAGGCAGCGTATCTTCAAACACTTCATCAAAACTTTATTAGAACTTCAAATATGAAAACTGGAGGACAGACAGGGAGCAGGTTCCTAAAATCGTCAAGGCTTTATTGTATCCATTAAAACTATGTATCAAAAACATGGAGAAAACATTGGTGGCCACCTTATCATGAGTATTGTTACATAGAAACACCCCTTCCTTTATAGGTGTAACCATGAGCCCTCGGGCTCACTCAACACTATATTTTACATATCTTTATGAGCACTTGTATTATATAATATCATTAAAGGGTAACTGTGGTCTCTATACAAGTGCCCTATATTTTAAAGGTCTCTCTTATACCTTTTAAACAAGCCTAGGAATATGCCTTTGGCTTCCCTGGATCTTAAGTTACGGGCTTGTAAAGTTACAGTTCCTTGTCTGTCTGAGACTGACAAGCACATGATCTGTGTAAGATGCCCCACCCCCTACAAATACAAATCGTAGTGCCAGCAATGTTCACCCACACCGACATGCACTGCAATTCTCAAACGCTAATGGATTGCAAGTGCAATCCCTAAAGTAGGAGTATGCTCTTTTTATTAAAGGCCACTTGTATGGAGACCACAGTTCCCCTTCTATCAATCTATCATCTTTCCTTTCATTACCCCATCGATTATTTGGAAAAATGTGTCTTCCCCATATCTTCACATGAGGTGCATGGATATGGCAGTATTTAGATCTCCTCCATTAGTGGCATTGATATGTTCTGAAATCCTTCTATACACAGGTTTTGTTTTCCATCATACTGTTTATTGCACTCACATGTGATCAGACTTATTAACTTGCAAAGATGTAAACAAATAAATCCCCCACCTTAGATTATTGCATATGATCACTATTTGGTTTTAAAAAAATGCTAAAGAAACACTGGCACGTTTTAAGACAGGATCCTCTCCTAATGGATATGATAGGATGTAATCCAAATATTGTATATTGACTGTCCCGCCAAATTAGTTTGTGGGTATCACTGCGTCTTTTCATGAATCAATCTAGAAAAAACAGGTATGCATGGATGAAATTTAAAGGTACGTACAAATGTGGTAGATTGAGATGTAACATATGTAGGTACATACAAAAGTGCCACTACTCTTGCTACTTTTCGAGATATTATAACTGAATGGTAGACCATGTCCTCTATTTGGCCACTTGTGAACACAGGGAGATTCAATAAAAGTTCTTATCATTAAAAATGGTGCTAATTTTGCCCCAACCAATCAGATCTTATTTAACATTTGAAAGCTAACATCTGATTGGTTGAGCAAAATTAGCACCATTTTTAACGATAAGAACTTTTATTAAAAATGTTGGTAAAACAACTTTCTGTCCTCCATTTTTCTAATTTATGTTCTGTTCATGGGAATCAGCCAAAGTTGTCATAATTGAGCGTGGTTCTAGGTGACTATGCTACCCATAATTCTGAGCTCCCGGATAAACACGATATTTGGGAATTAATGTCCCAGAAACGTGTCAGATGTGCCCTCACTTCCTGTGTGGCTTTGATGCTCTAATAAAGTTTTGATGTTTGAAGATATACAGCCTCTTCCTTCTCTACACTACTGATATTTAACAATATTTAAATTAATTTAGTTGTGACGTTTTAGACTGTAATAATTAATACATGTTGACATCTACAATGTGCAGGGATGTAGATTCTGTAAATAACATGGAGCTTACAGGAAAAATATTTCCAAAAAGCTTTGTAAAGAATCCTTACGCAATGAATTGTGGGTTTTAAGGTGGTAGGTAATGAATGGGGTCTTATGCAGTTGTAAAACTAGATTTTACGGAGTATAAAGAGTATTGAACGAGCGGAGAACTTTCTTTCCCCAGTAAATATAACAAGACCTTGCAAACCGAGTCAGTTACTGTGAAAAAACATATGTTGGTAACTAAAAATTACTGATGACTCAGAACAGGGACAGTCTCCTATTCCTTAGATCACCCTCCCTTATATGTACAGATCTGCTGGCTGCCACGTGTTTGCACAGATACTGTTACATATATCCTCAATGCATGCTGCTCCTAATAATCCAAACTCAGGCCTGTTAGCTGTGACTGTACATTAATCGCTTGTAGTTACCTGTTAAGGTCTCATCGCGGTTCATTCACCTTCTACTATTGCAGGTTTTATGGTGACGGTGCCTTGCAAAATATTCATTCATTGTAACGGTTTTATTATATATTTAGATTAATAATGTATTCTAAAGTCTCCTACACAAACTGAATATTTAACGTCCGCACTGTCAAATTAAAAGGGAGAGTTCAAATGAATCTTGTGATTCCCCCCCCCCTTGATATGGTTGCTAGGGGTACCGATTATTTATAACACTGCAAAAATCTGGGTCCATTTGACCAGCTGTAGTGACTTCCTATGGCGCAGTATATGAATACTGTCAGCAGTAACTTCCTATGGTGTAGTATACGAACACACTGTCAGCAGTGACTTCCTATGGCGCAGTATATGAATACTGTCAGCAGTGACTTCCTATGGCGTAGTATATGAACGCACTGTTGGCAGTGACTTCCTATGGCGCAGTATATGGATACACTATCAGCAGTGACTTCCTATGGCGCAGTATACAAACACACTGTCAGCAGTGACTTCCTATGGTGTAGTATATGAATACTGTCAGCAGTGATTTCCTATGGCACAGTATACGAACACACTGTCAGAAGTGACTTCCTATGGCGCAGTATATGAATACTGTCAGCAGTGATTTCCTGTGGCGCAGTATACGGATACACTGTCGGCAATGACTTCCTATGGCGCAGTCTACAGATACTGTCAGTAATGACTTCCTATGGCGCAGTCTACGGATACACTGTCAGCAGACTTATGGTGCAGTATGCGGATCCACTGTTATACTGTCAGCACTGACTTCTTATGGCGCAGTATGCGGATACACTGTTATACTGTCAGCACTGACTTCTTATGGTGCAGTATGCGGATACACTGTTATACTGTCAGCACTGACTTCTTATGGTGCAGTATGCGGATCACCTGTTATACTGTCACACTGACTTCTTATGGCCAGTATGCGGATCCACTGTTATACTGTCAGCACTGACTTCTTATGGCGCAGTATGCGGATACACTGTTATACTGTCAGCACTGACTTATGGCGCAGTTATACGGATACACTGTTATACTGTCAGCAATGATTTCCTAGTGTTAAAAGTCCAGCAGGTAAGTATATAGGTACCCCCACCCTCCTCCTTTAAAAATAATTTCCTCCCAGTTGTTGTAATTGAATCTGTCAGGCTGTTTTTACTGTAATTTGCTACAGGACAGGTCTAAGCAAGGGGTTTCTTCTCGCACAGGTGAACTTCACCGTAGACCAGATCCGCGCGATCATGGACAAGTCCAACATCAGGAAATGTCTGTAATTGCTCACTGGATCATGGGAAATCCACCTTGACCGACTCCTTGGTGTGTAAAGCAGGCATCATAGCATCCGCCCGAGCAGGAGAGACGCGCTTTACAGACACGCGCAAGGACGAACAAGAACGCTGTATCACTATTAAATCCACGTAAGTAGTGTATGATAAGTCGAATCTATAGCCCATACTGATTCCTTCCTCCTATCGTACTGGTCACATGGTATTCCAAGTAATGTATAACAGCCGAATCCATAGCCATACTGTATTCCTTTCTCCTATCAGTACCGGTCATATAATATTCCAAGTAATGTATGATAACAGTCAAATCCTATAGCCCATACTGTATTCCTTTCTCCTATCAGTACCGTTCATATAGTATTCCAAGTAATGTATGATAACAGCCGAATCCTATAGTCCATACTGTATTCCTTCCTAAATACCCGTACTGGTCACATGGTATCCAAGTAATGTATGATAACAGCCAAATCCTATGCCCATACTGTATTCCTTTCTCATACCTGTACGGGTCACATGGTATTCCAAGTAATGTATGATAACAGCCAAATCCTATAGCCCATACTGTATTCCTTTCTAAATACCCGTACTGGTCACATGGTATTCCAAGTAATGTATGATAACAGCCAAATCCTATAGCCTACTGTATTCCTTTCTAATACCTGTACTGGTCACATGGTATTCCAAGTAATGTATGATAACAGCCAAATCCTATAGCCCCCCCACTATTCCTTTCTAATACCTGTACTGGTCACATGGTATTCCAAGTAATGTATGATAACAGCCAAATCCTATAGCCCATACTGTATTCCTTTCTAATACCCGTACTGGTCACATGGTATTCCAAGTAATGTATGATAACAGCCAAATCCTATAGCCCATACTGTATTCCTTTCTAAATACCCTACTGGTCACATGGTATTCCAAGTAGTATGATAACAGCCAAATCCTATAGCCCCCACTGTATTCCTTCTAATACCTGTACTGGTCACATGGTATTCCAAGTAATGTATGATAACAGCCAAATCCTATAGCCCCCCACTGTATTCTTTCTAATACCTGTACTGGTCACATGGTATTCCAAGTAATGTATGATAACAGCCAAATCCTATAGCCCACACTGTATTCCTTTCTCATACCCGTACTGGTCACATGGTATTCCAAGTAATGTATGATAACAGCCAAATCCTATAGCCCATACTGTATTCCTTCTCATACCCGTACCGCTCACATGGTATTCCAAGTAATGTATGATAACAGCCAATCCTATAGCCCATACTGTATTCCTTTCTAATACCCGTACTGGTCACATGGTATTCCAAGTAATGTTGATAACAGCCAAATCCTATAGCCCATACTGTATCCTTTCTCATACCCGTACCGCTCACATGGTATTCCAAGTAATGTATGATAACAGCCAAATCCATAGCCATACTGTATTCCTTTCTAATACCTGTACTGGTCACATGGTATTCCAAGTAATGTATGATAACAGCCAAATCCTATAGTCCACACAGTATTCCTTTCTCATACCCGTACTGGTCACGTGGTATTCCAAGAATGTTATCAGACTGGGTTTTCATTGTGTCCTTGGCATTCTGTATTTTCCGTTCTGTGGAATGGTATCTATTTACTAGTCTGTAACAAAGGTCTGTTTTACTGGTGTAAAGGGCCATGTTATTTTTTTTTTTACCCCACTCCTTCCTCCCTAACTGGGCTACTAAAGGTCTTTACTTGGCTCTGCATACAATAACCAAACACCAAAAGAAATTACATGGTAACAGGGTATATTGTAGAGGGAAACTGCATTGGCAGGGATGTGGCAGTGATGTTTTGTAGTATAAAATCAGTACATAGAAAGTCTTTGTTGTTCTGCTTCTTTTGGTTAAAGTGTTTGAGGCCAGTGTTTTAACTCTGTTCTATCCAGATGTTATTTACTGCCGGCAGTCACAACAGTGTCCAACAGACATCAGACTTTATGGGTACTGTGTGTATCCATCTTCCTGTCTAAGCCCCACTTCTTTCTTTTGCCCTCAATGTAGGGGGGATATGGAAGAATGAAGATGGGGTACTCTGGGAGTTGTAGTTTAGTATACCTGGAGGGCTGCAGGGTGGGTATCTCTGATATCCTAACATATTTTTTTTATTCCAGTGTATATGTAAGTCATTTGTATCATCCTTTATGCCCTTCTCCTGTCCTGAACCTAATTGAATGTTCTTTATGTCCTGAAACTAGCAGATATTGTTATTGGTTTTGCAATACTTTATATTAAGGAATTCTGTTCTAGATCAGCATTGCTTTTGTAATGTACAGGGCTATCTCCATGTATTATGAGCTCTCGGACATGACTTGGCCTTCATCAAACAGAGCAAAGATGGATCCGGCTTCCTCATTAACCTAATGACTCCCCGGGCCACGTTGACTTCTCTTCCGAGGTGACTGCCGCTCTCCGTTGTAACAGATGGTGCTCTGGTGGTTGTCGACTGTGTATCAGGTAAATTAACTGGATCCTAATCCCCACGGATCATAAACAGTCATGTTTAAAGAGACATTGGTACGCACTCAGGGTCGGACTGGCCCACATTCCATTTACCAGTGAAACAGGAAATTTTAAAAAATGAGTTGCAGCGGCGAGGAAAGAATAAGAAATTATTAAGGAGTCTGAATATATATAAAGCTTAAGGAATGAAGAGTGGGCCCCTTAATGCTCCCTGGTGGGCCCCTTGCCATTGTCACCAACACTCGGTCCAACACTGTACGGGCTAGGAATTTTGTTAGCAATAATTGTCATGTGTATTTGCTTGAAGCTCTGGTAGCTGTGATAGAAGAACAAGGTGAGCCAATACACTTTGTTACTGAGATTACGTAACAATTAATTATGTTACTCCTGCAGTGTGCCCAGAGCACAGAATACTTCACAGTACACTTAATAACCCAATAGTAATTGACCAGAAATCCTACTTCCCAACATCCCTCTTTAAAGAGGATTGAATTAATGACCATAGCCATGTGTTCCTGTCCAGCTGGATCCAGTGCTTTTCACATTCTAACATTCCTCTTGGTAAATGTGGACGAGCAGGGATTTCGTTTTAAGGACTGTACTGTCCAAGCTCTGCATTACCTAAGTCTGGAATCTATCCAATGGGACAAGCACTTGGTGGGAACAGCAATGCTACAGTTGTCCTTCAACCATCCTGTATTATATGTTACCATCGCCTGTTCTTCCCTGTGTCAGGTGTGTGCTACAGACTGAGACCGTTCTGCGCCAGGCAATCGCTGAGAGGATTAAACCAGTCCTGATGATGAATAAGATGGACAGACCCTCCTAGAGCTGCAGCTGGAGCCAGAGGAGCTGTATCTCACTTTCCAGCGCATTGTGGAGAACGTCAACGTGATCATCTCCACCTATGGCGAGGGAGAATCCGGGCCATGGGTAATATCATGGTGAGTGTGTCAGTCTGTACACTGCTTTTACCTATGACAACCTGCAGGTGGTTAATAGGCAAACAGTGCATAGATGCTGGTAGTAGGGCAGAGCACAGAGAACCTTTTCCCTTTTATTATAAAATTGATGATAAACTATATCCTTTCTGAAACTAGGACCTTTAATCGCACCCCCTAGGACCTAGATAAAGCGTACTAGGCCTTGCACATTATAGACTGTTGCTCATGTGGGATTTATCGAACGATCATTATGCAGACAGGATGCTTGTCAGTAGCCAGCAGTCTACTGTACCATGTGGGGGGGGGAACAACGCCCAACACAGACATTTAGTGATCTAACAGGAGATTGCTGCACAATCTCCACACACACTTTATATTATGTATCATGTGTAATGGTCCAGGGTACCCAAAGCTTGTCTAACCCGTGGTGTAATTCATCAGCCGTTAAGCTGCTGGACCACGGGTCACCTTGTAGCAGTCCATGCAGGTCTGGCTTTACCTCTGGTAGTTTCCACATATTAACTTGGGAGAATTAAAGACCAGATTCCTGGAAAGCGATTTATGTCTCAGCTGGGGGGTGATTTCAGAGACAGTAGCTACTGTTTAGAACATTAGTTAAATGGTTATTGATAATAGGAAGATTTAGCGCTAAACACCAATTAATGAAAGAACACAATTGACTTGTGCCTCATTTTATTGTGGTTAGATCGATCTCCTTCATCGGTACTGTTGGGTTTGGTTCTGGGCTGCATGGCTGGGCGTTTACCCTGAAGCATTTGCAGAGATGTATGTTGCCAAATTTGCATCTAAAGGAGAAAAAGTGAAGTTCACCTGCCGAACGGGCAAAGAAAGTAGAAGATATGATGAAGAAACTATGGGAGACAAGTGAGTAGTATGACATGTCCATCTGGTAATTCTCCCACCCCTCTAAATGCAGCAGTGAAAGACCCAGGGTGAGGAACTTGAAACACTTTCAGGTGTATTCAATAAAAGTTCTTATTGTTTAAAATGGTGCTAACTTTGCCCCAACCATCAGATCCTATTTAACATTTGAAAGCTAACATCTGATTGGTTGGGGCAAAATTAGCTCAATTTTAAACAATAAGAACTTTTATTGAAAACCCTGTTTATCCTTACCCTGGGTTACCTTTAACTCATTCACTGCTGCATAGAGTTTAGGTGACTGACTTTCTTCCAGGTTGTGTCCAAAAACTAGCCAATGGGAACACACAAGAACATAACTTCTTAGGGGCCAAGGCCGGTAGGCATGACTAAGAAAGTCAGGTCTCCTAACTTCAATGCAGAGTCAAAAGGTAAACCTAGTGGGTGAGGACCTACAGTTTTATGTCCTCACTCTGGGTAATTTCATTTGGAGGGGTTGGTTGGAAAAGGACTTTAATTGTCCTTTCAATTTAAATAAGACAAGTACATAGGAATGTTTGTCAACCCATGTGATTTTCTAGAGGGAGGAGCAGCTGGTCCCTGTCTTAAGGCTCCTACACACGTACAATGTTGTACCAATGCACGCAGCACGTGCACCCGGTCATTCGTCACCTGTGTGCATGTTGTGGGGTGTACGAAGCTTTAATGATGATTGTGAAAATCTTAACAATGACTTATTGTTCTTTAAGGTACTTTGACCCAGCGACCGGTAAATTCAGCAAGTCTGCCACCAGCGGTGATGGAAAAAAAACTTCCTCGCACATTCAGCCAACTTATCCTCGACCCCATATTTAAGGTAGAAAAATAAATGTTGGAAAGAAAGATAAACATTTGAGCCTCCCTAATGTTTGTAGAGTAGTTTTTGTTTTCTTCTAGTAAAGATGAACATAACATTAAAGGGCAAGGCCACCTTGGCTAAAATCCAAACTGTAGTTATTTAGAATACTATACGATGTGTGCAAAAAAACGCTACAATCCGATTGTACAATCCACAGGTCGACGATGGATTGCTGGTCAGCCAAAAATTTTTCAACTGGTCCGATTGAAAATTATTGAAAGATCTTTCAACAATCTTCCATACACAGTTGTACTACATTGGGATATCCCGATATCATACGACCGGGATCAAGCGTTTATGGCCACCATTAGGCTTAACCTGATCTGTTCACAATGTCCGTTGCCCCTGGTTCTTCTCCCATAACTGCCATGGATATGACAGTTGACATCACAGCCAGTGACTGAATGCTAGTCCCCTAGCTGCTTTCTTTGAGCATGCTCAAGCTCATAACCAGCTCACTAAATATGGCTCCATATTTACTCCTCCACAAGGCACCCAGGAGCATAGCAGGCATAAGCTAATGATTCTAGAATACTAGGATATTTCAGGGGCAGTTCTTTCTAAAAGAAGGCATTATGACATGTATTTGCCTTAGAGAGAATTATGTAATTCCTTTATGACAATATCGTTCTCAAGTCCCCTCAAAGGAGACCATTATGTAAGATGTTTGTCCCTTTGGATTTGTAGATATTTGATGCCATTATGAACTTTAAGAAAGAAGAAACTGCCAAACTGATTGAAAAACTGGATATTAACTAGATGTGGAGGACAGAGAAAAAAGAGGGGAAACCTCTCCTTAAGGTAAGTTCAAACCCCCCTCCCCCTTGTTTCTTAGACGTACTGAATGGGACAAGGTGTGCAGTTAGAGATGAACATCTGAATTCTGTGATGCACCTCACAGTCCGTCACACTGTAGTTGAGACAACTAGTGATGGTAAAAGAGACCCATCTGTCTATATTGGTTCAGTTTATTTCTGCTAAGTCCAGAACATAGTCAAGTATCCCCAAATCCCCTAGTCATGGGGCATTGAAATGATCATTTTATGAATGTCTTTGGGCACATGTAAGTCCAGTTAAACAACAGAACTGTAGTGGCATCTAAATCAATCCTACTGACATGGGTAAGACCCCATTTAAATCATTAGCTGTCTAAAGCTGGGTACACATGGGCAGATCCTTCCCCCATTGAGGGCCGCATGGTCAGGTGTGGTTTTGGTCATGCGTGTCACTGATTTGGAGCACTGATCATTGATTCTGATAATCCCTTCAATATTTCAGGCTGATCGACCGATACCCTGGAATTTTGGTCGGCTGAATATTGGATGGTGTGTACCCACCAAGGCTACATTATGCTGAGCGTCCACCTTTAAGAAAACAATGCATGCAAACTTTTCCTTCTCAACATCTGGATTTGTCACAATGTAGCCCAAGACTAAGGCACATAGCCTTTTCATTTCTATATGTTACCATAAAATAAGTCCTTGTTTTACAATAAATGTGTTTCAGGGCATCTGTTACAAGTTTCTAGCAAATTATTTTATTAATATTTATATATTAATTATAAGACCACATTTTAGTCATTTTACTTTCCTCTTTTCTATGCATCATTTGCTTTGCAGCTTTACATTGTATTGATAGAGTTTATACCAGTGCCAATAGCATGTGGTTATGGGCAGTGCTTGGTTAGTCGCTGTTGCAAGATTGGGCTTTTCACATAAGCGGTGTTGACCATTCTTAAAATGTCTGGGCAACAAGAGAAAACTGCTACATGAGCGAAACAGGCAACTCGTTTAACTACAATTAGCCCACACTCACGGAAACCTGCTTGAAAAGCGAGATCGAAATGTAGCGCGTTTCCATGCATTTGGGATGCAATTTTCCATGTTTTCTGTTACTGGAGCACAAATAACTATGCCAATAAACAAATTTTGGAATCAAAAATCTTTCTGTGTTTTTAATTAATTGAAAATCATTTATTGTATTAACACTGTAGGGCTAATGCAATAGGAGGTGCAGAAGTTTGCTTGTGCTGTTAATTTGCACCAGCCAATCAGGTGTTACTTTTTACTGGTTACTGCAGTAAATAACATCCGATTGGTTGCTGCAGGTTATAGCGGCAGGCAAACTTTTGTTCTGGGAAAGAATGGTGGAAAACTCATGTCCTAGAGTAAGATGGCTGGGGGTTAAACCCTGTTTATTGAGCTGATGCTGAACATTGGTGTATGTCTTAAGTAGATACAATTTACTAACTTATCTTGCCTCTCTTTGAATGAAATCTGTTTTTAGGTGGACACGATGCACATTGGATCCACCACTTTGATTTTGCTTGGCTGGTTGCAGCTGTTTGCTATCTTAACCCTAACCTTGGATTTCTCCATGTTTGTTTTCTCTTCCCCCCTCTCTAGGAAGAAGCAGTAGTAATTCTGTTAGTGGCAGGCAGAAAGCCATTTTATTTCAGGCTTGGGATCATGGGAGATGGTAGAAAATCGACGTAAGCAGAGCCATCTTCCCACTACCTGCTATTCAAGATCCATATTCTCTGAAAGGTGTGGCCTTATTCAATTAGTGGGATACGATGGTGCGGGGGTCATGGCCTCATTTATGTCATACACGGCAGTAAATGCATTCTGGGGGTGAAGTGCATTCTGTTTACCTGCAAACCTTCTAACACTTTAAGGGTTATTAAGGCAGTGTTTATATTTAAACATTTAGTTCCATATTTATCCTTAAGAAGCTGTGTTTGAATGACATTGAGTACAAAAAAACATGGCGGCTACTGTGTTAATTTTAATTTCGGGAATCCCGGCAGCCTGTTGGTGCTACTGTGGTTTTAGATATCAGAAAATCCCGGCAGCCTGTTGTGGCTACTGTGGTTATTAGATACAGAAATCCCGGCAGCCTGTAGTGGCTACTGTGGTTATTAGATATCAGAAAATCCCGGCAGCCTGTTGGTGGCTACTGTGGTTATTATATCCGAAATCCCGGCAGCCTGTTGGGGGGCTACTGTGGTTATTAGATATCAGGAAATCCTGCAGCCTGTTAGTGGCTACTGTGGTTATTAGATATCAGGAAATCCGGCAGCCTTTAGTGGCTACTGTGGTTATTAGATATCAGAATCCGGCAGCCTGTTAGTGGCTACTGTGGTTATTAGAATATCAGGAAATCCCGGCAGCCTGTTGTGGCTACTGTGGTTATTAGATATCAGGAAATCCGGCAGCCTGTTAGTGGCTACTGTGGTTATTAGATATCAGGAAATCCCGGCAGCCTGTTAGTGGCTACTGTGGTTATAGATATCGGAAATCCGGCAGCCGTTAGTGGCTACTGTGGTTATTAGATATCAGGAAATCCGGCAGCCTGTTAGTGGCTACTGTGGTTTTATTAGATATCAGGAAATCCCGGCAGCCTGTTAGTGGCTACTGTGGTTATTAGATATCAGGAAATCCCGGCAGCCTGTTAGTGGCTACTGTGGTTATTAGATATCAGGAAATCCCGGCAGCCTGTTAGTGGCTACTGTGGTTATTAGATATCACAAATCCCGCAGCCTGTTGGTGGCTACTGTGTTGATCTTGTATCGGAAATCCCGGAACAACCGAGATAAGAGGAGTACCGCACTCATATAATCTGAATATAGATAAAACCCTTTATTTTGAGGACAATATGTACCACATAGGGTACAAAAATAGTGACAGACATAAAAGTAGAAATGGTTAAAACTTAAAACAGTACTCAAACGATGTACCCTCTACATGAAGGTAAAAGTGACCAGTGCACAAGCCTAAACCCATCATCATAGATAGTCTCAGGTATATAGTCCAGTACCCCTTATCTGTCAAAAGTGCTGCAGCATGTCAACACAATGTCGGGGGTCAAAGAAGAGGGCCTGCAGAGGGAACCGATCAGCCAACCATTGAGACAACACCGTGGATGACTGCCAATGTGTGACGCCAATGTAGACAGGAAATCCCGTCTACATGTGTACTATTTTAATATTGCGATGAAATGCTGTGTAAAACGCAGAGGTCATGACCCTCGAGAATCGTGCTAGGTTTCCGTCAGGTTGTCAGAATTTGTGGCTGACGAGCATTGATATCTGGATCATTGGATTAAATGTTTATTCCTTGTATAAAAGAGCCATGGAAAAGTCTGATGCAAATGATAGAATTAAACTGAAATACAAGTTGGTTATATATAAGAATGATAATATATTCACGTACCCCAGTAAAAGTTGGTTGGCCATCTTATTAGCATACCCTTAAATTTCAGATCGACCGACTTTTCCCGCGGGTATCTGTTCGCAGTAGAATCTTGATGAGAAAAAGCTTTAAATTTTTGGGGCAACTTGTATTTCAGTTTTGCGGCCCAGTAAATAAATACAAGTTTTTGTTTGTATAATTAAAAAGTATATATTATATTTATATATTTATTTACTAAACTGGTACTTTATACTGTTAATTCAAGGACCAGTCTCTTAAAACCGAAAACATAGGTCCTCTCGCTAAGCATGCTGGAGTGTTTAACACCCGTACTTAGATCGCAAGTACAAGTGATCTAAATACAATACTAACACCCAATAAAATACTGCCTGTGTAACTTTAAAGGGTCCACTGAAATAAACAACCTTCTTTTATAAGGTTCCTCAGATGAACAGCAGTTAATAGAGATTAGTCTTACCTCATGCTATTACTTTAGAACTTGCCACACACAGGGATTCCTCTGTTTCTCTTCTTGTCGCTACTAATTTCCATGTGTTAACATAGTAAAATAGGGCATTGTGGTTTAGTCAGCAGGGAAAGCTCGTGTCTATTTCTGCAAGTTCAGAGTGGCTGCATTCAGTTCTAATGTAAGGGAGGGAGACTAAACTCTATTAGCTCCCATTCATCTGTAAACCTAATAGTAGAAAGTTGTACCAGGCCATTGTTTTTGACATTAGAAAGAAATCTAGAGCCAGTCTGAGTAGCCTATAATATGATGTTCCTTACACTTAAATAGAATCCCTCTCAAATGTATTTTTTCTTCTTCTTAACTTGTATAGTTTCTAACTTTTAACGTCTTCCTCCTACTTTCCTCCTCTTTCAAGCCGTTTTTCCTCTTTCTCCTTCCCGATCTATAACGTATTTGTTCACAGAGGCAGTGATGCCGTTGGCTACCAGCAGGGGAAGCATTACTGCAGATGATCACATCCACCTTCCTTCACCAGTAACGGCACAGAAGTACCGCTGTGAGCTTCTTTATGAGGGGCCTCCTGATGACGAAGCTGCGATGGGTAAGGACAGCGATTTAATCAACTTGAAATAGAACAAGATCCCATATTTATGTTATTTCTTTTAGTATGTTTGAAAGGGATTTCCCATAGGCACATGGAATTTTAGGGTGAACTAGGAACCTGCAAATAAAGCCCCTTCTCTTCTCCTGTTATTTGTGCCATTTTAATTTTAAAGAAGTGATTTATAGACGCAATCTATATTTAGGTGTGAAAAACTGTGACCCCAAAGGACCACTCGTGATGTATATTTCCAAAATGGTGCCCACATCAGACAAGGGAAGATTTATGCCTTTGGACGTGTCTTCTCTGGAATTGTATCGACGGGACAGAAAGTCCGTATAATGGGGCCTAATTATACTCCAGGAAAGAAGAAGATTTGTATTTGAAGCCAATTCAGCGGTGAGTTAAGCACAGCTAGAAGACTTCCTGTCTGTAAGTGATGGCTAAACTGGAAAATAATGCGTGTGTGAGCAGTTTGGGGGTTACTATAAGCCAGTGGACACAGACAGTAGTGCAGTAAGTGCTAATTACATTAAAGGGAAACTGTGGTCTACAAACAATTAGGGAAAAATAAAGGCCTGCTGTCTTAACTTTAAAGTGAGTCTTGGATCCTATCTGTAAACAGTGAGTTTACTGGAAAAAAATACACTTCCTGCTTCCAGTAGCTTGATTGACACACCTGCATGCTCTGCTCTTGATTGTGCTTACGGGGCCTAATGATGGGGAGACGGGAAGCACAGACAACTGATCAGTAATGTCATCAGTGCTTGCCCCCCAGACTTCTGGATCTTTCTTTACTGGCTTTTTTTGGTTTCCAAGCATTTCGGTTTGTTTCTAAAAGATGGCCATAGAAGGATCACTATTATTTGCTGATCAAGGCCGCCAATATCGATCGTTAGAAATTTTCACCCATCCCTGCTAACTTTGTTGGCGTGCACCATACATGGAACAATAAATGTCCGATTCCCGGTATGGACATAAGTTAACTGCATCTATGGCCACCATAAGGTTTACACAGGGAGATGAAGGCAAATACAGATTTTACAGACTTAAAAAACTTTTAAAAGATTAACAGTTGATGTGACAATGTCAACTATGCAGGTAAAGAAGTGTGCTGGTCACATAGATTCAAGTTGCTTAAAGCAGGAAGTCCAGCAATACAGTTATGAACAAAATTGTTGGCACCCCAGAAAATTTTTCCAGAAAATCAAGTATTTCTCATAGAAAATATTGCAGTAACACATGTTTTGCTATAGACGTTTGTTCCCTTTGTGTGAAACAAAAGAAAAAGGAAATTGGACATAATGTCACACACAAAACTCCAAAATGGGCTGGACAAAATTATTGGCAACCTTTAGTTTATATTTGTTTGCACACCCTTTGGAAATATAACTGAAATCAGTCGCTTCCTATAACCATCAATAATACATCTACAATTTTTTTCTGTACTATAACCATCAATAAGCTTACACCTCTCACCCAGAATGTTGGACCACTCTTGCTTTGCAAACTGCTCCAGGTCTCTATTGGAAGGGTGCCTTTCCCAACAGACAATTTTAAGATCTCTTTACAGGTGTTCAATGGGATTTAGAGCTGGACTCATTGCTGTCCACTTCATAACTCCCAGCGTTTTGTTGCCATCCATTTCTGGGTGGTTAGTGACATGTTTAGGGTCCTGCTGGAAGACCCAGATCTCGGGTGCAAACCCATCTTTCTGACACTGGGCACTACTGTGCGACCCAAAATCCTTTGGTAATCCTCAGATTTCATGATGCCTTGCACACAATCAAGGCACCCAATGCCAAAGGCAGCAAAACCTCATTGAACCTCCACCATATTCACTGTAGGTACTGTGTTCTTTTCTTTGTAGGCCTCATTCCATTTCGGTAAATATGATTTCAGTAGTATGATGATGTTTACCAAAACCTCTATCTTGGTCTTCCACAAGACGTTTTCCGGAAAGATTTTGGTAAATTTTCAGCAACTGTAGTCTTGCTTTTTTATGTTTCTTTGTCGGCATGGGGTCCTCCTGGCCCCTGCCATATCGTTTTCATTTTATTTAATGCCGACGAATAGTTCGCGCCAACAATCATACTCCCGGAGCCTGCAGGCCAGCTTGAATTTTTTGGAACTTGTCCACCATCCGGACTATCCGGCATTGCAACCTTTCATCAGCTTTTCTCTTCCATTCACGCCCATGGTGATCAGCTACAGTACCATGGGTTGAACCTTCTTGATAATGTTGCCACTGTGGCACAAGAAAGTCTAGATCTCTGGAGATGGGTTTGTACTTTGAGAATGTTGATATTTTTCCACAATTTTGGTTCCCAAGTCCTCAGACAGTTCTCTTCTCCTCATCTGTTGTCTATGCTTAGTGTGGCACACACAGACACACAACACAAGACTAAGTGAACTTCTCTCCTTTTTATCTGCCTTTAGGTGGTTTTTATATTGCCCACACCTGGTACAGACCCATGTGAGTTTAAAGGAGCATCACATGCTTGGAACAATCTAATTTATCCACAATTTTGAAAGGATGCCATAATTTTGTCCAGCCCATTTTATTGTGTGTCACATCCAATTTTCTTCCTCCCTTTTTGTTTTTGTTCCAATACACACAAAGGGGATAAATAGAAAACGTGTTACGCATACTTTTCTGTGAGAAATACTTGATTTTCTAGGGTGACAACAATTCGTCCATGACTGTATGACCGACTTCACCTAAAGATGTGATCCAGGGCTCATTAAAGTAAACTTAAGCTTATTTAACCCAAGCTTGTTTGGAGACCACAGTTCCCCATTTAATGGGACATTCCTATACACACGAGTTCCCAGTGTGATTTTCCTTTTCAAATCCGTCCTCCAGGGAATGATATTCTAGATGTCGGACAATAGATTTAGTTCAGTTTCTCTATTCACATAAGGAAATGGCAGTGTAGTAAGGAGATACTATTCGCCCCATCCCTTGTCAGAAGAGAGAGGAAATTGAATGTACTGCCATGCTAGTTATGTGTACATATATTTAATAACCATTTTGTTTTTTTGGCATTACCAGCACCATATTGATGATGGGTCGCTATGTTGAACCCATTGAGGATGTTCTTGTGGAAACATTGTTGGTCTTGTAGGCGTTGATCAGTTCCTGGTAAAGACTGGCACAATCACCACTTCGAGCATGCCCACAACACTGAAGTGATGAAATTCAGTGTTAGCCCTGTGGTACGAGTTGCAGTGGAAGCTAAAAACCCTGCGATCTCCCGAAATTGGTGGAAGGGTTGAAACGTCTGGCAAAATCTGATCCTATGGTTCAGGTAACTAAAAATGGCAGTAGTTATGATATTGGTATGTGGGGCAGTCAGATTGTAGAACCCAGAGAACATAACGTCCTGGTCATGTAAACAGGATGTCATTAATAAGTAATAATACGTTCTATACATGCTGTTAGCTTGCAGCGTCCTGAGACCATGGCGTTACATAGTTACTGTGGGTGAAAAAAAGACAAGTCCATGAAGTACAAGCCCTCCATGCAAACCCCCCATAAAAGCTATCCAACATGCACACCTACATGGGCATTGAAGGATGGACCTCTGACAGTTCACCAACCCAATATAACACACGGACACTATATTAGGTGGTGAAAACAGGCTGCAGCATTTGTTAACAAATTATCAACAAATAACTTCTTAACCTTTATACTGTAACTCAGTTAAAGGGGAACTGTGGTCTCCAAACAAGTTAGTTTAAATGAAAGGCCAGTTTCCTACCTTTAAAACGCCATCAACCACCTCTCTACGTGCTCCACAGCCCAAGATATAAAAATTACTGACTAGAAAGTTAATGGTGGGAGGGTGACATGTAACATTCCTCCTCCTGCTCCTCCACCATGCAGCCAGCAAGCATAGCCTTAGACTACACAGTGACAGGACAGGAGACAGGAAGTCCCTCCCCCTCCCTGCTGTGTGAGTAAAGATCCCCACAGAGAAGTAAGGGAATCTTAGCTCTACTCTCTCACTATGTGATAACAGCCTTTTCAGGGAGTTCTCATCCTGTCCTCACTCTGTTCTCGCCCTGTTCTCACTCTGCCTGAAAAGGCTGTTTTTCACACAGTTTTCTGTAGGGGGGGTCTGAGTGTCCCACAGCACCTGCGAGTGGGTGGGGCCAAGGCACGTGTGGGTGTGTGCGGGCCAAAGAGGGCCTGCAAATGGAGGGGCCATGGATCCATGAGTGGGAGGGACCAGGGGGAGACACAGTGATTGGCAAACCAATCACATGAACAGGATCACCATAGCACCCATGTCCCCTGCAGGCATGTCCACCCTCCTAAGAATCATTTTATCTGACTTAGTTCAGCCATACACCCTGTTTTGTTTCTCTTCAACCTTTCAAAGATGTTTCCTAGCTCAGATATTCTACCGTACTTACAAAAACTGGCTCCTCTCTCCATCCTAGTAATGGCGTCCGTCACGTCCTGATGGTGACGTTACGGCCAATGGCTGTCGGCCTTTACAGAATAAGCCGTGCCAGCGAAGGATCAGGGGTTTGTAAGTAGAATAAGTGAACCTGGGAGCATCTTCAAAAGGTTTTAAAGGTAAAAAAGTAAAACGAAAAATGGGCTTTTGTGTGCTGAACAAAGAAGTTTTTTTCTTAGGAGGGTTGCTGGGTTGGTTTGAACTGCACCAAATGTTTTTTTTTTTGTGGGATAGGAGAGGCCCATCTAAAATCTTGCTATGAGGCCCTGTGATTCCTAGCCACACCCCTGCATGTGGACACAGACACATACAATAATATTATTTAATGTGAATCTGTAAGATCTACAAGTGTTACAGGATGGGTAGAACGGGCTGCGTTTATACTTTTTTTCTTTTATCCAGTGATTATTGAAGAATCAGGAGAGCATATCATAGCAGGTGCTGGTGAATTGCATTTAGAAATTTCCTTAAAGATCTTGAAGAAGACCATGCCTGTATTCCTATCAAGGTAAGGAGCTGTGTTTATTTGTTACGCTGAATGGTACCACATTACTCTGGGCAGACTGGAGCATCTTTAAATTGATGAAAGGAAAACCTACTGGAAGCTTCCCCAATGTACATTCAGATATTCCCTCTGTTTATTGTTTAACTAGTTATCACCCTGGGCAGTTCATGTGATTTAATATTTCTAGGGGCGTCCAATGTTTGTTCCTACTGCTATTGATCAATTAGAATTCCCAGGCAAAAACTGCAAATCTGCATTAGAGTTAGTTATGACATCGGTAATATGACATCATATTGTAGGCTCCTTCTTTTTTTACGCTGTGATTGAGCCCTGGGCTAGGGTAAGGATAGTGAATGTTTGGTTTCTGGTTTGGAATAACAGTAACTTACTTGTTCAAATAATAAAATGTATAATATAACTGCAGAAATCGGACCCCGTCGTCTCGTACGAGAAACCGTAAGTGAGGAATCCAATCAGCTTTGCTTGTCTAAATCTCCCAACAAGCACAACCGTCTGTACATGAAAGCAAGACCTTTCCCAGATGGCCTAGCTGAAGATGTCGACAAGGGAGATGTGAGTTCCCGACAGATTGAAGCACGTGCCCGCTACTTAGCCGAGAAGTATGAATGGGATGTGGCAGAAGCCCGAAGATTTGGTGCTTTGGTCCTGATGGAACTGGGCCTAATATTTTAGTTGATGTTACCAAAGGTGTCCAGTATCTGAATGAAATCAAGGACAGTGTTTCGCTGGATTCCAGTGGGCCACCAAAGAAGGTACAGTTAAAGGCCAGGATTAACAAAATAGATGCCAATGTGGCCCCATTTATTATAAGAAAGATTTCAGAACATTATAATTCTGTTTTGCAAACTGAAAACAATGAAGCATTAGTGGTTTGTAAAATGAAGTACACTAGTGGTAAAAAGGATCATATGTATGTTACAATTTATTATATATAGCAATACTGGGCATCTTCCTCTGAATTTAAATTGCTGGTCCTCTAGTGCCTCCCCCACACCGAACCGGTCCAGGACCTTGTTTCATATGCGCACATGATTACATTGAGGTCATCTGAAGAGATTATGACTGATCTGCCATGTTGTTTTATTTATAAATCTGTTCTCCAGTCTGGTAACCCATTATAATGCTGTGAGCTCATTTCTGCAGGGTGTCCTGTGTGAGGAGAACTTGAGAGGTGTGAGGTTTGATATCATGATGTCACTCTGCATGCCGATGCCATCCACAGAGGAGGCGGGCAGATTATACCCACCCAAGGAGAGTACTCTATGCCTCTGCCCTACAGCTCAGCCTCGCTCATGGAGCCCATCTATTTGGTAGAGATCCAGGTAAAATACTTCCACACATATTAACACATAGATATTTGTGCAGAATAGATCCCTTCAACCTCTTTAACTGTAACCTTGGTTGTTGTTGTGGTACTTTTGTTGACTCTTTTCTTGCCTATGGGTTCCTACAGTGCCCGGAGCAGGTGGTAGGCGGAATCTACGGTGTGCTAAACAGGAAGCGTGGTCCGTCTTTGAAGAATCCCAGGTTGCAGGAACCCGATTTGTTGTCAAAGCTTATCTCCCGTAAACGAGTCATTTGTATGTGTCAGTGATGTGTACACCGAGATGAACTGGTCCAGAGGCAGTTTTCATTAGTTTAATGCACATATATAAACATTTATTTACAATAAATAAAACTTTATTTAGAGGCATGGCCACCTCCCCAACCTAATTTTTTTCCCCCTTAAGGCTGGGTACACGCAAGGCTATTTTTCGGGCAAACCGACCAATATTTTTGTAGTTGGTCGGGACAAAAAACCAGAACAAAAAAATGCCCTGATCAGACATGTCTAAATCCCGGAAAATTGTGCATCTCCTATGGACCGCACAATTGGTCGCGGTCATTCGTACGGCTGGACAATCACTTGTGGCAAACAGTCGGTCAGGATGAATAATTCGCCCATGTACCCAGCCTAAAGGTAAAATCTTCCCTAATGGCAAGTCTGTAATATATGTCCACTAATGCTATAAAGAAAGATTATCTTCCCTAGTGGTTTGTGGGTCCTTGTCCTCTAAAAGATGTACAGACTTCATGGTTCAAAGAGCTCTCACATGCCCAGAGGAGGAATAGCCATGTAGACACTGCAGTCATTGGCCTTGACAACATCCATTATGGTCATGACTGCTTGAGCCAGTAGATGTACAGAGCGAACAACTTTATTATCCACTTGGTGGACGTGCGGTTAGACATGCACATTAACGAGTTGTCTAAGTTTGAGGGGGGGTGAGCCAACCATATGTATGTTGCTGTGAACGAACTTCATTTTTTTCACTGATTTAATGAAAACTGCAGGTTATAGCATAAAAATCATGTACGTTCTCTACCTCCCTTGGCAGGTTTTACAGCGGATCTACGTTCCAACACTGGTGGCCAGGCATTCCCACAGTGTGTGTTTGACCACTGGCAAATTTTGCCTGGAGATCCCTTTGATCCGACCACCCGTCCCTGCGTAGTAGTTGGAGAAACGCGCAAGCGAAAAGCCTTAAGGAGGGTATCCCAGCCCCCACTGGACAACTTCCTGGACAAGTTTAACTTCCTGTCTTACTACAGGTCCTGTTCCTCATGTCTGTGATTTTACAGCAACATCGCATTTGTCATTGAACCAGGTTACAACCACATCACATCCCAGCACTTATCTCCATCAAGAAAACACAGGATGATTTGATCACTAAAAAGGGGACTATCACTTTAAAAAATAACCAATCCCCTCCCAAAGAATTGCCTCCAAAAAATTAAAATAAACAATGTCATGTTACACATTTCAGGTTTAATTCTTCCTTTGCATGAAGATACCATTTGTGGTTTGGTATAGAAAGATTAATAGATCATCATTATTCCAAGTACTGCCTGTCAGCTGGCATCTCAGTGATTGGACAGCGTCACACTGGTGACTGGAGTTCTCACCGTATTGTAGTTATTTTATGGTGTGCTTACTCTATATACCCTAGATATACTCTATATCAAATAGATCGTTTCCCTATGTGGACAGATAGGAGCTCTTTGTTCTTTCTAATCTTGCTTTAGGGTAAAGATTTGCTTGAAATGACCATTCCCCATTGACAGTAGGCTCGAAGGCTGGGTACACATGGGCAGTATTTTCTGGCCAATCGACTGATACTTGTGTGTATTGGTCGGTCGGGACAAAATCTGCTGTTTTCCGGCGCGACTGCTGTCGTTACCGTTCGCTTGGATCGGACATGTTGGTAAATCAAGCCAATCTATTGCCACAACAGTGTCATTTCCTGGCTGAGCGTTCGCTAGAGCAAACGCTTGGTCAGAACACATATTTGCGAGTGTACCCAGCCTAAAGCTTTCCCTGGGATTTTAGGATCCGATGGTTTCACTTCATACATTAACTGGGTATCAATCCTGAAACATGGCTCTGGTAAAACCGTCTGGTATTATAGCGAAGTAAATGGCACCTCCCATATTTAAACTCAAATGTCTACACCAGTTCTGTTAATTTAATATAATTTATTTGTAAATACATCTATATTATGTATATATACCATTTTATTTCTGGGCAGAAGAACATTCTATATACATGAACTGTGCAGGACATAAACAAAACAGCTGGCCTGGGTATCCCAGATTAGTGCGATCTGTTTCAATTCACAAAAAATACAAACAGGAAAAAAAAAAACTCCGCCTCTTCAAATCTCTCCTGCAAGTTTGAAATGAATTAGTGACGTTCTGAGCGATTCCATCATGAACTAGGAGGCATCTGAATGTGCTGGAAGTCTTCTTAGACTCATTCGTAAAATGTCTCCTCGCTCACTGCTCACGCGCGCTGCTTTCATGGTGCTGCTTAAGTCCTTTGTTTGCCAGCATGCGGTTTGTTTGACATTGCCGCGTTGAACTATCCAAAAACATAGGGGGATAGTACTGCTTAAAATAAATGGTTATTGAGAAACAGACAAAAAGAGCCACAGCGAATATCACATGACCTAATGTAAAGTTCAACTTGTGGGCCAATGGAAATGGGAAACGGGTGTAGCTGTTAATGACTACACCCCCATGAACCTACAGAATGTGATGACC
The DNA here is from genome assembly GCA_019447015.1 of Hymenochirus boettgeri. NCBI lineage: Eukaryota > Metazoa > Chordata > Amphibia > Anura > Pipidae > Hymenochirus > Hymenochirus boettgeri. The sequence continues at coordinate 401,745,541 of CM033469.1, read as the reverse complement.
GGCTTTTTCTGACTGCAACATTTTGATTGATAGATGGGAGGTGAAACACTGCTAAATATACATTGGCCAGTCAAGTTAGAAGTTCATCCAGGCTCTAATCTCTGGTAACTGTAGGCCAATTAGATTTACTGTCCTTGGTACACATAAAAATGTAAAGACAAAATATCCAAATGTTAAATAAGTTCAGAATTCCATAATATTGGATTGTTGTCTTTTATATTTATAAAGATCTTCCACCCTAAATCTGCAGGGGCTCCATGATCTAACAACCACCCAATAAAACCCTATAAGAATAAAATGGGGAGATTAAAGGAACATACCTGGAGAATCCACTGAAACACGACAGGAAATCCAAACCTAGAGAGCGGACAATGATATTTAGTTTTATCAAATGAAACTTTTTATTAAAGGAAACATTAAACAAGTGTTTACGAAACTCCCGCTGGGGGGGGGGGGGGAATTGCATATTAACAACGTCCCACCTCTTCCTTTAGCAGAAGGGAATACAGTTTTACAGGTGGATACTGGGGAACTACACAGATACCAAGCTAACATACAGCTATTTTACCATAAGAAATTAGGATTTTTATTATAAAGCAAGTTCCGTTTTCCTATAACATTAGAACGTGCGCTGGAACACACCATTGATTGTGTATCGTTAATATGCGAGTACTATCAAACAGTGAGAAATACCTGGTAGTCTGTAGGAATCCCAGATATGCTGGGAATGGATCTGTGTAACCGGCTACTGATGGTGAACAGAGTTCAGGTCTAATCCGGTTACTTTTCCAGCTCTTATGGTTGACGGCTGATATGTTAACACCTGAAAAAGAACACCTGAGATGTCATCTAATGCTGTATATCACAAGTCATAAAGGGGTCCAGTAACACGAATGGATCATGAACTCCATCTGTGTATTACACAGTAAGGGGAATGTTATCTCATATAATACATAAAAGCTTCTGTTTATTAAATCGGGGAGCGGCAGTGTTAACGGTGTCTATCATCCACATCCACCAGCTCCGAGATGTTTGGAGAGTGGAAGAGTCTTTCCAGTGACAACCTGGGAAAGCTCTAGTTGAACTCCAGCGCCATGGGCATTAAGGCAGTGCTGAAAACGGAAATCAAAATTAACTTACCGAGATTTTCTTTTCTGGTCTGAAGACGGCAGTGGGAGTGAATGGTTTAATTCCTCCTCCCTCCGGATGAGTGCAGCGCTTGTTCCCCAAAAAAGGTCTGCTCCCCCTTACCTCCATGTCTTTGACGACTGTGTGTCCCGATGTATCTCAATCTATTTTTTTGGGGGGGAAAACCCCTTCCACTGCCGTCTTTAACAGAAAAGAAAAATCTCGGTAAGTAATTTGATTTTCCGTTTTCCCTGGTCCTCATCGGCATTGGAATGAATGGGTGATTTTAAAGTAGTTCATAATAAAAAAAAAGGGGAGGGGACACTGTTTAACAAAGAAAAATTATTATATCAACACTAGTAGCTGATTCTAATATTTTAGAACCAAACCAGACTTTGCCTTATTCATAACATCCAACTTATAATGTTTTATAAAAGTTGTAGTTTCGACCATGCTGCCGCATTCAGATGTCGTTGATTGATACTTCGCTGGAAAGCCCATGAAGTAGATACTGCCCTTGTTGAGTGTGCTGTCCCTCTGTCAGGTTCACTTACTCTGCCATTTTTATATGCTTGTCTTATGGTCTTTGTAATCCATGCTGACAACGTCTGCTTCGAGGGTTGTAGTCCTTTTCTTTCCCTTGAAATAACACTATTAGTGAATCAGACTTTCTGAACTCTTGAGTTCTCTGTAGATATTGTTTATGTTTCTTCCTACATCTAGGGAGCATTCTGCTTCCGTTTGTTTGTATTATGGTAGGACGATGTCTTGATTCATTTGAAATTGAATATGACTTCGGAATAATTTTATGTCTGGTCTTAGTGTTACATTTTCTTCGCTAAAACAAGTATGGTGGAGAAGCTCTCAATGCATTTATTCCGAAACTCTTCTGCCTGACGTATTGCTATCAAAAACAGTGTTTTTAGTGTAGGTTCTTATATTTATTGACTCTGATGATTCAAACGTCTTAACTTTTCGCATACTCAACACTGTAGGCAGATCCCATTTGGGACTTGGTTTTTAACTGGCGGATTATATGCTTAATTCCCTTGAAAAATCTTATCATTAGTGGGTCTGATGCCCAATTTTTGTTTAATACTGCTGACAATGCTGATACCTGTCTTTTTAGATTGATGAACTTAAGTTTTTTTTTAATCCTTCTTGTAGAAACTGTAAAAGTTGTTCAATTTGTACTGACTTTGCTGTATGGTTTTTTGTGTCACACCATAGTTGGAACTTCTCTCCCATGTTTTATAATAAGATTTTTTAGTTGAATCTTCCTTGATGACATAGGTTTGTATCACTTCTGTGGATAATCCCCTTTTTCTCATGGGACTGACTTCAGTTTCCATGCCGTCAGTTTTAGTTTGTGTATTCTGGGTGATTTACTTCTCCTTGATGTTAGCAGATGTGGTATTGTCGGCAACTTTATTGGTGGGTATTGGGCTATTGATTGTGCCCACGCAAACCAATGGTCCCTCAGCCCCAGGGTGAATTATAATTATCTCTGCTCTGTCCTCCTCTATTTTCCTGAGAACCCTCTGTATCATCGGGATAGGAGGAAAAATGTACAACCTCTGGTTCGACCAAGAAATCGAAAAAGCATTGTCGCTACTGCCACCTTGTCTGGGAACCATACAATATTTCTGGAGTTTCGTATTGTGTCGGGTTGCCATGGAGGTCGATCTCTGGTATCCCCCATATTTCTGTTATCTGGTTGAAGATAGACTGATTCAAGACTCCATTCCCCTGGGTTGAGTTTCGTGTCTGCTCAACCAGTCTGCTTCTTTGTTTTGTTCCCTGGGAATATGGATAGCCCGGATCTCTTTCAAGTACTTCTCTGCCCAGTTCAGGATTTCTGAAACTTGTTCCCAAAGATTCATACTCCTTGTTCCACCCTGTTTGTTTATTTAGTCTTACCACAGCCATGTTGTCGGACTGAATTTGGACTGCTTGTCCTTGTATATCGACAGCTTGAATGCTTTTACGCTAAATACAACACCGATCTCATTTCTCTCTGGTTTTGATGTTTTCTTCTCCATGTTTTGTCCCCATCCCAACTTGTTTGTTTGATGCTTGCATACTGCACCCCAACCCGTTGGGCCTCGCATCCACAGTAATTGTGGTCCAAGAGAAAGTATAGATTTCTTTCGGGACAAAATTCTTGTTTTTCGTCACCACTTCATTTTTCCTTCATTAATTGAGGAAGAAATATTATTTGTTGTGGATCCATTAGTGTTTCCATTGTTTTCAGTAATAATAATTGTAGGGGTCTGAGGTGTAACATTGACCACTTTACGGCTTCTGTGGTTGAACACTAACTTCCCTAATATTTTTTGACTATCTGTGCCGTTTGACAGGGATCTTTGATGAATTGTTTCATCCTCTTCTTTATCTCTTGCTTCTGACAGTTGGAGAATATTTGTAATTTGACTGAATTTATCAACATTCCCCAGAAACTGAATCTGTTGACTTGGTATGAGCCAGGATTTTTTCCTGATTTATCAGCCAACCAGACGGTTTAAGGCAAAATTTATCTCTTTAGGTTTCCTTGAAGTGTCGTTGATTCTTTGCCTTGACTAGTATATCGTCTAGGTAGGCGTACACTTCCATTTCTGTATCATCTTAGGTGAGCTATATTGGTGCTAGTGTCTTTTGTAAACACTCTTGAGATGAGGTTAAACCAAACGGTAACATTTGTTTGGAAAGTGCTGCATATTTTAATGAACCTGAGATACTTCCTGTGACTGTGTAGATTGGTATGTGGTGATATGCACTCTTCAGATCGATTTTTGCCATCCATCTGTTGCTTGAATCTGTTAATGTTATAGACTTGAGTGCTCCATCTTGACTTGTTTTTTCCTTATGAAAGAGTTTTAAGTATCTCAGATACCAATTTGCTCGTAATTCCTTCTTCTTCTCTCGTAAAAGAGAGGTGAATAATCCCATTTTCCTTCCTGCTTTGAATCTCTCTATTACTCCCTGTTGTGAAGGTCTTGTAAATGTTGTATAGGGCGTCTGCTTGTTACTTGTTTTTTGGGGGGGGGGGCAGCTGGGGGTGATCTATGATCTTTCCTCTGGAGGCTGTTTATGATATCAGTCAGCTTGTATCGCACTGGATAATCAGTTGTTTTGACACGGTACCGCGCGCGAGTCTGTGCTTTTTTTGTTTGACACATGCTTTGTTGCCATTTCACTGTCATAACTATGTTGTGCTTTGTGCCTATTTGGACTCTTCGCTCTGTCTGTTATCGTTGCTTTGTGGCCCTTTGTGCCTTTCGAGTTGCCCTCCTACATTGTGACTCGTCTCGGGTTCTCTTATGCGATTGTCTAGTATTGTTCCTTGGCCACTCTAGATAAATGCTGTACTGTGAAGTTGGTTTCTAGGGAATTCAGCTAAGGATCGATCGTGACCATGGGTGTTGATTTTTTATTGTTGTGGTTACACTGCATGTCTAACAATAGTGCACTAGCGACCTTCTTTGTTTAACAGAGGTTACTTACAAAAACTTAATATATCCTGAATCCTGCGTACATCTGTGTCTTTTGTTTTCTATGTTTTTTTTATTGTTCTCGGCGGAGTGCTCTTTGTCAACAGGACGCTGGGGGGCTGCAGGTTGTGGGGTGCTGCGATTGCAGGGCGAGATGTCTGGTAGAAAAAAGGGCAGAGGAGTATATGGGAGTAAAGGAAAACCGAAACGAAGATGGGGCGCGGAAGAGGAAAGCGACGGGAACAGGGACGAAAAAAGGGGGCGCGGACGGGACAAAAACTCCAAAAAACGGGGGCGGCCCCGGAGACTGGGGGGGAAAGCGAAATCGGACACGATGAGTAGAAGCATGAGGGGGGGGAGGCGTGGGAGCGGTGCGGAGGGATCAAGGCGGAAGGCTGGGGGGGGGGGAGCGGGTACGGGGGTAATAAATCTCTTGGAAGAGAGAGGATGAGGGAAGGGGGGGGGGGGGGCGGAAGCGAAAGGGCGGGAGAGAAGAAGAAAGGTGTGATCGAGAAGGGAGGAAGGTAGGGAAAAAAAAAAGGAAAAGAAGGGGGAAGAAGGGTGGGAAAAAAAAAAAAAAGAAAAAAAAAGAAGAAAAAAGAGAAAGAAAAAAAGAAAGGGAAGGAAAAGAAACGAGAGGGGAAAAGAAGAGGGAAGGAGGGAGGAAGAAAAAAAGGAAAGGGGGGCCAGGGAGCGCCCAACGGAAAGCCGGAGGGCGGCACAGGGAGCCACGGAAGGGCAGGAAAGAAAAAAGAAAGGAGGCGAGAAACGGGCGCGCTGAACCCCCAGGCAGCGGCGGGCGGAGACGGCCGCAAAGGCGCCGCGACGAGGGGCCGAAGGGGGGGCGGGGAAGCCAAGGCGGGAACACCAGGGGGGACCGGGCCAGGACCGCGAAGACGGAGAGAGGCGCCAGAAAAGCCAAGAACCGGGCACGGGGAGGGCGCGGGGGACAGTGGAGAGGAAGGCAGCGGCAGAACGGGGGCCCCAGGCGGCACCCGGGGGCAAACACAGCGGGGGCGATGGACGTGAAGCCGCGGGCGAAGCGGAAAACACAAACAAAAGTGTGGGAGGAAGGCGGGACGGCCCTGAGCCACCGCGCGCCTGAACGTTTGCTCACCCCCTTGACCTGATCTTGCTTTGTTGATGAACTCAGTGTGAACACGAAGCTAGCAACCAAACACTTGGATAGGTTAGTGCCATAAAACAATTACATTTGGATACACAATGTCCCTGTATCCCTACTCAAGCATATAATCAAAAGACACCAAGGCAGCTGAGCTGGTGACTAACAGGATTCCTGATGACACCTGGAGTGAGCGATCAGCAAGTACGCACCCTTCCCTTCCTGGTTTTTTTGAGCAGCTGTACGCTCGCCGTGCCGGGCCGGCTTTTTAAAGCGCCCGCGCGATGACGTCTCATCGCGCGCCTTTCGGACAACCACGCTTACTTCCTTCCGATTCCTCAAATTTGCAGGATGCGGAAGTCCCGGTCCAGCTAGAACCTTCCGTTCCCTGCATTACGGGGGAGCGGCCCTCAGCTGCAGAGAGAGAATGGCCTTCCCCCCTTGATATGGTTGCTAGGGGTACCGATTATTTATAACACTGCAAAAATCTGGGTCCATTTGACCAGCTGTAGTGACTTCCTATGGCGCAGTATATGAATACTGTCAGCAGTAACTTCCTAAGGTGTAGTATACGAACACACTGTCAGCAGTGACTCCTATGGCGCAGTATATGAATACTGTCAGCAGTGACTTCCTATGGCGTAGTATAGAACGCACTGTTGGCAGTGACTTCCTATGGCGCGCAGTAATGGATACACTATCAGCAGTGACTTCCTATGGCGCAGTATACAAACACACTGTCAGCAGTGATTCCTATGGTGTAGTATATGAATACTGTCAGCAGTGTTCCTTGCACAGTATACGAACACACTGTCAGAAGTGACTTCCTATGGCGCAGTATATGAATACTGTCAGCAGTGATTTCTGTGCGCAGTATAGGATACACTGTGGCAATGACTTCCTATGGCGCAGTCTACAGATACTGTCAGTAATGACTCCTATGGCGCAGTCTACGGATACACTGTCAGCAACTATGGTGCAGTATGCGGATCCACTGTTACTGTCAGCACTGACTTTATGGCGCAGTATGCGGATATAACTGTTATACTGTCAGCACTGATTCTTATGGTGCAGTATGCGGATACACTGTTATACTGTCAGCACTGACTTCTTATGGTGCAGTATGCGGATACACTGTTATACTGTCAGCACTGATTTTATGGCGCAGTATGCGGATACACTGTTATACTGTCAGCACTGACTTCTTATGGCGCAGTAGCGGATACACTGTTATACTGTCAGCACGACTTATGGCGCAGTATACGGATACACTGTTAACTGTCAGCAATGATTTCCTAGTTGTAAAAGTCAGCAGGAAGTATATAGGTACCCCCACCCTCTGCCTTTAAAAATAATTTCCTCCCAGTGTTGTTAATTGAAATCTGTCAGGCTGTTTTTACTGTAATTTGCTACAGGACAGGTCTAAGCAAGGGGTTTTCTTCCGCACAGGTGAACTCACCGTAGACCAGATCCGCGCGATCATGGACAAAAAGTCCAACATCAGGAACATGTTTGTAATGCTCACGTGGATCATGGGAAATCCACCTTGACCGACCCTTGGTGTGTGAAAGCAGGCATCATAGCATCCGCCGAGCAGGAGAGACGCGCTTTACAGACACGCGCAAGGACGAACAAGAACGCTGTATCACTATTAAATCCACGTAAGTAGTGTATGAAAGTCGAATCCTATAGCATACTGTATTCCTCCTTATCAGTACTGGTCACATGTATTCAAGTAATGTATAACAGCCGAATCCTATAGCCCATACTGTATTCCTTCTCCATCAGTACCGGTCATTAATTTCAAGTAATGTATGATAACAGTCAAATCCATAGCCCATACTGTATTCCTTTCTCTATCAGTACCGGTCAATAGTATTCCAAGTAATGTATGATAACAGCCGAATCCTATAGTCCATACTGTATTCCTTCCTAATACCCGTACTGGTCACATGGTATTCCAAGTAATGTATGATAACAGCCAAATCCTATAGCCCATACTGTATTCCTTCTCATACCTGTACTGGTCACATGGTATTCCAAGTAATGTTGATAACAGCCAAATCCTATAGCCCATATGTATTCTTTCTAAATACCGTACTGGTCACATGGTATTCCAAGTAATGTATGATAACAGCCAAATCCTATAGCCCTACTGTATTCCTTTCTAAATCCTGTACTGGTCACATGGTATTCCAAGTAATGTATGATAACAGCCAAATCCTATAGCCCCCCACTGTATTCCTTTCTAATACCTGTACTGGTCACATGGTATTCCAAGTAATGTATGATAACAGCCAAATCCTATAGCCCATACTGTATTCCTTTCTATACCCGTACTGGTCACATGGTATTCCAAGTAATGTATGATAACAGCCAAATCCTATAGCCCATACTGTATTCCTTTCTAAATACCCGTACTGGTACATGGTATTCCAAGTAAGTATGATAAAAGCCAAATCCTATGCCCCCACTGTATTCCTTTCTAATACCTGTACTGGTCACATGGTGGTATTCCAAGTAATGTATGATAACAGCCAAATCCTATAGCCCCCCACTGTATTCCTTTCTAATACCTGTACTGGTCACATGGTATTCGGAGTAAGACTTAAAAAAAAAACATGAAACAATAACAAACAAAATACACTCTAACATGAACTTTTTTATACCATGCAAACCTGGGACAAGGAGGTAGGGTTATTATTCCCACCTCACAATGTTGTTTTCACATTGAGGAGCTACAAGCCTTACAGTTTCCATTTGCCAGTTAGTCCTGGGATTAATCTTTATTAAAGATAGGGCTGAACCAAGAGGAAGACTGTAGAATTGGTTTTCATTGAAACATATTGGGGAGGTAGAAATGCCAGAGTCTGTATCCTGTCCCAAGAACTTTTTAAATTGTGTAAATTTAAAAAAAAAAAAACAGTTTAAAGTCCTCCTTTAACTTTAATTTTTTTTTATTTTGAGGCGAACATGCCCTTTTAAGTAAAAATGGATGGTGGATATATTCCTTTACGAAGCATAGAGGGGGCCCTAAGTTGGTATTATTTTTGTTTAATATTATGAATTATTGGTGTCTTTAGGAACAAACATCTGGAACAATGGCAGGCAGAACTTTACTTGTTTGAGATTGGCCCAGGTCTGTTTCTAGAACTTTTCCCGGGAAACCTATTTCCCATGAATTTCTTTAGTATTTGCGGATTTACATCTAGGGGATTTAACTTCCTTCTGAGAGCATATTTCCTGGTTGTTGGGTGGGACCTGATAAAGTACAGGATTAGGATATAGCAAATTATCATCTGCTTCTTTCCTGCAAAGTCCTGCTAAACAGACGAAAAATCTGATTTCACATAACAGAAAACTTTATCATGGGACACTTGGATCTGGAGTGGGCTAGAGAGGGGCAAATAAATTACCTTAACTATGCAACTATTAGATAAGTTATAGCCATATAATAAACTCTATATGCATTGTTCACTAAACACCCCCCCACACACACACCCCACCGCTATTCGACTTGGTTTCTTTTTTTCACATAAGGCCTTCTTGACAACCTCTCTTGAACCAATCTTGTTTCTTTGGCCTAGAAGTTGAGGGTCCAGTGGATCTAACTGAATACCACAGACAAGCCCAGTATGTTGATCCTCTGTTATTAGCATAGGGATTATCGTCATTTACAGTTTTTGTTTACTTTGATGCTTTAATTTTTTATTAATTAGTAAATTTTTTTTGACTTTTCCAATTGTTCATTTCACTGATAAATGTAGGTGCCTGTGAATCCCCCTGGCCTGTTCTACCTGCCATGTTTATGTCAACACAGAGTCTTTTGAGAACTGCCTGAGCCAGATGAAGGTAAAGCAAATTTAATGTCTGTCATCATTGCAGTGACTGTTATGTCTCATATCAATAGAAGTTTAAATAAAAACAAGATTGATCCTAGAGTGTAACTTCCTGCTTATTTTTCTTTTCTAAAGGAGAGGATATGCTTGATATGGCGCCAATGCTTCAGGAAAACTCCCGGCTTGGCTGCCAGATTTACTCACCAAAGAACTAAATGGAGCAGAGTTCACACCTGCCCAATAACCAAAACTTTTACGTGGATGGACATGTCCTAACGCACTGAACAGGAAGCTTTTGCGAAATCCATGGTTATTTAGGATCCATGGGAGTGGCCCAAAAGGCTGGCAACGGAGAAAAAAAACTAAAATGTCCGCCTGGAGATGGCGTGCTTACATAAGCACAACAGGTTCCAAAAGGGGTTACAAGCGGAAGACATAAAACGATCAACAAGAACTTTCATCCTTTATATTGGAATCTGTATAGTTTTTTGTTAGTTTACAGACAAGGGGCCCTTTTTAAAACAGGTTACTTCAAATATCCATATCCTTGCAGGGTTTAAAATGAATATGTTTGGATCTGGAACGGGTAGAAGTACAGAACTTCCTCCTACATGGAGCCCATAACCAAAACCTCTACAGTAGGGAGATTGTGTGCTGGAAGCTGCTGTTAATTGGTGATTTCTGGATGAATTCCATAGGATTGCTGGTTGTTGGTTGCAGTATGGTTTCTACCAGGTTAACCTATAAACTGATTTTATTTCATCATGTGCTATTGATCTATCGATCTGATTTTTTTTTCTTTGTATAGAAGTGTATTGGTGGGGCCACAGCCCCGTATTATAAAGGATTTGGGGGTTTCCGCGGGGCATTTTAATGCAAATACCACATTCATGCTATACGTCATACAGAGCGATGTCTATAGCTCTTTCCCTTTGGTGGTTTTATGATTTTTTATTTGTTTGACTTTGCACAGTTCCATATTATTAAACATTTACATGTACGGTGTTTTTTCAAATAAGGCTCTTTCCTTTAACGGTTTTAAAGCATGGATACGGTGTCTCTTGGAATTTCTTCTTTTTCTGAACACTCCATTACATATGGGATGACCAGTTCTTTCTCCTGTCTTGCTTCCCCTCTTCACGGGTGATATTGTGGTTCTTTCCAGTTTTATGGATCCTCTGAGATGTTTAATTTCCTAGACGCATGGTCAAGGCTGTACATATCAGGATTGTACAATAGGTTTTTTTGTTTGAGGACGATTTTTCCATTGGCCAGTCAGTTCTTACGATCCACTGTTTGTTATGATCGTACTTTATCGTCTATGCACCCCATTAATGCTGTGCTATTGGATGTTTTTCCTGCTCTTTTAGGCTCTGATGACACCTACAGGTGACACCCTACACCCTACTTTACGGCAGAGTTCTTAACGTTTTTTTACCTTCCTTGTAATTGGTTTCTCAACAAGCAGTTTCAAATCTAAGAAAATCTGCTCATGTCTACACTGTGCGATCCCTACACACATTGGTGTCTTCTGACAATACGTCTCTTAATGAACTGCTAGGAAGACCATTGGTCAGTAGAACTGATCCATCCAATATGTAACATTTAGTTTATAACCTACGTAAATAGTAATTACATGGTAAATGTTTGCAAAAAAAATCCACACTATTTTTTTTATTTTAAAGGCTTGATCATCGAAATATAAAGAAATAGAATGTTATTTACAATTCTCTAGCCCGTTCAAAACAACATCATTTTGTATGCTGAGCTACCAGGAGATTGAGCATATATATTAGAAAATCCTTTCCCAGTTTAATATAATGTTCTTTTGCCTGTTTGTAGCTTATTAATGCATTTCTTTATCGCCCTATCAAAGCATATGAAAGGGTATAGAGGAGACGGAGGACTCGCAGGCACGGCTAAAAAATTCTCCAATAGATGGCTTGTGTACTATTAAACCGACAGAAGCCATCATATCTAGGCATGTTTCCCTTGGTGATAACACTCATATATGACAAATGTGGGCCTATAACTAACAGTAACCTATCAACGCCTTAGAATGCTCACATAGCCAATTGCCACAGTTCTAAGCATGGATTACCTGTCCCCCCCATATTAAAATAAGGGACTATTATTTGGTGCACTAATGCAACTAATATCATGTCCCCATTATATCTGGCTGAAAGTTTTTGGGGAAAAAAAGTAATAAGTAATATGGATCCCAAACATATAATTTCCAGCACCCTCAGAAAACCAACAGTCCTGGCACACTTTTTATAGCTGTGACTATCAGATGTAGCTTGGCGTGTTTTTTTTTACCTTTTTTGCACCTACTAAACTGTTAAATGAATATTCAGATTTTCCCCACAATTCTATTTGCCAATCAATGCTACGGAGTGGGGCTGTAAACACAAACTATTATGCAAGTGTCCAGAATCATCGCCTTCCTCACAGATCTTGTATATTTAGTCATGTTGGTTATGTTTTATTGGTGGCTTCTGTCTGGCCAATCAAAAGAGCTGTCAAAACTGACAAAGAACAAATTAATACATTCCGTTGGATTCCATTATGTATAACTAGGCACTATTATCTACACAATAAGGGTCCATAATAACAGTGGGAGTTCAAAGGCTACAATATAATGTATATTGATTATGTACCATCTGTGTGAGCTGGCATAAGGGCCTCCTAGGTACCAGTCTCTGTGGGCTAGGCACGAGGTCATCTTATTGTATCATTGTGGTGGGCTAGGCACAAGGTCATCTTATTTGTATCCGTGTGTGTGAGCTGGGCATGAGGGCATCTTATATTATCTGTGTGAGCTGACCAATTGGAAATAAAGTTGGATCACACTGACACAGTAATGGAATAAAAAATAACTTTTATTAAACTTTTTTTGAAAAGTATAATACTCTAGTAATAAAGTGCATAATCACAATCCAAGATAAGGTTAAAAACATCCCTTTACAATCCCATAACCACCTAGCAATATACCGGTATATGAACATATTAGTCATTAGCTCATGACAATGGATCACACCTAAGTACATATCAAGTAATGAATGATTCAGGCAGTATCAGCAGTGAACAGAGACCATCGTTTGCCTATAATACAATACCAGGGGTCAGGTAAAGTGCTGTAAGATGGAGGGATCACGGGCAATTAAAACAACCCATGTTTCGTCCGCGAAGAGAAGTGCGTCATCAGGACGTGACATGGTGTAATAACACTCACTGCCATCTTTTTGGGAATACTTCACTGCTCAGTCTATCATTAGTGATCTAAACAGCTCAGTTTCCCCCATACACATATAAATAACCATAATCATATTACATGTGAAAAAGGACGCCTCCGCAAAACTTGTGTGGTGTGCACCCATATATCATACAATATGAATAAATGCATAATAATGAATACATCCTCTCATTGACATTATGATCAATACACCATTGGGGGACTGCAGCACGATCAAAGTAAGTTCATTGTGATAAATATCCATGGCAACATACTCCCCAGCCATATTACATGGTTCTAAATCTATCCAGTCGTGTGTTACCTATTGTGCAATATATATAATGCAAGGTCCCTTATTCATAGCCATGCTGCCAAACAAAATCGTCTTGTCCAGTCAACGTTCAGGGTAAATAATCCCCAATTATATATCCTCTGAATAAGACGTCAGTATCCCATTTCGTAATAGGCAACAAAATAATCATAGAGGTAAATCCATCCAAACTGCTGGGTAATCATCACTGTAGTAAATCCTCCCAAGTCTTCAAAAGAACAACAAAAAAGACCGACACCAGTCACGCTTTCTGCGAACCATTGCTGTAATGAGTCCTCATCAGTCTAAATAAACGGTGCAAGTCCAGTTCTCATTAAAACCTAGGGGGCAACAGTCACATACATATGAATCCAGCATGCCTCTTTTGCAGCAATATCCTCCTTGTGTGACCACCTCTGTTGTTATATTTCCACTATCAATTACTTGGCAATTAAGGTATCTGTGAGTACTTTGGCAAATCTCTGCCATTCATTGTAACTACTAATGTAATATCTGTGTGAGCTGGGCATGAGGCATTTACTGTACGTACTGTGAGCTGGGCAAAGGGCTCCTATATTCCTATGATGAGCTGGCATGACATCCTATATGTACCTATCTGGTGAGCGGGCATGGGGAACCTATATGTACTATCGATTGAGCTGGGCATGGGGCATCCTAATGTACCTATCGTGTGAGCTGGGCATGAGGGCATTTTATATATGTACCTATCTGTGGTGAGCTGGGCATGAGGGGGCTGCATTTTATATTACCTATCCTGAGAGCTGGGCATGAGGGCATCTTATATGACCTATCTGTGTGAGCTGGGCATGAGGGCATCTTATATGTACCTATCTGTGAGCTGGGCATGAGGCATCTTTAGTTACCTATCGTGTGAGCTGGCATGAGGGCATCTTATATGTACCATATCTGTGTGAGCTGGGCATTGGGGCAGCTTATATGTACTATCTTGTGAGTAGGCATGAGGGCTCATATGTACCTATCTGTGTGAGCTGGGCATGGGGGCATCTATTGTACCTATCTTGTGAGCTGGCATGATGGCATTTTATATGTACTATCTTGTGACTGGGCATGAGGCATCTTATATGTACCTATCTGTGAGCTGGGCATGAGGGCATCTTATATGTACCTTATCTGTGAGCTGGCATGAGGGCACTTTATTACCTATCTGGGACTGGCATGAGGCTCTATATGTCACTATCTGTGTGAGCTGGGCATGAGGCATCTTATATGTACCTATCTGTGTGGGCGCATGAGGGCATCTTATTTACCTATCTGTGAGCTGGCAGAGGGCATTATATGTACCTATCTGGTGAGCTGGGCCATGAGGGCATCTATATACCTATCTGTGTGAGCTGGGCATGAGGGCATCTTATATGTACCTATCGTGTGTAGCTGGGCATGAGGCCATCTTATATGTACCTATCTGTGTGAGCTGGTGCATGAGGGCATTTATATGTACCATCTGTTGAGCTGGCATGAGGGCATCTTATATGTACCTATCTGTTTGAGCTGGGGCATGAGGGCATCTTATATGTCCATCTGTTGTGGCTGGCATGAGGGCACTTTGTACCTATCTGTGTGAGCGGGGCATGGGGCATTTTATATGTACCTATCTGTGTGTAGCTGGGCATGGAGGGCTCTTATATGTACCTATCTGTGTGAGCTGGCATGGAGGCATCTTAGATGTACCTATCGTGTGAGCTGGCATGAGGGCATTTATATGTACCTATCTGTGTGAGCTGGGCATGAGGGCATCTTATTTACCTATCGTGTGAGCTGGGCATGAGGGGCATCTTATATGTACCTATCTTGTGTGAGCTGGACATGAGGTCATTTAATGTACCTATCTTGTGTGAGTGTGGACATGAGGGCATCTTTATATGTACCTATCTGTTGTGAGCTGGCATGAGGGCATTTTATATGTACCACCGGTTGTGAGCTGTGCAGAGGGCATCTTATATGTACCTATCTGTGTACTGGGCTGAGGGGCATTTATATGTACCTATCTGTGTGAGCTGGGCATGAGGGCATCTTATATGTCTATCTGTGTGAGCTGGGCATGAGGGCATCTTATATGTACCTATCTTAGTGAGCTGGGCATGGGGGCATCTATATGTACCTATCTTTGAGCTGGGCATGAGGGCATCTTATATGTACCTCTCTGTGTGAGCTGTGGCATGAGGGCATCTTATATGTACCTATCTGTGTGAGCTGCTGGCATGAGGGGCATTTTATATGTTACCATCTGTGTGAGCTGTGCAT
Organism: Hymenochirus boettgeri; assembly: GCA_019447015.1. Lineage (NCBI taxonomy): Eukaryota > Metazoa > Chordata > Amphibia > Anura > Pipidae > Hymenochirus > Hymenochirus boettgeri. The sequence goes on along the minus strand of CM033469.1, from coordinate 401,730,132 downwards.
GAGGGCATCTTATGAATGTACCTAGCTGTGTGAGCTGGGCATGGAGGGCATCTTATATGTACCTATCTGGTGTGAGCTGTGCATGAGGGTATTTATATAATACCTATCTGGTGAGCTGGGCATGAGGGGCATTTATATGTACCTATCTTGTGATGGCTGGGCATGAGGGCAGTCTTATATGTAGTACTATCTGTGTGAGCTGGGCATGAGGGCATCTTATATGTACCTATCTGTGTAGCTGGGCATGAGGGCATTTTATATGTACCTATCTGTGTGAGCGGCATGAGGGCATCTTATATGTACCTCTCTGTGTGAGCTGGGCATAGGGCATCTTTATAGTTACCTATCTGTGTGAGCTTGGACATGAGGGACATTTTATATGTACCTATCTGTGTGAGTTGGACATGAGGGCATTTTATATGTACCTATCTGTGTGAGTTGGACATGAGGGCTTTTTATATGTACCTATCTGTGTGAGCTGGGCATGAGGGCATTTTATATGTACCAACCTGTGTGAGCTGTGCATGAGGGCATCTTATATGTACCTATCTGTGTAAGCTGGGCATGGGGGCATTTTATATGTACCTATCTGTGTGAGCTGGGCATGAGGGCATCTTATATGTACCTATCTGTGTAGCTGGGCATGAGGGCATCTTATATGTACCTATCTGAGTGAGCTGGGCATGGGGGCATCCTATATGTACCTATCTGTGTGAGTGGCTTGGCATGATGGCATCTTAGATGTACTATTCTGTGTGAGCTGGCATAGAGGCATCTTATATGTACCTATCTGTGTGAGCTGGGGCATGAGGGAATTTTCATATGTACCTATCTGTGTGACTGGGCATGAGGGCATCCTAAGTTCCTATCTGTTGAGCTGGGCATGAGCATGTTGCATCTATATGTACCTATCTGTGTGAGCTTGGGCATGAGGGCATTTATATGTACCTATCTGTGTGAGCTGGGCATGAGGGCATCTTATATGTACACTATCTGTGTGTGCTGGGCATGGAGCATCTATATGTACCTATCTGTTGTGGTGGCATGAGGGCATCTTTATATGTACCTATCTGTGTGAGCTGTGCAGGAGGCATCTTATATGTACCTATCTGTGGTGAGCTGGGTGCAAATGAGGGGCATCTTATATGACCTATCTGTGTGAGCTGGGCATGAGGGCATCTTATATGTACCTATCTGTGTGATCTGGGCATGGAGGGCATCTATATTACCTACCTGTGTGAGCTGTGCATGAGGGCATCTATATGTACCTATCTGTGTAGCTGGCATGAGGGCATCTTTGATATGTCCTATCTGTTGAGCTGGGCATGAGGGCATCTATATGACCTATCTGTTTGTGAGCGTGGGCATGAGGGCATCTTATATGTACCTATCTGTGTGAGCTGGGCATGAGGGCATCTTATATGTACCTATCTGTGTGAGCTGGGCATGAGGGCATCTTATATGTACCTATCTGTGTGAGCTGGGCATGAGGTTGCTCTTATATGTACCTATCTGTGTGACTGGGCATGAGGGCATCCTTATGTACCTATCTGTGTGAGCTGGGCATGGGGCATCTTATGTACCTATCGTGAGCGGGCATGAGGGCATCTTATATGTACCATATCTGTGGGAGCTGGGCATGAGGCATTTATATGTACCTATCTGTGTGAGCTGGGCATGAGGGCATCTTATAATGTACCTATCTGTTGTGAGCTGGGCATGAGGGCATTTATATGTACCATCTGTGTTGAGCGCATGAGGGCATCTTATGTACCTATCGTGTGAGCTGGCATGAGGGCATCTATATGTACCTATCTGTGTGAGCTGCATGAGGGCATTTATATGTACCTATCTGTGTGAGCTGGGCTGGGGGCATTTTATATGTACCTATCTGTGTGAGCTGGGCCATGAGGGCATTTTATATGTACCATCTGTGTGAGTGTGCATGAGGGCCTCTTTATATGTACCTATCTGTGTGAGTGGCATGAGGGCATTTTATATGTACCTATCTGTGTGAGCTGGGCATGAGGGCATTTATATGTACCATCTGTGTGGCTGGCATGAGGGCATCTTATATGTACCTATCTGTGTAAGCTGGGCATGGGGGCATTTATATGTACCTATCTGTGTGAGCTGGGCATGAGGGCATCTTATATGTACCTATCTGTGTGAGCTGGGCATGAGGGCATCTTATATGTACCTATCTGAGTGAGCTGGGCATGGGGGCATCCTATATGTACCATACTGTGTGCTGGGCATGAGGCATCTTATATGTACCTATCTGTGTGAGCTGGGCATGAGGGCATCTTTATATGTACCTATCTGTGTGAGCTGGCATGAGGGCATCCTATATGTACCTATCTGTGTGAGCTGGGCATGAGGGCATCTTATATGTACCTATCTGTGTGAGCTGGGCATGAGGGCATCTTATATGTACCTATCTGTGTGAGCTGGGCATGGGGGCATTTTATAATGTACCTATCTGTGTGAGCTGGGCATGAGGGCATCTTATATGTACCTTATGTGTAGCTGCATGAGGGCATTTATATGTACCTATCTGTGTGAGCGTGCATGAGGGCATCTTATATGACCATCTGGTGTGAGCTGGCATGAGGGCATCTTATAGTACCACTGTGTGAGCTGGCATGAGGGCATCTTATATGTAGCCTATCTGTGTACTGGCATGAGGGCATTTATAGTACCAACCTGTGTGAGCTGGGCATGAGGGCATCTTATATGTACCATCTGTGTGAGCTGGCATGAGGGCATTTATATTACCTATCTGTGTGAGCTGGGCATGAGGGCATCCTATATGTACCTATCTGTGTGAGCTGGGCATGAGGGGATCTTATATGTGCCTATCTGTGCGAGCTGGGCATGAGGGCATCTTATATGTACCTATCTGTGTGAGCTGGGCATGAGGGCATCTTATATGTACCTATCTGTGTGAGCTCAGAGGGCATCTTATATGTACCTATCTGTGTGAGCTGGGCATGAGGGCATCTTATATGTACCTATCTGTGTGAGCTGGGCATGAGGGCATCTTATATGTACCTATCTGTGTGAGCTGTGCATGAGGGCATCTATATGTACCTATCTGTGTGAGCTGGGCATGAGGGCATCTTATATGTACCTATCTGTGTGAGCTGGGCATGAGGGCATCTTATATGTACCTATCTGTGGTGAGCTGGGCATGAGGGATCTTATATGTACCTATCTGTGGAGCTGGGCATGAGGCATCGATATGTACCTATCTGTGAGCTGTGCAGGGCATCTTATATGACCTATCTGTGTGAGCTTGGGCATGGGGGCATTTTATAGTACCATCTGTGTGAGCTGGGCATGAGGCATTTATATGTAGCCAATGCTGGTGACTGGGCATGAGGGCATCTTATATGTACCAATCTTCTGTGAGCTGGGCATGAGGGCATCTTATATGTACCTATCTGTGTGAGCTGGGCATGAGGGCATCTTATATGTACCTATCTTTTGTGAGCTGGGCATGCATGGGCATTTATATGTACCTATCTGTGTGAGCTGGGCTGAGGGCATCTTAAATGTACCTGAGCTTAGATGTGAGTCTGTCGTATGTGTCATGAGGGCATCTTTATCTTACCATCTGTGTGAGCTGGTGCATGAGGGCATACTAGTACTGTGTACCTATTATCCGTATGTGAGCTGTGCATGAGGGCATTTTATATGTACCATACGTAGTCACAGGAAGCCTGCCCACAACAACCCTATGGTGTTCACAGGGAGTTCCTTTTTTTCCTTTACAACATATATATAGGCTTCTTTACGCCCATCTACATCTTGTCAGAGATATATACAAATTGGATGCCCACCCTGCATTCATTTTATATCAATATGACTATGTACATTATATGTCACGATCTTTGCCAATAAAATTCATTATTGTTCCCACCCACAGTGCTGATTGAAAATCTGTAAGGCTGGGTTCACATGGAATTTTTCTTTTGTCCTGGACGACAGTTTGCCGTTTGTGCGGTCCATAGGAGGCACGTTTTGTGTTCATTTACCAACATGTCCAATGCCTGTTCGTCCCAACCGGCAACCAATAACGATTGTTGTCGAAAAAAAACGGCAGATTTTTCAGCCCGACCAACCGATACACAGAAATATAGGTCAGTTTGGCCAAAAAAATCTGCTTAAAAGCCTAAAGGACCAGTGTAAACCCGGTAGAAAGAAAATGTTCCAGCTCACTGGTGCCTACAAAACACATTGAGGTACAGACCTAAACGTATTTTATTCTCTTTTAATAAGCCAGTGAATTGCAGAACGTCCTTCCTTTCTGCAAGCTACAGCTGGAATAACAAAACCATGTGAAATTAGGCAAATAGAAAGGGAGAGGTGAACTTCTTAGAAAAGTCTGATATTCAATAAAGGATTCCTGCAAGCCTGGACTTTTTCTATAGGATACTAGTAAAGTCGATTTAAATTCTGTGCATTGGTGCTTATTAGTAGTTAGTCCTAATGAATGACAGTCACATCTAATATCCACAATGCAAAACATCTCCTTACAACAATCTGTATACACGTCTGATTTAAGGATGAGGTCCGACGGATCAATAAACGATGCGCAAGTGAACGTATATACACATTCAACAGCGCTTGAAACGCTATTTTTTTACCCCTAACCTGACACAGGGACCACAACCTTTTGATCTATCTTTTTATTCCGTGGCAGTTATACTTAAAGGATAACTATAGTAAAAAAAAAAAAAATTACCTATCATCAAGAAAGTTTTTTTACCCCTAACCTGACACAGGCACAACACCTTTTGATCTATCTTTTTTTCCCGTGGCAGCCATACCTAGAGTACTATATAAAAAAAAAAAAAAAAGTGTCCTCTTCCATTATCACTGCAAGATTGAGTTTTAAAACCTGCAGCACAAATACCACTTTCCTTCCAAAATGTAGCCTTTCAAGACAATTAACGTTTAGACCTAAACTTTGCCTTTCTAGTTTGTTTTTTTATTCCTTTCCCGTATCCTAATTTAGGAGTAGGGTGCAGTTGCTGATTTTGGACAGTAGAGGGATTCCTTTCTCCATTGGAAAACTCTGAACCATCCTAATCATTGGATAAAGGGAAATAATACTGAATTTTAGCTAGCTTGTGTATAGCCCACCAGTGATGTGGCATTCACTAAAGAGCTGCTGTTGATTCCAAAAACTTCCCCTTTTAAAGGCTATTTTGCAATTGCAAGCAACAAACTTATGGCAGGAGATAATTCATTGATATGGACCTTTTTCTATATTTATGGATTTATATTTTATTTACAAAGCGCCACTTGGGGATGCAGCGCTGTACAATAACAAAATACAAAAAAGTCTTACAATAGGGGAAATACATAAATAGTTCAGTACATTAATTTCATCTTGTAATGGGGAACTGCGGTCTCCATACAGGTGGCCTTTATTAAAAAGATCACACTCCTAACTTAAAATGACTCCCGGATCATGATTCTAGCTACAGTTTATGCAAAGTAACAGCAGTGTAATGCTAATAGTTATTGCTAAATTGTGATCTGTGACATCACCAGTACCACTGCTCTGCTGCCAGTCTGTCTTGAGCATGCTTACTGATGGGACAGAGCGTCATCAGCTGAATAAGCCCCACCAGCCCTCCAATCATTTTAAAAGCTTGCCCACAAGTCGGTAAATATTTTCTTCTTCCTAAGGTGCCCAAAGGGAAAGGAAAGAATGGTAAAGCTAGCAATACACAGTCTGAAATTTTTTTACCTTTCTCCGCCGTTCTCTCGTAGATTTCTGCATAAAAATTACAGGAAGATAATTTACGTCCTTGCCCAATCACAGTTTTTTTTGATAGACCGGTCTATCGAAAACACAGAAAAATGTCATTAATATTCCAATTGAATTGATCGAAATATTAATTCTGTGTTTGGTGGCCTTTACAGATCTGAACTAGCTTCAGAAAAGATCGATTTTGATTGGGTGGGGGCGCTTCTTACACCGCACATCCTGTGACTGTCCACAGACTCAAACAGTCACGACAGACAAAGAAGTGTAACTTTACAAAGCTCTAACTTAAAGGGCATGTCCACCCCCAAACTATAATCCCCCCAACTACTATGGCCCCATCATGTAGTCTGTTAATCCTTACCTCACATCCCAGCTCCATGTGGTTCTCCTGTAGTCCCCCCCAAAGTCCCAAAAACTGCCCACCAGGAGGATAGCAGAGTCCATATAGGACTCTGCCTCCTATCTGGCCTCTGGGAGAAGTTTGGCATCGTACTGCAGCCCTTCTCCCCTCCTCTCCTTCCGCTTTGGATTCCCTCCCCCTAGTGTAAATCCTTGTCACCAAAGATTCCCCCTCTCCCCCCAGCCCCAACCACTATGTTCATATTATAGAAAATGCCCAAACATTACTTCCCTTCCCTCTTGCCTCCGCCGCACCGAACTCCCGGCAGCCGCGTCCTTGATTGGCTGCCGCTCAGCCATCACAGACGCGACTGCTGGTCCCGCCCCTCTGCTTGCATTACTCGCAAGCAAGGGGCCTCAGCGCGGCAGAGGCAAGGAGGGAGGTAGTAAGTTTGGGGCATTTTCTAATAATATTAACATAGCGTTGGGGCTGGGGGGACAGGGGGAATCTTTGCAGGAAAAGTTTTTTAAGGGTGGACATAACCTTTAAGATCCAGAAAAGCTAGAACTTATGTATCCGCGCAGACCTTATGTATCTGCGCATGTATCCGCGCAGACCATATGTATCGCCGCAGAACTTATGTATCCGCGCAGACCTTATGTATCTGCGCATGTATCCGCGCAGACCTTATGTATCGCCGCAGAACTTATGTATCCGCGCAGACCTTATGTATCTGCGCATGTATCCGCGTGGACCTTATGTATCCGTGCCGACCTTATGTATCCGCGCAGACCTTATGTATCCGCGCATGTATCCATGCAGACCATATGTATCCATGCAGACCTTATGTATCCGTGCCGACCTTATGTATCCGCGCCGACCTTATGTATCCGCGCCGACCTTATGTATCCGCGCAGACCTTATGTATCGCGCAGACCTTATGTATCCGCGCAGACCGTATGTATCTGCGCATGTATCCGCGCAGACCTTATGTATCCATGCAGACCATATGTATCCTTGCAGACCTTATGTATCCGCGCCGACCTTATGTATCCGCGCCGACCTTATGTATCCATGCCGACCTTATGTATCCGCGCCGACCTTATGTATCAGCGCAGACCTTATGTATCCGCGCAGACCTTATGTATCGCCGCAGAACTTATGTATCCGCGCAGACCTTATGTATCTGCACATGTATCCGCACAGACCGTATGTATCTGGGCAGACCGTATGTATCCGAGCAGACCTTATGTATCTGCGCAGAAAACTACAACTCCCAGTATTCCCTAGAGGGCAGCTAGGAAATGCTGTTTGAAAACTACATTTCCCAGCATTCCCTAGAGGGCAGCTAGGAAATGCTGTTTGAAAACTACAGCCCCCAGCATTCCCTAGAGGGCAGCTAGGAAATGCAGTTCTAGAAAACTACAACTCCCAGCATTTCCTATAGGGCAGCTAGGAAATGCTGCTTGAAAACTACAACTCCCAGCATTCCCTAGAGGGCAGCTAGAAATGCGGTTCTAGAAACTACAACTCCCATTTTATTCCCAGAGGATTTAACTGCAGACTTGGAATGCTGGAGTTTAGTTTTTTTCCAACCATACCGTTGCCCGCTCAGCTTTCCCCCACTGCAGCTTTCTCCTGCATCCAGTTGCCTTGGATACGCCCCTCCCGCCATCACCACGTGACTGCCGCCCTGTCACTCAGCTTCTCCCTGTCACTGCGCTCACGGCTCCTTCTCTCCTCCCGCGTCTCCATCAGCGAGGCGGTTCCCTGAGTCCCGGCCTGCGAGGGGAATCCGGAAACATCCGTCACCATGGTGAGTGTCTGCTGGCGGTTCCATGTTGGCCCGGTGGCCGGGACTTCGGTCTGTCGCGGGTCCCGTTAGTGAACCGGTTGGGGCAGGTGGACGGGTTTATGGGTGACAGTCAGACACCCCCCCCCCCTTCCCCGTACGTTGGGGTTCCGGATGTTGCGGCCATTTTACCAAACGCTTCTCATCTCTCCGTGACCCTGGGGGTAGAATGAAGGACAATCCCATAATGCACAGCGGGGGGTGTTTGGGGGGCCCTTGGGTCTCCCTAATTTGCTGCGTCACTACCAGCCGGAAAGGGAGGAGTCAGTGGGAACCCCCTGTACAGTGTCTAGTCCTGGCCTTCACCCCCTGTCACCTTAGGTCAACTTGACTGGCAGGGAATGATGGGGAAGGGTAGTTCAGAATATCTAGAGTGCCAAGATTGGACAATGCCCTGATCTAGACTCTATATAATGAATTCATATATCACCTCTAACCATTATAGATGGTCCCCCAAGTGCCCACTAATACCATATGTACAGTAGTACCCTCCCTACCTGGACACTGCAATATATGTCCATATACTTACATAGTGTCATACATCCATATACACAAACACATACTGACATACATATACTGTCATACATCCATGAACACACATACTGTCATACATACATACAGTGCCATACATCCATGAACACACAACTGTCATACATACATATATGTATACATGTATAAATACATAATATCACTTGTGAAGGTTCTCATTCATCCAGGTCTGTGGTATCTCTGTTTTCAATTAGATCAACTGGACTTGAAATGTAGTTTTCGAAGACGTTTCGCTAGTCATCCGACTGGCTTTCTCAATTCAGAATGACTTGTACAAATTGCCACAGATTCTTGTACAAGTCATTCTGAATTGAGAAAGCCAGTCGGATGACTAGCGAAACGTCTTCAAGAACTACATTTCAAGTCCAGTTGATCTAATGAATACAACAGATCATAATATCACACACACTGTCATACATAATGTCGTACATACATCCTTACGTGTACCATATTTAACCTGGCCGGCCTTATTTGGCACCAGTCAAATCTTTCTGTTAAATGGTTTAATGAATTTACTATTAGAGTCGATTTAGAATAGACTCTGTTCTCCTGTGTCACTGTTATATACTCCCCTGTGCCCCATATTTATTTACCCTCTCACACAATAATTATAGACAGAAGGATGTTCTGTGTGTATGTTCCCGTTTGCTATAAATTAATATTTCACCTGGATTTAAACATTCCCTGTAGTACGTGTTGTTTCCCTGGCCCATAATGTACACTATCTGGGCGTTTTCTGCACAGCTGTCAGTGTGATATTGAGTGCTATGTATTTCCTACATCAATCCTGTCATTAGGGTCATTACATATCTTTACTGTAAGGTCTGCTTGTTATGTGAGCCTGTTCTGTAATGTATGTTTCCATATACGTCTTATTTAAATGGTCATTGAAGTGTGTGTGCAATCTCTATAATAAATGTTACTGTCAGGCCTGCAATGTATGGACTTGTATAGCTACTGTACTACTGGCCACTAATCATCGCTGACCATTCACTTATATATTCACTTATATAATAGAGGCACCAGAGAGCTAGGATGCAGTTACGTCATTTAAAGGGACGGTAATAAAATGTACTCTCAAGCGTCCACGACATAATTTGCAACTAGTATAGTCCTTATTGGATGTTATTCTCAATCACACTTTCTACTGTGCCTAGCTATTGTGTTAGTGTTAAAGAATGAAGTGCATAGCCAATGATACAGCACTTATCACATCAGTAAGACTGAAATAAATATGTTCCATACAACCCTCATAATAGGTAAATAGCTCCATGTTTTTTGTGTTTTGCTATATCTTTAAATGTACACAATACCGAGAATTCCCAGCCTTGCCTGCTGAATCATATTTGCCTAATCCATGTAACACTTACTCTTGATCTGCCGCAATGTGCCTGTTCGAAAGACTTTTCTAGAAACCTGCCTTACACATAGGCGCCTGTTCACCATTTTACTGTTATCTCTTCATTGTTTATTTTTATTTTGTACAGCACTGCAACTTGTTACTACTGAAAGCTTTTAGGGCAGGGGCAAGCATCATTTTATAATACACCTGTAGTTTGGTTGAATTTGTTTTGCCATTCGTTGCACTCGATGCAGAAAGAATGGCTCAAAGGATTCTGTGCGATCACAACATGGATTCTGATTCCACATGTCAATCGAGCAGGGAGAAGGAAGGCAGCGTATCTTCAAACACTTCATCAAAACTTATTAGAACTTCAAATATGAAAACTGGAGGACAGACAGGAGCAGGTTCTAAAATCGTCAAGGCTTTATTGTATCCATTAAAACTATGTATCAAAAACATGGAGAAAACATTGGTGCCACCTTATCATGAGTATTGTTACATAGAAACACCCCTTCCTTTATAGGTGTAACCATGAGCCCTCGGGCTCACTCAACACTATATTTTACATATCTTTAGAGCACTTGTATTATATAATATCATTAAAGGGTAACTGTGGTCTCTATACAGTGCCCTATATTTTAAAGGTCTCTTATACCTTTTAAACAAGCCTAGGAATATGCCTTTGGCTTCCCTGGATCTTAAGTTACGGGCTTGTAAATTTACAGTTCCTTGTCTGTCTGAGACTGACAACACATGATCTGTGTAAGATGCCCCACCCCCACAAATACAAATCGTAGTGCCAGCAATGTTCACCCACACCGACATGCTGCAATTCTCAAACGCTAATGGATTGCAAGTGCAATCCCTAAAGTAGGAGTATGCTCTTTTTTATAAGGCCACTTGTATGGAGACCACAGTTCCCCTTCTATCAATCTATCATCTTTCCTTTCATTACCCCATCGATTATTTGGAAAAATGTGTCTTCCCCATATCTTCACATGAGGTGCATGGATATGGCAGTATTTAGATCTCCTCCATTAGTGGCATTGATATGTTCTGAAATCCTTCTATACACAGGTTTTGTTTTCCATCATACTGTTTATTGCACTCACATGTGATCAGACTTATTAACTTGCAAAGATGTAAACATAAATCCCCCACCTTAGATTATTGCATATGATCTATTTGGTTTTAAAAAAATGCTAAAGAAACACTGGCACGTTTTAAGACAGGATCCTCTCCTAATGGATATGATAGGATGTAATCCAAATATTGTATATGGACTGTCCCGCCAAATTAGTTTGTGGGTATCACTGCGTCTTTTCATGAATCAATCTAGAAAAAACGGTAGCATGGATGAAATTTAAAGTACGTACAAATGTGGTAGATTGAGATGTAACATATGTAGGTACATACAAAAGTGCCACTACTCTTGCTACTTTTCGAGATATTATAACTGAATGGTAGACCATGTCCTCTATTTGGCCACTTGTGAACACAGGGAGATTCAATAAAGTTCTATCATTAAAAATGTGCTAATTTTGCCCAACCAACAGATCTTATTTAACATTTGAAAGCTAACATCTGATTGGTTGAGCAAATTAGCACCATTTTTAACGATAAGAACTTTTATTAAAAATGTTGGTAAACAACTTTCGGTCCTCCATTTTTCTAATTTATGTTCTGTTCATGGGAATCAGCCAAAGTTGTCATAATTGAGCGTGGTTCTAGGTGACTATGCTACCCAAATTCTGAGCTCCCGGATAAACACGAATTTGGGAATTAATGTCCCAGAAACGTGTCAGATGTGCCCTCACTTCCTGTGTGGCTTTGATGCTCTAATAAAGTTTTGATGTTTGAAGATATACAGCCTCTTCCTTCTCTACACTACTGATATTTAACAATATTTAAATTAATTTAGTTGTGACGTTTTAGACTGTAATAATTAATACATGTTGACATCTACAATGTGCAGGGATGTAATTCTGTAATAACATGGAGCTTACAGGAAATATTTCCAAAAAGCTTTGTAAAGAATCCTTACGCAATGAATTGTGGGTTTTAAGGTGGTAGGTAAGAATGGGGTCTTATGCAGTTGTAAAACTAGATTTTACGGAGTATAAAGAGTATTGAACGAGCGGAGAACTTCTTTCCCCAGTAAATATAACAAGACCTTGCAAACCGAGTCAGTTACTGTGAAAAAACATATGTTGGTAACTAAAAATTACTGATGACTCAGAACAGGGACAGTCTCCTATTCCTTAGATCACCCTCCCTTATATGTACAGATCTGCTGGCTGCCACGTGTTTGCACAGATACTGTTACATATATCCTCAATGCATGCTGCTCCTAATAATCCAAACTCAGGCCTGTTAGCTGTGACTGTACATTAATCGCTTGTAGTTACCTGTTAAGGTCTCATCGCGGTTCATTCACTTCTTCTACTATGCAGGTTTTATGGTGACGGTGCCTTGCAAAATATTCATTCATTGTAACGGTTTTATTATATATTTAGATTAATAATGTATTCTAAAGTCTCCTACACAAACTGATATTTAACGTCCGCACTGTCAAATTAAAAGGGAGAGTTCAAATGAATCTGTGATCCCCCCCCCCTTGATATGGTTGCTAGGGGTACCGATTATTTATAACACTGCAAAAATCTGGGTCCATTTGACAGCTGTAGTTGACTTCCTATGGCGCAGTATATGAATACTGTCAGCAGTAACTTCCTATGGTGTAGTATACGAACACACTGTCAGCATGACTTCCTATGGCGCAGTATATGAATACTGTCAGCAGTGACTTCCATTGCGTAGTATTGAACGCACTGTGCAGTGACTTCCTATGGCCAGTATATGGATACACTATCAGCAGTGACTTCCTATGGCGCAGTATACAAACACACTGTCAGCAGTGACTTCCTATGGTGTAGTATATGAATACTGTCAGCAGTGATTTCCTATGGCACAGTAAAACACACTGTCAGAAGTGACTTCCTATGGCGCAGTATTGAATACTGTCGCAGTGATTTCCTGTGGCGCAGTATACGGATACACTGTCGGCAATGACTTCCTATGGCGCATCTACAGATACTGTCAGTAATGACTTCCTATGGCGCAGTCTACGGATACACTGTCAGCAGACTATGGTGCAATGCGGATCCCTGTTATACTGTCAGCACTGACTTCTTATGGCGCAGTATGCGGATACACTGTTATACTGTCAGCACTGACTTCTTATGGTGCAGTATGCGGATACACTGTTATACTGTCAGCACTGACTTCTTATGGTGCAGTATGCGGATCCCTGTTATACTGTCACACTGACTTCTTATGGCGCAGTATGCGGATCACTGTTATACTGTCAGCACTGACTTCTTATGGCGCAGTATGCGGATACACTGTTATACTGTCAGCACTGACTTATGGCGCAGTTATACGGATACACTGTTATACTGTCAGCAATGATTTCCTAGTGTTAAAAGTCCAGCAGGTAAGTATATAGGTACCCCCACCCCTCCTCCTTTAAAAATAATTTCCTCCCATTGTTGTAATTGAATCTGTCAGGCTGTTTTTACTGTAATTTGCTACAGGACAGGTCTAAGCAAGGGGTTTCTTCTCGCACAGGTGAACTTCACCGTAGACCAGATCCGCGCGATCATGGCAAGTCCAACATCAGGACATGTCTGTAATTGCTCACGGATCATGGGAAATCCACCTTGACCGACTCCTTGGTGTGTAAAGCAGGCATCATAGCATCCGCCCGAGCAGGAGAGACGCGCTTTACAACACGCGCAAGGACGAACAAGAACGCTGTATCACTATTAAATCCACTTAAGTAGTGTATGATAAGTCGAATCCTATAGCCCATACTGTATTCCTTCCTCCTATCGTACTGGTCACATGGTATTCCAAGTAATGTATAACAGCCGAATCCATAGCCATACTGTATTCCTTTCTCCTATCAGTACCGGTCATATAATATATCCAAGTAATGTATGATAACAGTCAAATCCTATAGCCCATACTGTATTCCTTTCTCCTATCAGTACCGTTCATATGTATTCCAAGTAATGTATGATAACACCGATCCTATAGTCCATACTGTATTCCTTCCTAAATACCCGTACTGGTCACATGGTATCCAAGTAATGTATGATAACAGCCAAATCCTATGCCCATACTGTATTCCTTTCTCATACCTGTACGGTCACATGGTATTCCAAGTAATGTATGATAACAGCCAAATCCTATAGCCCATACTGTATTCCTTTCTAAATACCCGTACTGGTCACATGGTATTCCAAGTAATGTATGATAACACCAAATCCTATAGCCTACTGTATTCCTTTCTAATACCTGTACTGGTCACATGGTATTCCAAGTAATGTATGATAACAGCCAAATCCTATAGCCCCCCCACTATTCCTTTCTAATACCTGTACTGGTCACATGGTATTCCAAGTAATGTATGATAACAGCCAAATCCTATAGCCCATACTGTATTCCTTTCTAATACCCGACTGGCCACATGGTATTCCAAGTAATGTATGATAACAGCCAAATCCTATAGCCCATACTGTATTCCTTTCTAAATACCCTTACTGGTCACATGGTATTCCAAGTAGTATGATAACAGCCAAATCCTATAGCCCCCACTGTATTCCTTCTAATACCTGTACTGGTCACATGGTATTCCAAGTAATGTATGATAACAGCCAAATCCTATAGCCCCCCACTGTATTCCTTTCTAATACCTGTACTGGTCACAT
>CM033469.1:401580726-401715342 GCA_019447015.1 Hymenochirus boettgeri | reverse complement strand
ACATGGTATTCCAAGTAATGTATGATAACAGCCAAATCCTATAGCCCCCCCACTGTATTCCTTTCTAATACCTGTACTGGTCACATGGTATTCCAAGTAATGTATGATAACAGCCAAATCCTATAGCCCATACTGTATTCCTTTCTAATACCCGTACTGGTCACATGGTATTCCAAGTAATGTATGATAACAGCCAAATCCTATAGCCCATACTGTATTCCTTTCTAAATACCCGTACTGGTCACATGGTATTCCAAGTAATGTATGATAACAGCATGGTATTCCAAGTAATGTATGATAACAGCCAAATCCTATAGCCCACACTGTATTCCTTTCTCATACCCGTACTGGTCACATGGTATTCCAAGTAATGTATGATAACAGCCAAATCCTCATACATTACTTGGAATACCATGTGACCAGTACGGGTATGAGAAAGGAATACAGTGTGGGCTATAGGATTTGGCTGTTATCATACATTACTTGGAATCCATGTACCAGTACAGGTATTAGAAGGAATACAGTGGGGGGCTATGGATTTGGCTGTTATCATACTTTACTTGGAATACCATGTGACCAGTACAGGTATTAGAAAGGAATACAGTGGGGGCTATAGGATTTGGCTGTTATCATACATTACTTGGAATACCATGTGACCAGTACGGGTATTTAGAAAGGAATCAGTATGGGCTATAGGATTTGGCTGTTATCAAACATTACTTGAATACCATGTGACCAGTCAGGGTATTAGAAAGGAATCAGTATGGGCTATAGGATTTGGCTGTTATCATACATTACTTGGAATACCATGTGACCAGTACAGGTATTAGAAAGGAATACAGTGGGGGGGCTATAGGATTTGGCTGTTACATACATTACTTGGAATACCATGTGACCAGTACAGGTATTAGAAAGGAATACAGTAGGGCTATAGGATTTGGCTGTTATCATACATTACTTGGAATACCATGTGACCAGTACGGGTATTTAGAAAGGAATACAGTATGGGCTATAGGATTTGGCTGTTATCATACATTACTTGGAATACCATGTGACCAGTACAGGTATGAGAAAGGAATACAGTTATGGGCTATGGATTTGGCTGTTATCATACATTACTGGAATACCATGTGACCAGTACAGTGGTATTTAGGAAGGAATACAGTATGACTATAATTCGGCTGTTATCATACATTACTTGGAATACTATATGACCGTACTGATAGGGAAAGAATACAGTATGGGCTATAGGATTTGACTGTTATCATACATTACTTGGAATATATAGACCGGTACTGATGGAGAAAGGAATACAGTATGGGCTATAGGATTCGGCTGTTATACATTACTTGGAATACCATGTGACCGTACTGATAGGAGGAAGGAATACAGTATGGGCTATAGGATTCGACTTTCATACACATACTTACGTGGATTTAATAGTGATACAGCGTTCTTGTTCGTCTTGGCGCTTGTCTGTAAAGCGCGTCTCTCCTGCTCGGGCGGATGCTATGATGCCTGCTTTACACACCAAAGTCGGTCAGGTGGATTTCCCATGATCCACGTGAGCAATTACAGACATGTTCCTTTTTGGACTTTTTGTCCATGATCGCGCGGATCTGGTCTACGGTGAAGTTCACCTGTGCGAGAAGAAACCCCTTGCTTAGACCTGTCCTGTAGCAAATTACAGTAAAAACAGCCTGACAATTTCAATTACAACACTGGGAGAAATTATTTTTAAAGGCAGGAGGGTGGGGGTACCTATATACTTACCTGCTGGACTTAAAACACTAGGAAATCATTGCTGACAGTATAACAGTGTATCCGTATACTGCGCCATAAGTCAGTGCTGACAGTATAACAGTGTATCCGCATACTGCGCCATAAGAAGTCAGTGCTGACAGTATAACAGTGTATCCGCATACTGCGCCATAAGAAGTCAGTGCTGACAGTATAACAGTGTATCCGCATACTGCACCAAAGAAGTCAGTGCTGACAGTATAACAGTGTATCCATACTGCCCATAAAGTCAGTGCTGACAGTATAACAGTGTATCCGCATACTGCGCCATAAGAAGTCAGTGCTGACAGTATAACAGTGGATCCGCATACTGCACCATAAGTCTGCTGACAGTGTATCCGTAGACTGCGCCATAGGAAGTCATTACTGACAGTATCTGTAGACTGCGCCATAGGAAGTCATTGCCGACAGTGTATCCGTATACTGCGCCACAGGAAATCACTGCTGACAGTATTCATATACTGCGCCATAGGAAGTCACTTCTGACAGTGTGTTCGATACTGTGCCATAGGAAATCACTGCTGACGTATTCAAATACTACACCATAGGAAGTCACTGCTGACAGTGTGTTTGTATACTGCGCCATAGGAAGTCACTGCTGATAGTGTCCATATACTGCGCCATAGGAAGTCACTGCCAACAGTGCGTTCATATACTACGCCATAGGAAGTCACTGCTGACAGTATTCATATACTGCGCCATAGGAAGTCACTGCTGACAGTGTGTTCGTATACTACACCATAGGAAGTTACTGCTGACAGTATTCATATACTGCGCCATAGGAAGTCACATACAGCTGGTCAAATGGACCCAGATTTTTCAGTGTTATAAATAATCGGTACCCCTAGCAACCATATCAGGGGGGGGAATCACAAGATTCATTTGAACTCTCCCTTTTAATTTGACAGTGCGGACGTTAAATATTCAGTTTGTGTAGGAGACTTTAGAAACATTATTAATCTAAATATATAATAAAACCGTTACAATGAATGAATATTTTGCAAGGCACCGTCACCATAAAACCTGCAATAGTAGAAGGTGAATGAACCGCGATAGACCTTAACAGGTAACTACAAGCGATTAATGTACAGTCACAGCTAACAGCCTGAGTTTGGATTATTAGGAGCAGCATGCATTGAGGATATATGTAACAGTATCTGTGCAAACACGTGGCAGCCAGCAGATCTGTACATATAAGGAGGGTGATCTAAGGAATAGGAGACTGTCCCTGTTCTGAGTCATCAGTAATTTTTAGTTACCAACATATGTTTTTTTCACAGTAACTGACTCGTTGCAGGTCTTGTTATATTTACTGGGGAAAGAAAGTTCTCCGCTCGTTCAATACTCTTTATACTCCGTAAAATCTAGTTTTACAACTGCATAAGACCCCATTCATTACCTACCACCTTAAAACCCACAATTCATTGCGTAGGATCTTTACAAGCTTTTTGGAAATATTTTTCCTGTAATGCTCATGTTATTTACAGAATCTACATCCCTGCACATTGTAGATGTCAACAGTGTATTAATTATTACAGTCTAAAACGTCACAACTAAATTAATTTAAATATTGTTAAATATCAGTAGTGTAGAGAAGGAAGAGGCTGTATATCTTCAAACATCAAAACTTATTAGAGCATCAAAGCCACACAGGAAGTGAGGGCACATCTGACACGTTTCTGGGACATTAATTCCCAAATATCGTGTTTATCCGGGAGCTCAGAATTATGGGTAGCATAGTCACCTAGAACCACGCTCAATTATGACAACTTTGGCTGATTCCCATGAACAGAACATAAATTAGAAAAATGGGGACAGAAAGTTGTTTTACCAACATTTTTAATAAAAGTTCTTATCGTTAAAAATGGTGCTAATTTTGCTCAACCAATCAGATGTTAGCTTTCAAATGTTAAATAAGATCTGATTGGTTGGGGCAAAATAAGCACCATTTTTAATGATAGAACTTTTATTGAATCTCCCTGTGTTCACAAGTGGCCAAATAGAGGACATGGTCTCCATTCAGTTATAATACTCGAAAAGTAGCAAGAGTATTGGCACTTTTGTATGTACCTACATATGTTACATCTCAATCTACCACATTTGTACTTACCTTTAAATTTCATCCATGCATACCGTTTTTTCTAGATTGATTCATGAAAAGACGCAGTGATACCCACAAACTAATTTGGCGGGACAGTCAATATACAATATTTGGATTACATCCTATCATATCCATTGGAGAGGATCCTGTCTTAAAACGTGCCAGTGTTTCTTTAGCATTTTTTTAAAACCAAATAGTGATCATATGCAATAATCTAAGGTGGGGGATTTATTTGTTTACATCTTTGAAGTTAATAAGTCTGATCACAGGTGAGTGCAATAAACAGTATGATGGAAAACAAAACCTGTGTATAGAAGGATTTCAGAACATATCAATGCCACTAATGGAGGAGATCTAAATACTGCCATATCCATGCACCTCATGTGAAGATATGGGGAAGACACTTTTTCCAAATAATCGATGGGGTAATGAAAGGAAGATGATAGATTGATAGAAGGGGAACTGGTCTCCTACAAGTGGCCTTTATAAAAAGAGCATACTCCTACTTTAGGGATTGCACTTGCAATCCATTAGCGTTTGAGAATTGCAGTGCATGTCGGTGTGGGTGAACATTGCTGGCACTACGATTTGTATTTGTAGGGTGGGGCATCTTACACAGATCATGTGCTTGTCTTCTCAGACAGACAAGGAACTGTAACTTTACAAGCCCGTAACTTAAGATCCAGGGAAGCCAAAGGCATATTCCTAGGCTTGTTTAAAAGGTATAAGAGAGACCTTTAAAATATAGGGCACTTGTATAGAGACCACAGTTACCCTTTAATGATATTATATAATACAAGTGCTCATAAAGATATGTAAAATATAGTGTTGAGTGAGCCCGAGGGCTCATGGTTACACCTATAAAGGAAGGGGTGTTTCTATGTAACAATACTCATGATAAGGTGGCCACCAATGTTTTCTCCATTGTTTTTGATACATAGTTTTAATGGATACAATAAAGCCTTGACATTTTAGGAACCTGCTCCCTGTCTGTCCTCCAGTTTTCATATTTGAAGTTCTAATAAAGTTTTGATGAAGTGTTTGAAGATACGCTGCCTTCCTTCTCCCTGCGATTGACATGTGGAATCAGAATCCATGTTGTGATCGCACAGAATCCTTTGAGCCATTCTTCTTCTGCATCGAGTGCAACGAATGGCAAAACAAATTCAACCAAACTACAGGTGTATGTATAAAATGATGCTTGCCCCTGCCCTAAAAGCTTTCAGTAGTAACAAGTTGCAGTGCTGTACAAAATAAAAATAAACAATGAAGAGATAACAGTAAATGGTGAACAGGCGCCTATGTGGTAAGGCAGGTTTCTAGAAAAGTCTTTCGAACAGGCACATTGCTGGCAGTATCAAGAGTACGTGTTACATGATTAGGCAAATATGATATCAGGCAAGGCTGGGAATTCTCGGTATTGTGTAAATTTAAAGATATAGCAAAACACAAAAAACATGGAGCTATTTACCTATATATGGTTGTATGGAACATATTTATTTCAGTCTTACTGATGGTATGTGCTGTATCATTGGCTATGCACTTCATTCTTTAACACTAACACAATAGCTAGGACACAGTAGAAAGTGTGATTGAGAATAACATTTCCAATAAGGACTATACTAGTTGCAAATTATGTCGGGACGCTTGAGAGTACATTTTATTACCGTCCCTTTAAATGCGTAACTGCATCCTAGCTCTCGGTGCCTCTATTATATAAGTGAATATATAAGTGAATGGTCAGCGATGATTAGTGGCCAGTAGTACAGTAGCTATACAATTCCATACATTGCAGTGCCTGACAGTAACATTTATTATAGAGATTGCAACACACACTTCAATGACCATTTAAATAAGACGTATATGGAAACATACATTACAGAACAGCTCACATAACAAGCAGACCTTACAGTAAAGATATGTATGACCCTAATGACAGGATTGATGTAGGAAATTACATAGCACTCAATATCACACTGACAGCTGTGCAGAAAACGCCCAGATAGTGTACATTATGGCCAGGGAAACAACACGTACTACAGGGAATTTTAAATCACAGGTGAATATTAATTTATAGCAAACGAACATACACACAGAACATCCTTCTGTCTTAAATTATTGTGTGAGAGGGTAAATAAATAGGGGCACAGGGGAGTATATAACAGTGATACACAAGAACAGAGTCTATTCTAAATCGACTCTAATAGTAAATATCATTAAACCTTTAACAGAATAGATTTGACTGGTGCCAAATAAGGCCGGCCAGGTTAAATATGGTACACGTAAGGATGTAGGTACGACATTATGTATGACAGTGTGTGTGATATTATGTACTGTTTTATTCAATTAGATCAACTGGACTTGAAATGTAGTTCTTGAAGACGTTTCGCTAGTCATCCGACTGGCTTTCTCAATTCAGATGACTTGTACAAGAATCTGTGGCAATTATGTACAAGTCATTCTGAATTGAGAAAGCCAGTCGGATGACTAGCGAAACGTCTTCAGAAACTACATTTCAAGTCCAGTTTGATCTAATTGAATACAACGATATACCATGACCTGGATAAATGAGAACCTTCACAAGTGATATTATGTATTTATACATGTATACATATATGTATGTATGACAGTATGTGTGTTCATGATGTATGGCACTGTATGTATGTATGACAGTATTGTGTTTCATGGATGTATGACATTATATGTATGCAGTATGTGTTGTGTATATGGATGTATGACACTATGTAAGTATATGGACATATATTGCAGTGATCCAGGTAGGGGAGGGACTTACTGTACATATGGTATTAGTGGGCATTGGGGGACCATCTATAATGGTTAAGGTGAATCATTGAATTCATTGTTATAGAGTCTAGATCAAGGGCATTGTCCAATCTTGGCACTCTAGATATTCTGAACTACACTTCCCATCATTCCCTGCCAGTCAAGTTGTACCTAAGGTGACAGGGGGTGTAAGGCCAGGACTAGACACTGTACAGGGGGTTCCCACTGACTCCTCCCTTTCCGGCGGTATTGACGCAGCAAATTAGGGAGACCCAAGGGCCCCCCAAACACCCCCCTGTGCATTATGGATTGTCCTTCATTCTACCCCAGGGTCACGGAGAGATGAGAAGCGTTTGGTAAAATGGCCGCAACATCCGAACCCCAACTACGGGGAAGGGGGGGGGGGTGTCTGACTGTCACCCCTAAACCCGTCCACCTGCCCCAACCGGTTCACTAACGGGACCCGCTGACAGACCGAAGTCCCGGCCACCGGCCAACATGGAACCGCCAGCAACACTCACCATGGTGCGGATTTTTCCGGATTCCCCTCGCAGGCCCGGACTCAGGGAACCGCCTCGCTGATGGAGACGCGGGAGGAAGAAGGAGCCGTGACGTCAGTGACAGGGAGAAGGCCTGAGTGACAGGGCGGGCAGTCACGTGGTGATGGCGGGAGGGGCGTATCCAAGGCAACTGGATGCAGGAGAAATGCTGCAGTGGGGGAAAGCTGAGCTGGGCAACGGTATGGTTGGAAAACTACAACTCCCAGCATTCCAAGTCTGCAGTTAAATCCTCTGGGAATACAATGGGAGTTGTAGTTTCTAGAACCGCATTTCCTAGCTGCCCTCTAGGGAATGCTGGAGTTGTAGTTTTCAAGCAGCATTTCCTAGCTGCCCTATAGGAAATGCTGGGAGTTGTAGTTTTCTAGAACTGCATTTCCTAGCTGCCCTCTAGGGTGCTGGGGGCTGTAGTTTTCAAACAGCATTTCCTAGCTGCCCTCTAGGGATGCTGGGAAATGTAGTTTTCAACAGCATTTCCTAGCTGCCCTCTAGGGAATACTGGGAGTTGTAGTTTTCTGCGCAGATACATAAGGCTGCTCGGATACATACGGTCTGCCCAATACATACGGTCTGTGCGGATACATGTGCAGATACATAAGGTCTGCGCGGATACATAAGTTCTGCGGCGATACATAAGTGTCTGCGCGGATACATAGTCTGCGCTGATACATAAGGTCGGCGCGGATACATAAGGTCGGCATGGATACATAGGTCGGCGGGATACATAAGGTCGCGCGGATACTAAGGTCTGCACGATACATATGGTCTGCATGGATACATAAGGTCTGCGCGGATACATGCGCAGATACACCAATACGGTCTGGCCGATACATAAGGTCTGCGCGAACATAAGGTCTGCGCGGATCCATAGGTCGCGCGGATCTAAGCGCGCGGATACATAAGGTCGGCACGGATACATAAGGTCTGCATGGATACATATGGTCTGCATGAATACATCGCGGATACATAAGGTCGCGCGGATACATAAGGTCGGCACGATACATAAGGTCCACGCGGATACATGCGCAGATAATAGGTCTGCGCGGATACATAAGTTCTGGCGCGATACATAAGGTCTGCCGGATACATGCGCAGATACATAAGGTCTGCGCGGATACATAAGTTCTGCGGCGATACTATGGTCTGCGCGGATCATGCGCAATACAAGGTCTGCGCGATACATAAGTTCTACTGCTTTCTGGATCTTAAAGGTTATGTCCACCCTTAAAAAACTTTTCCTGCAAAATTCCCCCTGTCCCCCCAGCCCCAACCGCTATGTTAATATTATTAGAAAATGCCCCAAACTTTACTTACCTCCCCTCTTGCCTCTGCCCGCTGCCAGGCCCTCTGCTTGCGAGTAAATGCAAGCAGAGGGGCGACCAGCAGTCGCGTCTGTGATGGCTGAGCGGCAGCCAATCACGGACGCCTGCCGGGAGTTCGGTGCGGCGGAGGCAAGAGGGAAGGTAAGTAATGTTGCGGCATTTTCTAATAATATGAACATAGTGGTTGGGGCTGGGGGGAGAGGGGGAATCTTTGGTGACAAGGATTTACACTAGGGGGAGGGAATCCAAATCGGGAAGGAGAGGGAGGGGAGAAGGGCTGCAGTACGCATGCCAAACTTCTCCCAGAGGCCAGATAGGAGGCAGAGTCCTATATGGACCTCTGCTATCCTCCTGGTGGGCAGTTTTTGGGACTTTGGGGGGGACTACAGGAAACCACATGGAGCTGGGATGTGAGGTAAGGATTAACTAGACTACATGATGGGGCCATAGTTGGGGGGTTATAGTTTTGGGGGTGGACATGCCCTTTAAGTTAGAGCTTTGTAAAGTTACACTTCTTTGTCTGTCGTTGACTGTTTGAGTCTGTGACAGCCACAGGATGTGCGGTGTAAGAAGCCCCACCCAATCAAAATCGATCTTTTCTGAAGCTAGTTCAGATCTGTAAAGGCCACCAAACACAGAATTAATATTTCGTCAATTCAATTGGAATATTAATGACATTTTTCTGTGTTTTCGATAGACCGGTCTATCAAAAAAACTGTGATTGGGCAAGGACGTAAATTATCTTCCGTAATTTTTATGCAGAAATCTACGAGAGAAAGCGGAGAAAGGTAAACAATTTCAGACTGTGTATTGCTAGCTTTACCATTCTCTTTCCTTTCCCTTTGGGCACCTTAGGAAGAAAGAAAATATTTACCGACTGTGTGGCAAGCTTTTAAAATGAGTGAGGGCTGGTGGGGCTTATTCAGCTGATGACGCTCTGTCCCATCATAAGCATGCTCAAGACAGACTTGGCAGCGAGCAGTGTACTGGTGATGTCACAGATCACAATATTAGCAATAACTATTAGCATTACACTGCTGTTACTTTGCTAAACTGTAGCTAAATCTGATCCGGGAGTCATTTTAAGTTAGGAGTGTGATCTTTTTAATAAAGGCCACCTGTATGGAGACCGCAGTTCCCCATTACAAGTGAATTAATGTACTAAACTATTTATGTATTTCCCATTGTAAGACTTTTTTGTATTTTGTTATTGTACAGCGCTGCATCCCCAAGTGGCGCTTTGTAAATAAATATACATCCATAAATATAGAAAAAGGTCCATATCAATGAATTATCTCCTGCCATAAGTTTGTTGCTTGCAATTTGCAAAATAGCCTTTAAAAGGGGAAGTTTTTGGGTAATTCAACAGCAGCTCTTTAGTGAATGCCACATCACTGGCTGGGCTATACACAAGCTAGCTAAAATTCAGTATTATTTCCCTTTATCCATGATTAGGATGGTTCAGAGTTTTCTCCAATGGAGAAAGGAATCCCTCTACTGTCCAAAATCAGCAACTGCACCCTACTCCTAAATTAGGATACGGGAAAGGAATAAAAAACAACCTAGAAAGGCAAAGTTTAGGTCTAAACGTTAATTTGTCTTGAAAGGCATTTGGAAGAAGTGTATTTGTGCTGCAGGTTTTTAAAACTCAATCTTGCAGTGATAATGGAAGAGGACACTTTTTTTTTTTTTTTTACTATAGTTACTCTAGGTATGGGCCTGCACGGGAATAAAAAGATAGATCAAAAGGTGTGTGTGCCTGTGTCAGGTTAGGGTTAAAAAAACTTTCTTGATGATAGGTAATTTTTTTTTTTTTTACTATAGTTATCCTTTAAGTATAACTGCCACGGGAATAAAAAGATAGATCAAAAGGTGTGTGTCCCTGTGTCAGGTTAGGGGTAAAAAAATAGCCGTTTCAAGCGCTAGTTGAATGTGTGTATACGTTCACTTGCGCATCGTTTATGATCCGTCGGACCTCATCCTTAAATCAGACGTGTATACAGAGCTTGTTGTAAGGAGATGTTTTGCATTGTGGAATTTAGATGTGACTGTCATCATTAGGACTAACTACTAATAAGCACCAATCACAGAATTTAAATCGACTTTACTAGTATCCTATAGAAAAAGTCCAGGCTTGCAGGAATCCTTTATTGAATATCAGACTTTTCTAAGAAGTTCACCTCTCCCTTTCTATTTGCCTAATTTCACATGGTCTTGTATTCACAGCTGTAGCTTGCAGAAAGGAAGGACGTTCTGCAATTCACTGGCTAATTAAAAGAGAATAAAATACGTTTAGGTCTGTACCTCAATGTGTTTTGTAGCACCAGTGAGCTGGAACATTTTCTTTCTACCCGGGTTTACACTGGTCCTTTAGGCTTTTAAGCAAGTTTTTTTGGCCAAACTGACCTATATTTCTGTGTATCGGTTGGTCGGGCTGAAAAATCTGCCTGTTTTTGTCGACAACAATCGTTATTGGTTGCCCGGTTGGACGAACAGGCAATTGGACATGTTGGTAAATGAACACCAAACGTGCCTCCTATGGACCGCACAAAACGGCAAACTGTCGTCCAGGACAAAAGAAAAATTCCATGTGAACCCAGCCTTACATTTTCACATCAGCACTGCGTGGTGGGAACGATAACAGCCAAATCCTATAGCCCATACTGTATTCCTTTCTCATACCCGTACCGCTCACATGGTATTCCAAGTAATGTATGATAACAGCCAAATCCTATAGCTTTGATAACGCCCCTCCCGCCATCACCACGTGACTGCCGCCCTGTCACTCAGGCCTTCTCCCTGTCACTGACGTCACGGCTCCTTCTCCTCCCCCGCGTCTCCATCAGCGAGGCGTTCCCTGAGTCCCGGCCTGCGAGGGGAATCCGGACATCCGTCACCATGGTGAGTGTCTGCTGGCGGTTCCATGTTGGCCCGGTGGCCGGGACTTCGGTCTGTCAGCGGTCCCGTTAGTGAACCGGTTGGGGCAGGTGGACGGGTTTATGGGTGACAGTCAGACACCCCCCCCCCCTTCCCCGTACGTTGGGGTTCCGGATGTTGCGGCCATTTTACCAAACGCTTCTCATCTCTCCGTGACCCTGGGGTAGAATGAGACAATCCCATAATGCACACGCGGGGTTGTTTGGGGGGCCCTTGGGTCTCCCTATTTGCTGCGTCACTACCAGCCGGAAAGGGAGGAGTCAGTGGGAACCCCCTGTACAGTGTCTAGTCCTGGCCTTACACCCCCTGTCCCCTTAGGTACAACTTGACTGGCAGGGAATGATGGGAAGTGTAGTTCAGAATATCTAGAGTGCCAAGATTGACAATGCCCTGTCTAGAACTCTATATACAATGAATTCAATGATTCACCTCTACCCTATAGATGGTCCCCCAAGTGCCCACTAATACCATATGTACAGTAAGTACCCTCCCCTACCTGGATCACTGCAATATTGTCCATATACTTACATAGTTTCATACATCCATATACAAACACATACTGACATACATATACTGTCATACATCCATGACACACCATACTGTCATCATACATACAGTGCCATACATCCATGAACACACATACTGTCATACATACATATATGTATACATGTATAATACATAATATCACTTGTGAAGGTTCTCATTCATCCAGGTCATGGTAATCTGTTGTATTCAATTAGATCAAACTGGACTTGAAATGTAGTTCTTGAAGACTTTCGCTAGCATATCCGACTGGCTTTCTCAATTCAGAATGACTTGTACATAATTGCCACAGAGTCTGTACAAGTCATTCTGAATTGAGAAGCCAGTCGGATACTAGCGAAACGTCTTCAAGAACTACATTTCAAGTCCATTGATTAATTGAATACAACAGAACATAATACACCCACACTGTCTACATAATGTCGTACTACATCCTTACGTGTACCATATTTAACCTGGCCGGCCTTATTGGCACCAGTCAATCTATTCTGTTAAATGTTTAATGATATTACTATTAAGTCGATTTAGAATAACTCTGTTCCCTGTTATCACTGTTATACTCCCCTGTGCCCCATATTTTATTACCCTCTCACACAATAATATAGACAGAAGGATGTTCTGTGGTATGTTCCCGTTTGCTATAAATTAATATTTCACCTGTGATTTAAACATTCCCTGTAGTACGTGTTGTTCCCTCTGGCCATAATGTACACTATCTGGGCGTTTTCTGCACAGCTGTCAGTGTGATATTGAGTGCTATGTAATTTCCTACATCAATCCTGTCATTAGGGTCATTACATATCTTTACTGTAAGGTCTGCTTGTTATGTGAGCCTGTTCTGTAATGTATGTTTCCATATACGTCTTATTTAAATGGTCATTGAAGTGTGTGTGCAATCTCTATAATAAATGTTACTGTCAGGCACTGCAATGTATGGACTTGTATAGCTACTGATACTACTGGCCACTAATCATCGCTGACCATTCACTATATATTCACTTATATAATAGAGGCACCAGAGACTAGGATGCAGTTACGTCATTTAAAGGGACGGTAATAAAATGATACTCTCAAGCGTCCACGACATAATTTGCAACTAGTATAGTCCTTATTGGAAATGTTATTCTCAATCACACTTTCTACTGTGTCCTAGCTATTGTGTTAGTGTTAAAGGAATGAAGTGCATAGCCAATGATACAGCCATTATCACATCAGTAAGACTGAAATAATATGTTCCATACAACCCTCATAATAGGTAAATAGCTCCATGTTTTTGTGTGTTTGGCTATATCTTTAAATGTTACAATACCGAGAATTCCCAGCCTTGCCTGCTGAATCATATTTGCCTATCCATGTAACACGTACTCTTGATACTGCCAGCAATGTGCCTGTTCGAAAGACTTTTCAGAAACCTGCCTTACAACATAGGCGCCTGTTCACCCATTTTACTGTTATCTCTTCATTGTTTATTTTATTTTGTACGCACTGCAACTTGTTACTACTGAAAGCTTTTAGGGCAGGGGCAACATCTTTTATAACATACACCTGTGTTTGGTTGAATTGTTTTGCCATTCGTTGCACTCGATGCAGAAGAAGAATGGCTCAAAGGATCTGTGCGATCACAACATGGATTCTGATTCCACATGTCAATCGAGCAGGGAGAAGGAAGGCAGCGTATCTTCAAACACTTCATCAAAACTTTATTAGAACTTCAAATATGAAAACTGGAGGACGACAGGGAGCAGTTCCTAAAATCGCAAGGCTTTATTGTATCCATTAAAACTATGTATCAAAAACATGGAGAAAACATTGGTGGCCACCTTATCATGAGTATTGTTACATAGAAACACCCCTTCCTTTATAGGTGTAACCATGAGCCCTCGGGCTCACTCAACACTATATTTTACATATCTTTATGAGCACTTGTATTATATATAATCATTAAAGGGTAACTGTGGTCTCTATACAAGTGCCCTATATTTTAAAGGTCTCTCTTATACCTTTTAAACAACCTAGGATTGCCTTTGGCTTCCCTGGATCTTAAGTTACGGGCTTGTAAAGTTACAGTTCCTTGTCTGTCTGAGACTGACAAGCACATGATCTGTGTAAGATGCCCCACCCCCTACAAATACAAATCGTAGTGCCAGCAATGTCACCCACACCGACATGCACTGCAATTCTCAAACGCTAATGGATTCCAAGGCAATCCCTAAAGTAGGAGTATGCTCTTTTTATTAAGGCCACTTGTATGGAGACCACAGTTCCCCTTCTATCAATCTATCATCTTTCCTTTCATTACCCATCGATTATTTGGAAAAATGTGTCTTCCCCATATCTTCACATGAGGTGCATGGATATGGCAGTATTAGATCTCCTCCATTGTGGCATTGATATGTTCTGAAATCCTTCTATACACAGGTTTTGTTTTCCATCTACTGTTTATTGCACTCACATGTGATCAGACTTATTAACTTGCAAAGATGTAAACAAATAAATCCCCCACCTTAGATTTTGCATATGATCACTATTTGGTTTTAAAAAATGCTAAAGAAACA
Source organism: Hymenochirus boettgeri (assembly GCA_019447015.1). Taxonomy (NCBI): domain Eukaryota; kingdom Metazoa; phylum Chordata; class Amphibia; order Anura; family Pipidae; genus Hymenochirus; species Hymenochirus boettgeri. Next base: position 401,700,743 of record CM033469.1, on the reverse strand, counting down.
CTGGCACGTTTTAGACAGGATCCTCTCCTAATGGATATGATAGAGTAATCCAAATATTGTATATTGACTGTCCCGCCAAATTAGTTTGTGGGTATCACTGCGTCTTTTCATGAATCAATCTAGAAAAAAACAGGTATGCATGGATGAAATTTAAAGGTACGTACAAATGTGGTAGATTGAGATGTAACATATGTAGGTACTACAAAAGTGCCACTACTCTTGCTACTTTTCGAGATATTATAACTGAATGGTAGACCATGTCCTCTATTTGGCCACTTGTGAACCAGGATTCAATAAAGTTCTATCATTAAAAATGGTGCTATTTTTGCCCCAACCTCAGATCTTATTTAACATTTGAAAGCTAACATCTGTTGGTTGAGCAAAATTAGCACCATTTTTAACGATAAGAACTTTTATTAAAAATGTTGGTAAAACAACTTTCTGTCCTCCATTTTTCTAATTTATGTTCTGTTCATGGGAATCAGCCAAAGTTGTCATAATTGAGCGTGGTTCTGGTGACTATGCTACCCATATCTGAGCTCCCGGATAAACACGATATTTGGGAATTAATGTCCCAGAAACGTGTCAGATGTGCCCTCACTTCCTGTGTGGCTTTGATGCTCTAATAAAGTTTTGATGTTTGAAAATATACAGCCCTCTTCTCTACACTACGATATTTAACAATATTTAATTAATTTAGTTGTGACGTTTTAGACTGTAATAATTAATACATGTTTGACATCTACAATGTGCAGGGATGTAGATTCTGTAAATAACATGGAGCTACAGGAAAATATTTCCAAAAAGCTTGTAAAGAATCCTTACGCAATGAATGGTGGGTTTTAAGGTGGTAGGTAATGATGGGGTCTTATGCAGTTGTAAAACTAGATTTTACGGAGTATAAAAGAGTATTGAACGAGCGGAGAACTTCTTTCCCCAGTAAATATAACAAGACCTTGCAAACCGAGTCAGTTACTGTGAAAAAACATATGTTGGTAACTAAAAATTACTGATGACTCAGAACAGGAACAGTCTCCTATTCCTTAGATCACCCTCCCTTATATGTACAGATCTGCTGGCTGCCACGTGTTTGCACAGATACTGTTACATATATCCTCAATGCATGCTGCTCCTAATAATCCAAACTCAGGCATGTCTTACTGTGACTGTCATTAATCGCTTGTAGTTTACCTGTTGGTCTCATCGCGGTTCATCACCTTCTACTATTGCAGGTTTATGGTGACGGTGCCTTGCAAAATTTCATTCATTGTAACGGTTTTATTATATATTTAGATTAATAATGTATTCTAAAGTCTCCTACACAAACTGAATATTTAACGTCCGAACTGTCAAATTAAAAGGGAGAGTTCAAATGAATCTTGTGATTCCCCCCCCCTTGATATGGTTCTAGGGGTACCGATTATTATAACACTGCAAAATCTGGGTCCATTTGACCAGCTGTAGTGACTTCCTAGGGCGCAGTAATAGAATACTGTCAGCAGTAACTTCCTATGGTGTAGTATACGAACACACTGTCAGCAGTGACTTCCTATGGCGCAGTATGAATACTGTCAGCAGTTGACTTCCTATGGCGTAGTATATGAACGCACTGTTGGCAGTGACTTCCTATGGCGCAGTATATGGATACACTATCAGCAGTGACTTCCTATGGCGCAGTATACAAACACACTGTCAGCAGTGACTTCCTATGTGGTAGTATATGAATACTGTCAGCAGTGATTTCCTAGGGCACAGTTACGAACACACTGTCAGAAGTGACTTCCTATGGCGCAGTATATGAATACTGTCAGCAGTGATTCCTTGTGGCCAGTATACGGATACACTGTCGGCAATGACTTCCTATGGCGCAGTCTACAGATACTGTCAGTAATGACTTCCTATGGCGCAGTCTACGGATACACTGTCAGCAGACTTATGGTGCAGTATGCGGATCCACTGTTATCCTGTCAGCACTGACTTCTTATGGCGCAGTATGCATACACTGTTATACTGTCAGCACTGACTTCTTATGGTGCAGTATGCGGATACACGTTATACTGTCAGCACTGACTTCTTATGGTGGCTATGCGGATACACTGTTTACTGTCAGCACTGACTTCTTATGGCGCAGTATCGGATACACGTTATACTGTCAGCACTGACTCTTATGGCGCAGTATGCGGATACACTGTTTACTGTCAGCACTGACTTATGGCGCAGTATACGGATACACTGTTATACTGTCGCAATGATTTCCTAGTGTTAAAAGTCCAGCAGGTAAGTATATAGGTACCCCCACCCTCCTGCCTTTAAAATATTTCCTCCCGTGTTGTAATTGAATCTGTCAGGCTGTTTTTACTGTAATTTGCTACAGGACAGGTCTAAGCAAGGGGTTTCTTCTCCGCACAGGTGAACTTCACCGTAGACCAGATCCGCGCGATCATGGACAAAAAGTCCAACATCGAACATGTCTGTAATTGCTCACGTGGATCATGGGAAATCCACCTTGACCGACTCCTGGTGTGTAAAGCAGGCATCATAGCATCCGCCCGAGCAGGAGAACGCGCTTTACAGACACGCGCAAGACGCACAAACGCGGTATCACATTTAAATCCACGTAATTATGTATGTAAGTCGAATCCTATAGCCCATACTGTATTCCTTCCTCCTATCATTACTGGTCACATGGTATTCCAAGTAATGTTAACAGCCGAATCCTAAGCCATACTGTATTCCTTTCTCCTATCAGTACCGGTCATATAATATTCCAATAATGTATGATAACAGTCATCCTATAGCCCATACTGTATTCCTTTCTCCTATCAGTACCGTCATATAGTATTCCAAGTAATGTATGAAACACCGATCCTATAGTCCCATACTGTATTCCTTCCTAAATACCCGTACTGGTCACTGGTTTCCAAGTAATGTATATAACAGCCAAATCCTATAGCCCATACTGTATCCTTTCTCATACCTGTACGGTCCATGGTATTCCAAGTAATGTATGATAACAGCCAAATCCTATAGCCCATACTGTATTCCTTTCTAAATACCCGTACTGGTCACATGGTATTCCAAGTAATGTATATAACAGCCAAATCCTATAGCCCTACTGTATTCCTTTCTAATACCTGTACTGGTCACATGGTATTCCAAGTAATTATGATAACAGCCAAATCCTATAGCCCCCCCACTGTATTCCTTTCTAATACCTGTCTGGTCACATGGATTCCAAGTAATGTAGATAACAGCCAAATCCTATAGCCCATACTGTATTCCTTTCTAATACCCGTACTGGTCACATGGTATTCCAAGTAATGTATGATAACAGCCAATCCACCTAGCCCATACGTATTCCTTTCTAAATACCCGTACTGGTCACATGGTATTCCAAGTAATGTATGATAACAGCCAAATCCTATAGCCCCACTGTATTCCTTTCTAATACCTGTACTGGTCACATGGTGTATCCAAGTAATTATGATAACACCAAATCCTATAGCCCCCCACTGTATTCCTTTCTAATACCTGTACTGGTCACATGGTATTCCAAGTAATGTATGATAACAGCCAAATCCTATAGCCCAAACTGTATTCCTTTCTCATACCCGTACTGGTCACATGGTATTCCAAGTAAGTATGATAACAGCCAAATCCTATAGCCCATACTGTATTCCTTTCTCTACCCTTACCGCTCACATGGTATTCCAAGTAATGTATGATAACAGCCAAATCCTATAGCCCATACTGTATTCCTTCTCATACCCGTACTGGTCACATGGTATTCCAAGTAATGTATGATAACAGCCAAATCTTAGCCCATACTGTTTCCTTTCTCATACCCGTACCGCTCACATGGTATTCCAAGTAATGTCTCACTGTTATACTGTCAGCACTGACTTCTTATGGCGCAGTATGCGGATACACTGTTATACTGTCAGCACTGACTTATGGCGCAGTATACGGATACACTGTTATACTGTCAGCAATGATTTCCTAGTGTTAAAAGTCCAGCAGGTAAGTATATAGGTACCCCCACCCTCCTGCCTTTAAAAATAATTTCCTCCCAGTGTTGTAATTGAAATCTGTCAGGCTGTTTTTACTGTAATTTGCTACAGGACAGGTCTAAGCAAGGGGTTTCTTCTCGCACAGGTGAACTTCACCGTAGACCAGATCCGCGCGATCATGGACAAAAAGTCCAACATCAGGAACATGTCTGTAATTGCTCACGTGGATCATGGGAAATCCACCTTGACCGACTCCTTGGTGTGTAAAGCAGGCATCATAGCATCCGCCCGAGCAGGAGAGACGCGCTTTACAGACACGCGCAAGGACGAACAAGAACGCTGTATCACTATTAAATCCACGTAAGTAGTGTATGATAAGTCGAATCCTATAGCCCATACTGTATTCCTTCCTCCTATCAGTACTGGTCACATGGTATTCCAAGTAATGTATAACAGCCGAATCCTATAGCCCATACTGTATTCCTTTCTCCTATCAGTACCGGTCATATAATATTCCAAGTAATGTATGATAACAGTCAAATCCTATAGCCCATACTGTATTCCTTTCTCCTATCAGTACCGGTCATATAGTATTCCAAGTAATGTATGATAACAGCCGAATCCTATAGTCCATACTGTATTCCTTCCTAAATACCCGTACTGGTCACATGGTATTCCAAGTAATGTATGATAAAACAGCCAAATCCTAGAGCCCATACTGTATTCCTTTCTCATACCTGTACTGGTCACATGGTATTCCAAGTATGTATGATAACAGCCAAATCCTATACCCATACTGTATTCCTTTCTAATACCGTACTGGTCACATGGTATTCCAAGTAATGTATGATAACAGCCAAACCTATAGCCCTACTGTATTCCTTTCTAATACCTGTACTGGTCACATGGTATTCCAAGTAATGTATGAAACAGCCAAATCCTATAGCCCCCCCACTGTATTCCTTTCTAATACCTGTACTGGTCACTGTATTTCCAAGTAATGTTGATAACAGCCAAATCCTATAGCCCATACTGTATTCCTTTCTAATACCCGTACTGGTCACATGTATTCCAAGTAATGTATGATAACAGCCAAATCCTATAGCCCATACTGTATTTCCTTCTAAATACCCGTACTGGTCACATGGTATTCCAAGTATGTATGATAACAGCCAAATCCTATAGCCCCCACTGTATTCCTTTCTAATACCTGTACTGGTCACATGGTATTCCAAGTAATGTATGATAACAGCCAAATCCTATAGCCCCCCACTGTATTCCTTTCTAATACCTGTACTGGTCACATGGTATTCCAAGTAATGTATGATAACAGCCAAATCCTATAGCCCACACGTATTCCTTTCTCATACCCGTACTGGTCACATGGTATTCCAAGTAATGTATGATAACACCAAATCCTATAGCCCATACTGTATTCCTTTCTCAACCCGTACCGCTCACATGGTATTCCAAGTATGTTATGATAACAGCCAATCCTATAGCCCATACTGTATTCCTTTCTAATACCCGTACTGGTCACATGGTATTCCAAGTAATGTATGATAACAGCCAATCCTATAGCCCATACTGTATTCCTTCTCATACCCGTACCCTCACATGGTATTCCAAGTAATGTATGATAACAGCCAAATCCTATAGCCCATACTGTATTCCTTTCATATACCTGTACTGGTCACATGTATTCCAAGTAATGTATGATAACAGCCAAATCCTATAGTCCACACAGTTTCCTTTCTCATACCCGTACTGGTCACGTGGTATTCCAAATGTTATCAGACTGGGTTTTCATTGTGTCCTTGGCATTCTGTATTTTCCGTTCTGTGGAATGGTATCTATTTACAGTCTGTAACAAAGGTCTGTTTTACTGGTGTAAAGGGCCATGTTATTTTTTTTTTTACCCCACTCCTTCCTCCCTAACTGGGCTACTAAAGGTCTTTACTGGCTCTGCATACAATAACCAAACACCCAAAAGAAGAATTTACATGGTAAACAGGGTATATTGTAGAGGGAAACTGCATTGGCAGGGATGTGGCAGTGATGTTTTGTAGTATAAATCATACATAGGAAGTCTTTGTTGTCTGCTTCTTTTAGGTTAAAGTGTTTGAGGCCAGTGTTTTAACTCTGTTCTATCCAGATGTTAATTTACTGCCGGCAAGTCACACACAGTGTCCACAGACATCAGACTTTATGGGTACTGTGTGTATCCATCTTCCTGCTAAGCCCCACTTCTTTCTTTTGCCCTCAATGTAGGGGGGATATGGAAGAATGAAGATGGGGTACTCTGGGAGTTGTAGTTTAGATATACCTGGAGGGCTGCAGGGTGGGTATCTCTGATATCCTAACATATTTTTTTATTCCAGTGTATATGTAAGTACATTTGTATCATCCTTTATGCCCTTCTCCTGTCCTGAACCTAATTGAATGTTTCTTTATGTCCTGAAACTAGCAGGATATTGTTATTGGTTTGTGCAATACTTTATAAGGAATTCTGTTCTGATCAGCATTGCCTTTTTGTAATGTACAGGGCTATCTCCAGTATTATGAGCTCTCGGACAATGACTTGGCCTTCATCAAACAGAGCAAGATGGATCCGGCTTCCTCTTAACCTAATTGACTCCCCGGGCCACGTTGACTTCTCTTCCGAGGTGACTGCCGCTCTCCGTGTACAGATGGTGCTCTGGTGGTTGTCGACTGTGTATCAGGTAAATTACTGGATCCTAATCCCCACGGATCATAAACAGTCATGTTTAAAGAGAACATTGGTACGCACTCAGGGTCGGACTGGCCCACATTCCATTTACCAGTGAAACAGGAAATTTTTAAAATGAGTTGCAGCGGCGAGGAAAGAATAAGAAATTATTAAGGAGTCTGAATATATATAAAAGCTTAAGGAATGAAGTGGGCCCCTTAATGCTCCCTGGTGGGCCCTTGCCATTGTCACCAACACCTCGGTCCAACACTGTACGGGCTAGGAATTTTGTTAGCAATAATTGTCATGTGTATTTGCTTGAAGCTCTGGTAGCTGTGATAGAAGAAACAGGTGAGCCAATACACTTTGTTACTGAGATTACGTAACCATTAAATTAATATGTTACTCCTGCAGTGTGCCCAGAGCACAGAATACTTCACAGTACACATTAATAACCCAATAGTAATTGACCAGAAATCCTACTTCCCAACATCCCTCTTTAAAGAGGATTGAATTAATGACCATAGCCATGTGTTCCTGTCCAGCTGGATCCAGTGCTTTTCACATTCTAAACTTCCTCTTGGTAAATTTGGACGAGCAGGGATTTCGTTTGAACCAGTACAGGTATTAGAAGGAATACGTATGGGCTATAGGATTTGGCTGTTATCATACATTACTTGGAATACCATGTGAAGCGTTACGGGTATGAGAAAGGAATACAGTATGGGCTATAGGATTTGGCTGTTATCATACTTCTTGGAATACCATGTGACCAGTACGGGTATTAGAAAGGAATACAGTATGGGCTATAGGATTTGGCTGTTTCATACATTACTTGGAATACCATGTGAGCGGTACGGGTAAGAAAAGAATACAGTATGGGCTATAGGATTTGGCTGTTTCATACATTACTTGGAATACCATGTGACCAGTACGGGTATGAGAAAGGAATACAGTGTGGGCTATAGGATTTGGCTGTTATCATACTTACTTGGAACCCATGTACCAGTACAGGTATTAGAAGGAATACATGGGGGGCTATGGATTTGGCTGTTATCATACTTTACTTGGAATACCATGTGACCAGTACAGGTATTAGAAAGGAATACAGTGGGGGCTATAGGATTTGGCTGTTATCATACATTACTTGGAATACCATGTGACCAGTACGGGTATTTAGAAAGGAATCAGTATGGGCTATAGGATTTGGCTGTTATCAACATTACTTGAATACCATGTGACCAGTAGGGTATTAGAAAGGAATCAGTATGGGCTATAGGATTTGGCTGTTATCATACATTACTTGGAATACCATGTGACCAGTACAGGTATTAGAAAGGAATACAGTGGGGGGGCTATAGGATTTGGCTGTTACATACATTACTTGGAATACCATGTGACCAGTACAGGTATTAGAAAGGAATACAGTAGGGCTATAGGATTTGGCTGTTATCATACATTACTTGGAATACCATGTGACCAGTACGGGTATTTAGAAAGGAATACAGTATGGGCTATAGGATTTGGCTGTTATCATACATTACTTGGAATACCATGTGACCAGTACAGGTATGAGAAAGGAATACATTATGGGCTATGGATTTGGCTGTTATCATACATTACTGGAATACCATGTGACCAGTAACGTGGTATTTAGGAAGGATACAGTATGGACTATAGATTCGGCTGTTATCATACATTACTTGGAATACTATATGACCGTACTGATAGGGAAAGAATACAGTATGGGCTATAGGATTTGACTGTTATCATACATTACTTGGAATATATAGACCGGTACTGATAGGAGAAAGGAATACAGTATGGCTATAGGATTCGGCTGTTATACATTACTTGGAATACCATGTACCGTACTGATAGGAGGAAGGAATACAGTATGGGCTATAGGATTCGACTTATCATACACTACTTACGTGGATTTAATAGTGTACAGCGTTCTTGTTCGTCTTGGCGCTTGTCTGTAAAGCGCGTCTCTCCTGCTCGGGCGGATGCTATGATGCCTGCTTTACACACCAAAGTCGGTCAGGTGGATTTCCCATGATCCACGTGAGCAATTACAGACATGTTCCTTTTTGGACTTTTTGTCCATGATCGCGCGGATCTGGTCTCGGTGAAGTTCACCTGTGCGAGAAGAAACCCCTTGCTTAGACCTGTCCTGTAGCAAATTACAGTAAAAACAGCCTGACAATTTCAATTACAACACTGGGAGAAATTATTTTTAAAGGCAGGAGGGTGGGGGTACCTATATACTTACCTGCTGGACTTAACACTAGGAAATCATTGCTGACAGTATAACAGTGTATCCGTATACTGCGCCATAAGTCAGTGCTGACAGTATAACAGTGTATCCGCATACTGCGCCATAAGAAGTCAGTGCTGACAGTATAACAGTGTATCCGCATACTGCGCCATAAGAAGTCAGTGCTGACAGTATAACAGTGTATCCGCATACTGCACCAAAGAAGTCAGTGCTGACAGTATAACAGTGTATCCATACTGCCCATAAAGTCAGTCTGACAGTATAACAGTGTATCCGCATACTGCGCCATAAAAGTCAGTGCTGACAGTATAACAGTGGATCCGCATACTGCACCATAAGTCTGCTGACAGTGTATCCGTAGACTGCGCCATAGGAAGTCATTACTGACAGTATCTGTAGACTGCGCCATAGGAAGTCATTGCCGACAGTGTATCCGTATACTGCGCCACAGGAAATCACTGCTGACAGTATTCATATACTGCGCCATAGGAAGTCACTTCTGACAGTGTGTTCGATACTGTGCCATAGGAAATCACTGCTGACGTATTCAAATACTACACCATAGGAAGTCACTGCTGACAGTGTGTTTGTATACTGCGCCATAGGAAGTCACTGCTGATAGTGTCCATATACTGCGCCATAGGAAGTCACTGCCAACAGTGCGTTCATATACTACGCCATAGGAAGTCACTGCTGACAGTATTCATATACTGCGCCATAGGAAGTCACTGCTGACAGTGTGTTCGTATACTACACCATAGGAAGTTACTGCTGACAGTATTCATATACTGCGCCATAGGAAGTCACATACAGCTGGTCAAATGGACCCAGATTTTTCAGTGTTATAAATAATCGGTACCCCTAGCAACCATATCAGGGGGGGGAATCACAAGATTCATTTGAACTCTCCCTTTTAATTTGACAGTGCGGACGTTAAATATTCAGTTTGTGTAGGAGACTTTAGAAACATTATTAATCTAAATATATAATAAAACCGTTACAATGAATGAATATTTTGCAAGGCACCGTCACCATAAACCTGCAATAGTAGAAGGTGAATGAACCGCGATAGACCTTAACAGGTAACTACAAGCGATTAATGTACAGTCACAGCTAACAGCCTGAGTTTGGATTATTAGGAGCAGCATGCATTGAGGATATATGTAACAGTATCTGTGCAAACACGTGGCAGCCAGCAGATCTGTACATATAAGGAGGGTGATCTAAGGAATAGGAGACTGTCCCTGTTCTGAGTCATCAGTAATTTTTAGTTACCAACATATGTTTTTTTCACAGTAACTGACTCGTTGCAGGTCTTGTTATATTTACTGGGGAAAGAAAGTTCTCCGCTCGTTCAATACTCTTTATACTCCGTAAAATCTAGTTTTACAACTGCATAAGACCCCATTCATTACCTACCACCTTAAAACCCACAATTCATTGCGTAGGATCTTTACAAGCTTTTTGGAAATATTTTTCCTGTAATGCTCATGTTATTTACAGAATCTACATCCCTGCACATTGTAGATGTCAACAGTGTATTAATTATTACAGTCTAAAACGTCACAACTAAATTAATTTAAATATTGTTAAATATCAGTAGTGTAGAGAAGGAAGAGGCTGTATATCTTCAAACATCAAAACTTATTAGAGCATCAAAGCCACACAGGAAGTGAGGGCACATCTGACACGTTTCTGGGACATTAATTCCCAAATATCGTGTTTATCCGGGAGCTCAGAATTATGGGTAGCATAGTCACCTAGAACCACGCTCAATTATGACAACTTTGGCTGATTCCCATGAACAGAACATAAATTAGAAAAATGGGGACAGAAGTTGTTTTACAACATTTTAATAAAAGTTCTTATCGTTAAAAATGGTGCTAATTTTGCTCAACCAATCAGATGTTAGCTTTCAAATGTTAAATAAGATCTGATTGGTTGGGGCAAAATTAGCACCATTTTTAATGATAGAACTTTTATTGAATCTCCCTGTGTTCACAAGTGGCCAAATAGAGGACATGGTCTCCATTCAGTTATAATACTCGAAAAGTAGCAAGAGTATTGGCACTTTTGTATGTACCTACATATGTTACATCTCAATCTACCACATTTGTACTTACCTTTAAATTTCATCCATGCATACCGTTTTTTCTAGATTGATTCATGAAAAGACGCAGTGATACCCACAAACTAATTTGGCGGGACAGTCAATATACAATATTTGGATTACATCCTATCATATCCATTGGAGAGGATCCTGTCTTAAAACGTGCCAGTGTTTCTTTAGCATTTTTTTAAAACCAAATAGTGATCATATGCAATAATCTAAGGTGGGGGATTTATTTGTTTACATCTTTGAAGTTAATAAGTCTGATCACAGGTGAGTGCAATAAACAGTATGATGGAAAACAAAACCTGTGTATAGAAGGATTTCAGAACATATCAATGCCACTAATGGAGGAGATCTAAATACTGCCATATCCATGCACCTCATGTGAAGATATGGGGAAGACACTTTTTCCAAATAATCGATGGGGTAATGAAAGGAAGATGATAGATTGATAGAAGGGGAACTGGTCTCCTACAAGTGGCCTTTATAAAAAGAGCATACTCCTACTTTAGGGATTGCACTTGCAATCCATTAGCGTTTGAGAATTGCAGTGCATGTCGGTGTGGGTGAACATTGCTGGCACTACGATTTGTATTTGTAGGGTGGGGCATCTTACACAGATCATGTGCTTGTCTTCTCAGACAGACAAGGAACTGTAACTTTACAAGCCCGTAACTTAAGATCCAGGGAAGCCAAAGGCATATTCCTAGGCTTGTTTAAAAGGTATAAGAGAGACCTTTAAAATATAGGGCACTTGTATAGAGACCACAGTTACCCTTTAATGATATTATATAATACAAGTGCTCATAAAGATATGTAAAATATAGTGTTGAGTGAGCCCGAGGGCTCATGGTTACACCTATAAAGGAAGGGGTGTTTCTATGTAACAATACTCATGATAAGGTGGCCACCAATGTTTTCTCCATTGTTTTTGATACATAGTTTTAATGGATACAATAAAGCCTTGACATTTTAGGAACCTGCTCCCTGTCTGTCCTCCAGTTTTCATATTTGAAGTTCTAATAAAGTTTTGATGAAGTGTTTGAAGATACGCTGCCTTCCTTCTCCCTGCGATTGACATGTGGAATCAGAATCCATGTTGTGATCGCACAGAATCCTTTGAGCCATTCTTCTTCTGCATCGAGTGCAACGAATGGCAAAACAAATTCAACCAAACTACAGGTGTATGTATAAAATGATGCTTGCCCCTGCCCTAAAAGCTTTCAGTAGTAACAAGTTGCAGTGCTGTACAAAATAAAAATAAACAATGAAGAGATAACAGTAAATGGTGAACAGGCGCCTATGTGGTAAGGCAGGTTTCTAGAAAAGTCTTTCGAACAGGCACATTGCTGGCAGTATCAAGAGTACGTGTTACATGATTAGGCAAATATGATATCAGGCAAGGCTGGGAATTCTCGGTATTGTGTAAATTTAAAGATATAGCAAAACACAAAAAACATGGAGCTATTTACCTATATATGGTTGTATGGAACATATTTATTTCAGTCTTACTGATGGTTATGTGCTGTATCATTGGCTATGCACTTCATTCTTTAACACTAACACAATAGCTAGGACACAGTAGAAAGTGTGATTGAGAATAACATTTCCAATAAGGACTATACTAGTTGCAAATTATGTCGGGACGCTTGAGAGTACATTTTATTACCGTCCCTTTAAATGCGTAACTGCATCCTAGCTCTCGGTGCCTCTATTATATAAGTGAATATATAAGTGAATGGTCAGCGATGATTAGTGGCCAGTAGTACAGTAGCTATACAATTCCATACATTGCAGTGCCTGACAGTAACATTTATTATAGAGATTGCAACACACACTTCAATGACCATTTAAATAAGACGTATATGGAAACATACATTACAGAACAGCTCACATAACAAGCAGACCTTACAGTAAAGATATGTATGACCCTAATGACAGGATTGATGTAGGAAATTACATAGCACTCAATATCACACTGACAGCTGTGCAGAAAACGCCCAGATAGTGTACATTATGGCCAGGGAAACAACACGTACTACAGGGAATGTTTAAATCACAGGTGAATATTAATTATATAGCAAACGAACATACACACAGAACATCCTTCTGTCTTAAATTATTGTGTGAGAGGGTAAATAAATAGGGGCACAGGGGAGTATATAACAGTGATACACAAGAACAGAGTCTATTCTAAATCGACTCTAATAGTAAATATCATTAAACCTTTAACAGAATAGATTTGACTGGTGCCAAATAAGGCCGGCCAGGTTAAATATGGTACACGTAAGGATGTAGGTACGACATTATGTATGACAGTGTGTGTGATATTATGTACTGTTTATTCAATTAGATCAACTGGACTTGAAATGTAGTTCTTGAAGACGTTTCGCTAGTCATCCGACTGGCTTTCTCAATTCAGATGACTTGTACAAGAATCTGTGGCAATTATGTACAAGTCATTCTGAATTGAGAAAGCCAGTCGGATGACTAGCGAAACGTCTTCAGAAACTACATTTCAAGTCCAGTTTGATCTAATTGAATACAACGATATACCATGACCTGGATAAATGAGAACCTTCACAAGTGATATTATGTATTTATACATGTATACATATATGTATGTATGACAGTATGTGTGTTCATGATGTATGGCACTGTATGTATGTATGACAGTATTGTGTTTCATGGATGTATGACATTATATGTATGCAGTATGTGTTGTGTATATGGATGTATGACACTATGTAAGTATATGGACATATATTGCAGTGATCCAGGTAGGGGAGGGACTTACTGTACATATGGTATTAGTGGGCATTGGGGGACCATCTATAATGGTTAAGGTGAATCATTGAATTCATTGTTATAGAGTCTAGATCAAGGGCATTGTCAATCTTGGCACTCTAGATATTCTGAACTACACTTCCCATCATTCCCTGCCAGTCAAGTTGTACCTAAGGTGACAGGGGGTGTAAGGCCAGGACTAGACACTGTACAGGGGGTTCCCACTGACTCCTCCCTTTCCGGCGGTATTGACGCAGCAAATTAGGGAGACCCAAGGGCCCCCCAAACACCCCCCTGTGCATTATGGATTGTCCTTCATTCTACCCCAGGGTCACGGAGAGATGAGAAGCGTTTGGTAAAATGGCCGCAACATCCGGAACCCCAACACGGGGAAGGGGGGGGGGGTGTCTGACTGTCACCCCATAAACCCGTCCACCTGCCCCAACCGGTTCACTAACGGGACCCGCTGACAGACCGAAGTCCCGGCCACCGGGCCAACATGGAACCGCCAGCAGACACTCACCATGGTGACGGATGTTTCCGGATTCCCCTCGCAGGCCCGGACTCAGGGAACCGCCTCGCTGATGGAGACGCGGGAGGAAGAAGGAGCCGTGACGTCAGTGACAGGGAGAAGGCCTGAGTGACAGGGCGGCAGTCACGTGGTGATGGCGGGAGGGGCGTATCCAAGGCAACTGGATGCAGGAGAAATGCTGCAGTGGGGGAAAGCTGAGCTGGGCAACGGTATGGTTGGAAAACTACAACTCCCAGCATTCCAAGTCTGCAGTTAAATCCTCTGGGAATACAATGGGAGTTGTAGTTTCTAGAACCGCATTTCCTAGCTGCCCTCTAGGGAATGCTGGAGTTGTAGTTTTCAAGCAGCATTTCCTAGCTGCCCTATAGGAAATGCTGGGAGTTGTAGTTTTCTAGAACTGCATTTCCTAGCTGCCCTCTAGGGTGCTGGGGGCTGTAGTTTTCAAACAGCATTTCCTAGCTGCCCTCTAGGGATGCTGGGAAATGTAGTTTTCAACAGCATTTCCTAGCTGCCCTCTAGGGAATACTGGGAGTTGTAGTTTTCTGCGCAGATACATAAGGCTGCTCGGATACATACGGTCTGCCCAATACATACGGTCTGTGCGGATACATGTGCAGATACATAAGGTCTGCGCGGATACATAAGTTCTGCGGCGATACATAAGTGTCTGCGCGGATACATAGTCTGCGCTGATACATAAGGTCGGCGCGGATACATAAGGTCGGCATGGATACATAGGTCGGCGGGATACATAAGGTCGCGCGGATACTAAGGTCTGCACGATACATATGGTCTGCATGGATACATAAGGTCTGCGCGGATACATGCGCAGATACACCAATACGGTCTGGCCGATACATAAGGTCTGCGCGATACATAAGGTCTGCGCGGATCCATAGGTCGCGCGGATCTAAGCGCGCGGATACATAAGGTCGGCACGGATACATAAGGTCTGCATGGATACATATGGTCTGCATGAATACATCGCGGATACATAAGGTCGCGCGGATACATAAGGTCGGCACGATACATAAGGTCCACGCGGATACATGCGCAGATAATAGGTCTGCGCGGATACATAAGTTCTGGCGCGATACATAAGGTCTGCCGGATACATGCGCAGATACATAAGGTCTGCGCGGATACATAAGTTCTGCGGCGATACTATGGTCTGCGCGGATCATGCGCAATACAAGGTCTGCGCGATACATAAGTTCTACTGCTTTCTGGATCTTAAAGGTTATGTCCACCCTTAAAAAACTTTTCCTGCAAAATTCCCCCTGTCCCCCCAGCCCCAACCGCTATGTTAATATTATTAGAAAATGCCCCAAACTTTACTTACCTCCCCTCTTGCCTCTGCCCGCTGCCAGGCCCTCTGCTTGCGAGTAAATGCAAGCAGAGGGGCGACCAGCAGTCGCGTCTGTGATGGCTGAGCGGCGCCAATCACGGACGCCTGCCGGGAGTTCGGTGCGGCGGAGGCAAGAGGGAAGGTAAGTAATGTTGCGGCATTTTCTAATAATATGAACATAGTGGTTGGGGCTGGGGGGAGAGGGGGAATCTTTGGTGACAAGGATTTACACTAGGGGGAGGGAATCCAAATCGGGAAGGAGAGGGAGGGGGAGAAGGGCTGCAGTACGCATGCCAAACTTCTCCCAGAGGCCAGATAGGAGGCAGAGTCCTATATGGACCTCTGCTATCCTCCTGGTGGGCAGTTTTTGGGACTTTGGGGGGGACTACAGGAAACCACATGGAGCTGGGATGTGAGGTAAGGATTAACTAGACTACATGATGGGGCCATAGTTGGGGGGTTATAGTTTTGGGGGTGGACATGCCCTTTAAGTTAGAGCTTTGTAAAGTTACACTTCTTTGTCTGTCGTTGACTGTTTGAGTCTGTGACAGCCACAGGATGTGCGGTGTAAGAAGCCCCACCCAATCAAAATCGATCTTTTCTGAAGCTAGTTCAGATCTGTAAAGGCCACCAAACACAGAATTAATATTTCGTCAATTCAATTGGAATATTAATGACATTTTTCTGTGTTTTCGATAGACCGGTCTATCAAAAAAACTGTGATTGGGCAAGGACGTAAATTATCTTCCGTAATTTTTATGCAGAAATCTACGAGAGAAAGCGGAGAAAGGTAAACAATTTCAGACTGTGTATTGCTAGCTTTACCATTCTCTTTCCTTTCCCTTTGGGCACCTTAGGAAGAAAGAAAATATTTACCGACTGTGTGGCAAGCTTTTAAAATGAGTGAGGGCTGGTGGGGCTTATTCAGCTGATGACGCTCTGTCCCATCATAAGCATGCTCAAGACAGACTTGGCAGCGAGCAGTGTACTGGTGATGTCACAGATCACAATATTAGCAATAACTATTAGCATTACACTGCTGTTACTTTGCTAAACTGTAGCTAAATCTGATCCGGGAGTCATTTTAAGTTAGGAGTGTGATCTTTTTAATAAAGGCCACCTGTATGGAGACCGCAGTTCCCCATTACAAGATGAATTAATGTACTAAACTATTTATGTATTTCCCATTGTAAGACTTTTTTGTATTTTGTTATTGTACAGCGCTGCATCCCCAAGTGGCGCTTTGTAAATAAATATACATCCATAAATATAGAAAAAGGTCCATATCAATGAATTATCTCCTGCCATAAGTTTGTTGCTTGCAATTTGCAAAATAGCCTTTAAAAGGGGAAGTTTTTGGGTAATTCAACAGCAGCTCTTTAGTGAATGCCACATCACTGGCTGGGCTATACACAAGCTAGCTAAAATTCAGTATTATTTCCCTTTATCCATGATTAGGATGGTTCAGAGTTTTCTCCAATGGAGAAAGGAATCCCTCTACTGTCCAAAATCAGCAACTGCACCCTACTCCTAAATTAGGATACGGGAAAAGGAATAAAAAACAACCTAGAAAGGCAAAGTTTAGGTCTAAACGTTAATTTGTCTTGAAAGGCATTTGGAAGAAGTGTATTTGTGCTGCAGGTTTTTAAAACTCAATCTTGCAGTGATAATGGAAGAGGACACTTTTTTTTTTTTTTTTACTATAGTTACTCTAGGTATGGGCCTGCACGGGAATAAAAAGATAGATCAAAAGGTGTGTGTGCCTGTGTCAGGTTAGGGTTAAAAAAACTTTCTTGATGATAGGTAATTTTTTTTTTTTTTACTATAGTTATCCTTTAAGTATAACTGCCACGGGAATAAAAAGATAGATCAAAAGGTGTGTGTCCCTGTGTCAGGTTAGGGGTAAAAAAATAGCCGTTTCAAGCGCTAGTTGAATGTGTGTATACGTTCACTTGCGCATCGTTTATGATCCGTCGGACCTCATCCTTAAATCAGACGTGTATACAGAGCTTGTTGTAAGGAGATGTTTTGCATTGTGGAATTTAGATGTGACTGTCATCATTAGGACTAACTACTATAAGCACCAATCACAGAATTTAAATCGACTTTACTAGTATCCTATAGAAAAAGTCCAGGCTTGCAGGAATCCTTTATTGAATATCAGACTTTTCTAAGAAGTTCACCTCTCCCTTTCTATTTGCCTAATTTCACATGGTCTTGTATTCACAGCTGTAGCTTGCAGGAAAGGAAGGACGTTCTGCAATTCACTGGCTAATTAAAAGAGAATAAAATACGTTTAGGTCTGTACCTCAATGTGTTTTGTAGCACCAGTGAGCTGGAACATTTTCTTTCTACCCGGGTTTACACTGGTCCTTTAGGCTTTTAAGCAAGTTTTTTTGGCCAAACTGACCTATATTTCTGTGTATCGGTTGGTCGGGCTGAAAAATCTGCCTGTTTTTGTCGACAACAATCGTTATTGGTTGCCCGGTTGGACGAACAGGCAATTGGACATGTTGGTAAATGAACACCAAACGTGCCTCCTATGGACCGCACAAAACGGCAAACTGTCGTCCAGGACAAAAGAAAAATTCCATGTGAACCCAGCCTTACATTTTCACATCAGCACTGCGTGGTGGGAACGTCACATGGTATTCCAAGTAATGTATGATAACAGCCAAATCCTATAGTCCACACAGTATTCCTTTCTCATACCCGTACTGGTCACGTGGTATTCCAAGAATGTTATCAGACTGGGTTTTCATTGTGTCCTTGGCATTCTGTATTTTCCGTTCTGTGGAATGGTATCTATTTACTAGTCTGTAACAAAGGTCTGTTTTACTGGTGTAAAGGGCCATGTTATTTTTTTTTTACCCCACTCCTTCCTCCCTAACTGGGCTACTAAAGGTCTTTACTTGGCTCTGCATACAATAACCAAACACCAAAAGAAGAAATTTACATGGTAAACAGGGTATATTGTAGAGGGAAACTGCATTGGCAGGGATGTGGCAGTGATGTTTTGTAGTATAAAATCAGTACATAGGAAAGTCTTTGTTGTTCTGCTTCTTTTAGGTTAAAGTGTTTGAGGCCAGTGTTTTAACTCTGTTCTATCCAGATGTTAATTTACTGCCGGCAAGTCACACACAGTGTCCAACAGACATCAGACTTTTATGGGTACTGTGTGTATCCATCTTCCTGTCTAAGCCCCACTTCTTTCTTTTGCCCTCAATGTAGGGGGGATATGGAAGAATGAAGATGGGGTACTCTGGGAGTTGTAGTTTAGATATACCTGGAGGGCTGCAGGGTGGGTATCTCTGATATCCTAACATATTTTTTTATTCCAGTGTATATGTAAGTACATTTGTATCATCCTTTATGCCCTTCTCCTGTCCTGAACCTAATTGAATGTTTCTTTATGTCCTGAAACTAGCAGGATATTGTTATTGGTTTGTGCAATACTTTATATTAAGGAATTCTGTTCTAGATCAGCATTGCCTTTTTGTAATGTACAGGGCTATCTCCATGTATTATGAGCTCTCGGACAATGACTTGGCCTTCATCAAACAGAGCAAAGATGGATCCGGCTTCCTCATTAACCTAATTGACTCCCCGGGCCACGTTGACTTCTCTTCCGAGGTGACTGCCGCTCTCCGTGTAACAGATGGTGCTCTGGTGGTTGTCGACTGTGTATCAGGTAAATTAACTGGATCCTAATCCCCACGGATCATAAACAGTCATGTTTAAAGAGACATTGGTACGCACTCAGGGTCGGACTGGCCCACATTCCATTTACCAGTGAAACAGGAAATTTTTAAAAAATGAGTTGCAGCGGCGAGGAAAGAATAAGAAATTATTAAGGAGTCTGAATATATATAAAAGCTTAAGGAATGAAGAGTGGGCCCCTTAATGCTCCCTGGTGGGCCCCTTGCCATTGTCACCAACACCTCGGTCCAACACTGTACGGGCTAGGAATTTTGTTAGCAATAATTGTCATGTGTATTTGCTTGAAGCTCTGGTAGCTGTGATAGAAGAACAAGGTGAGCCAATACACTTTGTTACTGAGATTACGTAACCATTAAATTAATATGTTACTCCTGCAGTGTGCCCAGAGCACAGAATACTTCACAGTACACATTAATAACCCAATAGTAATTGACCAGAAATCCTACTTCCCAACATCCCTCTTTAAAGAGGATTGAATTAATGACCATAGCCATGTGTTCCTGTCCAGCTGGATCCAGTGCTTTTCACATTCTAACATTCCTCTTGGTAAATGTGGACGAGCAGGGATTTCGTTTTAAGGACTGTACTGTCCAAGCTCTGCATTACCTAAGTCTGGAATCTATCCAATGGGAACAAGCACTTGGTGGGAACAGCAATGCTACAGTTGTCCTTCAACCATCCTGTATTATATGTTACCATCGCCTGTTCTTCCCTGTGTCAGGTGTGTGCGTACAGACTGAGACCGTTCTGCGCCAGGCAATCGCTGAGAGGATTAAACCAGTCCTGATGATGAATAAGATGGACAGAGCCCTCCTAGAGCTGCAGCTGGAGCCAGAGGAGCTGTATCTCACTTTCCAGCGCATTGTGGAGAACGTCAACGTGATCATCTCCACCTATGGCGAGGGAGAATCCGGGCCCATGGGTAATATCATGGTGAGTGTGTCAGTCTGTACACTGCTTTTACCTATGACAACCTGCAGGTGGTTAATAGGCAAACAGTGCATAGATGCTGGTAGTAGGGCAGAGCACAGAGAACCTTTTCCCTTTTATTATAAAATTGATGATAAACTATATCCTTTCTGAAACTAGGACCTTTAATCGCACCCCCTAGGACCTAGATAAAGCGTACTAGGCCTTGCACATTATTAGACTGTTGCTTCATGTGGGATTTATCGAACGATCATTATGCAGACAGGATGCTTGTCAGTAGCCGAGCAGTCTACTGTACCATGTGGGGGGGGGAACAACGCCCAACACAGACATTTAGTGATCTAACAGGAGATTGCTGCACAATCTCCACACACAACTTTATAATTATGTATCATGTGTAATGGTCCAGGGTACCCAAAGCTTGTCTAACCCAGTGGTGGTAATTCATCAGCCGTTAAGCTGCTGGACCACGGGTCACCTTGTAGCAGTCCATGCAGGTCTTGGCTTTACCTCTGGTAGATTTCCACATATTAAACTTGGGAGAATTAAAGACCAGATTCCTGGAAAGCGATTTATGTCTCAGCTGGTGGGTGATTTCAGAGACAGTAGCTACTGTTTAGAACATTAGTTAAATGGTTATTGATAATAGGAAGATTTAGCGCTAAACACCAATTAATGAAAGGAACACAATTGACTTGTGCCTCATTTTATTGTGGTTAGATCGATCCTGTCATCGGTACTGTTGGGTTTGGTTCTGGGCTGCATGGCTGGGCGTTTACCCTGAAGCAATTTGCAGAGATGTATGTTGCCAAATTTGCATCTAAAGGAGAAAAAGTGAAGTTGGCACCTGCCGAACGGGCAAAGAAAGTAGAAGATATGATGAAGAAACTATGGGGAGACAAGTGAGTAGTATGACATGTCCATCTGGTAATTCTCCCACCCTCTCTAAATGCAGGCAGTGAAAGTACCCAGGGTGAGGACTTGAAACACTTTCAGGGTTATTCAATAAAAGTTCTTATTGTTTAAAATGGTGCTAACTTTGCCCCAACCAATCAGATCCTATTTAACATTTGAAAGCTAACATCTGATTGGTTGGGGCAAAATTAGCTCAATTTTAAACAATAAGAACTTTTATTGAATAACCCTGTTTATCCTTACCCTGGGGTTACCTTTTAACTCATTCACTGCTGCATAGAGTTTAGGTGACTGACTTTCTTCCAGGTTGTGTCCAAAAACTAGCCAATGGGAACACACAAGAACATAACTTCTTAGGGGCCAAGGCCGGTAGGCATGACTAAGAAAGTCAGGTCTCCTAACTTCAATGCAGAGTCAAAAGGTAAACCTAGTGGGTGAGGACCTACAGTTTTATGTCCTCACTCTGGGTAATTTCATTTGGAGGGGTTGGTTGGAAAAGGACTTTAATTGTCCTTTCAATTTAAATAAGACAAGTAACATAGGAATGTTTGTCAACCCATGTGATTTTCTAGAGGGAGGAGCAGCTGGTCCCTGTCTTAAGGCTCCTACACACGTACAATGTTGTACCATATGCACGCAGCACGTGCACCCGGTCATTCGTCACCTGTGTGCATGTTGTGGGGTGTACGAAGCTTTAATGATGATTGTGAAAATCTTAACAATGACTTATTGTTCTTTAAGGTACTTTGACCCAGCGACCGGTAAATTCAGCAAGTCTGCCACCAGCGGTGATGGAAAAAAACTTCCTCGCACATTCAGCCAACTTATCCTCGACCCCATATTTAAGGTAGAAAAATAAATGTTGGAAAGAAAGATAAACATTTGAGCCTCCCTAATGTTTGTAGAGTAGTTTTTGTTTTCTTTCTAGTAAAGATGAACATAACATTAAAGGGCAAGGCCACCTTGGCTAAAATCCAAACTGTAGTATTTAGAATACTATACGTATGGTGCAAAAAAACGCTACAATCCGATTGTACAATCCAC
Organism: Hymenochirus boettgeri; assembly: GCA_019447015.1. Classification (NCBI taxonomy): domain Eukaryota; kingdom Metazoa; phylum Chordata; class Amphibia; order Anura; family Pipidae; genus Hymenochirus; species Hymenochirus boettgeri. The sequence continues at coordinate 401,678,353 of CM033469.1, read as the reverse complement.
AGGTCGTACGATTGGATTGCTGGTCAGCCAAAAATTTTTCAACTGGTCCGATGTGAAAATTATTGAAAGATCTTTCAACAATCTTCCATACACAGTTGTACTACATTGGGATATCCCGATATCATACGACCGGGATCTAAGCGTTTATGGCCACCATTAGGCTTAACCTGATCTGTTCACAATGTCCAGTTGCCCCTGGTTCTTCTCCCCATAACTGCCATGGATATGACAGTTGACATCACAGCCAGTGACTGAATGCTAGTCCCCTAGCTGCTTTCTTTGAGCATGCTCAAGCTCATAACCAGCTCACTAAATATGGCTCCATATTTACTCCTCCACAAGGCACCCAGGAGCATAGCAGGCATAAGCTAATGATTCTAGAATACTAGGATATTTCAGGGGCAGTTCTTTCTAAAAGAAGGCATTATGACATGTATTGTGCCTTAGAGAGAGAATTATGTAATTCCTTTATGACAATATCGTTCTCAAGTCCCCTCAAAGGAGACCATTATGTAAGATGTTTGTCCCTTTGGATTTGTAGATATTTGATGCCATTATGAACTTTAAGAAAGAAGAAACTGCCAAACTGATTGAAAAACTGGATATTAAACTAGATGTGGAGGACAGAGAAAAAGAGGGGAAACCTCTCCTTAAGGTAAGTTCAAACCCCCCTCCCCCTTGTTTCTTAGACGTACTGAATTGGGACAAGGTGTGCAGTTAGAGATGAACATCTGAATTCTGTGATGCACCCTACAGTCCGTCACACTGTAGTTGAGACAACTAGTGATGGTAAAAGAGACCCATCTGTCTATATTGGTTCAGTTTATTTCTGCTAAGTCCAGAACATAGTCAAGTATCCCCAAATCCCCATAGTCAAATGGGGCATTGAAATGATCATTTTAATGAATGTCTTTGGGCACATGTAAGTCCAGTATAACAACAGAACTGTAGTGGCATCTAAATCAATCCTACTGACATGGGGTAAAGACCCCATTTAAATCATTAGCTGTCTAAAGCTGGGTACACATGGGCAGATCCTTCCCCCATTGAGGGCCGCATGGTCAGGTGTGGTTTTTGGTCATGCCTGGTCACTGATTTGGAGCCACTGATCATTGATTCTGATGAATCCCTTCAATATTTCAGGCTGATCGACCGATACACTGGAATGTTGGTCGGCTGAATTATTGGATGGTGTGTACCCAGCTCAAGGCTACATTATGCTGAGCGTCCACCTTTAAGAAAACAATGCATGCAAACTTTTCCTTCTCAACATCTGGATTTGTCACAATGTAGCCCAAGACTAAGGCACATAGCCTTTTCATTTCTATATGTTACCAATAAAATAAGTCCTTGTTTTACAATAAATGTGTTTCAGGGCATCTGTTACAAGTTTCTAGCAAATTATTTTATTAATATTTATTATATTAATTATAAGACCACATTTTAGTCATTTTACTTTCCTCTTTTCTATGCATCATTTGCTTTGCAGCTTTACATTGTATTGATAGAGTTTATACCAGTGCCAATAGCATGTGGTTATGGGCAGTGCTTGGTTAGTGCGCTGTTGCAAGATTGGGCTATTTTCACATAAGCGGTGTTGACCATTCTTAAAATGTCTGGGCAACAAGAGAAAACTGCTACATGAGCGAAAACAGGCAACTCGTTTAACTACAATTAGCCCACACTCACGGAAACCTGCTTGAAAAGCGAGATCGAAATGTAGCGCGTTTCCATGCATTTGGGATGCAATTTTCCATGTTTTCTGTTACTGGAGCACAATAACTATGCCAATAAACAAATTTTGGAATCAAAAAATCTTTCTGTGTTTTTAATTAATTGAAAATCATTTATTGTATTAAACACTGTAGGGCTAATGCAATAGGAGGTGCAGAAGTTTGCTTGTGCTGTTAATTTGCACCAGCCAATCAGGTGTTAGCTTTTTACTGGGTTACTGCAGGTAAATAACATCCGATTGGTTGCTGCAGGTTATAGCGCAGGCAAACTTTTGTTCTGGGAAAGAATGGTGGAAAACTCATGTCCTAGAGTAAGATGGCTGGGGGTTAAACCCTGTTTATTGAGCTGATGCTGAACATTGGTGTATGTCTTTAAGTAGATACAATTTACTAAACTTTATCTTGCCTCTCTTTGAATGAAATCTGTTTTTAGGTGGACACGATGCACATTGGATCCACCACTTTGATTTTGCTTGGCTGGTTGCAGCTGTTTGCTATCTTAACCCTAACCTTGGATTTCTCCCATGTTTGTTTCTCTTCCCCCCTCTCTAGGAAGAGAGCAGTAGTAATTCTGTTAGTGGCAGGCAGAAAGCCATTTTATTTCAGGCTTGGGATCATGGGAGATGGTAGAAACATCGACGTAAGCAGAAGCCATCTTCCCACTACCTGCTATTCAAGATCCATATTCTCTGAAAGGTGTGGCCTTATTCAATTAGTGGGATACGATGGTGCGGGGGTCATGGCCTCATTTATGTCATACACGGCAGTAAATGCATTCTGGGGGGTGAAGTGCATTCTGTTTACCTGCAAACCTTCTAACACTTTAAGGGTTATTAAGCAGTGTTTATATTTAAACATTTAGTTCCATATTTATCCTTAAGAAGCTGTGTTTGAATGAACATTGAGTACAAAAAAACATGGCGGCTACTGTGTTAATTTTAATTTCGGGAAATCCCGGCAGCCTGTTGGTGGCTACTGTGGTTATTAGATATCAGAAAATCCCGGCAGCCTGTTGGTGGCTACTGTGGTTATTAGATATCAGGAAATCCCGGCAGCCTGTTAGTGGCTACTGTGGTTATTAGATATCAGAAATCCCGGCAGCCTGTTGTGGCTACTGTTGTATTAGATATCAGGAAAATCCCGGCAGCCTGTTGGTGGCTACTGTGGTTATTAGATATCAGGAAATCCGGCAGCCTGTTAGTGGCTACTGTGGTTATTAGATTCAGGAAAATCCCGGCAGCCTGTTAGTGGCTACTGTGGTTATTAGATATCAGGAAATCCGGCAGCCTGTAGTGGCTACTGTGGTTATAGATATCAGAAATCCCGGCAGCCTGTTAGTGGCTACTGTGGTTATTAGATATCAGGAAATCCCGGCAGCCTGTTAGTGGCTACTGTGGTTATTAGATATCAGGAAATCCCGCAGCCTGTTAGTGGCTACTGTGGTTATTAGATATCAGGAAATCCCGGCAGCCGTTAGTGGCTACTGTGGTTATTAGATATCAGAAATCCGGCAGCCTGTTAGTGGCTACTGTGGTTATTAGATATCAGGAAATCCCGGCAGCCTGTTAGTGGCTACTGTGGTTATTAGATATCAGGAAATCCCGGCAGCCTGTTAGTGGCTACTGTGGTTATTAGATATCAGCAAATCCCGGCAGCCTGTTGGTGGCTACTGTGTTGATCTTGTATCAGGAAATCCCGGAAACAAACCGAGATAAGAGGAGTACCGCACTCATATAATACTGAATATAGATAAAACCCTTTATTTTGAGGACAATATGTATCCACATAGGGGTACAAAAATAGGTGACAGACATAAAAGTAGAAATGGTTAAAACTTTAAAAGCATGTAACTCAAACGATGTACCCCTCTACATGAAGGTAAAAGTGACCAGTGCACAGAGCCCTAAACCCATCAGTCATAGATAGTCTCAGGTAATATAGTCCAGTACCCACTTATCTGTCAAAAGTGCTGCAGCATGTCAACACAATGTCAGGGGGTCCAGAGAGAGGGCCTGCAGAGGGGAGACCGATCAGCCAACCATTGAGACAACACCGGGTGACGCCAATGTAGACAGGAAATCCCGTCTACATTGGTATCTATTTTAATATTGCGATGAAATGCTGTGTATAACGCAGAGGTCATGACCCTCGAGAATCGTGCTGAGGTTTCCGTCAGGTTTGTCAGAATTTGTGGCTGACGAGCATTGATATCTGGATCATTGGATTAAATGTTTATTGCCTTGTATAAAAGAGCCATGGAAAAGTCTGATGCAAATGATAGAATTAAACTGAAATACAAGTTGGTTATATATAAGAATAGATTAATATATTCACGTACCCCAGTAAAAGTTGGTTGGCCATCTTATTAGCATACCCTTAAATTTCAGATCGACCGACTTTTCCCGCGGGTATCTGTTCGCAGTAGAATCTTGATGAGAAAAATGCTTTAAATTTTTGGGGCAACTTGTATTTCAGTTTTGCGGCCCAGTAAATAAATACAAGTTTTTGTTTGTATAATTAAAAAGTATATATTATATTTATATATTTATTTACTGAACTGGCTACTTTATACTGTTAATTCAAGGACCAGTCTCTTAAACCGAAAACATAGGTCCTCTCGCTAAGCATGCTGGGAGTGTTTAACACCCGTACTTAGATCGCAAGTAGCAAGTGATCTAAATACAATACTAACACCCAATAAAATACTGCCTGTGTAACTTTAAAGGGTCCACTGAAATAAACAACCTTCTTTTATAAGGTTCCTCAGATGAACAGCAGTTAATAGAGATTAGTCTTACCTCATGCTATTACTTTAGAACTTGCCACACACAGGGATTCCTCTGTTTCTCTCTTCTTGTCGCTACTATATTTCCATGTGTTAACATAGTAAAAATAAGGGGCATTGTGGTTTAGTCAGCAGGGAAAGCTCTGTGTCTATTTCTGCAAGTTCAGAGTGGCTGCATTCAGTTCTAATGTAAGGGAGGGAAGACTAAACTCTATTAGCTCCCATTCATCTGTAGAACCTAATAGTAGAAAGTTGTACCAGGCCAATTGTTTTTGACATTAGAAAGAAATCTAGGAGCCAGTCTGAGTAGCCTATGAATATGATGTTCCTTACACTTTAATAGAAATCCCTCTCAAATGTATTTTTCTTCTTCTTAACTTGTATAGTTTCTAACTTTTAACGTCTTCCTCCTACTTTCCTCCTCTTTCAAGCCGTTTTTCCTCTTTCTCCTTCCCGATCTATAACGGTATTTGTTACACAGGCAGTGATGCGCCGTTGGCTACCAGCAGGGGAAGCATTACTGCAGATGATCACAATCCACCTTCCTTCACCAGTAACGGCACAGAAGTACCGCTGTGAGCTTCTTTATGAGGGGCCTCCTGATGACGAAGCTGCGATGGGTAAGGACAGCGATTTAGATCAACTTGAAATAGACAAAGATTCCCATATTTATTTGTTTATTTCTTTTAGTATTGTTGAAAGGGATTTCCCATACTGCACATGGAATTTTAGGGTGAACTAGGAACCTGCAAATAAAGCCCCATTCTCTTCTCCTGTTATTTGTGCCATTTTAATTTTAAAGGAAGTGTATTTATAGACGCAATCTATATTTAGGTGTGAAAAACTGTGACCCCAAAGGACCACTCGTGATGTATATTTCCAAAATGGTGCCCACATCAGACAAGGGAAGATTTTATGCCTTTGGACGTGTCTTCTCTGGAATTGTATCGACGGGACAGAAAGTCCGTATAATGGGGCCTAATTATACTCCAGGAAAGAAGGAAGATTTGTATTTGAAGCCAATTCAGCGGTGAGTTAATGCACAGCTAGAAGACTTCCTGTCTGTAAGTGATGGCTAAACTGGAAAATAATGCGTGTGTGAGCAGTTTGGGGGTTACTATAAGCCAGTGGACACAGACAGTAGTGCAGTAAGTGCTAATTACATTAAAGGGAAACTGTGGTCTACAAACAAATTAGGGAAAAATAAAGGCCTGCTGTCTTAACTTTAAAGTGAGTCTTGGATCCTATCTGTAAACAGTGAGTTTACTGGAAAAAATACACTTCCTGCTTCCAGTAGCTTGATTGACAACACCTGCATGCTCTGCTCTTGATTGTGCTTACTGGAGGCCTAATGATGGGGAAGACGGGAAGCACAGACAACTGATCAGTAATGTCATCAGTGCTTGCCCCCCAGACTTCTGGATCTTTTTACTGGCTTTTTTTGGTTTCCAAGCATTTCGGTTTGTTTCTAAAAGATGGCCATAGAAGGATCACTATTATTTGCTGATCAAGGCCGCCAATATCGATCGTTAGAAATTTTCACCCATCCCTGCTAACTTTGTTGGCGTGCACCATACATGGAACAATAAATGTCCGATTCCCGGTATTGGACAATAATGTAACTGCATCTATGGCCACCATAAGGTTTACACAGGGAGATGAAGGCAAATACAGATTTTACAGACTTAAAAAACTTTTAAAAGATTAACAGTTGATGTGACAATGTCAACTATGCAGGTAAAGAAGTGTGCTGGTCACATAGATTCAAGTTGCTTAAAGCAGGAAGTCCAGCAATACAGTTATGAACAAAATTGTTGGCACCCCAGAAATTTTTCCAGAAAATCAAGTATTTCTCATAGAAAAGTATTGCAGTAACACATGTTTTGCTATAGACGTTTGTTCCCTTTGTGTGAACAAAAGAAAAAGGAAATTGGACATAATGTCACACAAAACTCCAAAAATGGGCTGGACAAAATTATTGGCAACCTTTAGTTTATATTTGTTTGCACACCCTTTGGAAATATAACTGAAATCAGTCGCTTCCTATAACCATCAATAATACATCTACAATTTTTTTCTGTACTATAACCATCAATAAGCTTACACCTCTCACCCAGAATGTTGGACCACTCTTGCTTTGCAAACTGCTCCAGGTCTCTTATTGGAAGGGTGCCTTTTCCCAACAGCAATTTTAAGATCTCTTTACAGGTGTTCAATGGGATTTAGAGCTGGACTCATTGCTGTCCACTTCATAACTCTCCAGCGTTTTGTTGCCATCCATTTCTGGGTGGTTAGTGACATGTTTAGGGTCCTGCTGGAAGACCCAAGATCTCGGGTGCAAACCCATCTTTCTGACACTGGGCACTACTGTGCGACCCAAAATCCTTTGGTAATCCTCAGATTTCATGATGCCTTGCACACAATCAAGGCACCCAATGCCAAAGGCAGCAAAACCTCATTGAACCTCCACCATAATTCACTGTAGGTACTGTGTTCTTTTCTTTGTAGGCCTCATTCCATTTTCGGTAAATATGATTTTCAGTAGTATGATGATGTTTACCAAAAACCTCTATCTTGGTCTGTCCACAAGACGTTTTCCCGGAAAGATTTTGAGTAAATTTCAGCAAACTGTAGTCTTGCTTTTTTATGTTTCTTTGTCGGCAGTGGGGTCCTCCTGGCTCCCCTGCCATATCGTTTCATTTTATTTAAATGCCGACGAATAGTTCGCGCCAACAATCATACTCCCTGAGCCTGCAGGACAGCTTGAATTTCTTTGGAACTTGTCCACCATCCGGACTATCCGGCATTGCAACCTTTCATCAGCTTTTCTCTTCCATTCACGCCCATGGTGATCAGCTACAGTACCATGGGTTGAACCTTCTTGATAATGTTGCTCACTGTGGGCACAAGAAAGTCTAGATCTCTGGAGATGGGTTTGTACTTTGAGAATGTTGATATTTTTCCACAATTTTGGTTCCCAAGTCCTCAGACAGTTCTCTTCTCCTCTATCTGTTGTCTATGCTTAGTGTGGCACACACAGACACACAACACAAGACTAAGTGAACTTCTCTCCTTTTTATCTGCCTTTAGGTGTGGTTTTTATATTGCCCACACCTGGTACAGACCCCATGTGAGTTTAAAGGAGCATCACATGCTTGGAACAATCTAATTTATCCACAATTTTGAAAGGATGCCAATAATTTTGTCCAGCCCATTTTATTTGTGTGTCACATCCAATTTTCTTCCTCCCTTTTTTGTTTTTGTTCCAATACACACAAAGGGGATAAATAGAAAACGTGTTACTGCAATACTTTTCTGTGAGAAATACTTGATTTTCTAGGGTGACAACAATTTCGTCCATGACTGTATGACCGACTTCACCTAAAGATGTGATCCAGGGCTCATTAAAGTAAACTTAAGCTTATTTAACCCAAGCTTGTTTGGAGACCACAGTTCCCCATTTAATGGGACATTCCTATACACAGAGTTCCCAGTGTGATTTTCCTTTTCAAATCCGTCCTCCAGGGAATGATATTCTAGATGTCGGACCAATAGATTTAGTTCAGTTTCTCTATTCACATAAGGAAATGGCAGTGTAGTAAGGAGATACTATTCGCCCCATCCCTTGTCAGAAGAGAGAGGAAATTGAATGTACTGCCATGCTAGTTATGTGTACATATATATTTAATAACCATTTTGTTTTTTGGCATTACCAGCACCATATTGATGATGGGTCGCTATGTTGAACCCATTGAGGATGTTCCTTGTGGAAACATTGTTGGTCTTGTAGGCGTTGATCAGTTCCTGGTAAAGACTGGCACAATCACCACCTTCGAGCATGCCCACAACATGAGAGTGATGAAATTCAGTGTTAGCCCTGTGGTACGAGTTGCAGTGGAAGCTAAAAACCCTGCCGATCTCCCGAAATTGGTGGAAGGGTTGAAACGTCTGGCAAAATCTGATCCTATGGTTCAGGTAACTAAAAATGGCAGTAGTTATGATATTGGTATGTGGGGCAGTCAGATTGTAGAACCCAGAGAACATAACGTCCTGGTCATGTAAACAGGATGTCATTAATAAGTAATAATACGTTCTATACATGCTGTTAGCTTGCAGCGTCCTGAGACCATGGCGTTACATAGTTACTGTGGGTGAAAAAAAGACAAGTCCATGAAGTACAAGCCCTCCATGCAAACCCCCCATAAAAGCTATCCAACATGCACACCTACATGGGCATTGAAGGATGGACCTCTGACAGTTCACCTAACCCAATAATAACACACGGACACTATATTTAGGTGGTGAAAACAGGCTGCAGCATTTGTTAACAAATTATCAACAAATAACTTCTTAACCTTTATACTGTAACTCAGTTAAAGGGGAACTGTGGTCTCCAAACAAGTTAAGTTTAAATGAAAGGCCAGTTTCCTACCTTTAAAACGAGCCATCAACCACCTCTCTACGTGCTCCACAGCCCAAGATATAAAGAAATTACTGACTAGAAAGTTAATGGGTGGGAGGGTGACATGTGACATTCCTCCTCCTGCTCCTCCACCATGCAGCCAGCAAGCATAGCCTTAGACTACAGTGACAGGACAGGAGACAGGAAGTCCCTCCCCCTCCCTGCTGTGTGAAGTAAAGATCCCCACAGAGAAGTAAGGGAATCTTTAGCTCTACTCTCTCACTATGTGATAACAGCCTTTTCAGGGAGAGTTCTCATCCTGTCCTCACTCTGTTCTCGCCCTGTTCTCACTCTGCCTGAAAAGGCTGTTTTCACACAGTTTTCTGTAGGGGGGGTCTGAGTGTCCCACAGCACCTGCGAGTGGGTGGGGCCAAGGCACGTGTGGGTGTGCGGGGCCAAAGAGGGCCTGCAAATGGAGGGGCCATGGAGTCCATGAGTGGGAGGGACCAGGGGAGGAGACACAGTGATTGGCAAAACCAATCACATGAACAAGGGATCACCATAGCACCCATGTCCCCTGCAGGCATGTCCACCCTCCTAAGAATCATTTTATCTGACTTAGTTCAGCCATACACCCTGTTGTTGTTTCTCTTCAACCTTTCAAAGATGTTTCCTAGCTCAGATATTCTACCGTACTTACAAAAACATGGCTCCTCTCTCCATCCTAGTAATGGGCGTCCGTCACGTCCGTGATGGTGACGTTACGGCCAATGGCTGTCGGCCTTTACAGAATAAGCCGTGCCAGCGAAGGATCAGGGGTTTGTAAGTAGAATAAGTGAACCTGGGAGCATCTTCAAAAGGTTTAAAGGTAAAAAAGTAAAACGAAAATGGGCTTTGTGTGGCTGAACAAAGAAGTTTTTTCTTAGGAGGTTGCTGGGTTGGTTTGAACTGCACCAAAATGTTTTTTTTTTATGTGGGATAGGAGAGGCCCATCTAAAATCTTGCTATGAGGCCCTGTGATTCCTAGCCACACCCCTGCATGTGGACACAGACACATACAATAATATTATTTAATGTGAATCTGTAAGATCTACAAGTGTTACAGGATGGGGTAGAACTGGCTGCGTTTATACTTTTTTTTCTTTTATCCAGTGTATTATTGAAGAATCAGGAGAGCATATCATAGCAGGTGCTGGTGAATTGCATTTAGAAATTTGCCTTAAAGATCTTGAAGAAGACCATGCCTGTATTCCTATCAAGGTAAGGAGCTGTGTTTATTTGTTACGCTGAATGGTACCACATTACTCTGGGCAGACTGGAGCATTCTTTAAATTGATGAAAGGAAAACCTACTGGAAGCTTCCCCAATGTACATTCAGAATTCCCTCTGTTTATTGTTTAACTAGTTATCACCCTGGGCAGTTCATGTGATTTAATATTTACTAGGGGCGTCCAATGTTTGTTCCTACTGCTATTGATCAATTAGAATTCCCAGGCAAAAACTGCAAATCTGCATTAGAGTTAGTTATGACATCGGTAATATGACATCATATTGTAGGCTCCTTTCTTTTTTTACGCTGTGATTGAGCCCTGGGCTAGGGTAAGGATAGGTGAATGTTTGGTTGTCTGGTTTGGAATAACAGTAACTTACTTGTTCAAATAATAAAATGTATAATATAACTGCAGAAATCGGACCCCGTCGTCTCGTACCGAGAAACCGTAAGTGAGGAATCCAATCAGCTTTGCTTGTCTAAATCTCCCAACAAGCACAACCGTCTGTACATGAAAGCAAGACCTTTCCCAGATGGCCTAGCTGAAGATGTCGACAAGGGAGATGTGAGTTCCCGACAGGAATTGAAGCAACGTGCCCGCTACTTAGCCGAGAAGTATGAATGGGATGTGGCAGAAGCCCGGAAGATTTGGTGCTTTGGTCCTGATGGAACTGGGCCTAATATTTTAGTTGATGTTACCAAAGGTGTCCAGTATCTGAATGAAATCAAGGACAGTGTTGTCGCTGGATTCCAGTGGGCCACCAAAGAGGTACAGTTAAAGGGCCAGGATTAAACAAAATGAGATGCCAATGTGGCCCCATTTTATTATAAGAAAGATTTCAGAACATTATAATTCTGTTTTGCAAACTGAAAACAATGAAGCATTAGTGGTTTGTAAAATGAAGTACACTAGGTGGTAAAAAGGATCATATGTATGTTACAATTTATTTATATAGCAATACTGGGCATCTTCCTCTGAATTTAAATTGCTGGTCCAGTCTAGTGCCTCCCCCACACCGAGTCCAGGACCTTGTTTCATATGCGCACATGATTAACATTGAGGTCATTCTGAAGAGATTATGACTGATCTGCCATGTTGTTTTATTTTAATAAATCTGTTCTCCAGTCTGGTACCCATTATAATGCTGTGAGCTCTATTTCTGCAGGGTGTCCTGTGTGAGGAGAACTTGAGAGGTGTGAGGTTTGATATCCATGATGTCACTCTGCATGCCGATGCCATCCACAGAGGAGGCGGGCAGATTATACCCACCGCAAGGAGAGTACTCTATGCCTCTGCCCTGACAGCTCAGCCTCGGCTCATGGAGCCCATCTATTTGGTAGAGATCCAGGTAAAATACTTCCACACATATTAACACATAGATATTTGTGCAGAATAGATACCCTTCAACCTCTTATAACTGTAACCTTGGTTGTTGTTGTGGTACTTTTGTTGACTCTTTTCTTGCCTATGGGTTCCTACAGTGCCCGGAGCAGGTGGTAGGCGGAATCTACGGTGTGCTAAACAGGAAGCGTGGTCACGTCTTTGAAGAATCCCAGGTTGCAGGAACTCCGATGTTTGTTGTCAAAGCTTATCTCCCCGTAAACGAGTCATTTGGTATGTGTCAGTGATGTGTACACCGAGATGGAACTGGTCCAGAGGCAGTTTTCATTAGTTTAATGCACATATAGAAACATTTATTTAACAATAAAACTTTATTTAAGGCATGGCCACCTCCCCAACCTAATTTTTTTCCCCCTTAAGGCTGGGTACACGCAAGGCTATTTTTCGGGCAAACCGACCAATATTTTTGTATGTTGGTCGGGACAAAAACCAGACAAAAAAAAATGCCCTGATCAGACATGTCTAAATCCCGGAAAATTGTGCAGTCTCCTATGGACCGCACAATTGGTCGCGGTCATTCGTACCGGCTGGACAATCACTTGTGGCAAACAGTCGGTCAGGATGAATAATTCGCCCATGTGTACCCAGCCTAAAGGTAAAAATCTTCCCTAAATGGCAAGTCTGTAATATATGTCCACTAAGTGCTATAAAGAAAGATTATCTTCCCTAGTGTTTGTGGGAGTCCTTGTCCTCTAAAAGATGTACAGACTTCATGGTTCAAAGAGCTCTTCACATGCCCAGAGGAGGAATAGCCATGTAGACACTGCAGTCATTGGCCTTGACAACATCCATTATGGTCATGACTGCTTGAGCCAGTAGATGTACAGAGCGAACAACTTTATTAATCCACTTGGTGGACGTGCGGTTAGACATGCACATTAACGAGTTGTCTAAGTTTGAGGGGGGGTGAGCCAACCATATGTATGTTGCTGTAACGAACTTCATTTTTTTTCACTGATTTAATGAAAACTTGCAGGTTATAGCATAAAAATCATGTACGTTCTCTACCTCCCTTGGCAGGTTTTACAGCGGATCTACGTTCCAACACTGGTGGCCAGGCATTCCCACAGTGTGTGTTTGACCACTGGCAAATTTTGCCTGGAGATCCCTTTGATCCGACCACCCGTCCCTGCGTAGTAGTTGGAGAAACGCGCAAGCGAAAAGGCCTTAAGGAGGGTATCCCGCCACTGGACAACTTCCTGGACAAGTTGTAACTTCCTGTCTTACTACAGGTCCTGTTCCTCATGCTTGTGATTTTACAGCAACATCGCATTTGTCATTGAACCAGGTTACAACCACATCACATCCCAGCACTTATCTCCATCAAGAAAAACACAGGATGATTTGATCACTAAAAAGGGGACTATCACTTTAAAAATAACCAATCCCCTCCCAAAGAATTGCCTCCAAAAAATTAAAATAAACAATGTCAATGTTACACATTTCAGGTTTAATTCTTCCTTTGCATGAAGATACCATTTGTGGTTTGGTATAGAAAGATTAATAGATCATCATTATTCCAAGTACTGCCTGTCAGCTGGCATCTCAGTGATTGGACAGCGTCACACTGGTGACTGGAGTTCTCACCGTATTGTAGTTATTTTATGGTGGTGCTTACTCTATATACCCTAGATATACTCTATATCTAAATAGATCGTTTCCCTATGTGGACAGATAGGAGCTCTTTGTTCTTTCTAATCTTGCTTTAGGGTAAAGATTTGCTTGAAATGACCATTTTCCCCATTGACAGTAGGCTCGAAGGCTGGGTACACATGGGCAGATTTTTCTGGCCAATCGACTGATACTTGTGTGTATTGGTCGGTCGGGACGAAAAATCTGCTGTGTTTTCCGGCGCGACTGCTGTCAGTACCGTTCGCTTGGATCGGACATGTTGGTAAATCAAGCCCAATCTATTGCCACAACAGTGTCATTTTCCTGGCTGAGCGTTCGCTAGTAGCAAACGCTTGGTCAGAACACATATTTGCGAGTGTACCCAGCCTAAAGCTTTCCCTGGGATTTTAGGATCCGATGGTTTGCACTTCATACATTAACTGGGTATCAATCCTGAAACATGGCTCTGGTAATACCGTCTGGTATTATAGCGAAGTAATATGGCACCTCCCATATTTAAACTCAAATGTCTACACCAGTTCTGTAATTTAATATAATTTATTTGTAAAAATACATCTATATTTATGTATATATACACATTTTATTTCTGGGCAGAAGAACATTCTATATACATGAACTGTGCAGGACATAAAACAAAACAGCTGGCCTGGGTATCCCAGGAATTAGTGCGATCTGTTCAATTCACAAAAAAATACAAACAGGAAAAAAAAAAACTCCGCCTCTTCAAAATCTCTCCTGCAAGTTTGAAATGAATTAGTGACGTTCGTGAGCGATTCCATCATGAACTAGGAGGCATCTGAATGTGCTGGAAGTCTCTTAGACTCATTCGTAAAATGTTCTCCTCGCTCACTGCCTCACGCGCGCTGCTTTCATGGTGGCTGCTTAAGGTCCTTTGTTTGCCAGGCATGCGGTTTGTTGACATTGCCGCGTTGAGACTATCCAAAAACATAGGGGGATAGTACTGCTTAAAATAAATGGTTATTATGAGAAAACAGACAAAAAGAGCCACAGGCAGGAAATAATCACATGACTAATGTAAAGTTCAACTTGTGGGCCAATGGAAATGGGAAACGGGTGTAGCTGTTAATGACTACACCCCCATGAACCTATCAGAAGTGGATGACCGGCTTTTCTGACTGCAACATTTTGATTGGATAGATGGGAGGTGAAACACTGCTAAATATACATTGGCCAGTCAAGTTAGAAGGTTCATCCAGGCATCTAATCTCTGGTAAACTGTAGGCCAATTAGATTTACTGTCCTTGGTACAAATAAAAATGTAAAGACAAAATATCCAAATGTTAAATAAGTTCAGAAGTCCATAATATTGGATTGTTGTCCTTTTATATTTATAAAGATCTTCCACCCTGAAATCTGCAGGGGCTCCATGATCTAACACCACCCAATAAAACCCTATTAAGAATAAAATGGGGAGATTAAAGGAACATACCTGAGAATCCACTGAAACAAGCGACAGGAAATCCAAACCTAGAGAGCGACAATGATATTTAGTTTTATCAAATGAAACTATTTTATTAAAGGAAACATTAAACAAGTGTTTACCGAAACTCCCGCTGGGGGGGGGGGGGGGAATTGCATATTAACAACGTCCCACCTCTTCCTTTAGCAGAAGGGAATTACAGTTTTACAGGTGGATACTGGGGAAACTACCACAGATACCAAGCTAACATACAGCTATTTACCATAAGAAATTAGGATTTTATTATAAAGCAAGTTCCGTTTTCCTATAACATTAGAACGTGCTGCTGGAACACATCCATTGATTGTGTATCGTTAATATGCAGAGTACTATCAAACAGAATGAGAAATACCTGGTAAGTCTGTAGGAATCCCAGAGATGGCTGGGAATGGATCTGTGTAACCGGCTACTGATGGATGAACAGAGTTCAGGTCTAATCCGGTTACTTTTCCAGCTCTTATGGTTGACGGCTGATATGTTAACACACTGAAAAAGAAACACCTGAGATGTCATCTAATGCTGTATATCACAAGTCATAAAGGGGTCCAGTAACACGAATGGAGTCATGGAACTCCATCTGTGTATTACACAGTAAGGGGAATGTTATCTCATATAATACATAAAAGCTTCTGTTTATTATATCGGGGAGCGGCAGTGTTACGGTGTCTATCATCCACCAGCTCCGAGATGTTGTGGAGAAGTGGAAGAGTCTTCCAGTGACAACCTGGGAAGCTCTAGTGAACTCCACGCGCATGGGCATTAAGGCAGTGCTGAAAAACGGAAAATCAAAATTACTTACCGAGATTTTCTTTTCCTGGTCTGAAAGACGGCAGTGGGAGTGAATGGTTAATTCCTCCCTCCGGATGAGTGACAGGCTTGTTCCCCAATAAAAAGGTCTGCTCCCCCTTACCTCCATGTCTTTGACGACTGTGTGTCCCGATTGTATCTCAATCTATATTTTTTGGGGGGGGAAAACCCCTTCCACTGCCGTCTTTCAGACCAGGAAAAGAAAATCTCGGTAAGTAATTTTGATTTTCCGTTTTCCCTGGTCCTCATCCGGCAGTGGAAGTGAATGGTTGATTTTAAAGTAGTTCATAATAAAAAAAAAGGGGAGGGGACACTGTTTAAACAAAGAAAAATTATTTATTCAACACTAGTAGCTGATTCTAATATTTTAGAACCAAACTCAGACTTTGCCTTATTCATAACATCCAACTTATAATGTTTTATAAAAGTTGTAGTGTTCGACCATGCTGCCGCATTACAGATGTCGTTGATTGATACTTTCGCTGAGAAAGCCCATGAAGTAGATACTGCCCTTGTTGAGTGTGCTGTCACTCTGTCAGGTTCACTTAACTCTGCCATTTTATATGCTTGTCTTATGGTCTTTGTAATCCATGCTGACAACGTCTGCTTCGAGGGTTGTAGTCCTTTTCTTTCCCCTTGAAATAACACTATTAGTGAATCAGACTTTCTGAACTCTTGAGTTCTCTGTAGATATTGTTTTATTGTTCTTCCTACATCTAGGGAGCATTCTGCTTCCGTTTGTTGTATATATGGTAGGACGATGTCTTGATTCATGTGAAATTGAGATATGACTTTCGGAATAAATTTTATGTCTGGTCTTAGTGTTACATTTTCTTCGCTAAAGACCAAGTATGGTGGAGAAGCTCTCAATGCATTTATTTCCGAAACTCTTCTGCCTGACGTTATTGCTATCAAAAACAGTGTTTTTAGTGTAAGGTTCTTTATAGTTATTGACTCTGATGATTCAAACGTCTTACTTTTCAGCATACTCAACACTGTAGGCAGATCCCATTGTGGGACTTGGTTTTTAACTGGCGGATTAATATGCTTAATTCCCTTGAAAAATCTTATCATTAGTGGGTCTGATGCCCAATTTTTGTTTAATACTGCTGACAATGCTGATACCTGTCTTTTTAGAGTTGATGAACTTAAGTTTTTTTGTAATCCTTCTTGTAGAAACTGTAAAAGTTGTTCAATTTGTACTGACTTTGGCTGTATGGTTTTTGTGTCACACCATAGTTGGAACTTCTCCCATGTTTTATAATAAGATTTTTTAGTTGAATCTTTCCTTGATGACATTAGGGTTTGTATCACTTCTGTGGATAATCCCCTTTTTCTCATGGGACTGACTTCAGTTTCCATGCCGTCAGTTTTAGTTTGTGTATTTCTGGGTGATTTACTTCTCCTTGAGTTAGCAGATGTGGTATTGTCGGCAACTTTATTGGTGGGTATTGGGCTATTGATTGTGCCCACGCAAACCATGGTCTCCTCAGCCACCAGGGTAGAATTATAATTATCTCTGCTCTGTCCTCCTCTATTTTCCTGAGAACCCTCTGTATCATCGGGATAGGAGGAAAAATGTACAACATCTGGTTCGACCAAGAAATCGAAAAAGCATTGGTCGCTACTGCCACCTTGTCTGGGAACCATGAACAATATTTCTGGAGTTTCGTATTGTGTCGGGTTGCCATGAGGTCGATCTCTGGTATCCCCCATATTTCTGTTATCTGGTTGAAGATAGACTGATTCAGACTCCATTCCCCTGGGTTGAGTTCGTGTCTGCTCAACCAGTCTGCTTCTTTGTTTTGTTCCCTGGGAATATGGATAGCCCGGATCTCTTTCAAGTACTTCTCTGCCCAGTTCAGGATTTCTGAAACTTGTTCCCAAAGATTCATACTCCTTGTTCCACCCTGTTTGTTTATGTAGCTTACCACAGCCATGTTGTCGGACTGAATTTGGACTGCTTGTCCTTGTATCGACAGCTTGAATGCTTTTATCGCTAAATACACCGATCTCATTTCTCTCTGGTTTTGATGTTTCATTCTCCATGTTTTGTCCCATACACCTTGTTTTGTTTGATGCTTGCATACTGCACCCCAACCCGTTGGGCTCGCATCCACAGTAATTGTGGTCCAAGAGAAAGTATAGATTTCTTTCGGGACAAAATTCTTGTTTTTCGTCCACCACTTCATCTTTTCCTTCAGTAATTGAGGAAGAAATATTATTTGTTGTGGATCCATTAGTGTGTTCCATTGTTTCAGTAATAATAATTGTAGGGGTCTGAGGTGTAACATTGACCACTTTACGGCTTCTGTGGTTGACACTAACTTCCCTAATATTTTTTGACATATCTGTGCCGTTGAACAGGGATATTTGATGAATTGTTTCATCTCTTTCTTTATCTCTTGCTTCTTGACAGTTGGTAGAGATATTTGTAATTTGACTGAATTTATCAACATTCCCAGAAACTGAATCTGTTGACTTGGTATGAGACAGGATTTTTCCTGATTTATCAGCCAACCCAGACGGTTTAAGCAAGAATTTATCTTCTTTAGGTTTCCTTGAAGTGTCGTTTGATTCTTTGCCTTGACTAGTATATCGTCTAGGTAGGCGTACACTTCCATTTTCTGTAATCTTAGGTGAGCTATTATTGGTGCTAGTGTCTTTGTAAACACTCTTGGAGATGAGGTTAGACCAAACGGTAAGCATTTGTATTGAAAGTGCTGACCTATTTTAATGAACCTGAGATACTTCCTGTGACTGTGTATGATTGGTATGTGGTGATATGCACTCTTCAGATCGATTTTTGCCATCCAATCTTGCTTGTGAATCTGTAATGTTATAGACTTGAGTGTCTCCATCTTGAACTTTGTTTTTCTTATGAAAGAGTTTAAGTATCTCAGATCCAATATTGCTCTGTAATCTCCTTCTTTCTTCCTGCGTAAAAAGAGAGGTGAATATATCCCCATTTTCTCTTCTCGCTTTGGAACTCTCTCTATTACTCCCTGTATTAGAAGGTCTTGTATAATGTTGTATAGTTGCTTTCTTGCTTGTACTTGTTTTTGGCACTGGTGATTCTATTACTTTCCCTTGAGGTTTTTGTATGAATTCTATACTGTAGCCCTTTGATAATGTTTGAACTACCCATGCATCGGCTTTGATCTTTTTCCATTCCGTCACAAACTGGTGTAACCTTCCTCCTAATTCGTGACGGTGCATTCTGTCATAATGCTCTTCCTCTTCCTCTGTTCGTTTTGGTGTCACGAAAAAGAGATTGTTCAGGCTTCCATGACTGTCTTTGCGTGTTTAATCTTCCTGGCCTATACTGTTTAGATTGCCTAAATGTCATATTGGCTGAAGTAGTTGGTATTTCTCTTCTATTTCTTTTGATTACTGGCAGAGCCTTTTTTGCCGAGTTCTTTTCTATAATGTCGTCCAGTGATGACCCAAACAGTAGGTCTCCTTCAAACGGAACTTTTGTTAGTCCCTGCTTTGACATATTATCTACTTTCCATTGCCTTAACCATAAGGCACGACGTGCAACTGTGGCTTGGCCCATTGCTTTTGAACTCAACTTTATAACATCTAAGGATGCTTCTGCTATAAAATCATTTGATATTTTAACGTCTTGTAACATTTTTGTCATCTCTTCTCTAGATACTCCTTCAGCTATAGCTTCTTTAAGTTCCTTTATCCAGAATCTACTTGCTCTAGCTAGCAGGTCTAATTGCTGCTCCTGAGGACAGATATGATCTTTTCATAGCTGCATCCTCCTTCCGCTCCATTGGGTCTCTCAATGATGTTCCATCCTCTGTAGCCAATGCCATTCTCCTTGTTGTCTTTGCCATAGCTGTATCAACCTTAGGGGCTTCGTCCCAAGATTTTGATTCCTCTTTAGGAAAGGGATACATTTTTTGAATATTTAATGGAATATTGAACCTCTTGTCTGGGTTTTGCCATTCGCTCTTTATTAATTCTGTTATATGTGAATGCACAAAAAATTTAGAAGATTTTTCCATTTGATCTCCAAACATAAGATCCTTTATTGGTTCTACAGTTTTATCCACTATATGTAGTGTTTCCTTCATCCTTGTAATCAGATAATCAATTGTATTCTGATTGACATCCTCTGCTGTAGCCTCATTTGCAGCTTCGTCTGGTGATACTTCCCCTTCAGATTCTTCCTCTGATCTGGGATTTTCTATTGGTATTGGCTTGTTAATGCCATATTCTTTAAACATATTTGTTACCTTTTCCATGGTAACCTCTGAGACTTTTGATATCATTGTCTCCATAGAAGAGTCCAATACAGCTTTCATGGCTGTGTGGATTTGCTCTTGTGTTACAGTTGAGGATGGATTAATGCATTCTCTGCATAACTTTTTCCCCAGTTCTGCACTCCTGTTGCAGAGAACACATTCTTTTGGTCTGGATTTACTTGTAGACTCCCTTCTTTCTGGAGATCTTAAACACAAACAGAAAAGTTTTATTAAGTTTCTGTTTTACTTCACCTTTAATCCAGCTCTCTCCTTAACGTTGCTCACCCCCTTGACCTTGATCTGTGTCTTTTTGATGAACTCATTGTTGAACACTGAAAGAGACATAATCAACCAAACACTTGTATAGGTTATGCCATTAAAACAATTACATTTTGTATACACAATGTCCTGTATGCTACTCACAGCATATAGGCAGAAAGACACCAAGGCAGCGTGATTCTGGTTGACTAACAGGATTACTGATGACAACCTGGAGTGAGCGATCAGCAGTACCAACCCTTCCTGGTTTTTTTAGATCAGCTGTACGCTCGCGTGCACTGCCGGCTTTTTAAATCTCCCGCGCGATGACGTCATCATCGCGCGCCGTTCGTACACACGCTTACTTCCGGATTCCTATTCCAGGATGCGGAAGTCCCGGTCCATGCTAGACCTTGCCGTTCCCTGCTATTACAGGGGGAGCGGCCTTCAGCTGAGAGAGAGAATTGCAGCTGGCATGTAAATTTTGAAGAGGGGGAGAGATACGATCCGTCACTACACAGGAGAAAAAGATATGGAGGTAAGGGGGAGGAGCAGACCTTTTTATTGGGGAACAAGCCTGTCACTCATCCGGAGGGAGGAATTAACCATTCACTCCCACTGCCGGATGAGGACCAGGGAAATAATGGTGTCCACACAAAATATTTACACTTTGCCCACAATTTGACCTTTTTTCACTTATGGGTTTACTCACTTTAGTTGAGTTATTTTGAGGGGGGACATTAAATTTACCTGTTATACAAGCTTTACATGGACAACATTCATTGTATAAGTGCCACATTATCAGTTTTGTCCCATGGAAAGATAAACTACTCACTATTGTGACTGTATATCATGTTATAATCAGTGCTTAGCTAGGTCATCAATGTCACATGACTCACTGAAACTTATGTATGACATTTTAAATTAGTGGCGAGTTATTTCCTGTAAGGATTTGTCACATCTTGGATTTCCTTGTACTTCCTTGTATATATTATTACAATAGGGGGTGGAAAGTTGTCTTTGTGAGGAAACCTTTTAATGGCCGCCTCCTGTGCCTCAGACATGTAGACACGCTCCTTCTTAGCAGGTGGTTCATCCTCGTCTGACGAACTTTCGATGGTCAGATCTATGACTTCTGCTTTCTTCTTCTTCTTTGTGGTCTCACCGGTCTCCATTTTGGTGCAAACTTTACTAATGACACCTGATCCTGCAAATAAAGGAAACAAAAGATGGGACCCTGAATGACACAGACACATTAAGTATATAGGACAGCAGGGCTTTTTTAGCCCGAACAGCTCATATTGGCAAACTTGTAACAGGCAGGATAGGACGTTTCAGGGTCACATGACCCTTTCTGAATGACACCTTTCAAAATAAAATAAAACCTGTCCCCGTAACTGCTGCTGAACTACAAGTTCAAAAATTCTCTAGGTTCTAAAAGTTGTACTGTACCAACAATTAAAGACTGCATGGTAGACATGATAAACAGTTTAACTGGTCAATGTAAAAGACTAGCGGGGAGATTCAATAACGCAGCAGCGTTAACTTACCTTAGCCCAATCCCGCGATACAATAACTGACGTAAACAAGATTACGTCAGTTATTGCATCGCGGGATCGGGATCGTTAGCACAGCGCTATTTCCAAAAACATTCGGACATGGCGCTGTGCTCAAAAATCCGTCCAAAACCCACGTTAACCCAAATTTTTTTAGGGTTAACGTGGGTTATAGACAGAAAAGGGGCATATTGAATCTCCCCCAATGTCTGGCCAAGGAGAAATGGCAATCAATCCAGATGGAGGAATCTTTATTGGCTTCATTCACTATAACAGGAGAGTGGCTGTGTAAGCCTGACATTTAATGAATGTTTACCCTAGCCAGGTTTAATAATAGAGAAATGGATATCTATAAATATACATCTGGTTCCTTAAAAAACTATCTAGCAAAAGGGTTTCTTTTACTGACAACGCCCACTGTTGGTGGTCAATGGAATTGACAATACAATGTGTCCATGAGAGGGGAGTAGTGTGAATAGACAACTTGGATTTATATAGCCAGTTTATTACCTTCTGGTTTGGTGACCCTTTAGATCATATCAATGGTAAACCTTTGCTTATACTGAAAGGTAAGTTTCATCCTTTGTTTCAGTAAAGGGTATGTACACTGAAAAATAACCTGACTGTAAGGTCAAGAATGATCAGTAATCACTGAGGCAGCACTGGGGAGAGAATTTCCCACAATGGAATTCACACACTATTATGTCACCACTCCAGCTACAGCAAAACTGCACACAGAAGAGTTTATGATAATAAGGCACTTGATTGACAGCTAAAATGTTTCAGATCAGATATCTAAAGAAATAGGAGACCGATCAACAACAAGAAAATGGTACAGTGATAGTTGGGAAGAAACTGAACTTTCCTTTCTAGCAAAATGTTTTATAGACCTCACACAGGTGTATCTTTGTTTAGAACGGCAAGTTATGTACTGGGAAATAAATGTATAAACACATTTTAGCCTAATGTTTCCTTTTGTGAATTTTAGGGTCATCTAGTGTTTTATTCAATGTGTGGCATATTGTATAATAACTATATGTGTTTGGTGTTACCATTTATACAGGCAATAAACAAGTCACCTAACCATAGAATAGTAAACAGAATCCCCTCTTTCAGTAAAATCCCAGTACTACAATGGCCGTATTTCGCGCCACTTCTACCTTCAATGTGAGAATACTGTATGGTGGGAGATGTCAGCGTATCCTTTTTAGGCCTCATCGGACACCAAGACCCGTCGGCTTGGAATTGGATCTCATCTACATCCGAGCACTGGCTAAGGATTTCCATAAAGAGCCTAAAGAGAATAAAGCACAGATAGTTTATGATATTCCCAGTTCTCGCTCATACACACACAATGTAAATATACATACAGATATTTGACAACAGGAAGTATCCAATGATGTAATGAAAAGTCCATAGATCCGATACTGGTTCTGAGGACAGGAAATGTTCAGCATGGAACCAGACAGAGGGACTGGAGGTAAACCATTGGCTGATGTAACCCCGAACTCACCCATCTAGTATAAGACTTTCGTAGCCGGCCTTTTTATCACACACCGGGCAGATCCACGTTGGTTTCTTCTCGTTCATCTGCAGGTACAGCGCCGCGTCAAAGCACTGCAGGTGGGAGCACGTGATGGCTCGACAAGGGATAGACAGCCTCATTTTACCAAGCTGTGAAACATTTACAGAATGAAGCACTTTATCCAAGACAAAACCACCTCTAGAAATCCCTACAGCGCCCCCATTGGGTACATAGCAAATAACACGTACTAACTATAAACGCTCTACTTACTGGGCACATAAGCGAGACCCGCAGGCTAGTGGTGGCAATTTCACTGTCTGGATCTGCCGTCAGTTTTTCCTTAACTGAAGAAAAAAAAAAAGAACAATTTGGATGTGACTACTAACTGGCCAACGCTAGTGACATTAAGGTGATGAGATCATCAGTTATTTCCCCTTATTCAATTGTTAACAGGCTCTGTACCTGAACCAATGTGGGTTTAAGCTAAAAAGAACCTGACTTAGCCCAGTGTTCTCCCCAGAATTTGTTTCCAGCCGTGTGGCATGAAAGTAGCTGGGTGGGGAAGGACGGGGAAATTTGGTGGCGGGGAAAATTAAATGTGCACAATTTTTACTAGTTAATTATTATTAATTATTTTCAATTACCTTTAAGGTTTGACACGCCCTTTAAACTCATGCAGTATAACTACATTGAAACAAATCCAGCCTTCTTTATATTCTAATGGGAATACTGATCAGCCTTGCTCATTATTATAGGTCAAAGATGTCTTACTTTCGTCCCACTAGATGTTTGAAAACTACAACTCCCAGCATTCCTTGGTTGCAGAATGCAGGAAGTTGTAGTTTTAAAACATCTGAAGGTAACTCGGATGTAACATGGCAGCACAAGCACATGTGACCCGCACACAGAGTACATTGCAGGTTTGCTGTGCCACCTTTTTGCGGCCTTGGGGATCTTGGAAAAGCTAGTTAACATGCTATAATAAGGGATCTTGACTAGGCAGGTTTGGTGGGAGTACTGGCCTATTGGCACACCTATTAAACCTACATCTACATTTTTTATTAAATCACTAGTCTTCTCTCAAAAAGTTTTTTCCAGCTGGGTGGCATGAAAAAGTAGCCGGGTGGGCCAAGGATCCTAGGGAGAACACTGTAAGCCATGGACAGCCTGATAGCTGTGAGTCATTTAACATGAATATCCTGTAAAAGGAGATTTTGTTTACTCACAGTAAAATCTCTTTCTCTGAAACCTTAGGGGACCCAGGCACAGCAGGGTTAAGTATTCCACCTCCAGGAGCAGACACTCCCCTTATATTCTGCAGCACCAGCAGCCCGATTCAGTTTTGTCCCAAAGATAAAGCGAAGGAGTTGCCATAAGAACATACAACTTTGTTAAATACACACTAACTTTATCTAAACTGATATAAGAACACACAGATAATCTATATAACTAGAATTTAACAACTTGGTAGTTATAACCCATAGGGAGGGTAATGCCTGGGTCCCCCTTCGGCTTCAGAGAAAAGATTTTACGGTGAGTAAACAAAATCTCCTTTTCTCTTTCAGCCTTGGGGGACCCAGACACAGCAGGGGACGTCCCAAAGTCCTGACAGTAAAGGGGGGGCAGAAGAATCTAATCCTCTGCTTCTTGCAGCTCAAGTCG
Organism: Hymenochirus boettgeri; assembly: GCA_019447015.1. Classification (NCBI taxonomy): domain Eukaryota; kingdom Metazoa; phylum Chordata; class Amphibia; order Anura; family Pipidae; genus Hymenochirus; species Hymenochirus boettgeri. The sequence continues at coordinate 401,653,582 of CM033469.1, read as the reverse complement.
ACCTACAGTCATCTCTGCTGAAGCAAACACATCCAACCTGTAGAACTTGATGAATGTGGAGATTGAAGACCAGGTGGCTGCTCTGCAAATCTAATCTATGGAGGCTCCCCGACGAGCTGCCTATGAAGTTCCCAGAGCCCTGGTAGAGTGAGCTGCAATCCACAAGGGAGGAGCAGTCCCAGCTTCAGTATAACATCTTGAGAGGACACTCCGAATCCATCTCGCCTGAGTCTGAGGTGACGCTCTGGAGCCTTTGCGAGGCCCCGTTAGGAGGATGAACAGCACCTTGGAAGAACAAAAAGATTCCGTTCTGGAGATGTAAATCCGGAGAGCTCTGGCTACGTCCAGTGAATGCAACCTCACTGACCAAGGATATAGAGATGGGACGACGATTTCCTGACTTAGGTGAAAGGAGGAAACGACTTTAGGTAGAAGTGGAAGGAGAGACAGGATGGTTCTACCGACAGAGCTGCCAGCTCCGACACCCTGCGTATTGGAAATGGCTAAGAGGAAAATCGTTTTCCAAGAGAGGAGAGATAGAGCTACCGACTTTAGAGGTTCAAAGGGTGGTCCCTGTAGAACTTGAAGAACCAGGGGAAGATCCCATGGTTGTACAGACTTTCTGCATAGAGGACGTAAGAAGGTTTGGACATCTTTCCGTGATGCCAATCGCCGGTGAAAGAAAATTGACAGAGCTGCAATCTGAACCTTCAAGGCACTGAGCGACTGTCCCTTATCCAACCCTGCCTGTAGAAAACGTAGCAGTCTAGATAGGACAAATTTCCTAGAGGAAAGACCCCTGGAAGAGGTCCAATGTATGCATCTCTGCCATATTCGGTGGTAGACTTTTGGGGACGACAATTTGCGTGCGGTCATCATGGTGGGAATGACTGATGAGGGAATGTCTCTCTTCCTCAGAATGGAGGATTCAATAGCCACGCCATCAAATTTAGTCTTTGAAGATCTGGGTGGAGGAATGGACCCTGAGAAAGAAGGTCTGGACGGAGGGGTAGGGGCCATGGTTCGTCCCGTGAGATTCTTAGGAGATCTCGGCCACCTGGGAGCTATGAATATAGTTGTGGTCCCTTCCAACTTGATCTTTTTCAGTACGCGCGGAATCATTGCTATTGGAGGGAAGGCATACACTAACTGAAACCGCCATGGAACTACCAGTGCATCTATGAGGTGTGCCAGAGGATCTCGCGTTCTCGGACAAAAGAGGGGAACCTTGCCGTTGAGACGTGATGCCATGATGTCTATTTCCGGAGTTCCCCACCGACGAGTCAGGAAATCCGCTTCCATGTTCAGAATCCCCGGCACGAAAACCGCAGAGATCGCCGGAACATAGTGTTCTGCCCAGGACAGAATGCGGTGGGCTTCTTCCATGGCCATGTCGCTCCGAGTGCCCCCCTGGTGGTTGATGTATGCCACCGCTGTAGCATTGTCTGACTGGATTCTGACAAAGCTGTTTGTCAGTTGTTCTGTCCAGTGCGAAAGGGACAGGTATATGGCCCGTAGTTCCAGAATGTTTTTCGGAAGAAGGGACTCTTGCGTTGACCAGATGCCTTGCGTTGTGACGGGACCGTACACCGCCCCCCATCCTGACAGACTTGCGTCTGTGGAAATCACCGTGTTCCCTTTCTGGAGACTGTGGTCTTGTGTCCACCATACCAGGGACCTCTGGATTGGGTGTGGTAAGGGTATCATGGAGTCCAGAGATCTGTTCCAAACCGTCAACATGTGGCGTTGAAGCAGGCGCAGATGGAACATGGCATATGGGACTGCTTGGATGGCTGATACCATTTTCCCTACTAACCGCATGGCTTTACGGATTGAGATCCGCGGTTTTGCAAGAGTATGGCGGGCTAGTAGTTTGGGGGCTTGGATCTTCTCGGAAGGAAGGAGAATTTGTTGTTGGGAAGTGTCGAACAACATACCCAAAAATGTCATGTGGGAACTGGGAATGAATGATGACTTGCGAGGGTTGATAATCCAACAGTTAAGGTTTGAGCGCAAGTTTTAGGGTTTTGAGGCTAGGGCGATGGATGATGCTTTGATCAGTAGATCGTCTAAGTAGGGAAGGATGAAAATACCTTGCAGGCAAATAAAGGCTGCCTGACAAGCCATCACCTTGGTGAAGCCCCGAGGCCGAAGTGTAGGGCCGTGAACTGATAGTGACACTTTCCCACTGCGAATCTCAGGAAGCGATGGTGGCCCTGCCAAATGGGAACATGTAGATAGACGTCCTGTATGTCGAGTGACGCCAAGAAATTTCCCAGCTCTATGGCCAGAATGACTGAACGTAAGGATTCCATCTTGAAATGGATCTTCCTGACATACACGTTTAGCTCTTTGAGGTCTAAGACCAAGCGGAAAGTTCCATCTTTTTTGGGAACTAGAAAGATAGGAAGAAGTTTGAGTAGAAACCTGTGGAAAGTAGGTACCGGAACTATTACTTTGGACCGTAATAGTAGGACTATTGCTTGGTTTAGGGCTTGCGCTCTGGGCAGGTTGGACGGGAAGAAACGTCTTGGGGGACGAGAAATGAACTCTATTCGATATCCTTGAGAGATAACGTCCAGAGTCCAGGAGTCTGTGGAAGGGTGGTACCACGCTTCCCGAAAAAAGTTTAGCCATCCTCCCACCCAAGATGAGGGGGTATAGTCATGCCGACTTTGGTTTTCCGCCGGTAGGGCGAAAGCATCCCCTCCTATTGGACCACGGTCTGGAAGACATTTGTCTTCTTGGAGGGGCCTGGACTGATTGCTCTGCAGGAGTTCTTGGGGCGGAGCGGAAGGGGCGAAAGGAAGGGTGCCTATGAGATGTAGGTAACCTACGGGGTCTGTTTTGGGGAAGAAAGGAACTTTTTCCCCCTTTGCTTGAGAGATAATTTTTTCTAGTTTGGGTCCAAACAGCTGTTCACCTGAAAAGGGAAGACTAGTTAGGGCCTTTTTAGATGCCGCATCGGCTGCCCAGGCTTTCAACCTTAAGACCCTTTGTGTCGCCGTTACTGAGGCGGAAGCCCGAGCGATTAGCGGGCTGGATTCTAAGGCTGCGTCTCCAATATAAACCGCAGCATCTAATAAATCCTGGATTATATCTAATAGGTGGGATTTTGTTGGGTCGGAGATCTTGGTATAATTCATTGAGCCATACCTCCATAGCTTTTGCCATCCAAGCGGAGGCAAAGGTGGGTCTTAGAGCAGACCCTGAGGCTGCAAAGGATGGTTTTAGTAGCGCCTCAATGCGGCGATCATTTGGGTCTTTAAAGGTCGGCGCTTCCGCAAGGGGCATGGTGGTGGCTCGAGAGTCGAGCCACTGGGGGGTCAACTATGGGATGGGAGGCCCATCGATCTATGTCTGCCTTGGGGAAGGGGAACATAGTGTTAAAGAGCCGGGGCTGACGGGGTCGGCGCTCTGGTTCAGACCATTCTAGTAGGACAACTTTGTCTAACTGTTCGTAGGAGGGAAATTGAACCAAGGCTTTTTTTAACTCTAGAGAAGAGTGTTTTGGAAGGGTCCGCTTGGGATTCTGAGCCCTGAATGGACTGACCTTATGATCGAATCTACAGCTTCCGCAGTAAAGGTAGATTGTGACTCATGTTCGGGAGGGTCGTATTCAATTTCCCCTTCCTCTGTGATCTCATCGTCCCCTTGAGGAGAATCCTCAGTTAAACATGATGTAATAGGTTCCTGCGGCCTTGCAGGTCTGGAATCTCTGTTTGTAGTCACCAGCTGTCTGGATTGTAGGACCTGTGAAATGGAAGCAGACAGGGAGGAAGGACATAGAGGCGGCTAATGACTTAGCCCAAGCTGGTTCCTGCTTCTGAGGAGCTGAATTCTGAGTACCCTCTGGTAAACGTTTTAAAGAATCTAACGATTCCCTAATGGCTCTTGCCCATTCTGGCTCTTGACCGACTGTGGACCAGATTGGCCTGCAGGCAGTTTTGATTGGCAGGTCGCACATACATATGATACTGCGACCGGAGGTTGTTTATTCCCCTTCTGACGGGACAGGAGCGACCCCTTGCTGGCCATAATAGAAGAGAAAAGGCATAAAAAATATCACAAGTATATAATATATCTATATACCTAGACTACAATTGCTGTAGAAAGTACTATGGAGAGAGATAGAAAAGGAAAACCCACCCCAGAGCTATCCCAACAACTTAACCATTAGTCTGCCTAAGTTAATCAAAATATGGTCAGAAGCAGTGGCTGTAGAACTACAGAATAGGCAGGGAGAGAAGCTGGCCAGGAAGAAGCTTTAGAATGGCCACGAGTGGTGGAGTGCTGGAGAGCCGATCACCTTGTAGGCAGTTAGCAGGACAGCAGGCGTGGGAACCGGAAGTCCCGCCCCCGCGAGTAAGGAGAAGTTGCGCTAAAGGAAAAAAGGCGCAAGATGGCCAGGGGAAGATGCTCCCCCCACCCCCCGGAGGACTCCCAGGCCTTACCTTAAGATAGAGGTCTACCTAATGCCGGTTCCGGTAGAGGCAGTCTCTGGAGCGATGCAACAGAGCGTTTTGGGGCTGTTAGATCCAGTGCCATCAGAGAGCCTTAAGGAAACAAGTGAAGTGCCCCTCTTTCCTGCAGAGGGCTCAGCAGATAGTGGAAAGCACATCAGAGGAGGGGGAGCTGCCCTGGTCTGTGTGTCCAGTTGCTGTGGGAAGGGCTGTTCCATGGAGGTAATGAAAAAAACCTTTCCCCCGGTTTTATCCAACAGACAGCCAGGTCTGTGTGGATGAGGGGGGAAAGGCTGAAGGGGGTTACCTCCCAGCTGTTCCTAGGTTATCTTGCTAGTAGAGGTAGTAGTCCCAACTCCTGAGCGGATACCTGAAAAACTGAAGCAGGCTGCTGGTGCTGCAGAATATAAGGTAAGGGGAGGAGCACCAGAGCCTATGCAAAACTTCAATTACTCAAGTGTCCGCTCCTGGAGGTGGAATACTTAACCCTGCTGTGCCTGGGTCCCCCAAGGCTGAAAGAGAAATTATATTCTTATAAACACTGCTTAATGATGTCCTCCTATATTTGTTCTTGGCTCTGCCCTGTGTCCCATTTTCTAATATAGCAAAAAATAAACCTTCCTAGTTTAAAACAAGTCACATTGCAGTTCCCCCTGTATGAAGCCAATTTTACACATCTCCCCTCAGATTTCTGGGACCCCGAAAATACGTACTCAGGGCCCTTGAGTGGTCTGGATTCCTAATGCCTTTCATCTTCAGTTTCTGGAGCAGCACTGCAGACGTCAGCTGCCGTACCAGGTACACAGACATGGAGTAACACTAGAGACAAATAGCAGAATGAAAATGATTTATGGAGAGTTGACATAATAGATAATGTGGATATTTACATTGATTTATCCATATACAAAAACCCTCCCCAAGAGTCATTCACCTTAAAGGGAATCTAAAGGCGTTATTGTTTTTACATCATATTTCCCTGGTCTGTAGCAAGGCAGTGAGATCTTATAGGTTAATCCCCCTTGTGATGTCATCTGACAGGCCACTCCCCAAGCTAATAAATTGTTCCCTGGCCCTCCTACCGGTGTCTCCTTTCCTCTTGTCCTCACGTCAGGCTGCTGCTCATTCCTCCTCCACTAGAGGGTTAGGCTCTCTCTCCTCAAGTCTGTACCACACGCGCATCTCCCGACGGAAGTCTTGCGAGAGTGTGTGACATCACGATCATTGCGACTTCCAAATTCTGTTCAAAAACATGGCGGCTAAGCGTTTTTTGCCTGCCTAATGCACATAAAAGCGTTCCTGGCACCAGGAGTCTCCCTTCCAAGCCTGAAATCGGCGGTTTTTGTTGCTGTGCAAGCCTGCTCTGTCTTGCCTTCACTGTGAGCACTTTTTCGTCTGTGGTGCCAGATGTTTAGATTGCTTACTTTGTAACTCAATTTAATTGTAAGCTCGTGTTTAACATTTATTAGTGCTCGCTTACATGAGTTCTCACGGAAGACACAGATCCTCTTCAAAAGGGTGAGCAGCATAATTGTCTCAGATCAATTATACTTACCTTTTACTAATTTTCTACACAGATCATCCAGAAGAGAAAGAGATGATGACCATAACTTTTATGCTAAGGAGTATAGACCCGAGTGTGCAACTTGTGACAATGCAGCAATCAGGGGCTAAAAGCTATGTGGAGCCAGCTTATCTTTACAGGAGAGGCCTTTAACTTCATCAGACCAAATTCTGTCATCTGTCAAGAGTTTGATCGATTCCTCCCTCAAGGATTTCTCTAGATCCATGCCTAATCAGGTTTCAGATATGATCCGGTCAGCTATTCCTACAGCAGGTCAGCGACTTTCGGCCTGACCCGTTTCAAGCTGCTTCAGATCAGGAGGAGCCAGGAGAGTTTTTAGAAGGTGACTTGGGTCCTATTCCATCAGTCATGCCCTGAGTCATCTTTTACCCATGAAGTGTTGGGTGACTTAATCTCCAAAATGAGGAAGACGTCGTTGATTTCCGAACCAGAGATGCCAGCTCACACCAATTTGATGTTTTCCAAGAAACCTTGTTCATGAGCGCATCAAAGATACCGTATAATTAAAGAAAGAATGGGATTCTGAAAAGACACTCTGCTTCTCAAAATTTTAACAATACTTACCCAATCAAACAGGTTGACCCTTGTTTCTGGGACAATCCACCAAAAAGAGATGCGCCTATTATCAAGGCAGCAAGATTCTCTTCCTTGGCAACAAGAAGATTCTGTGGTTCTTAAAGATCTGATGGGTAAAAGGGAGGAACCACTGCTGAAAAGAATCTACCGTATCATATATCAGGGGCATCCCTGAGACCCCCTATTGCAATAACCAACTTTGCAAGGTCTGGATTCAAGAATTGAAAGAGGCTATCAAGAAGGGTTCCCCTAAAGATGAACTTCTGTCTATGATCAAAGATGTGAAACTTTCAAATGAATTTGTTGCAGAGGCATTGATGGATTCTATCAAGCTGGCAGCAAAAAACACAAGTGCCTCAGTTGTAGCTAGGAGATCCATTTGGCTTAGACAATGGAGGGCTGATAATTCTAAGCAAGGCTTATCCTCACACCCTCCTGAGGTCGATCTTTTATTTGGCAGCAAACTAGAAGAGTTGATCGAGAGAAATTCCTCAAAGAAAAGCCTTCCTCTTTCAAGACCTCAGAGGGCTGTTTTTCAGGCATCATCAGCTTTCACCTTTAAGGATGGGAAACAGTATAGGGAGACCTTTTGCTCAGGGGGGATCACGCCGTTCCAACCACCCTCAGTCCTTTCGTGGCAGGGGAGCCAGTACCAGATCGCTTCCTTCATGACGGTCAGGAAGCCCATCTACTGAAAGTGGGAGGCAGACTTTCCAGTTTCCACAACACATGGGCTCAAACGACTCAGGACTCTTGGGTCCTACAGACCATCAAGCACGGTTACCGACTAGAATTTTTCTCTCTTCCCCCTCAAGACAGGGTTATTCGGTCGAGGGTTCCCAAGTGCCAGCAAAACCTTCCACTCCGTTCTGTGTTCTTTGATTCACAACATCATAGAACAAGTTCCTGTTTCCCAAAGTGGGAAAGGCGTTTATTCTCCCCTCTTTTTTAAAATAAAGAAGTCAGGAGACATCAGACCCATTCAAAATTTAAAATCTCAATCATTTTCTGCAAGTAAAAAAGGTTTCATATGGAAACACTTCAATCTGTCACCATTCAGCTGGACAGACAAGATTGGATGTCGAAGATAGACATCAAAGATGCCTATTTGCATGTGCCAATCCATCAGAACCACCGCAGATTTCTTCGATTCTGCGTGGGCGAATTCCATTACCAATACAAAGCTCTTCCATTTGGTCTGGCGACTGCTCCAAGATGGTTTTCCAAGGTTCTGGTTCCCCTTATTGCACATCTTCGAATGCAGAAGGTCGAGGTATATGAATAACTGGATGACATCCTAATAAAAGCAAAGTCTCAGTCCCTGCTCAAGAGTCACATTGTCCATACCCTGACTTGCCTAGCCCATCATGGATGGGTGGATCAACAAAGAAAAATCGTCTCTTCCATTTCAGGTCAGTTCCTGGGGAACGAGATAAATACTCTTTCCATGTCTGTCTCTCTCCCTGAGGCTTGCAGAGAGGACATCATGATAAAATTAGAGAAATTCATTGCACTTCCAGCGTCAACTGCTTGGATGTGTCAACATATCCTGGGTAAGTTAATCTCTACATTAGACTCGGTAAAATGGGCCATGGTTCACAGACGCCCACTGCAGATATCTTTTTTGGATCAGTACTCTCTGGAGAGAAATTCAAACCAACTTATCCTCACCTCTCCAGTCAGAGCAGATCTGGAATGGTGGTCAGTGAAGAACAATTTCAGACCAGTACCATTGGAAACGCCTTCATGGGAAGTCCTTACCACGAATGCGAGCCCTATTGGCTGGGGAGCCACTTTAGGGAATCTTATGGTCCAATGTATGTGGCCAGCGAAATCGTTATTGACCTCTCAGAATCAGAGGGAGATGACTGAAGTACTCCTGGCACTCAAGCACTTTCAACATCAACTGTCAGGAAAGTCAGTTCAAGTGAATTCAGACAATGCAACAACAGTTGCTTATATTAACAAAAAAGGGGGCACTCGAAGTCGCCATCTTTGGCTAATCTCCAAACAAATACTCAGCTGGGCAACATGAGCTCATTTATTCAACCTGAGCTCATGTTACATTCCTGGGAAAACAGACTGGAAGCAGATTTCCTGAGCAGGAGCTCTCTTCCCCAGACAGAGTGGCAGCTCAACCCTCAAATATTTCTTCAAATTACGCAGTTGTGGGGTTGCCTGGAGATAGACCTCATGGCTACCAAGCACAACACACAGTTGACTAAATACTGCTCCAGGTTCCAGGATTCCAGTGCATTCAAGGTGAATGCTTTTTCGATCAAATGGAATGTCCCCTTGATGTAAAGCTATCATACTATGGGTGCTCAAGAAGATCAGGGACGACAAATCAAACACCATTGTCATCCTCCCTTGGTGGCCAAGGAGGCCACGGTTTCCATGGGTCCTGCAGATGTGTGCATTCAAGTTACCTCTGAGGAAGGATCTTCTGAGGCAGGGGTCAGTACCCATTCAGAATATCAAGAGCCTTCAATTGACGGCTTTCTTGTTGAAACCTCAAGTATGAGGCATAGAGGGCTCTCAGACAGCACTATATTTACGCTGTTAGCAGCCAGGAAACCTTCTACATCAGCAAAATACTACAGATCCTGGAAGGTATTTTGTGACTGGTGCAAACTTAAAGCTGTAAACCCTTCAAGTCCTTCATTGGAATCCATTACAGAAGTCTCAGGTGTCTGCTATTTCGGCCTTAACCTATACTAAATGGGCCTACGACCCTCACTATTCATTTTTTTCAGGGTGTGTCATTTAATACCTCAAGTTAGACCCAAAGTGCCTCCTTGGGATCTTACTTTGATCCTTAATTACCTCAAGGAACCTCCTTTTGAGCCTCTTGAAACCTGCTCAATAAAGCACTTAACATCCAAAGCTTTATTTTTGGTAGCCATAACTTCTGCTAGAAGAGTGGCAGAATTGAGAGCCCTTAGGGCTTCTGAAGCATTTACAGTATTCCTCCAAGACAGAGTAATACTTAGACCGGGCTTCACTTTTCTTCCCAAAGTTGTGTCCAGTTTTCATATTAATCAAGATATCATTTTGCCAACTCTAAATATCTCATTTGATGATCACGAAATGCCTTTTCCATTCCCTAGATGTTGGAAGAGTTCTAAGAGTTTATATTGACAGGACTAAAGATCTTCGCAAAAAAGATGCTCTCTTTGTACTCTTCTCAGGCAACCGCTCAGGATTACAGCCAGCAAAACCTACCATAGCTTGTGGCTTAAGCAATGCACACAGCAAGCATATGTTGGCAAGACAGGGGGCGGAGCCTACTGGAGCAGTGTGTCAGTAAGGCTATGCTGCAAGTTACGCGAACCCAGAGGTGAGGACGTAGCGGTTCAGGTCCTCACCCTGGGTAAAAGGTACTGACCAAAGAAGAGGAGAGGAGGGAGAGTATAATTGTCCTTTAAGCTTTTCAAATCCCATAAGATCATACTGCCGTGCAGGACCAGGGAAAAGTGAAAATTCTATTACAATTCTTACCGGAATTTTCTTTTCCTGGTCCGTAGCACGGCAGTATCTACTTCCCTCCCCTTTATATGTTTAATATCATTGCAGATCTGACTCTCGGAAAGTCGTTCAAAGACACCGGTAGGAGGGCGGGGGAACAATTTATTAGCTTGGGGAGTGGCCTGTCAGATGACATCACAAGGGGGATTAACTCATAAGATCATGCTGCCATGCTACGGACCAGGAAAAGGAAATTCCGGTAAGAATTGCAATAGAATTTTAACTTTCCCCAAGTTTCCTAATAAATGAAACAGCATCCCTGTATCAACTTCCCACAGTTCCTAGCTGCTTTACATCATATCCTTACTAGTAACCTAGGGACACTGCACCATGACAACCCTACCCCCAATCCTAAAATAGGTAATCATGGCCGTTTCTAGGGATAGGTGATTTATGCCAACAACTAGGGCACCAAGATGGTGGAGGGCGCCATTGAAGGATTTTTTTTATTTTTAAATACCGGGATCAGCCATAGAACAATACATTACTGATCTAGCTCCCCCACAGTATATTCATCCGACACTTAGTATTTACACCACAAGTACACGTGGGTGATCGTATATCTTTAATTCCAATACACAGTGCTCTGTACTCAGTGTAAATACAATGAGTCTGAAAAAGTCAACCAAAGTGAAATAGCCAGAGAAACCAATGCAAAAGGTGGCTCGGAGGATTGTAAGTTTGCAAGAGGGCACCAAGGGAAGACTTGCCAAAACCCGTCCTGTAGGTAATAATAGATCTCCACATATTGGGGATAAATATTGCAGATGATTACAAAATTCATATCTCAAGTAGCAGCAGGTAGACGGACAGTGTTAGGAACTCACCCACCTTCCCGATTTCAGAAGACCACGAAATGGACACCTGGTTTGGTACCGCCGATGTTAACCGGACTAATGATGTTATGTTAAGGGGCCGACCGGGTCGTTTCTGTTCCACACCATTTTTGGGAGGCGGAGCACATCCCTTTAAGGAAAGATGGGAAACTGTTAATGGAACTATAACAACTGTTTATTATATAGTGTGCTTAAAGGAGAACTATACCCGCCCTGAAAGGTCCTCAAGACAAGGACCTAAACCATTTCCTCACCCCTGGGTTTATGGTAGATCAGTGTTTATACTCCCATTTCTCCCTCACCGGTCCATCTCTAGCCTCCTCAATCCATCACCAACAAGAGCAATGGGAAGACGGCTATGCAACACGTGGTTGCATACACTGGACCAGACAGCAAGGAAGAAATATATCAACTGACCAATTATAAACCCAGAGGTGAGGTTCTCCCTCTGGGGACTTTGAAGGTGAGAAAAGGCATGGGGAGGTCCGTATAGTTCTCCCTAAACTAAAGAAGGGAAATAATGAAAGATCCTGGAGACACAATATGGGTTAATGTCCATGATGTCCACGTAATAGTGACTTTAGTAAGTTAAGGTCCGTACACAAGTGCAATCACAAGCCCGACTCGCCCACAGACCAAGCGACAGTCGACTCAAAGGGACGTTTGGTACACATTGCAGGTTGGGCCTGCGATCGCATGCGTGTACGAATTGTAAAGATCATTGGAACGGACCAATTGAAACGTTCAGTTTTTACAGAAAGCGCATCTGATCTGCAGCTTATTGATTGGTCAACAAAAAAATGTGTGTGTACCAGGCCTTCTCATTGGTTTCTGAGGGATAAAATAGTTTTATTTTTTAAACAGTATATGGAGCTCTCCTCCTTCTTATTTGGCCCATCATACAGTGGGAAGACATATAGAATAACGGATCGAATAACCGGTTAGGGACTTTCCGCTCCTTGTACTTCATAAATCAAGTTTATTAACTCACCGGCAATGGAAACAGCTTCCCATTAACTTTAATGCATAGACTGCTTGGATAGTTATCCTCCTGGGGACAGCTGGTTTCTGCTAAACACAACCTATAGATCAATTAAAATATACATTTCACTAGGTGGAAATACTGAATCAGAACTTTAACAGTTGTAGTTTAGGCCAGAAACTGCTAATTAAAATGATGGATCACTTGTCTAATTTCCAATAAAAAATATGAAAGTGTGAAATAATTAAAGAGCAACTATACTGAAAAAAACGACTTTTTCTAACCTTAATCTATAAATAAATATGTGTAAGTATTACTTACTGTGAGGTGTGCGTGTTGCTGCGTGCCTTTAATCCAGTACTTGTTTTGCTCAGGCTCCCTCTTTTAACCACTCCCCCTTCCATCTGACCAGATTGTTTCATGAGGGCAAGCATGCTCAGTAATCACTATAAAGCACCACTGAAAGAGGTAATGTCCCACATACCAACTGTCAAAATTCTGACACCATTCCAGCTACAGCAAAACTGCTCACAGCAGAAGAGTTTATGATAATATGGCACTTGATTGACAGCTGAAATGTAAGATAGTTCAGACTGGATATCTAAAGAAACGGGACAGTTCAACAAAAAAATAGTACAGTGGAAAGAATTAAAGTTTTCAGTAAAAAAAAAAAAAAAAAAAAATCAGTATAGATGCCCTTTAAAAAGTTTTCAACTGAATTGTCCAAGCTCTGCTCCCAACTCAGTCTGGAATCTATCCAATGGGAAGAGATGCTTCTTGCAGAGCGTGTCTTCCTATTGGTTAGGTCCTGGACCAAAAGGGAGGTGGAGCAACAACACAATTGTTGTTTACTGCAAGCCTTACAATTACTTTTAATCTCACTCTTGTCACCAAAAAACAGCTAATTAGACAACTCCTTTTGTTCCTGGATGAAGCACACAATAAGAATGCCTGAGCCACGGGGCTTGGAGAGAAGGAGGGGCTACAAGTGGCTGAAGGGCCAATCAGTTTCTGGGCTATATGTCAGTGTTTTACAAGTGTTTGGGCTGAACTTCTCCTTTAAAACATATTTAGTTTAAATCATCCATGTTACAGTAGGAATACAGTACCTTAGCTGGACCTGGACTGAGTAATCTCTTCTCCCACCAGGCATGTAATCTCTATTGTGAGAAAACACAATTTAGTCACAGAACAAATGACAAGTATAACATGTAAATGCTGTAAACATCATGTATTACCACTTACCAGCCATATATTTTTCTCAATACAACAATGTGGAGTTAAAGGAAAACTAAAGGCTATAAAAACCCTTAGTTACCCGTACGTATACTAAGGGGTGGATGCCATAAGGTGCACAAGTTTCCCCATGCTATTAATTTGCAGCAATCAACATGATGTACATTGGTTTTAAATAGCACAGGAAACAGTTTAGGGACTGATGCAAGCACGAGTTACAAAGGTTTCCTATGCCTGCAGATACTTCCACAACGGTCACTACAGACACATTGGATGATAAAGTGTCAGGCTGTAGAATGTCAGCAGGTAAGAACAGCTGGGACAGTAGATGGTACAGTCGGCTGGACGTTTGTAGGATCAAACACAAAATCATCATTAATGTCTAACAAGTGGATGGCCATCTTCATAATCCTGTGGTTCAAAGATCCTTTCTCTACCAAATCAAAGCAGATTGGCGCCAAGTATGTGTCATGTGTCCCATTCACACCCTGACAAATATTGGATCCAAGTATGTGTCATGTGTCCCATTCACACCCTGACAAATATTGGATCCAAGTATGTGCCCTGTGTTCCATTCACACCCTGACAATCAAACACATTAAACAAGATGGAGCTACCCTCTAGGCCCCAATTGGGGGTAAGACCAGTTCCCATTTCCTGTCAGTTTCCTGGATTTTAAACGATTGTAACATCCCATGATGTAGAATAACTTTGCCTCTAAAAACAAGCAGGGCTGTGAGCTATGGAGCGATTAGGTGGTTTGGGGCTGCACACACTTGTGTTTTGGTTAGTATTAAAAAACTTACTCATTTTCATGTTTCCCTACCAGTAACAATGGGCACTTCCAATTGAAGGGGACAGTAATGACTTTATCACAATATATTACACTCTAAAGGTTTGTACACACACTCAATTTCAGAGCGAGCAATGACCCCCAACGGCCAAGAGTACACACAACGAACGGCCGTTACGGCCGAGAATCGTCCGTGTGTATGTGTTCGGTCGACCAAACGCATACACACTGATGATTCTCTGCCGAAAACAGCCGTTCGACGCTTGTAGCGCTCAGCCGTCTGAGGTCTTTGCTTACCCTGAAATTGAGCGTGTGTACGAACCTTTAGGGGCGTATTATTGCTTAAAAAAAATTATTTCCGCCTCTCCAAGTCCATTAGCCACAAGGCCAAGAAGAAGAGGGGCTCTTCAAGGCAGCCATATTCTTTATTGGCAAAAACATGAAGCCAGCGAAGAAAAGTTAAAGGTAAGTCGCTGTGTAGATCTAAACCAGACCCAGGTGAGGACCGGTAGTCCTTTAATCCTTGCAGCTTGTGGGATAGTTTGACCCGACACATACTGCCACATATAGTTTGCATTCTCCAATTAAACGTCAGCCATTTAAAATATCATGCGACAGCCACAGTTTTAGTAGGAGCCAATCAGTACCAGAGATAATGCTTAACTAAACTACAACCTATTAGCACTCCCTATAGGCTTTGTGTGCTGTTGTCCAGAAATAACCATAGGGCCAAGCACATCAATGGATGTTTAAGTAAAATAAAGTAGTGACTACGCACCTGGAGATGCAGATTTCACGCACTTGATGAGGGGTCAGGGCAAAGATGAAAAATTTCTCCTGAAACCTCTGTAGTGTGTTCTGCACTGGAAACAGAATTAGTCACATTGAACATGGTATCTAATAAACTGCATGCCACAGCAATTCATTACAAAATAAAATTAGGATTTTATGTGGCATATAGACTATTTTCTTTGTAATGTATAACCTTTAATCTAATGTAAAGATTTTGATAATGCAGTTAAAGGGCAAGTGCAGCCCTCAAATGAAAATTTATATACAGTTAAATCACTCCCCAAAACCCTAAACAGTAATAGTTTGAAATGTGAAATATTTAAGTCTAACCTAAAATCCTGCACAATGTCCTGTTTCCCGTTTCTGCTTCCTGGTTCTTCCAGTTAGTAACGGTCAGTTATGGATTTGACAGTTGACATCACAGCCAATGACAATGCTAACCCCCTAGCTGTCTCTTCTGAGCATGCTCAGTCTCAGTACAGGTCACTTAAAGGGTATGTACACTGGCAATTTTTTTTTTCTTTTTTTTTTAATTGCCTATTAGTGGAAACTATAATTCATCCCAACTATCATGTGTACTGTTTTTCTGTTGATCTTCCCCCTATTTCATTAGATATCCAATCTGAAAAGTCTTATGTTTTAGCATTTCTGTAAGCAGTTTTGCGGTTGCTGAAATGATTTGACAGTTGGTGTGCTGTATAATGTATGCAGTATTGACAGTTGGTGTGGGAGAAAATAGTCAGGTCAGTGGTCAGAGCCTGAGCAAAAAAAGTACTGTATTGAAGGCATGCAGCAACACACACACCTCAGAGTGCTATTTATGTGTGTTTACTTATAGATTAAGATTTTTTTCAGTTTACATACACTTTAATTGCTCAGTTTCCATGAGGCATCCAGAAGCATAGCAGGCATACAGTAATGAATTCATAGGACAAACTATGATATATCAACATATTTTAAAGAGTTGTCCTTTAAACATACATAGACAGGTTTAAGTTATCTACTGTAGATCAAAAAGAAACAAAGTATCCCCCTATAAATTATCCCATCCAAATAGGTACACCAAGATTAGTGGAGAATAAAATGTTGAAGTTTATTAGGTATACGTTAAAAGCAATACAAAGTACGAAAAAAAACACACTATAAAAATATATGGATTAGAGCACTGTAATATAGGGTATAAATAGGGGTTAAGTATAAATAAGGAGTATAAAATACTTCAATACTAGTCCTTAAAACAAAAGGGGATGGGAGAGATCTCTCCACCCACAAGTTAACCCTAAAAATATAAAGGGCACCCCTAGAAGCACTCTGTGCTACTACCTAGTCCAATAAGTAACGTTCCCTAGACTAGGACCCTAATCTAAATAAAGGTGCATCACAATACAGATTAAAAAGCAGAAGGGACTGAGGAGTCAGTGCAAGATCAGCATGGAGGTAGTTTCAAAGACAGCTGTATTACGCCCCCCTCAGGATACTCTTATAAGGAGGGTCAGGTGTCACGATCATACGGTCCCACAATTAAAAAGTTACATACACAATGATATCCCCTGAAGCGTTTCGTCCTGATTACAGGACTTAATCATACCTTAAATTATCTACTGCCATCTAGAGGATCAAGTGCTAAGTGCACACATTTCATGATAATTCCCATTACTGATAATATGAGCTGTAATGGAAACTTTAAAGTTAAATCAACCAAAACACAGCACGGAAATAGGGAACTCTACAATATTTCTCTCTCGGCCTTACTGATATTTCCCATTTAACACTTATAAGGCTTCCATCTGACCATATTGAACAACACCTGGAATAGGGCGGAGGCTACACTATGCTGGACAGCAACATGTGTGAAAGGTGCGCGCATTGTTGTGGGTTACCGGACATTTGCAAGGCAATGCTCACAATAGTCTGCCTTTGGACTGCATGTGACCCACAAAAAAATGGTAACCACATGAAAACGCATCGAAGCGCATGCAATGAAGCCACCCAGGTTGACGTGCGCTTCCCTGCGATTGTCATGCTCTTATGATGCCCAAACGGACTGTAGGAGGTCTCAGTTTGTGCAGCAGTTGTGCCCATGGTGAGGCTGCCACATTAGTTTTCATTACCTTCAGCAATCTTGTTAATGTACTAAACGGGCAGATTAGAAAAGGATCTGTAGCCAATCAAATCGACTATTTAAAGGGCCATAGCAAGCAACCAATCAAAGAAAGAGAAATGTAAATGCAAAAAAAGCTCCTTAGCATGAAATTTAACCTAATTATACATATTTTGCAAAATCCACCCAGGGGTACAAGCGATAACAGTGCTGTGGGTTACCTCCCATAAAGTAGCTCTCTGTTTGAAAATGACATTAAAGGGAATGTCCACCCTTAAAACAAAAAACAGTCACCATGGTTTAGATACACAGATCAAGTGGATGGGAGTAGCAGAATTAACACAACCCACAAACCTAGGATTCAGAACAGGATCCAGGAGGGTGGAAAAGCCAGGAGGGGCCACTTGCTCGTTTGCTTGATTGACTGTCTGTTTAATTGTAAGTATAGCGGCTTGGCCATGTTTTAACAAACTAAGAATTTGGATCAAAGGTCAATGCCTGCTCTTTAATTGACTAAGGGAAGGGCGGACTCGACCGCGGTGACAAGAATATGGAATGGATGTAACCGGGGGTGCAGACCCGAAGTAATAAAATAACACACCGCCTTGGAGTCCGCCTCCTAGCTTATATGTATGTTTCAACTATATGATAAAAATGTGAACAAGAAGAGAAGGTCCAAGGACGGAGCATAACCCAGTCAACCCAATGTACCATAGGACAGAATCACCAAAAGGAAATATACATACAATTTATAATTCTTGAATCTGAAACTTCTCTTCCATCTTCTTCTATTTTTGTTTTGTATTTGAATTGTCACAATAAAAAACTTGTCGCTTGTCAGTTACCTGCCCCCAACTGATATATTCAGCACATTATAACTTGTATTACCAGATATTTAGGGACAATTATTGGCCCCATTCTGGCAGAGTAAGCTGGCTCCTCCCTCCATGCAGTCAACCAAGGCTGTGACAAATGATATCACAGCCAATAATTGACTGCCCTTTTGCCTGCTGCCTCCTCTGCACATGCTCAAGTTCGTAAAAGCTCATTGAGCTTCAAAAAAATTCTGGTTACAAATAGATGCAATAAAGTGTAATAAAGGAAAACCTTACCTAAACTTGTTGGTTTAATAAGAATGTCCAGTACGTCGTAAAAAGGAAGACTCTTGAGATGGACATCGGGATGAACAGGAGGAACAGACGGAGACAATTGCTGAATATCAAAGGATGGTTTGGTGTCCTGGAGAAGTACGGGGCCAAGAGATGAAGTAGGTGAGCAAGGTGAGACAGAGGTTGAAGGTAAGGAATGAATACCAGCCACTGTTAGGTCTGGGTCTACAGGAGAGCTGCTGTCTAAATTAAATATGTTTGACCGCATTGCTGATAATCCTGGAACTCCATCGAGAGTCCTCGGGAACCGTCTCCGGTAGAGCTCTTTGATTTTAAGCTGAACGGCGTGACTGCAGCCATTCTTTAATAAATGAAGGGCTCTCATCAGAAGGTCATGTTTGCGCCCACTTTTGTTTCGCCCGGCAAAGCCCAAAAGCACTTGTAGCTCGGAAACGCGAAAGCTTGACACCATATTCTGCAATAAAACATTGATTTAACAACTTGTCCAAACAAAAGTATGAACAGATTATTACAATGATTTTAAAAAATATGTATTGCTCCTGCCAGAGTCTCCACTAGATAGCATGGAGAAATATAATGAATTTAAAGGGCAAGTTCAACCCTTCAAATGATACATAGGTAATTCTCCCCCAAAAGCTGACAGATGTACGACTAACCTGTGTTACTAGCTTACACATGCTCAGAGAAGGGAGCTAGGGGAATAGCATTTAGTCATTGGCTGAATTTCAAGTTATTCATACATCTCTCCGCTTTCTAATTACCGGTACTTTTATTTGAGGGGGTGATTTATTTGAGGGGTGGACTTGCCCTTTAATTAGGAAGAATTGGTGCATGGTCTATTTGGTCATAAGGGTCATCATTGTGAATTGCAAGTGCTAACTAACATGTAGTTTTAGGATGAATACAATTCACCTTGTTTAGAATGTGTAACAGGCATTTAACAACATCAGGGTTATTAAATAAAACATCTTATCCTTAAAAATGGTGCTAATTTTGTCCCAACCAATCAGATGTTAGCTTTTAAATGTTAAATAAGATCTGATTGGTTGGGGCAAAATTAGCACCATTTGTAACAATAAGAACTTTTATTGAATCTCTCTGTATATGCCCCAGCCATATACCATATATAGATTTTATTTAACTCTGTGGATGATTATTCACAATGTCCTGCCAGGCTTCCAGAAATCTACAAGGCCACTGTGCTGTACAATACAACGGGCAAACTGCTGACAGGACTTGCGTCAGCACAATATAAAATACCAAAAGAAAAGCCGCTGTTATGCTTTTACCCAGGAACAAAACAGATCTGGGGGATATTTAGCAGTTTATATTTTCATCACATTAACATGGGATGAGACAGGAACTAACTAGAAAGGGAAGTTTATGTAGAAGTCCGAATTTGGAAAGGAATATGCTCCAATATGTGAAATTGCAAAAACTGCCTCAATGTGTGTGCTTGCTTGTGCTGCGTGTTTCAAAATTAACATCTCTCGTGATAAAAGAGCGAGCATAACTTCCAAACTTTGGGAGTTTGATTTTAACTGCGCTTTTTATTTTGTCATTTTAGGGCTTGGAATTGTGTGTGTTACAGTACAGGTCAGTTCAGATCAGCTATATCTAATTGAGATAATAACTGTTGCTTACTATGCAATAGAGAGGTAATCAGCGGTGATCCCACCTGTGACACAGGTGAATGCAATAGAGGTAATCAGCGGTGATCCCACCTATGACACAGGTGAATGCAATAGAGGTAATCAGCGGTGATCCCACCTGTGACACAGGTGAATGCAATAGAGAGGTAATCAGCGGTGATCCCACCTGTGACACAGGTGAATGCCAAGAGGTAATCAGCGGTGATCCCACCTGTGACACAGGTGATGCAATAGAGGTAATCAGCGGTGATCCACCTGTGACCCAGGTGAGCAATAGAGAGGTAATCAGCGGTGATCCCCACTGTGACACAGGTGAATGCAATAGAGAGGTAATCAGCGGTGATCCCACCTGTGACACAGGTGAAGCAATAGAGAGGTAATCAGCGTGATCCACCTGTGACACAGGTGAATGCAATAGAGAGGTAATCAGCTGTGATCCCACCTGTGACACAGGTGAATGCAATAGAGAGGTAATCAGCGGTGATCCCACCTGTGACACAGGTGAATGCAATAGAGAGGTAATCAGCGGTGTGATCCCACCTGTGACACAGGTGAATGCAATAGAGGTAATCAGCGGTGATCCCACCTGTGACACAGGTGAATGCAATAGAGGTAATCAGCGGTGATCCCACCTGTGACACAGGTGAATGCAATAGAGGTAATCAGCGGGGATCCCACCTGTGACACAGGTGAATGCAATAGAGGTAATCAGCGGGTGATCCCACTGTGACACAGGTGAATGCAATAGAGGTAATCAGCGGTGATCCCACCTGTGACACAGGTGAATGCAATAGAGGTAATCAGCGGTGATCCCACCTGTGACACAGGTGAATGAATAGAGGTAATCAGACGGGGTGATCCCACCTGTGACAACAGGTGAATGCAATAGAGGTAATCAGCGGTGATCCCACCTGTGACACAGGTGAATGCAATAGAGGTAATCAGCGGTGATCCACCTGTGACACAGGTGAATGCAATAGAGGTAATCAGCGGTGATCCCACCTGTGACACAGGTGAATGCAATAGAGGTAATCAGCGTGATCCCACCTGTGACACAGGTGAATGCAATAGAGGTAATCAGCGGTGATCCCACCTGTGACACAGGTGAATGCAATAGAGGTAATCAGCGGTGATCCAACTGTGACACAGGTGAATGCAATAGAGGTAATCGCGGTGATCCCACTGTGACACAGGTGAATGCCAATAGAGGTAATCAGCGGTGATCCCACCTGTGACACAGGTGAATGCAATAGAGGTAATCAGCGGTGATCCCACCTGTGACACAGGTGAATGCAATAGAGGTAATCAGCGGTGATCCCACCTGTGACACAGGTGAATGCAATAGAGGTAATCAGCGTGATCCCACCTGTGACACAGGTGAATAGCATAGAGGTAATCAGCGGTGATCCCACCTGTGACACAGGTGAATGCAATAGAGGAGTGTAATCAGCGGTGATCCAACTGTGACACAGGTGAAGGCAATAGAGAGGTAATCAGCGGTGATCCCACCTGTGACACAGGTGAATGCAATAGGGTAATCAGCGGTGATCCCCCCTGTGACACGGTGGAATCAATAGAGGTAATCAGCGGTGATCCCACCTGTGACACAGGTGAATGCAATAGAGAGGTAATCAGCGGTGATCCACCTGTACACAGGTGAATGCAATAAAGGTATCAGCGGTGATCCCACCTGTGACACAGTGAATGCAATAGGAGGTAATCAGCGGTGATCCCACCTGTGACACAGGTGAATGCAATAGAGGATACAGCGTGATCCCACCTGTGACACAGGTGAATGCAATAGATGAATCAGCGGATCCCACCTGTGACACAGTGAATGCAATAGAGGTATCAGCGGTGATCCCACCTGTGACACGGTGAATGCAATGAGGAATCAATCAGCGGTGATCCCACCTGTGACACAGGTGAATGCATAGAGGTAATCAGCGGTGATCCCACCTGTGACACAGGTGAATGCAATAGGGAAGTCGGTGATCCCACCTTGACCCAGGTGAATGCAATAGGTAATCAGCGGTGATCCCACCTGTGACCCAGGTGAATGCAATAGAGGTAATCAGCGGTGATCCCACCTGTGACACAGGTGAATGCAATAGAGGTAATAGCGGTTGATCCCACCTGTGACACGGTGAATGCAATAGAGGTAATCAGCGGTGATCCCACCTGTGACACAGGTGATGCAATAGAGGTAATCAGCGGTGATCCCACTTTGACACAGGTGATAGAGAGGTAATCAGCGGTGATCCCCACCTGTGACACAGGTGTGCAATAGAGGTAATCAGCGGTGATCCCCACCTGTGACCAGGTGAATGCAATAGAGGTAATCAGCGGTGATCCCACCTGTGACACAGGTGAATGCAATAGAGGTAATCAGCGGGGATCCCACCTGTGACACAGGTGAATGCAATAGAGGTAATCAGCGGTGATCCCACCTGTGACACAGGTGAATGCAATAGAGGTAATCAGCGGTGATCCCACCTGTGACACAGGTGAATGCAATAGAGGTAATCAGCGGTGATCCCACCTGTGACACAGGTGAATGCAATAGAGGTAATCACGGTGATCCCACCTGTACACAGGTGAATGCAATAGAGGTAATCAGCGTGATCCCCCCTGTTGACACAGGTGAATGCAATAGAGGTAATCAGCCGTGATCCCACCTGTGACACAGGTGAATGCAATAGAGGTAATCAGCACTGATCCCACCTGTGACACAGGTGAATGCAATAGAGGTAATCAGCACTGATCCCACCTGTGACACAGGTGAATGCAATAGAGGTAATCAGCACTGATCCCACCTGTGACACAGGTGAATGCAATAGAGGTAATCAGCACTGATCACACCTGTGACACAGGTGAATGCAATAGAGAGGTAATCAGCACTGATCACACCTGCAACACAGGTTAATGCAAAAGAGAGGTAATCAGTGTTAAAGAAGAACAGCAATTTGGCTTTCAGAAGCATTTTCCAACAATGAAACTCAATCACTCAACTCATTCACTCATTAAATGAATTTGATATATTACATTTGGATATGACAGACTTATCTTACAATCCTTTATATCCCTACACTACAGAAATGAACAGGAGGATCCTGAAGGAGGAGGGCTCCCCTGTGCATGCCAGAGTCCTCCCAGAGGACAAAGATGACTCACTGGATGACTCAGACAGCCCCTACGGTTCACTATTCTAAACTTTGGATAGACACTGCAGATCCATAAGGAGCTGGGGTGTAAGGCAAGGATTTTTTAACACTACACATGAGGCCAGTAGTGGGTTAAATGTTAGTTTTGGGATGGACAAGCCCCTTAACTTTTATCTGATTTGGAAAAAGGTTCAACCAACATCGGTCCAGCGCAGCCAAAGAGCACTGCCAATATTTCTACCTCATCGACTGAAATGTGTGTGTATCTAACCTATTCAAGTATTGAGTTGTCTCACACACAGTATTTGGCTAATCCTGCACCCATCCACATGCATAAATGTAACAATGTAAGTATGTAATGGTTGGATCAGAGGAACACGAGTCACGGAGGCAGTTTAAACTGCTAATGCTTCATGTTATCCAACATGTTTCGGGCCACATGGATTAGAGGAAAAGAGGAATTGGAGTGGAAAGGATTCAGGGACCGACTTTATAAAGTCCAGGTTTACAGCCCCTTTAAAAATGAGGAACGTAAGCTAGGCACCTGTCCTACTGGCCATTAAAAGTCTTACTACAGGTAAAATTACTGTCAATCATCACTTCTATAAAGGGACCTATAAAGAATGAATAATGCCCCAGCATATATAGTCCTTACCACAGAAGACACATTATACATTTATTCAACATTTTTTGGACCAAAAGTCATGAAAATGTGTTTTATTCTTAAAAAACGCATTTTCCCCAAACCAAGTAGTTACCAAGACTTTTTATATACCTAGTCGCATTTCACCGATTCAATTATAAAGTGCTGTGCACGCAGGGGACAATCGTTTGGCTCGAATGACCAAAAATTTGCTCACAGCGGTTGATTTGGAAAACAAACAACAAGACATGAATTTTATTTTTCTCAAAGGCTCAATACTAAAGGGTATGTGCACTGGGAAATTCGTATTTTTAAAATTTCCCATTACTGGAAACTATAATTCTTCCCAACTATCACTGAACCATTTTGTCCCCTATTTCTTTATATATTCAGTCTTAACCATCTTACATTTTAACTGTCAACAAAGTGCCTTATTATCATACACTCATACATGCTCATACCGTTATGTATAGTTATGCTGCAGCTGGAAAGTTGACAGTTGGTACGTGAACTACATGGTGGGAAATTCCCTCTCCTAATGCTGCCTCATAGGGATTACAGAGCATGCTTGCCCTCACAGAGAGTCAGATAGTCTGGCAGGGGGACTGAGCTTGAGCAAAACAATTACTGGATTGAAGTCATGCAGAAACCCAAACACATCTGAGTGAGTGCTACTTACGTGTATTCATTTATAGATTGAAATGAGGCCATGTTTTCACTTTACAATTCCTTTAAACTCATTATGTCCAATTTAGTATTATATGGATAGGAAACAGGTGTGTATGTGTGTGTGTGTGTGTATATGTGTGTGGGGGGGGGTGAGCTCTTCTTATTTTGTTTAATGGAAGTTTCTGCAAAGGGCAAAATCATCTGAACATAATTCACACAATTTTATTCTCCTCTATTGGCAGGATCGCTGCCTTACCTGTGCAATGGTTATGTATTTTAGCCATTTGTTCCCCATTTTCCTTTAAAATTAGCAACAAAGATGTTCAGGTCCTAACAGGGCAAATAACATTAATATTCCAAATCTCGGTCTGAATGAAAAACCCCAAATAATCGGGTGTGTGTCCCCTCCCAGAATGCATTGGTGGTCCAGGTGTTTAGATACTACAACTCCCAGCATGCCTTGGTGGTCCAGGTGTTTAGATACTAAAACTCCCAGCATGCCTTGGTGGTCCAATTGTTTTGGAAACCAACTCCCAGCATGCCTTGGTGGTCCAATTGTTTTGGAAACTACAACTCCCAGCATGCCTTGGTGGTCCAGGTGTTTTTGGAAACTACAACTCCCAGCATGCCTTGGTGGTCCAGGTGTTTTGGAAACTACAACTCCCAGCATGCCTTGGTGGTCCAGGTGTTTTGGAAACTGCAACTCCCAGCATGCTTTTGTTCTCCAGGTGTTTAGAAACTACAACTCCCAGCATGCCTTGGCGATCCAATTGTTTTGGAAACTACAACTCCCAGCATGCCTTGTTAGCAGAAGAGGTTCCACAGGACACATTGAAATCCAATACAAACCTGGCTGTTACCATGGGCAACCAGATAGATTTTTTTTACTGGATCATTTCCCTGGCAGGGTTTATTTCCCCTTTAGTCAAACTCAATATAAAACCCTGCTGCTGCCATGTAGAGTATTGTGGGTATTGTAGTTAAAGCTGACAGGGTTATTACAGTGCAGCCCCCCTGCAGTATTAATACCCAACGTATTCTCTCCCAATAAAACTACAACTCCCAACATGCACTGCCCCAAGATTCCATGTAAACGGATGCTGGGAAATGTAGTTCCCCGAGGTGTGGATGACACAGACTGAGATTACAGGACCCGGAGGCAATGTACAGTACCTGACACATACACCTGTCACACTTCCTATCAACCTCGCCATGTCTCTAACCCCCAGCCAGCAGCCAACCGACAGGCCACTAACACCCTCTTTTCTCACCCGCAAATCCTCGGTGTCCGCCATTTTGTCCAGACACCATCCTGCAGCCGGCCCGACTGGTCACGTGACTGAGAGGCGGAGACTGGATTGTGCGCGGTGGGAGGGTATGAATGACAGGTGGGAGGGGCAAATGTGTGCTGGGTCAATATAGGGGACACATTGTATCTATATGGGTAGCACATTGTATCTGTCTGGGGGACACATTGTATCTGTCTGGGGGACACATTGTACCTGTCTGGGGGACACATTGTACCTGTCTGGGGGACACATTGTACCTGTCTGTATGGGGGACACATTGTATCTGTATGGGGGACACATTGTACCTGTCTGTATGGGGGACACATTGTACCTGATTGCAGGGGTGCCCCTACCA
Organism: Hymenochirus boettgeri; assembly: GCA_019447015.1. NCBI lineage: Eukaryota > Metazoa > Chordata > Amphibia > Anura > Pipidae > Hymenochirus > Hymenochirus boettgeri. The sequence continues at coordinate 401,627,791 of CM033469.1, read as the reverse complement.
TGAAGCGAACTGAAACATTTGCTCAGGGCGCACCCCTGCAGAACACTTAAAAGCGGCAATTAGAAAAAAAAATCTTCCTTCCTGCAATACTGCATTTCTGCATTTCAGTACCAGTCCACCAATCAGTGTTAGTTAGCCCACCACACCCACCTCCACAAGCCACACCCACCTCCACAAGCCACACCCATGTTCCATGATGAAGCCACACCCATGTTCCATGAAGAAGCCACACCTAATTTTCGTGCCGCCACCCTTCTGCCGATAGGCAGCATTTAAAAGTTGTTTCAGGTTTTAAAAACCCTACGAACACCCCTGCCTGATTGTATGGAGGACACATTGTATCTGTATGGGGGACACATTGTATCTATATAGGGGGACACGTATCTGTATGGGGGGTATGTTGTATCTGTATGGGGGTACGTTGTATCTGTATGGGGTGTACGTTGTATCTGTATGGGGGTACGTTGTATCTGTATGGGGGACACATTGTATCTATATAGGGGGACACGTATCTGTATGGGGGGTATGTTGTATCTGTATGGGGTGTACGTTGTATCTTTATGGGGGTATGTTGTATCTGTATGGGGGACACATTGTATCTATATAGGGGGACACTTATCTGTATGGGGGTATGTTGTATCTGTATGGGGGGTACGTTGTATCTGTATGGGTGTACGTTGTATCTGTATGGGGGTATGTTGTATCTGTATGGGGGTACGTTGTATCTGTATGGGGGGTACGTTGTATCTGTATGGGGGGTACGTTGTATCTGTATGGGGGTACGTTGTATCTGTAGTATGGGGAGTACGTTGTATCTGTAGTATGGGGAGTACGTTGTATCTGTATGGGGGATTGATTGTTTCTATATAGGGTATACATTGAATCTTTATAGGGTATACATTGTATCTATATAAGGGACACATTGAATCTATATAGGGTACGTATTTTATCTATAAAGAGGACGCATTGAATCTATATAGGGGACGCATTTAATGTATATAGAGGACGCATTGAATGTATATAGAGGACGCATTGAATGTATATAGAGGACGCATTGTATGTATATAGAGGACGCAGTGAATCTTTATAGGGGACACATTGAATCTATATAGGGGACATGTTGTATCTATATAGAGGATGCATTGTATCTATATAGGGGACACATTAATCTATATAGGGGACGCATTGAATCTATATAGGGTACGTATTGTATGCATTGTATCTATATAGGGAATTAAACAAGGTGTGTGGAGTGGTAACAGGAATGTTATGAGGTGCACTACCCAATCTCCATACCACAAGCGGTAAAGATACAATATGCTTATTTACTAGAAGAGAGGCACACTCAAAAAGTGCTTTACAGCATAAATAATTTATTAGGTGCTGAATAAACCAGGTACACACAACGTTTCGGGGTTTTACCCCCTTCTTCAGGCGTAATAACCACATAATACAATGTGCAGGCTATTTATAGTGACATCATTCCAAAGCAGTGTAAACTCCGCCTTCAATTTTTAGAAGGCCACAAGGTGCCAGTGCAAATTCAGTACAAAAAGTAACAATTCTATATATGTATCAATAATGGCATCAACATACTAAAAGTTTGCTATGGTTAAAATATTCATCATCCATATATAGTAACATAAATATTCATAAAAACACAGTGACATCAATATTTGTAAAATATACCATCTTAAAAATGTATAATTATCAATACAAAGTGTTGTATTAAAATCTTGTAAAACAGGTGCTAAAGTGCTTATGCTCCATGATATAGTGCAAATAAAACTATGAATTTGTGAATAAAAATATTAATATTAAAAATCCATCTCAGTGTCTTTTCTTACTACATTCTAAAGAGAAATCTCTCTTGGTACAATACTTCTTGAGGACAATTGATTCTTTAGCAAACCTAGGTGAGTATTCATAAAGCTCCACTAGATGGAATATGTGTTCCTGTAAAGACAAATACTGGGTTATTCAATAAAAGTTCTTATCGTTTAAAATGGTGCTATTTTTGCCCCAACCAATCAGATGTTAGCATTCAAATGTTAAATAGGATCTGATTGGTTGGGGCAAAATTAGCACCATTTGTAACGATAAGAACTTTTATTGAATAACCCTGATAGTTTCTAGCAGGCAACACTGTATCACAATATTTCCTAATGTTCATACATAGTATACATTATACTCATTGTAGTTACAATTAAAACTACTAGTTATATCAATGTACATAGCCTTCAATAGTCCATATATCTGAGGGATAGAAGGAGATCCTTTAATAAAATTTACTATAAGAAACAGGTTAAAGTTGAATTCTTCATTTAACCCCTTAGGTGCCAAAGTTTGCAAGAAATTGATCCACCAGTGTTCACGTTGAAGCAATAATTGTGGAAAATTTCCACCTCTTAGGGGTCTTTTAACCACTTCAAGAATCTGCCAGCGCAATTGCATTGCATTGTGTTTGAATTCATAAAAGTGGCGTGCTACAGGGCTATCATGCTTAGTATCTTCTGGTTTAAATCATTTTATGTCTCTTTAGTGTTCACTCAGCCTTATACGTGCTTCTCTTTTTGTCTGCCTATGTATTCTGATCCGCATGGGCATTTTAGAAGATAAATTACACCCTGACTTATGCATGTTGCATGGTCTCTGATCTTAATAGGTGTCCCTTTAGTTGGATGGTACACTGTGTCGCCTGGAATTATGGCGTTGTACATTTGGCACGATCTGCACGGGTATGTGCTAGTTTTGGGTTTGTCAAAAAATAACTTTTCTTCACTTTTGTTAGGTAATAAATCTGTGTGTCCGTATATTGGCTGATCATTTATAGGAGTGTAAGGGTTTCTCATTAAATAAGGGACCAGGTGCTGGATCTGATGACAATATGTGCCAGTTACTATTAATAATGGCCTTAATTCTGTCTGAGAAGATATGTACTTACGATGGGGATTCCAGTTTTGGAAGCCCCTTTCTGGGAGGTTTCCTTTAGTAAGTTTTCCCTGGGAGTATGTAAGGCTTTCATGGCTGATTCCATAAGGAGATCTATATCATAGCCCCTTTCTTCAGATTTAGACACCATTTCCAGTAACATACATCATCATTGCTTACTATCGGCATGCAGAAGCTTATTACGATCTGTGGGTTGCACATACAAGTCTGTTATTACACTTCCATTCTGTACACATCCCGTAACATCTAGGAAATTGAGTTGTTTAACATCAAAGGGTAGCATGTTTTCTGTTAATGTTTCTCACACAAATTTAGTAACTGTTTAATGTTGCCTTCCCAAATAAAGAATATATCATCCACATATCTCATGTAATGGTGTAAATGTGGGGAAAATACTTTAACCATAGCAAACTTTTAGTATGTTGATGCTATTATTGATACATATGTGGAATTGTTACTTTTTGCACTGAATTTGCACCTTGTGGCCTTCTAAAAATTGAAGGCGGAGTTTACACTGCTTTGGATTGATGTCACTATAAATAGCCTGCACATTGTATTATGTGGTTACACCTGAGGAAGGGGGTAAAACCCCCGAAACGTTGTGTGTACCTGGTTTATTCAGCACCTAATAAATTATTTATGCTGTAAAGCACTTTTTGAGTGTGCCTCCCTTCCAGTAAATAAGCATATTGTATCTATATAGGGGACACATTGAATCTATATAGGGGACGCATATCTGTATTGGGGATACATTGTATCTGTATAGGGGGTACATTGTATCTGTATAGGGGTACATTGTATCTATATAGAGGATACATTGTACCTATATAGGGGGTACGCTGTATCTATATTGGGGTATGTTGTATCTATATAGGTGATACATTGTATCTATAGGGGATACATTGTATCTATATGGGGGGTTGATTGTGTCTATATAGGGGATTCATTGTATCTGTATAGAGGATTGACTATCTATATAGAGGATACATTGTGTCTATAAAGGGAAATTATTGTAACTATATAGATGATACATTGTACCTATATAGAGAATTATTGTATCTATGTAGAAGATACATTGTATCTATATCTATCTATATATTATATATGGGGGATACGTTGTATCGTTTTAGGGATTAACTGTATCTATATAGAGGATACCTTGTTTCTATATAGGAGATACATTGTATCTATATATGGGACTGGTTGTGTTTATATAGAGGATACATTGTATCTATATAAGGTATACGTTGTATCTATATAGGAAATTGATTGTATCTATATGGAGGATACGTTGAATCTGTATGGGGGGGTTAATTGTATCTATATAGGGTATACATTGAATCTTTATAGGGTATACATTGTATCTATATAGGGGACACATTGTATCTATATAGGGGACGCTTTTTATCTATACAGTGGACACTTTGTATCTATACAGGGGACGCATTGTATCAATATAGGGGATACGTTGAATCTATATAGGGGATACATTGTATCTATATAAGGGATACATTGTATCTGTATAGGGGATACATTGAATCTACACAGGGGATACATTGTATCTATATAGGGGGTACACTGTATCTATATAGGGGGTACATGGAATCTATAAAGGGGATACATTGTACCTATGTAGGGGACACGCTGTATCTATATAGGGGACACATTGTGTCTATATAGGAGCTATACAGGGGCAAATTGTATCTTTATAGGGGATATGTTGTATCTATATAGGGGATACAGTGAATCTATATAGGGGATACATTAAATCTATATAGGGGATACAGTGTATCTATATAGGAAATTGACTGTATCTGTATAGGGGATAGTTTGTATCTATATAGAGGATTGATTGTATCTATATAGAAGATACATTGTGTCTATAAAGGGGATACACAATAGCTAAATAAGACATAGCTGGTATGACTGTCAGAAACCACAGAACCCAGAACTTATATTTTAAGTTATTTTATATTATTGGTTATTGTACTTGATCTTCCCCCCACTTTCTTCTCCTCGGGGGGTTTCTTCTTCCTGGAAGAATTTCCAATAAGACGCTTACATCTCTTCCAGCGGGATAGTTTGTTATCCTTTGGGATAATAGCCACAATATTTGTGATCTCATTGGAGTCACATTGTGGTTTTCCTGTGATGTCATCGCTGGAATTCTAAATAAGAGGAACAGAACAAACACAAAGGTACAATAAACTAAATGTCAATGATAAAGACATAGCACACTGGCTCTATAGTATGGTTATTATTAATGTATATCTGTGTACAGACATTCTATTAGTGCTGGGTTAATAGAACTTACATGAATGGGCAAAGGAAGGGGGACAATATCAAGATCCTACACTCAAGCTGTGAGCTTTTTAATGGTAAGACATTAGGTACAAGAGAAGGAAATAAAGATACCTACATTAATGGGCACAGGCCCGAGTTACGTGTGGGTTTACCTGGGAGCTGTACAGGGCTGGGCCATGTTATTTGTTCTTTATCATAGAGGTTTGGGAGATTTATTCAATAAAACTGACCATGTGATCAAACTATGACAATCACAGGGGCGTAACTAGCAGGGGGGTCCAATGTCCTTATTTTACCCTGTGACAGATATAGCCTCCTCCAACCACTGTGTATGAAGCAGGGATTGTGAAGGGGATTAGGGGCCCCCCATGAGATTGAAGGCCGGGCCCCTAATCCCCTTCACAATCAAATATTTTTAAACAGCTGATCGTGAACATACGTGCAGTCAGCTGTTCAAAAGACATGACTCGAACTTCCAGTTCCGGAAGTTCGGGTCCGGTCTTTTAAACAGCTGATTGTGCGTATGTTTCCTTACATACAGCTGTTTAAAAACAGAGTCTTTTGGCTTGAGGAAGGCAAAACATTGCCATGACACAGATATGTTTGTGAGTGTATAATATAAAACGTAAAAGGTTCCCAAGCGTGCACTGATCATTACTGGGTATATGCGTATTGGATCACACAATAAAATAAGTGAGGTGTACCTTGAAATATTAGGAAAGAGATCCCTTTCCCAAAGAGCTTACAATCTAAGTGGGAGGGACTTACAGTGGGGGGAAGGATAAAGTGCTCAGAAAGCTAAGAACCATTAATAGTGCTGGTTTTCAGAGATGTAGGATAACAGTTTAGATTTAAAGGCACACTATACAGACTTTATGTGCTTCGCAAACTACATGAAATCTGTTTCTATTATGCACAGGGAGGTGAGAACCTTTAATCCCACCTACCTGTGAATAACAGAACACTACCTGTTCAACACCTACAACAAGATAGGTGTGCAGCTAGGGGCAGCTGAGAAGAAAGGTGCGAGTGGCGCTCCAGTAAGGTAAGCGTGTTCCCCAGGCGTTCTATTATTCACAGAGAGGTGGGAATATGCGTTCTGACCTCCCTGTGAATAATAGAAACAGATTTCAATTAGTTAAAAATTGCAGTTTAGTGTGTCTTTAAAAGAGCTAATGGGTATCACCAGGCGAAGCGAGAGAGGGAGAGAGTTCCAAAGTTAGGGATCAGCAAGAGAGAATGGTTTAAGGCGGGAGGAATCAGTGTTAGATTGGGGTCTGTGGAGAAGATTTCCTTGTGAGGAACAGAGGGCACAGCCAGGAGTATATGGGGCCAAGAGAGAAGATAAGTAGGGAGATGCAGTAGAGCGAAGGGATTTAAAGGAACACTAAACTCATATTAAATAAAAAATTAACTATGTGCCATCCGTTTCTATTATTCACAGGGAGGTGAGAACACTTATTCTCACCTCCCTGTGAATAATAGGACGATCGGGGGACCTGGAACTTACCTTACACGCCGCTCCACTCGCAGCCGCTCCTGCTCTAACAGCCGCTCTGTCCCGAACTTGTGCGCATGCGCGCCAATCAAAAGATAGGGCGCGCGATCGGGACAGCAGTGTTAGAGCAGGAGCGGCTGCGAGTGGAGGGCGTGTAAGGTAAGTTCCAGGTCCCCCGATCGTTCTATTATTCACAGGGAGGTGAGAATAAGCGTTCTCCCCTCCCTGTGAATAATAGAAACAGATGCCACTTAGTTAATTTTTTGGGTTTAGTGTTCCTTTAAAGGTTAAAAGTAGGGTATTGAATATGATTCTTTGTTTGATGCGAAGCCACCCTATGGACTGAAGTATCAGGGTTGCGGGTTCTCTTTTGAAGGACATCAAGATGATCCAAGCTGCAGAGTTTAAGATAGACTGGAAAGGAGAGAGATGAGAAGCCGGGAGTCCAAGCAGTAGAATGTTACAGTAGTCCAGACGGGAGATTATAAGGGCATGGATGAGCATTTTAGTAGTGGAGAGAGAGAGAGAAAAGGGCGGATTTTGGCAATATTGAGAAGGAGAAAATGACAGGTCCTAGCGACATTGTTATGTGATGATGGAAGGAATAAGAGGAGTTAAAGATCACTCCAAGGCAGCGTGCAGATTCAACTGGGTTAATGACCATATTAGAGATGGAGAAGGGAGGACTAGGTCCCAGTTTAGGGGGGGAAATGATTCATTCCGTTTTGGATAGATTGAGTTTAAAGCGATAGTGCGCCATCCAGGAAGAGATAGAGAGCAGACATTTAGAGATTTGGGATTGAACTTCAGGGACAAGTAGATTTGGATACCATCAGCGTATAGGGGATTCTTAAAGCCAAAAAACCTAATTATTTCTCCCAGAGATGTAGTCTAGAGGGAGAACAGCAAGGGTCCTTATATAGTGGATAATGCACCCCAACTGTAAATTATATAGTGGATAATGCACCCCAACTTTAAATTATCTAGTGGATAATGCACCCCAACTTTAAATTATCTAGTGGATAATGCACCCCAACTGTAAATTATATAGTGGATAATGCACCCCAACTGTAAATTATATAGTGGATAATGCACCCCAACTGTAAATTATAGTAGATAATGCACCCCAACTTTAAATTATCTAGTGGATAATGCACCCCAACTGTAAATTATATAGTGGATAATGCACCCCAACTGTAAATTATATAGGGGAATAATGCACAGCCAACTGTAAATTATATGTGGATAAGGCACCCAACTTAAATTATCTAGTGGATAATGCACCCCAACTGTAAATTTCTAGTGGATAAGCACCCCAACTGTAATATAAGTGGTATGCACCCCAATGTAAATTATATAGTGGATATGCACCCCAACTGATATTATCTAGTGGATAATGCACCCCAACTGTAAATTATCTAGTGGATAATGCACCCCAACTGTAAATTATCTAGTGGATAATGCACCCCAACTGTAAAATATCTAGTGGATAATGCACCCCAACTGTAAATTATCTAGTGGATAATGCACCCCAACTTAAATATAGTGGATAATGCACCCAACTGTAAATATATAGTGGATAATGCACCCCCAACTTTAAATTACTGTGGATAATGCAACCCCAACTGTAAATATATAGTGGATAATGCACCCCCAAACTTAAATTACTAGTGGATAATGCACCCCCAACTGTAAATTATATAGTGGATAATGTACCCCAACTGGAAATGATTTAGGGCACGGCCACACATGCAACGCAATCGCATGCGATTTCAGTTGCCATTTCGTTGCAAAGATTACTTTTCTTTTTTGTGAGGAAAAACAAAAGCACTGCAATACGCACTAGAAACTGTATGCTATACTACACACCGCGATAGCATAGAGAAACTGTATGCTATACTACACACCGCGATACGCACTAGAAAACTGTATGCTACTACACACCGCGATACGCACTAGAAACTGTAGCTATACACACACCGCGATACGCACTAGAAACTGTATGCTATACTACACACCGCGATACGCACTAGAAACTGTATGCTATACTACACACCGCGATACGCACTAGAAACTGTATGCTATACTACACACCGCGATACGCACTAGAAACTGTATGTTATACTACACACCGCGATACGCACTAGAAACTGATGCTATACTACACACCGCGATACGCACTAGAAACTGATGCTACTACAACACCGCGATACACACTAGAAACTGTATGCTATACTACACACGCGATACGCACTAGAAAACTGTATGCTATAATAAACACCTCGATACGCACTAGAAACTGTATGCTATACTACACACCGCGATACGCATTAGAAACTGTATGCATACTACACACCGCGATACGCTAGAAAATGTATGCTATACTACACACCGTGATACGCCATAGAAACTGTTGCTATACTACACACGCGATACGCACTAGAAACTGTATGCTATACTACACACCGCGATAAGCGCTAGAAAACTGTATGCTATACTACACACCGCGATACGCACTAGAAACTGTATGCTATACTACACACCGCGATACGCACTAGAAACTGTATGCTATACACACACCGCGAACGCACTAGAAACTGTATGCTATACTACACACCGCGATACGCACTAGAAGAAACTGTATGCTATACTACACACCGCGATACGCACTAGAAACTGTATGCTATACTACTAACCCCCGCGATACACACTAGAAACTGTATGCTATACCCCACCGCGATACACACTAGAAACTGTATGCTATACTACCACTGCAATACACACTAGATCACAGATAGGTAATCAGATGTTTGAAACTATAACTCACCCCAGCATTCCTTGCTATAGAGTGAATGCTGGGAGTTGTAGTTTTTTAAAGGGCATGTCAACCCTTTATTCAGTACAAATCCCGATCCAGCGCTACACATCAGCTGTTTGCGCTGGCCCTTTACGGTGCTCGAGCAGCAGTGGAGACTCGTTCGGTACTGGCCGTGATGTCACTGTCCCTGGCCATGACTAACAGCCATTACCAGGAAGTAACTGGGAGCGCGGCGCTGATCGGTTGTTTGTAAGGATCCGTTCACAGCGCTGGGAGCATCTTTGCTAAATGTAAGTTAAACGGAACCTAACTTTTGGGGGGTGTTCTGTCACACAGAGGTGGACATGCCCTTTAAACCATCTGGATAAATACTCCTACCCCTGTCGACAGATCACATGAAATTGCTGCAGATAAAGATTAAAATGAGTGAGGCTTATGGGTAGGTAGAAGTTGGGGACAGTAGAGGCCTATGGGTAGGGGCCAGTAGAGTTCAGCAGCAGAGGAGGAAAATCTTTGTTCCTCTTGCCCATGTTGAGCCCATGTGCCGTTTAAGCGCACAACTTACTAATAGCTTTTGTGGCAGCCCAAATTATTTTTGGAGACCAGCCCGGGGGAGAATAGTATATTCCACACAGTACACACGTATGTATACATATATGTTTTAAATGTACATTATAACAATACACAGGCATTATTCGGCAGAGTTCAGTCTTCTTTGTTCTAACAGGTTCCTCCATCCTCAGTATCTTCTGTTAAAGCCTCTTGTCTCATTGGCTCACCACTCAAGCTTCTGGTCAATTCCAAGGATCTTTCATGTCGAGGAGCCGAGTCCGGTATGTTTTTCAAAGGCACTGGGAGGAATGGGGGTATGATCATCCCTTTCTGTAGTTTGCTCCATTTTATTTCTAGGAAACAAGTAACATTCATTCTCCTATCCGAATTAAACACGAACCACATGACACCTATGTCCACTGTCTAAAGTACAAACATACCTTAAAGAAAGGACTCTCCATAATTTTCTACAGCTCCACGCGATCCAAGGCAACGGTTCCAACTTTATGTAAAGCTACAAATAAAAATAAAGTGTACCCCAAATAGCTGATTGGTTCTATTTGGCATCTTCTGGGCATATTAATATAATGATATAAATGTACAATATAATACAATGTAGCCCTATTTCTATGTATCTTGTGGCCCTGGGCTATGACATGGACATGAAACATGTGACTTTCTATGGTACAGTAGGAAGTACTTACCCCACGTAGTAAGGCTTGGTTTCTCCCATACTTCTCCAGGAAATCTTGGTTGTTTCTTAATTATATTGTCTTGCAATCTCTTCTCCGTTCTTCCAGTGAAAGGCAACTAAACAGGTGGAGAAATAACCGTTAAAACCCATTTTGACAGAGAAGTTGGTTACGGTAATTAATGAATAAACATTTCATACTTACGAACCGAACATCATTTGGTAATATGATCCCCCTGCAGACCACCAGTCCCCGATGGGCCGTAGTCTTTACGTTGGCAATTTCTGGGGCGAGTAGGCAGGAGTGCCAATGAAATCAATCATCCGTCACCGTAGCCAATTCCTTAACCAGACACAAAACATTGAAAGTCCACCAATATATACGTCTTGTTACCGTCATTATGTGTAGTACTCTATCAGGGCACCAAGAGGCGCTATAAAAAAGCATAAGTGGGGCATGGTGCTTTATAATTACCCTTTACTATTACCACCACCTTTATTACATGGTTAACATTTTATTATTTACTATTTCAAACACAGAGAATGGACATTGGGATTATCAGATTCATCCGCACAGAAACTGCTCATTCACACTATAATAAACAACATTAATTATAAATTTGAATTAAAACAGCAGTAAATCTAGTTACTGACTTTATTAAACCATAAAGTGATTGGTTATGTTCAATGAGATTGGACTAGGGATCTATTCAACTATAAAGTGATCTGTTATGTTCAACGTGATTGGACCAGGGATCTATTCAACCATAAAGTGATCTGTCATGTTCAATGAGATTGGACTAGGGATCTATTCAACCATAAAGTGATCTGTTATGTGCAATATGATTGGACCAGGGATCTATTCAACCATAAAGTGATCTGTTATGTTCAATATGATTGGACCAGGGATCTATTCAACCATAAAGTGATCTGTTATGTTCAATATGATTGGACCAGGGATCTATTCAACCATAAAGTGATCTGTTATGTTCAACGTGATTGGACCAGGGCCCTATTCAACCAAAAAAGTGATCGGTTATGTTCAACGTGATTGGACCAGGGCTCTATTCAACCATAAAGTGATCTGTTATGTTCAATGTGACTGGACTAGGGATCTATTCAACCATAAAGTGATCTGTTATGTTCAATGTGATTGGACCAGGGCTCTATTCAACCATAAAGTAATCCGTTATGTTCAATGTGACTGACTAGGGATCTATTCAACCATAAAGTGATCTGTTATGTTCAATGTGATTGGACTAGGGATCTATTCAACCATAAAGTGATCTGTTATGTTCAATGTGATTGGACCAGGGCTCTATTCAACCATAAAGTAATCCGTTATGTTCAATGTGACTGGACTAGGGATCTATTCACCTAAGTGATCTGTTATGTTCAATTGATTGACCCTGATCTATTCAACCTAAAGTGATCTGTTTTATGTCAATGTATTGGACCAGGGCTCTATTCAACCATAAGTAATCCGTTATGTTCAATGTGACTGGACTAGGGATCTATTCAACCATAAGTAACTGTTATGTTCAATGTGATTGGACCAGTGACTATTCAAACCATAAAGTGATCTGTTATGTTCAATGTGATTGGACCAGGGCTCTATTCACCATAAAGTAATCCGTTATTTTCAATGTGACTGGACTAGGGATCTATTCAACCATAAAGTAATCTGTTATGTTCAATGTGATTGGACCAGGGCTCTATTCAACCATAAAGTAATCCGTTACGTTCAATGTGACTGGACTAGGGAATCTATTCAACCATAAAGGGATCTGTTTGTTCAATGTGATTGGACCAGGGCTCTATTCAACCATAAGTAATCCGTTATGTTCAATGTGACTGACTAGGGAATCTATTCAACCATAAAGTGATCTGTTATGTTCAATGTGATTGGACCCAGTGATCTATTCAACCATAAAGTGATCTGTTTGTGTCAATGTGATTGGACCAGGGCTCTATTCAACCATAAGTGATCGGTTTTGTTCAATGTGATTGGACCAGGGACATTCAACCATAAAGTGATCTGTCATGTTCAATGAGATTGGACTAGGATCTATTCAACCTAAAGTGATCGGTTATTTGTCAATGTGATTGGACTAGGGATCTATTCAACATAAGTGATCTGTTATGTTCAATGTGATTGGACCAGGCTCTATTCCACCATAAAGTGATCTGTTATGTTCAGTGTGACTGGACCAGGGATCTATTCAACCATAAAGTGATCGTTTATGTGATTGGACCAGGGATCTATTCAACCATAAAGTGATCGGTTTGTTCAATGTGATTGGACCAGGGCTCTTTCAACCATAAGTGATCTGTTATTTCAATAAGATTGGACTAGGGATCTATTCAACCATAAGTGATCGGTTATGTTCAATGTGATTGGACCAGGGATCTATTCAACCATAAATTGCTCGTTATGTTCAATGTGATTGGACAAGGGCTCTATTCAACCATAAAGTGATCTGTTAGTTCAGTGTGACTGGACTAGGGATCTATTCAACCATAAGTGATCTGTTATTTCAATGTTATTGGACCAGGGATCTATTCAAACATAAAGTGATCGGTTATGTTCAATGTGATTGGACCAGGCTCTATTCAACCATAAAGTGATCTGTTATGTTCAGTGTGACTGGACCAGGGCTCTATTCAACATAAAGTGATTGTTGTGATTGGACCAGGGCTCTATTCAACCATAAAGTGATCTGTTATGTTCAATGTGATTGGACCAGGCTCTATTCACCATAAAGTGATCTGTTATGTTCAATGTGATGGACTAGGGATCTATTCAACCATAAAGTGATCTGTTAGTGATTGGACCCGGGATTTTACCTTTTTCACTGGTCCCAAAATTGGTAATTTTCAGGTACCCGTAGGTATCTAGTAGAATGTTCTTAGCTTCAGATCTCTGCAAAGGAACAAAAGAATAGATAGGAATTGTGCAGGGTAAATAATAAACTGTATAATTAAAGTTAATTTCCCCATATTAACTTATTGTAAACAACCTCACATTTACCCTTTTGAACCCGCCCACTTATATAAAAACAGGATCCATCTAAATGACACATCCCATTGCCATCAGCACTTACGGTGAACAATCTTGTGATCGTGTAAAACTCACACCTAGGACAATGCAGGCTGCGTAAAACCTGCAGATTTAAATAAATTTAATATTAAATCTAAATAAAACGTTATCAGCCATAACAAACACGCAGCCCTTTATCAATAAATATAACTGCCACCGCCCTTCCCATAGTGCTCTCTGTCTGGGGGTTACTAACATGGACCCATGGTCTATTTGTACATACAGGTATTAACTGAAATGATAATAATACTTGTCCAGACAGGTTACTGAATAAGGTCGCCCATATGGCACGTGATACTTACAGAACTCTTTCATGGTGGATATGGAGCATTCACCATCACTGATGATAAATCCCCACAAGGAGCAAACTCCATCACCGCGCAGTCCATGAGGCTTGTTTGAAGGAGCCAAGATAGCCAATCACAAAATGACTTTTCTCCCTCTGGGTCATGCCATGATGTCCTTCTCTTTCTCATAGCTAAAAATAAAAGTTAAAACAATGCTGTTGGATTTCTAAGTGGATGATAATAATATTACCATACTATAATAAAGATTCCACAATGCAAAGCGAGTGTTCTAAACCGGAATAACAAGCAATCAATTGCAAAGTAAAAAATAAATCTGGTAAACTGCCCAAGCTGTCATTGGTCCTGCCCCAAAACCCTGCCCAATAGAACTCTATAGCCACTGACCATTCCCGTAGTTTTTATCTTCAAGCGATTCCTTCTTACGACTTTGATGGCGACTTTGGTTCCAGTTATTTTGTGTTCTGCCAGCAGACCTGGGAATAGAAGACATTGGTTAAGTTCCTCTGAATTCGGTCCCATTGAAGTTAGCAATAGGATCATTACATATTTTTCTCTATTAGTAACTCACCTTTCCAAATGATCCTTCACCCAGCCAATTGCAGAACTTGAATCATCCCCAGAAACTGCAAACTCTGAATACTGAAAGGAACAATCAAGAATTGAACTTGATTGGTCCATCATTGTCCAATCACAGCTAAGGCATCTACACTTTATAGGAACACTTTGGTGCTCTAGCACCAGAACCATATTGTTACAGGCGCAACCTCAAGGAGATTAAACACTGCAAAACTCTCTTTGGCATTATTAGAAATATAGAGGCCACAGCTAAACCTTCAAAATGTGGTACTTAGACATTGGAGATAAATAGCTATTCTTATAACAAGATACAAAGGAATTAAATAATATAGACCCAATACAAGTAGCTATTTCCATGGTCCCTTTTACAAATCAGTCATGTAATACTTATAATTTTCTATTCACTACTCCATTTCGCTTGTCTTTATCTCTGGGCTCCCGTGGTCCATTCTTTTGACCCACAGGAGGTGATGGGCGATAAACTGGAGGAAAAAAAATATTACATCATGAAGACACAGGTTATTGTATGAATGTAGATAATGATTCATAGTAAGTGGGTGTAGTAACCGTTCCATGTAGGTGAAAGATAATGGATACCTCCAGCATGATCTATATCCATAGTACTGGGGTATTTCCAACTCCTGTGATATGTGATGTACAGTTGCGTAGTGTTTACACTATTGGGCTACATAGAATAGTGATAATCATGTAACATACATCCCCGACCCCCCTATAGTACCTGGAGGTTCCTGGGTTTCCTGCCCCTCTGCAGGTGTGAGAGATATTGATTTGGAGACCTGATAATGAAAGATTATACATCAGTTGGAATGATCATTTTTGTGGCTATTGAATTTTAACGTTCTGTGTCTATTTATATTGGTAGAAGCTGTCTAATTGGGATTGTCAGTGGAGCGATGATACTTTAGTTCTATATTATGTGCTTTGGTTACATTTAACATCTTGGGTCCCTGTGATAAACACATAAATGATTGAGTTTGTGTTTTTCAGGCCAGGTGGTCACACAATGCTCTGTGTAAGGATGGTAAGAGGCTCCTACAAGGCGCCATATACTACATTGTCAGTGTCCCTGGTCTAATATAATACACAGGGGGGAAATGTTTGATCGTTAGCGGAACCAAGATAAGTCATTCCACAGACTCTGCAGGTTTATAACAATCTGCAATACAAAATATAAAATCAGTTTCCCAGCTTGTAAGATGTCCCCTTAGATTTGTGTTTGTAGTTTTATAACATTGGCAAGGGAAAGATCATGATCCCCCTGTTACCACTAATAAATCCATTGATTGGGATGTTAAAGGCTCCCGTATGGTGTGTGATGTCAGCTAGTGTGTGGTGTTTGCACTATAGGTTACAGAGAATAGTGATAAATAGTGTAACACAGATCACCACCCCCCCTGTACTTACCTGGAGGTTCCTTGATTTCCTCAACTTTTTTGGTTTCAGGAATTAGACAAATCTCTTCAGATAAAGAGTCATTATGGAAGTATAAATCTTTAGAATAATAATTAGTGTGAACTTTGATCTTTGGCTCTACAAGGTCCTAATGATTTGTTTGTATCTTTGTGTTATCTTTCTATTGTCTATCAGTAGAGTCATTATACATTGATTCCATATTATGTTGTAGGTGTAGCTACCACCAATCTGTTCCCAGTCTAATGAATTCCTGTGCTGCTGTGATATACAAGGGTAATGTACTTACACTACAATCGCTGTCAAAACTCTCAATTCTCAGTGATTCCTCTGATCGTCGTTTCCTTTCTTCTCTGATTTTACCACATTACAGGAACCGGTCCAAGCGACTTTATGTCGGATTGTTATAATCTGCAAATACAGAATTACAGTGTAACCTACGTTTATTAGTTATGACCAATGACGGGCATTGTAGGTTGATATTCTGTGTTGGGTTACATAGAATAGTGATAATAGTGTAACACGATCACCCGACCCCCTGTACTTACCTGGAGGTTTTTTGATTTCCCTGATTTCCTGGTTTTATATCACCAGGAACTGGATAACGATCACAGATTCTGAACTACAGCTGTCCTGAAATGTTCATAAAAAAAGGGAGAGTATAAATCATTGGAATAATAATTTAGTTATATATAAAATAAATTTGAGTTGTGTGCTTGTTTGTTAGGGTTGAATGGCCAAAATGATGGGTAGATGGTGTTTGCACTATGTTACAGAAAATAGTGTGCTGCTGTGATATACGAGGGTATGTACTTACACTACAATCACTGTGATAACTATCAATTCCAGTGATTCCTCTGAATCGTCGTTTCCTTTCTCTTTTATATTTTTCACTATTACAGACCGGTCCAATGAATTTCATGATGTCTAATGTTCATATATAATCTGCAAATACAGAATATACAGTGTAACCTATGGTTAATTAGTTATGACCAATGACGGGCATTGTAGGTTTGTATTTATGTGTTGGGTTACAGAGCAATAGTGATAATAGTGTAACACAGATCACCACCCCCTTACTTACCTGGAGGTTCCTTGATTTCCTCAACTTTTATGGGTTCAGGAATTAGACAATCTCTCATAATAAGAGTCATTATGAAGTCCTGAAATGTTCATAAAAGGAGAGTATAATCATTTAGAATAATATTTAGTGTGAACTTTGATCTTTGGCTCTACAAGGTCTAATGATTTGTGTTGTATCTTGTGTATTCTCTTTCTATTGTCTATCAGTAGAGTCATTATACATTGATTCCATATTATGTGTAGGTGTAACTACCACCAATCTGTCTCCAATCTAATGAATTCCTGTGCTGCTGTGATATACCGAGGTAATGTACTTACACTACACATCGCTGTCAAACTCTCAATTCTCAGTGATTCCTCTGATCGTCGTTTCCTCTTCTTTTCTGATTTTTCCTACATTACAGGACCGGTCCAGCGACTTTATGATGTCGAATTGTTCATAATCTGCAAATACAGAATATACAGTGTAACCTATGGTTATTACTTATGACCAATGACGGGCATTGTAGGTTGATATTATGTGTTGGGTTACTTAGAATAGTGGATATGTGTAACACAGATCACGACCCCCCTGTACTTACCTGGAGTTTTCTTGATTTCCTGATTTCCTGGTTTTTATATCACCAGGAATCACAGATTCTGAACTACAGCTGTCCTGAAATTTTCTAAAAGGGAGAGTATAAATCATTTGGAATAATAATTAGTGTGGACTAGAAAGGCACATGTGATACACAATGCATTTCACTCAAGTACGCTATACTTTTAACTAATTTAAATGGATAGGAATGATCAGCCAATGTAACTATTTTAATGGATAGGAAATGGTCTTGGAGGTGTAAGTCCATTCATTGGCTGATCAACTCCTTCTGCTCCCAAAATGTTCATTCTTACATCCAATTCGAAATATAAAGAGGAACTTCATTCATCAGGAAATGAGAGAATCCTGGAGGAAAAAAAAAACAAGAAAATGGCCAATTAATCCAACAACCTTAAAGGATAACTGTATTGCCTCATGCATTATTTTTTTAAACACTGCTTTCCAAAGGTAAGGTTGCAGCCCTCCCCATACATGTTATCTAAAGGTATGCAGCCCTCCCCATACATTTTTTTTCCTGATTTCGAGCTTCCCTCTGCCTTCAATTAGCCACATTGTGAACCCTCCTCTACCCACTCCTTGATCAGCTTGATTTATGTAGGCTGTACACCCTAGCAACAGAACAGTTCAGTTTGTTTGACTGGCAGAGGGAGGAGAGAGGTTGGTAACAGACATTCTCACCAGCCAATGACAAGAGATATGTTACGATGGCCCGGGCCGTCTAGGAGGCGGGCTGTTAGCACTCATCTTTGCTGTGTGATATCTAAGGGAGAGCACCACAGCTGTAAATGTGAGTAAGTGATTTCAGCTGCAGGAAGTGTGGACATGTAATGGGGGTAATGTTTCATTTTATTTGATATTGTTGTCCTTTAACAAGATGTAATAAGAGAGAACTTTGTGATTATCCTACCTTGAATGTTTCTCCCCATCAATATTATTAATGTTCTCTATTTCCAAGGTTTCAGTCTCTTGTATACCAAGGAACATTTTCTTGAACAAACATTTGCTTTTTTCCAAAGTGAAACTTTCGATAAATCTCTCTTCCTCTTTTTCACTTCTCTCTCCTCTTCTTCTACTTCTCCTTCTTCAATGCTTCTCGAAATTGTTCCGGAATATCCTGGTAAATATTTGCCAATATTCCTTCTATATCATCTCTGTCACTCTGAAAAATACAAATATAAACTATAATGTATTTGATAAAGCAAAGTACATTGACAATCACCTAGCATTGTTTTAATGAGCCATATTCATAAACCCCGGTTAGTTATTTACGATCGCGGCGTAAATGTACAATCACGTTAATTAGAACGTTCAATCGTAGAATAACCGTGTGGTAATAAACTAACGCAATGGTTATCTATGGGGACGTAAATCTAACGTTCGGTATCGTAACTTACGATCGTTAACCGATTGTTTAATCTCCGATCATTTAATGATTCGAAATTTACGATACCAATCGTTAAAGTTGTGATATCGCTAAAAAGCGATACCACGGCTTTATAAATATGGCGCAATGTCCTATTGTCACGTAAGGACATTTCGTTGTAATGGCCCTTGACAGGACCTACAGGAATGGGCACATTATGAGGGCTTAACCCCAAGCTATGACGTATGAACAAGAACCTACCAATATTTTCTTGAAACAATATTTGCATTTTTTTCCAAAGTAAAACCTTTAGATTAATAATTTCTTTCTCTGTATTTAAATCTTCTTCTTCCTCTTCTTCCACTTCTCCCTCCTCTTCTTCCACTTCTCCCTCCTCTTCTTCAACTTGTCTCTCCTCTTCTTCAACTTCTCCCTCCTCTTCTTCCACTTGTCTCTCCTCCTCTTCTTCAACTTCTCCTTCAACTTGTCTCTCCTCCTCTTCTTCAACTTCTCCCCTCCTCTTCTTCAACTTGTCTCTCCTCCTCTTCTTCAACTTCTCCCTCCTCTTCTTCAACTTGTCTCTCCTCCTCTTCAACTTCTCCCTCCTCTTTTTCTACTTCTCCTCCTTCTTCAATGCTTGTGAAAATCGTCCCGGAAATATCCTGTAAATATTTGCCAATATTCCTTCTATGTCATCTCTGTCACACTGATAAATACAAATAATAAACTATATATGTATTGGATAAAGACAAAGTTACTTGACAATACACTAGGATTGTTTTTAATAATGAGCCATATTCATAAACCACAGGTTAGTTTAATTTATGATCACGGGCGTAAATGTACGATGCGGTTAATTATGAACATTGATCGTAGAATCGTGCGGTGTAAACACCACAATGGTACTTCTAGGGGATCGTAAATCTACGTTCGGTATTGTAAATTTACAAACCTTAAACCAATCATTAATCTCCGATAGGTTTAAAGATCGTAAATTTACGATACCGATCCTTAAAGCGATACCGTGGCTTTATGAATATGGCCCAATGTCTCTATAAGAACATTTCGATTGGAATGGCCCTTGACAGACCTACAGGAATGGGCACATTATGGGGGGCTTACACCCAAGCTATGAGCGTTTTGTATCAGTTGGCATTAGCTACAGGGGGTATAACCAAGAACCTACCATTACTGGGTACAGTTCATGATAATAATGGGAAATTAGCTGCAGATCCTGGTAGTTAGACACAACTTACCCTTTGTAACCAAATGACATGATTTAGTTGTAAAATTACGTAAAATTAGCTCATGACTGTACTTACATCACAGATGCTCCAGATTTTAAATCCCAGACGGAAGTTCCATTGAACTCTTTAGAGGGTCGACAGATTCAGAGACTCTATCAAAAAAATCAATATGTTTAATATTAATAATCCACAACTAGAAGTTTCTCCCTAAAAATCCATATTAATTTCTCACTAGTTCTTTAACGTGTGATTTGATAGTGATTGCTATTTGATTGTGCAATAAAACGTGCACTCCAGTGCTGGTCAATTGGTCAGGTCACACTTGGTGCGCTGCTGTCCGTTGCACTGTGATCCGATTTTCGGCGTGCATGTGGCCACCATTTATTACCAGAACATTGCGCGGATCACATTGCAAGCGGACGGTAACGTGTGTGGAGCCTGACCCTTATCTGCATGATGTTCATAATTGAACTGGAAATATCTAATATAACTATGCGGTAATATATACCTTATAGACGGTATATTACCTTATAGACGGTATTATATACTTTATAGACGGTAATATTTAGACGGTATTATACCTTATAGACGGTATATATACCTTATAGACGGTATATATACTTTATAGACGTGTATATTTACTTTATAGACGGTATAATTACTTTATAGACGTAAATCCAAAGCCAGGGCACTCACGGGTCTTAGAGCAAAAGCAATTAATTAAAATTGTGCGGACAAACGATCTACCGCGCGTTTCAGCCATTATCTCGGCCATCCTCAGGATCGAGTTGTTCACTTTGTTCGCGCCATCTTAAAGGGAGGTAAGCCCCTCCTCCCTGCACCTTAACCCTATACGTGCTCCCTAACCCTTAAACCAGTTTTTAACCACTGAGCCACAGGCAAATTTACTGTAGGGCACAACTATTATAGTAACAATGGCCACATTAGAGATACAGACCTAGCTGTCTAATATAAACCACGCACCCTCTAATACATTCTGTCGCATTATAAGAAATAACCACAAAGAAAAAAAAAAACAATAAATCTGATGGCAAATGAGCCAAAAAATCAAAATACATAGCTATTTTGTATTTACATTAGTGGTGTTTTTGGTTTCTTTTTAATATAATAAACTGGTTTTTAAGAGTTAGGGAGCACGTATAGGGTTAAGGTGTATGGGAGGGGTTTGGGAGCACGTATAGGGTTAAGGTGTAGGGGGGAGGGGTTAGGGAGCACGTATAGGTTAAGGTGTAGGGGGAGGGGTTAGGGAGCACGTATAGGGTTAAGGTGTAGGGGGGAGGGGCTACCTCCCTTTAAATGGCACGAACAAAGTGAACAACTCGATCCGGGACAGGCGAGATAATGGCTGAAACGCGTAGATCGTTTTGTTCGACACATTTTAATTAATTGCTTTTCTCTAAGACCCGTGAGTGCCCTGGCTTTTGGATTTTTTGTATTGTTGCTTCCGGAAGGCACCCGGGCGTTCATTGTAAGATGGAGTGCACGTGGAGTTCAAGGAGGAATACCTTATAGACGTATATATACTTTATAGACGATATATATACCTTATAGACGGTATAAATACCTTATAGACGTATATATACTTTATAGACGTATATATATACATTATAGACGATATATATACCTTATAGATGGTATATATACCTTATAGATGGTATATATACCTAATAGACGGTATATATACTTTATAGACGTATATATACATTATAGACGATATATATACCTTATAGAAGGTATACATACCCTTATGACGTATATTACGTTATAGACGGTATATATAACTAATTAGACGGTATATATAACACCTTATGACGGTATATACCACGTTATAGACGTATATATCACACGTTATAGACGGTATATATACACACGTTAAGATGGTATATATACGTTATGCGGTATATATACCTAATGACGGTATATATACTTTATAGACGGTAATATATACTTTAATGACTGTATATATTATAGACGGTATATATACTTTATAGACAATATATATACCTTATAGACGGTATATATTATAGAACGGTAATATATCTATAGACGGTATATATACGCTTTGACATTTATAGACGGTATATATTATAGACGGTATATATACCCTATAAAACTAAAAACCATTTTAATTACCAAGTACGAGAGATCTCTAAACCCCTGAAATCTGGCTAAAGTGTAAGAAACCTAAAGGTGACCAACACCGTACGATATATTGGTCAATACACGGTGTTGGACGATAATCAATTCATTTTGAAAATCCACACAGAAAACATTTTTCTAGTGATATAACCATACTGATTTGGCCGATGATACCCATACGTGATGGCCACCTCTAGTAAGACGTAGTAAAGATAAGACCTTTGTTAATATTTTACCTGGACTGTTCCCTCTTTATATATCCAATGTTCTTGTTTACCGGAATTTCTCTTTCTTTTTTAAAACATACAAATATTTTCTCTGGAATCGCCGTTTGCACTTTTCCCAAAGCGACACCTGCTGTCCAGGACACCAACCTCCCTGGATTATTTATCTCATGGGAGCTGCTATTGGAGAGTGTTGGCTCTGGGTTATAGACATCCATCTAAATATAAAAGAAAGAAATAGTGTATCCATTACCAAGGCAAATACACACGGGGCCATATTGGGTTTAGTCATTAGAATAAACCCACGGTGCCATATTGGTTTTAGTCCTTAGAATAACACACTGCGCCATATTGGTTTAGTCATTAGAATAACATGGTGCCATATTGGTTTTAGTCATTAGAATAACACACGGGCCGTAATGGTTTAGGTCATTAGAATAACACACATTGCCATAGTGGTTTAGTCATTAGATAACCACGGTGCCATATTGGTTTGTCATATAGAATAACACACGGTGCCATATTGGTTTAGTCCATATAGAATAACACACTGTCTGCGCCATATTGGGTTTAGGTCATTAGAATAACACACGGTGCCATATTGGTTTAGTCCTAAGAATAACACACGGTGCCATATTGGTTTAGGTCATTAAGAAAACAACACGGTGCCATATTGGTTTAGTCCATTAGAATAACACACTGTGCCATATTGTTTTAGTCATTAGAATAACACACTGTCCATATTGGTTAGTCATTAGAATAACACACTGCGCCATATTGGTTTAGTCATTAGAATACACACATGGCCATATTGGTTTGTCATTAGAATACACACAGTGCCATATTGGTTTTAGTCATTAGAATAACACCCTTGCCCATATGGTTTAGTCATTAGAAAACACACGGTGCCATATTGGGTTTAGTCATTAGAATAACACCTGTGCCTATTGGTTTAGTCATTAGAATAACACACTGCGCCATTATTGGTTAGTCTTAGAAATAACACACAGTGTGCCATATTGGTTTTAGTCATTAGAATACACACGGTGCCATATGTTTAGTCATTAGAATAACCACTGTGCCATATTGGTTGTCATTAGATAACACACTTGCCCATATTGGTTTAGTCATTGAATAACACACGGTGGCCAATATTGGTTTAGTCATTAGAATAACACACTGTGCCAATTGGTTTATCATTAGAATACCACAAAAACACTGTGCCATATTGGTTTGTCATTAATAAACACCTGTGCCATATGGTTTAGTCATTAGAATAACACACTGTCCTATTGGTTTAGTCATTAGAATAACACCTTGCCCATTTGGTTTACTTAGATATACACACTGTGCATATTGGTTTAAGTCATTATAAACACTGTGCCATATTGGTTTAGTCATTGCGATATTTAACCTACAGATGCATATTGGTTTAGTCAATCAGAATAACACTAGTCCATATTGGTTTATTCATTCCTATAATAAGAGCTGTTGCAGCAGCCTTACCTTATTGTTTTTCTAAAGCGAGCACAGCGTTTTCCACTCTTTGCTGTTCCTGTTATAGAAAAAGTAGAGTTAAGTTTTCTCGGCGCCATTTAGGTTTAAACCAAAGGAGAACGGATCTCATAAAGACACATTTCCCTTTTCATATCTTACTGCAGGTTAATCAATTCCAATATTTGTAATAACAGAACGGATTTCTGCCATGAGGGCTATATTTATAAATTGCACGTTTCGTGTGGTTAAAAGAGTTACTAATAATAAAAATGAAATGTTCTAAAACTAAAAATCCCACATTCCCTTTCCATATCATATTGTCAAGTAACAACCTGGATATTGTGGAAAATATCTACTTATCCACAGATATTGGTCTCTACTACGTACTAATGAGATGATCTCGCTGTAAGTTAAAGAAAGTCAAGGAATTCTGCCTGATGCAGAGTAAAATCTCAATGCCAGGGACTCTACTTAACTACTAGAACAGCTAGGGACAAAAACACTTGTGTACTGCAAGAGAAGTACCGAAACAGCCAACAGGCCTGTACTACAGCTCTGCAAACAAACAGAATGACTGTGAGTCTTCATATCAAAAGAACAGTGACATCATATGACATCACTGGCTAGATCCAATTACAATGACATCACTATCTGGTTGTCTTTAATAAATTATGTTTGCAATAGGATCAAAATCCGAATGATGGAATAGCTTATTGTGTACACACGAACATTTCTTTCTGTGGTTGCTACTAACAATTTTCCTTGTAAAGGTGTTAATAAGAAACCAACCCATTGCTCTAAGTCCCCTAAAGAATTTATTGGGACCTAACTCAAAAACGGCATTAATCTCCAAGTTCCCAGCATTTTTTTCTGTAATCAGGAAAATATGAGTTTTTTTGGAGGTTTTTTGAATTCCCAATGTATAATACAATTACATCATAATACCTACAATACTGACCAGGAGAATGTTAACACCATGAAGTAAGTACACTTTCCTCACTGCCATGTAATTAAAGTGCTTGTATACTGGAAAAAATGACTTTGTGTCATCTTAATCTATAAATAAATATGTGAAGTAGCACTCACTCTGAGGTGTGTGTGTTGCTGCATGCTTCATACAGTACTTGTTTGCTCAGGCCTCTGACCACTGACCTGCCTATTTTCCCCCACACCAACTGTCAATACTGCATTCAGTACATAGCACATCAACTGTCAAACCATTCCAGCTACAGCAAAACGGTTTACAGAAATGCTAAAACGTGAGATGTTTCAGATTGGATATCTAATTAAATAGGGGACAATAGGGGCAGATCAACAGATAAACAGTCAGGATAGTTGGATAATAGTTTCCCAATGGGCAATTTTTATAAAACAAATTTTCCAGTGTTCATATCCTTTAAAGGGGGCGAGGTAAATCATGAAAGGTGTCATACAAAGGATACAATACAGAATAAGGTGCAGCAATCGTCTCACTCACTCCAGAACAGAAAGATTTTTCATAAGATGGAATAAGGCAGGCTGGAGGGATCCGAGGGGTGGAGGAAAAGGACGGGGAAGTGAGGCTCCCCGTCACATGTCCCTTACTGAGGAAAGGAAGAAGCAGGGCCGATGACACACAGACACCATCTACTCTTACTTTCAACTTTCTGGAACATTGAAAAAAAGACAAACCCCCTGAACCTGACCCGTACAACACCCTACTGCGGGCACTTTCCAAAATAACTAATTTGCTTGTTAACCCTCTGTCACCAATGTGAAATAACAGGAGCTCAGCAGCACTTACTTTCTGCCGATCACAGCACGTTTAAATGGTGAGTGAGGCAGCTGCTTATATCCCACTGTACATCATCTAATTAGCTACACGGTCACCATGATGCTCATTACACTTCTCACAGCATCTATACTCTACTCTTGGTCACCCTGATCCCACACGTGACTCACCCTTTATGTAGGAGGGAATTCATGTCCATCGACTTTGGAAATGACAGTTTTAAAAAAAACATGACCAGTTGCAAACATTACAGAATGCAAAAGACTAGATTGAATAATGATCTTCACCTTACAGAATTGGGGAGAGATTTCACTTCTTTATATCAGAGACCAAGTAACCCAACCTGGTCGCCGGGGCCACTGCAGCCCTGACTGGCCCCTCATACTAGACCTTACTCACCCTAAAAAGCTAATATGTAATTGATTGTCTCAGGCTGTGGATTAGTGGATAAACGCACCCCAACTGTAACATTATACGAGATATTAGAAGTCACACAAGGGTTCGTGACTAGGGTTCCAGATTTTGAATCTAAATAGAGACAGGGCAAGAAATGCTGTGTGTGCGTAATTGGCGTGCCGAAAAGTTGGGCCACGTTGTTTACAGAATCTAAACGTGAATGTTTCAGATGGATATAGCTAATGAATAGGGTGAAATAGGGGCAGATACAACAGATCAACATACAGTGATAGTTTGGGCAAGGAATTATAGTTTCCACTAATGCGCAATTTAAAAACCAAATTTTCCAGTGTTCATATCCCTTTAAAGGGGCAGGTAAAATCATGAAAGGTGTCATACAAAGGATATACAATAAGAATAAGTTCAGCCAATCTGTCACTTCACTCCAGAAAAGGTTTTACATAAGATGGAGATAAGGCAGGCAGTGGAGGGATACCAGGGTGGGAGAAAAGAGGCGGGAAGGCGGCTCCCCTGCACATGTCCTTACTAGGACAAGGAGGAAGCGGCCTGATCACCACTACGACACCATCTAACTCTTATAACTTTCCTGGAACTTAAAAAAAAGACAAACCCCTAACCTGACCCAGTAAACCACCTACTGCAGGAAATTTTCCAATACTACGTCAATTTCCCTTTAAACCCTCTGATCCAATGTGAAATAAACAGGAGCTCAGCAGCACTTACTTTTCTGCACGGATCACGAGCAGTTAACAATGGTGGAGTGAGGCCAGCTTGCTTATATACCCCTGTGACTCATCTCATTAGGCATACACACGGTCACATGATCTCTACACTCTGCTTACATCATCTTAGCAGCATACTTGGCAATGATCACCTACACTGTGCAATCAACACTTTATGTGGAGATTCACTGTCCAGTCAGAAAAACTCCTTTGGAAAATGCAGTTTATAACATGACAGTTTAAACAGTCAGACATGACAAAAGTAGCAGATTGGAATAATATCATTTCACTGACGATTGGGGAGAGATTTCACTTCTTTTATCAGACCAAGTACCCACACCTGGTCCTGGGGCCACATGTGGCCCCTGACTGGCCCCGTCGCTACTAGAGACCTGTAACCCCAAAGCTTAATACTTAATTCATTGTCTCAGCTGGATATATGGATAACGCACCCCAACTTAAAATTATAAGGATATGAAGAATCCCCAGGATTCCGTACTAGGGTGTCCAGATTTTTGAAATCTAAAATAGAGGAACAGGGCAAGAAAGTCTTGTGTGTGCGTAACGTGCATGCCGAACATGTTGGACCACCGCCCACTATTCAAGAGCCACCACCCCCTTGAAGTTCACACCACCCCTTGATGTAAACACCCATATTACAGACCACTAAGGCCATGTGCATTGTTGTGAGTCCGACTACACTGGCTAATAACTAGATAGATGGACTGTGTGTACTGTGTACTGATTCCCCCCGTTATGATTTCCAGTTATTTGCCCCAAATTTACCAAACGCAATTAAAACCCGAGTCCACGGAGTCCTGGGTGACTTCTATATCCTTATAATCTCCATCATTGCGGCCCTGCTTGTTACACTAAGTAAACCCCATCTATATGGCACTAGGCGCTCTACCTTGATGGGACAGCCGATGGGCGTAAAGTCCGCAATGGTAAGCTCCATTTTGAAATGCACGGGGAGGCGATGTAGCATCGCTGGGGGCGAATTGCACGGGAGAGCCAATAGCGCCGTTCTCCATCGCCCTGTTAGGGCTTTTAGGCGCTCGCGATTGCGCCCATGCTTTAAAATGAAAACCGCAGGAATTCCCACGATTTACAATGCGCGTGCGATTGCGGTTTGTTCGCGCTTTGGTATCACACACATTCACCATTTTTGGTGCTTTAATGCTGGCGTTTCCATGACGGAAAACGGCAAACTCACATGCACAAAACGCATGCACAGACGCAAAACACATAAGAATCGCGATTGTGTGCGCGATTCCTGTGCGCTGTAGTGTGGCCGCAGCCTGACCGGTGTTAAAAATACAGTGAATTCAAGTTTGCTTCTCACAACTAGAGTACACAACCCCAGTAGATCATCAGTTGTTTGAAACCTACAACTCCCCATTCCCTATATTTAACACTCTGCGACGGGAATGCTGGGAGTTGTAGTTTCTAACCCTGGCGCCATAGAACTGTAGTTGTATGTGATTCCCGTAATAAATTTAAAGCACATTAATTAACATGAATTGAAAGTATTGTGAGTGTCAGTACAATGTGCTCAACAGAAAACTGCTCTAGCCCCTTCCCCCCTCCCCCCTCCCTCGACCCACCCGTCCAGCTTATCTCCTCAGAAGTTCACAATGGCAGCCTGCAGCAGACCTACAGCCTACCCGACCTGCGAATACCCGACCTGATGCGACCCTATTGTGGGGAAGACACTTGGGTGGAGGCAGTGGTGGAAAGCACTCGGCCAATATCTGTGCAGTGACAATCAAACTTGGCAATCCATATGGAACCACTGGAAGCTTGAGAACTGTATTGTTGGCCTCCCAATTGAACCCTTTCCTCCCGGTTTTTGGAATGCTTCTTGGGCCCCAATGTGGAAGGTGTCATTTTAGTTGGGGCTGGTCCTCCTGAGCCCTCCAGTCACACAGAACACGGAGGGTGACTATTAATGGTAATAAACATGCCACACTGATTGTGTCAAGTCACTGGGGTTTTTTGGATGATCCTATCTGTGGTCGCATTCCTGTCTAAGAGACCTAATTTTTCGTTTTGAGAAGCACGGAGCATGGCTCCACTATTGTCCCCCAGTTTATTTAGCTCCTCTTATCCAGCTGACACGTGTTATCCAAGGATCTTAAATGTAATATTCTTCGATGTATGGTATTAATTTATAAAAACAGCCAGCATTCAGACGCTACTACCATACAGAATCACACCATCAGTTTCTTGCAGAACTGTAAACTAAAGGAAGTATATTTAGCAACATGCCTTTGTGGCCGTTCAATATCATGGGTACAACACATTAGACTTTTGGTCGGTAATTAGTGACATTGAAAATGCCATAACCGCAAATGTGATCTACGGTCAGCCTAGCTCACACACATAGTCTTAGATCATTTTGCAAACAACGAGTCACTTTTTGTCAGACAGAGAGATACTGATAAATAATTGTTTCCCTCAGGGCCACCAATAGGTTTTTTGAAGCTATCAGGCTTTTTGGACTAACTGTTCATTCCATCAGATTTTGGTCCTACTATATCTTATGGGATTGCATACTACAGCATGTCTCCTTAATGAGAGCATATATATTCATATTAGAAACAGATGTTCACATACTTCTTTTCTTATATTTAGCTGTTTTTGTTATAACCAATTTTTTTTTTTTTGGTATTAATGCGTAGACTACTTCATCGTCAATTACTGTTTTCATTCCCATTTATTAATTACTAAGATGGGTTCACTTTTGAATCATATTGTTTTCTATATACTCATTAATGTACAAGATCGACCTCTTCAATTAAGTTATTGCATCTCTTGTTTAAAATATCGACAAATATTGGCAATGTATATGTGTCTGTATATTTACGCGCATTTTTGTGGAGGATATACCGTATGTATTTTCCATTATGTTCTGTTATCTTCATACCCTGTCTGTGTAATGCCATATTCACAGATACAAACTCATTATTATTGTTTCCAGACTAGATCCCCCATCGTTATTTCTATTTTTAAATTCCATTTTATATTAAAATTATATTATTCTAATCCCAATTAAAATTTATAAAAACTTAAAATTATAATATATTACCACATCGGAATGTCTTATCCTCCGTTTATGAGAGATCTCATATTAAATACAGGTGACTCTTAGCACTACATAGCCATAACATTCTTTTTTTCCTGTGGTTTTTCTTTGTTTTTCTGTCGTATATAAGTTTTTGTTATCATTGATGATTAGATCTGCATTCACATTTGTAACCACCTCCCCTCTTGAGCTCCTTTAATAGGAACTCCCATTTCACCGGTGTTTTTGCCTCTGACTACGTCACGAAACGCGTCAGGCAACCCCTGTGTTCCTTTGAGTTGCTCGTTCTGTTGGTTCTTAGACAACCATGTGTCTTTTATGGATCTTCGTAATAAGGATTGTTTTTAAGCACCCCAACTGTAAATTATCTAGTGGATAATGCACCCCAACTGTAAAATATCTAGTGGATAATGCACCCCAACTGTAAATTATCTAGTGGATAATGCACCCCAACTTTAAATTATCTAGTGGATAATGCACCCCAACTGTAAATTATATAGTGGATAATGCACCCCCAACTTTAAATTACTTGTGGATAATGCACCCCCAACTGTAAATTATATAGTGGATAATGCACCCCCAACTTTAAATTATCTAGTGGATAATGCACCCCCAACTGTAAATTATATAGTGGATAATGTACCCCAACTGTAAATGATTTAGGGCACGGCCACACTGCAACGCAATCGCATGCGATTTCAGTTGCCATTTCGTTGCAAAGATTACTTTTCTTTTTTTGTGAGAAAAACAAAAGCACTGCAATACGCACTAGAAACTGTATGCTATACTACACACCGCGATACGCACTAGGGTCTTTTTCAAATAGGGAACTCTACAATATTCTCTACTTCGGCCTTACGATATTTCCATTTAAACACTAAAGTGCTTCCATTGACCATATTTGAACAACACCTGGAATAGGCGGGGGCTACACACTTGCTGGACAGCAACATGTGTGAAAGGTGCGCGCATTGTTGTGGGTTACCGGACATTTGCAAGGCAATGCTCACAATAGTCGCCTTTGGCTGCATGTGACCCACAAAAAAATGGAACCAATGGAAAACGCATCGAAGCGCATGCAATGAAGCCACCAGGTTGACGTGCGCTTCCCTGCGAGTTGTCATGCTCTTATGATGCCCAAACGGACTGTAGGAGGTCTCCAGTTGTGCAGCAGTGTTGTGCCATGGTGAGGCTGCCACATTAGTTTTCATTACCTTCACAATCTTGTAATGTACTAAACGGGCGAGTAGAAAAGGATCTGTAGCCAATCAAATGGACTATTTAAAGGGCCATAGCAAGCAACCAATCAAAGAAAGAGAAATGTAAATGCAAAAAAAGCTCCTTAGATGAAATTAACCTTAATAACATATTTTGCAAATCCACCCAGGGGTACAAGCGATAAACAGTGCTGTGGGTACCTCCCATAAATAGCTCTCTGTTTGAAATGACATTAAAGGGAATGTCCACCCTTAAAACAAAAAAACAGTCACCATGTTTTAGAGACACAGATCAAGTGGATGGGAGTAGCAGAAATAACACAACCACAAACCTAGGATTCAGAAACAGGATCCAGAGGTGTGGAAAAGCCAGGAGGGGCCACTTGCTCGTTTGCTTGATGACTGTCTGTTTATTGTAGTATAGCGGCTTGGCCTGTTTTAACAAACTAAGAATTGGATCAAAGGTCAAGCCTGCTCTTTAATTGAACTAAGGGAAGGGCGGACTCGACCGCGGTGACAAGAATATGGAATGGATGTAACCGGGGTGCAGACCGAAGAGTAATAAAATAACACACCGCTTGGAGTCCAGCCTCCTAGCTTATAGTATGTTTCAAACTATATGATAAAAATGTGAAGAAAGAGGAAAGGTCCAGGAGGCGAGAAACCCAGTCAACCCAATGTACCATAGGACAGAATCACCAAAGGAAAATCTATACATACAATTTATAATTCTGAATCTGAACTTCTCTTCCATCTTCTTCTATTTTTGTTTTGTATTTGAATTGTCACAATAAAAAAATTGTCGCTTGTCAGTTACCTGCCCCCAACTGATATATTCAGCACATTATAACTTGTATTAACCAGATTTGGGACAATTATTGCCCCAATTCTGGCAGAGTAAGCTGGCTCCTCCCTCCATGCAGTCAACCAAGGCTGTGACAAATGATATCACAGCCAATAATTGACTGCCCTTTTGCTGCTGCCTCCTCTGCACATGCTCAAGTTCGTAAAGCTCATTGAGCTTCAAAAAATTCTGGTTACAAATAGATGCAATAAAGTGTAATAAAGGAAAACCTTACCTAAACTTTTGGTTTAATAAGATGTCCAGTACGTCGTAAAAGGAAGACCTCTGAGATGGACATCGATGAACAGAGGAACAGACGGAGACAATTGCTGATATCAGGATGGTTTGTGTCCTGGAGAAGTACGGGGCCCAGAGATGAAGTAGGTGAGCAAGGTGAAGACAGAGGTTGATGTAAGGAATGAATACCAGCCACTGTTAGTCTGGGTCTAAGGAGAGCTGCTGCTAAATTAAATATGTTTGACCGCATTGCTGATAATCCTGGAACTCCATCGAGAGTCCTCGGGAACCGTCTCGGGTAGAGCTCTTTGATTTTAAGCTGAACGGCGTGACTGCAGCCATTCTTTAATAAATGAAGGGCTCTCATCAGAAGGTCATGTTTGCGCCTTTTTTCGCTGGCAAAGCCCAAAAGCATTGTAGCTCGGAAACGCGAAAGCTTGACACCATATCCTTGCAATAAAACATTGATTAAACAACTTGTCAAACAAAAGTATGAACAGATTATTACAATGATTTTAAAAAATGATTATTGCTCCTGGCAGAGTCTCCACTAGATAGCAGAGAAATATAATGAAATTTAAAGGCAAGTTCAACCCTTCAAATGATACATAGGTAATCTCCCCCAAAAGCTGACAGATGTACGACAACCGTGTTACTAGCTTACACATGCTCAGAGAAGGGAGCTAGGGGAATAGCATTTAGTCATTGGCTGAATTTCAAGTTATTATTCATACATCTCTCCGTTTTCTATTACCGGTACTTATTATTTTTGAGGGGGTGATTTATTGAGGGGTGGACTTGCCCTTTAATTAGGAAGAATTGGTGATGGTCTATTTGGTCATAGGGTCATCATTGTGAATTGCAAGTGCTAACTAACCATGTAGTTTTAGGATGAATACAATTCACCTTGTTTAGAATGTGAACAGGCATTTAACAACATCAGGTTATTAAAAAAACATCTTATCCTTAAAAATGGTGCTAATTTTGTCCCAACCAATCAGATGTTAGCTTTTAATGTTAAATAAGATTCTGATGGTTGGGGCAAAATAGCACCATTTGTAACAATAAGAACTTTTATGAAATCTCTCTGTATATGCCCCAGCCATATACCATAATAGATTTGATTTAACTGTGGATGATTATTACAATGTCCTGCCAGGCTTCAGAAATCTACAAGGCCACTGTGCTGACAATAACACGGGCAAACTGCTGACAGGACTTGCGTCAGCACAATATAAAATACCAAAAGAAAAGCCGCTGTTATGCTTTACCCAGGAACAAAAACAGATCTGGGGGATATTAGCAGTTTATATTTTCCACATAACATGGGATGAGACAGAACTAACTAGAAAGGGAAGTTTATAGAAGTCCGAATTGGAAGAATATGCTCCAATAGTGAAATTGCAAAAACTGCCTCAATGTGTGTGCTTGCTTGTGCTGCGTGTTTAAAATTAACATCTCTCGTGATAAAAGAGCGAGCATAACTTCCAAACTTTGGAGTTTGATTTTACTGCGCTTTTTATTTGTCATTTAGGGCTTGGAATTCGTGTGTGTTACAGTCAGGTCAGTTCAGATCAGCTATATCTATTGAGAAATACTGTTGTTACTATCAATAGCAGAGGTAATCAGCGTGATCCCCTATGGACACAGGTGAATGCAATAGAGGTAATCAGCGGTGATCCACCTATGACACAGGTGAATGCATAGAGGTAATCAGCGGTGATCCCACCTGTGACACAGGTGAATGCAATAGAGAGGTAATCAGCGGGATCCCACTGTGACCAGGTGAATGCCATAGAGGTAATAGCGGTGATCCCACCTGTGACACAGGTGAATGCAATAGAGGTAATCAGCGGTGATCACCACCTGTGACCACAGGTGAGCAATAAGAGGTAATCAGCGGTGATCACCACTGTGACCAGGTGTGAATGCAATAGAGAGGTAATCAGCGGTGATCCCACCTGTTGACACAGGTGAAGTGCAATAGAGAGGTAATCAGCTGTGATCCACCTGTGACACAGGTGAATGCAATAGAGAGGTAATCAGCTGTGATCCCACCTGTGACAAAGGTTGAATGCAATAGAGATGGTAATCAGCGGTGATCCCACCTGTGACACAGGTGAATGCAATAGAGAGGTAATCAGCGTGGATCCCACTGTGACACAGGTGAATGCAATAGAGAGGTTAATCAGCGGTGATCCCACCTGTGACACAGGTGAATGCAATGAGGTAATCAGCGGTATCCCACCTGTGACACGAGTGAATGCAAAATAGAGGTAATCAGCGGGGATCCACCTGTGACACAGGTGAATGCAATAGAGGTAATCAGCGTGTGATCCCACTGTGACACAGTGAATGCAATAGAGGTAATCAGCGGTGACCACCTGTGACACAGGTGAATGCAATAGAGGTAATCAGCGTGATCCCACCTGTTGACACAGGTGAATGACAATAGAGGTAATCAGCGGTGGTGATCCCACCGTGACACAAGGGTTGAATGCAATAGAGGTAATCAGCGGTGATCCCACCTGTGACACAGGTGAATGCAATAGAGGTAATCAGCGGTGATCCACCTGTGACACAGGTGAATGCAATAGAGGTAATCAGCGGTGATCCCACCTGTGACACAGGTGAATGCAATAGAGGTAATCAGCGTGGATCCACCTGTGACACAGGTGGAATGCAATAGAGGTAATCAGCGGTGGTGATCCACCTGTGACACAGGTGAATGCAATAGAGGTAATCACGGGTGATCCACTGGACACAGTGAATGCAATGAGGTAATCAGCGTGTGATCCACAGGGACTCAGGTGAATGCAATAGAGGTAAATCAGCGGTGATCCCACCTGTGACACAGGTGAATGCAATAGAGGTAATCAGCGGTGACCCACCTGTGACACAGGTGAATGCAATAGAGGTAATCAGCGGTGATCCCACCCTGTGACACAGGTGAATGCAATAAGGTAATCACGGGGTGTCCCACCTGTTACAAAGGTGAATGCAATAGAGGTAATCAGCGGTGATCCCACCTGTGACACAGGTGAATGCATAGAGGAATCAGCGGTGATCCCACCTGTGACACGGTGAATGCAATAGAGGTAATCAGCGGTGATTCCCACCTGTGACACAGGTGAATGCAATAGAGGGTAATCACGGGATCCCACCTGTGACACAGGTGAATGCAATAGAGGTAATCAGCGGTGATCCCACCTGTGACACAGGTGAATGCAATAGAGGGTAATCAGCGTGATCCCACCTGTGACACAGGTGATGCAATAGAGGTAATCAGCACTGATCCCACCTGTGACACAGGTGAATGCATAGAGGTAATCAGCACTGATCCACCTGTGACACAGGTGAAGCAATAGAGGTAATCAGCACTGATCCCACCTGTGACACAGGTGAATAATAGAGGTAATCAGCACTGATCACACCTGTACAAGGTGAAGCAATAGAGAGGTAATCAGCACTGACACACACCTGCAACAAGGTTAATGCAAAAGAGAGGTAATCAGTGTTAAGAAGAACAGCAATTTGGCTTTCAGAAGCATTTTCCAACAATGAAACTCAATCACTAATCATTCACTCATTAAATGAATTTGAATATTACATTTGGATATGACAGACTTATCTTACAATCCTTTATATCCCTACACTACAGAATGAACAGGAGGATCCTGAGGAGGAGGGCTCCCCTGTGCATGCCAGAGTCCTCCCAGAGGACAAAGATGACTCACTGGATGATCGACAGCCCCTACGGTTCACTATTCTAAACTTTGGATAGACACTGCAGATCCATAAGGAGCTGGGGTGTAAGGCAAGGATTTTTAACACTACACATGAGGCCAGTAGTGGGTAAATGTTAGTTTTGGGATGGACAAGCCCCTTAACTTTTATCTGATTTGGAAAAAGGTTCAACCAACACGGTCCAGCGCAGCCAAAGAGCACTGCCAATATTTATCCCTCATCGACTGACTGAAATGTGTGTGATCTAACCTATTCAAGTATTGAGTTGTCTCACACACAGTATTGGCTAATCCTGCACCACTCCACATGCATAAATGTAACAATGTAAGTATGTAATGGTTGGATCAGAGGAACACGAGTCAGGAGGCAGTTTAAACTGCTAATGCTTCATGTTATCCAACATGTTTCGGGCCACATGGATTAGAGGAAAAGAGGAATTGGAGTGGAAAGGATTCAGGGACCGACTTTATAAAGTCCAGGTTTAAGCCCCTTTAAAAATGAGGAACGTAAGCTAGGCACCTGTCCTACTGGCCATTAAAGTCTTACTACAGGTAAAATTACTGTCAATCATCACTTCTATAAAGGGACCTATAAAGAATGAATAATGCCCCAGCAATATAGTCCTTACCACAGAAGACACATTATACATTTATTCAACATTTTTTGGACCAAAAGTCATGAAAATGTGTTTTATTCTTAAAAAAACGCATTTTCCAACCACCAAGTAGTTACCAAGACTTTTATATACCTAGTCGCATTTCACCGATTCAATTATAAAGTGCTGTGCACGCGGGGACAATCGTTTGGCTCGAATGACCAAAAATTTGCTCAAAGGTTGATTTGGAAAAACAAACAACAAGACATGAATTTTATTTTTCAAAGCTCAAACAAGGGTATGTGCACTGGGAATTCGTATTTTAAAATTTTCCCATTACTGGAAAACTATAATTTTCCCAACTATCACTGAACCATTTTGTCCCTATTTCTTTATATATTCAGTCTTAACCATCTTACATTTTAACTGTCAACAAAGTGCCTTATTATCATACACTCATACATGCTCATACCGTTATGTATAGTTATGCTGCAGCTGGAAAGTTGACAGTTGGTACGTGAACTACATGGTGGGAAATTCCCTCTCCTAATGCTGCCTCATAGGGATTACAGAGCATGCTTGCCCTCACAGAGAGTCAGTAGTCTGGCAGGGGGACTGAGCTTGAGCAAAACAATTAATGGATTGAAGTCATGCAGACACACAAACACATCTGAGTGAGTGCTACTTACGTGTATTCATTTATAGATTGAAATGAGGCCATGTTTCACTTTACAATTCCTTTAACTCATTATGTCCAATTTAGTATTATATGGATAGGAAACAGGTGTGTATGTGGGTGTGTGTGTTGTATATGGTGTGGGGGGGGGTGAGCTCTTCTTATTTTGTTTAATGGAAGTTTCTGCAAAGGGCAAAATCATCTGAACAAATTCACACAATTTATTCTCCTCTATTGGCAGGATCGCTGCCTACCTGTGCAATGGTTATGTATTTTAGCCATTTGTTCCCCATTTTCCTTTAAAATTGCAACAAGATGTTCAGGTCTAACAGGGCAAAAACATTAATATTCCAATCTCGGTCTGAATGAAAAACCCCAAATAATCGGGTGTGTTGTCCCCTCCCAGAATGCATTGGTGGTCCGTGTTTAGATACTACAACCCAGCATGCCTTGGTGGTCCAGGTGTTTAGATACTAAACTCCCAGCATGCCTTGGTGGTCCAATTGTTTGGAAACCAACTCCCAGCATGCCTTGGTGTGGTCCAATTGTTTTGGAAACTACAACTCCCAGATGCCTTGGTGGTCCAGGTGTTTTTGAAACTACAACTCCCAGCATGCCTTGGTGGTTCAGGTGTTTTGGAAACTACAACTCCCAGCATGCCTTGGTGGTCCAGGTGTTTTGGAAACTGCAACTCCCAGCATGTTTGTTCTCCAGGTGTTTAGAAACTACAACTCCCAGCATGCCTTGGCGATCCAATTGTTTTGGAAACTACAACTCCCAGCATGCTTGTTAGCAGAAGAGGTTCCACAGGACACATTGAAATCCAATACAAACCTGGCTGTTACCATGGCAACCAGATAGATTTTTTTTACTGGATCATTTCCCTGGCAGGGTTTATTTCCCCTTTAGTCAAACTCAATAAAAACCCTGCTGCTGCCATGTAGAGTATTGTGGGTATTGTGTTAAAGCTGACAGGGTTATTACAGTGCAGCCCCCCTGCAGTATTAATACCCAACTATTCTCTCCCAATAAAACTACAAACTCCCAACATGCACTGCCCCAAGATTCCATGTAAACGGATGCTGGGAAATGTAGTTCCCCGAGGTGTGGATGACACAGACTGAGATTACAGGACCGGAGGCAATGTACAGTACCTACACATACACCTGTCACACTTCCTATCAACCTCGCCATGTCTCTAACCCCCAGCCAGCAGCAACCGACAGGCACTAACACCCTCTTTTCTCACCCGCAATCCTCGGTGTCCGATTTTGTCCAGACACCATCCTGCAGCCGGCCCGACTGGTCACGTGACTGAGAGGCGGAGACTGGATTGTGCGCGGTGGGAGGGTATGAATGACAGGTGGGAGGGGCAAGTGTGCTGGGTCAATATAGGGGACACATTGTATCTATATGGGTAGCACTTGTCGTCTGGGGGACCATTGTATCTGTCTGGGGGAAATTGTACTGTCTGGGGGACACATTGTACCTGTCTGGGGGACACATTGTACCTGTCTGTATGGGGACACATTGTATCTGTATGGGGGACACATTGTACCTGTTGTATGGGGGACACATTGTACCTGATTGACAGGGTGCCCCTACCATGAAGCGAACGAAACATTTGCTCAGGGCGCACCCCTGCAGAACACTAAAAGCGGCAATTAGAAAAAAAAATCTTCCTTCCTGCAATACTGCATTTTGCATTTCAGTACCAGTCCACCAATCAGTGTTAGTTAGCCCACCACACCCACCTCCACAAGCCACCACCCTCCACAAGCCACACCCATGTTCCATGATGAAGCACACCCATGTTCCATGAAGAAGCCACACCTAATTTTCGTGCCGCCACCCTTCTGCCGATAGGCGCATTTAAAAGTTGTTTCAGGTTTTAAAAACCCTACGAACACCCCTGCTGATTGTAGGAGGACACATTGTATCTGTATGGGGGACACATTGTATCTATATAGGGGGACACGTATCTGTATGGGGGGTATGTTGTATCTGTATGGGGGTACGTGTTGTATCTGTATGGGGTGTACGTTGTATCTGTATGGGGGTACGTTGTATCTGTATGGGGGACACCTTGTATCTATATGGGGGACACGTATCTGTATGGGGGGTATGTTGTATCTGTATGGGGTGGATACGTTGTATCTTTATGGGGGTATGTTGATCTGTGGGGGACACATTGTATCTATATAGGGGACACTTATCTGTATGGGGGTATGTTGTATCTGTATGGGGGGTACGTTGTATCTGTATGGGGGTACGTTGTATCTGTATGGGGTATGTGTTGATGGGGGTACGTTGTATCTGTATGGGGGTGGGTAGTTGTATCTGTATGGGGGGTACGTTGTATCTGTATGGGGGTACGTTGTATCTGTAGTATTGGGGAGTACGTTGTATCTGTAGTATGGGAGTACGTTGTATCTGTATGGGGATTGATTGTTCATATAGGGTATACATTGAATCTTTAAGGGTATAACATTGTATCTATATAAGGGACACATTGAATCTATATAGGGTACGTATTTTATCATAAAGAGGACGATTGAATCTAATTAGGGGACGCATTTAATGTATATAGAGGAAGCATTGAATGTTATAGGAAGATTGAATGTATATAGGGACGCAGTATGTATATAGAGGACGCAGTGAATCTTTATAGGGGACACATTGAATCTATATAGGGGACGTTGTATCTATATAGAGGATGCATTGTATCTATATAGGGGACACATTAATCTATATAGGGGAGCATGAATCTATATAGGGTACGTATTGTATGCATTGTATCTATATAGGGAATTAAACAAGGTGTGTGGAGGTGGTAACAGGAATGTTAGAGGTGCACTACCCAATCTCCATACCACAAGCGGTAAAGATACAATATGCTTATTTACTAGAAGAGAGGCACACTCAAAAAGTGCTTTACAGCATAAATAATTTATTAGGTGCTGAATAAACCAGGTACACACAACGTTTCGGGTGTTTACCCCCTCTTCAGGCGTAATAACACATAATACAATGTGCAGGCTATTTATAGTGACTCATTCCAAAGCCGTGTAAACTCCGCCTTCAATTTTTAGAAGGCCCACAAGGTGCCAGTGCAAATTCAGTACAAAAAGTAACAATTCCAAATATGTATCAATAATGGCATCAACAACTAAAAGTTTGCTATGGTAACAGTTCATCATCCATATATAGTAACATAAATATTCATAAAAACACTATGACATCAATATTTGTAAAATTACCATCTTAAAATGTATAATTATCAATACAAAGTGTTGTATTAAAATCTTGTAAAACAGGTGCTAAAGTGCTTATGCTCCATGATATAGTGCAATAAAAACTATGAATTTGTGAATAAAATATTAATATTAAAAATCCATCTCAGTGTCTTTTCTACTACATTCTAAAGAGAAATCTCTCTGGTACAATACTTCTTGAGGGACAATTGATTCTTTAGCAAACTAGGTGAGTATTCATAAAGCTCCACTAGATGGAATATGTGTTCCTGTAAAGACAAATACTGGGTTATTCAATAAAAGTTCTTATCGTTTAAAATGGTGCTATTTTTGCCCCAACCAATCAGATGTTAGCATTCAAATGTTAAATAGGATCTGATTGGGGGGCAAAATTAGCACCATTTGTAACGATAAGAACTTTTATTGAATAACCCTGATAGTTTCTAGCAGGCAACACTGTATCACAATATTTCCTAATGTTCATACATAGTATACATTATACTCATTGTAGTACAATTAAAACTACTAGTTATATCAATGTACAAGCCTAAAAGTCCATATATCTGAGGGATAGAAGGAGATCCTTTAATAAAATTACTACTATAGAAACAGGTTAAAGTTGAATTCTTCATTTAACCCCTTAGGTGCCAAAGTTTGCAAGAAATTGATCCACCAGTGTTCCCGTTGAAGCAATAATTGTGGAAAATTCCACCTCTTGGGGTCTTTTAACCACTTCAAGAATCTGCCAGCGCAATTGCATTGCATTGTGTTTGAATTCATAAAAGTGGCGTGCTACAGGGCTATCATGCTTAGTATCTTCTGGTTTAAATCTTTTATGCTCTTTAGTGTTCACTCAGCCTATACGTGCTTCTCTTTTTGTCTGCCTATGTATTCTGATCCGCATGGGCATTTTAGAAGATAAATTCACCCTGACTTATGCATGTTGCATGGTCTCTGATCTTAATAGGTGTCCCCTTAGTTGGATGGTACACTGTGTCGCCTGGAATTATGGCGTTGTACATTTGGCACGATCTGCACGGGTATGTGCTAGTTTGGGTTTGTCAAAAAATAACTTTTCTTCACTTTTGTAGGTAATAAATCTGTGTGTCGTATATTGGCTGATCATTATAGGAGTGTAAGGGTTTCTCATTAAATAAGGACCAGGTGCTGGATCTGATGACAATATGTGCCAGTTACTATTAATAATGGCCTTATCTGTCTGAGAAGAATGTACTTACGATGGGGATTCCAGTTTTGGAAGCCCCTTTCTGGGAGGTTTCCTTTAGTAAGTTTTCCCTGGGAGTATGTAAGGCTTTCATGGCTGATTCCATAAGGAGATCTATATCATAGCCCCTTTCTTCAGATTTAGACACCATTTCCAGGAACATACATCATCATTGCTACTATCGGCATGCAGAAGCTTATTACGATCTGTGGGTTGCACATACAAATCTGTTATTACACTTCC
The DNA here is from genome assembly GCA_019447015.1 of Hymenochirus boettgeri. NCBI lineage: Eukaryota > Metazoa > Chordata > Amphibia > Anura > Pipidae > Hymenochirus > Hymenochirus boettgeri. The sequence goes on along the minus strand of CM033469.1, from coordinate 401,585,353 downwards.
ATTCTGTACACATCCCGTAAAAATCTAGGAAATTGAGTTGTTTAACTCAAAGGTAGGTAGCATGTTTTCTGTTAATGGTTTCTCACACAAATTTAGTAACTGTTTAATGTTGCCTTCCCAAATAAAGAATATACATCCACATATCTCATGTAATGGTGTAAGTGTGGGGAAAATACTTTAACCATGCAAACTTTTAGTATGTTGATGCTATTATGATACATATGTGGAATTGTTATTTTTGCACTGAATTTGCACCTTGTGGCCTTCTAAAAATTGAAGGCGGAGTTTACACTGCTTTGGATTGATGTCACTATAAATAGCCTGCACATTGTATATGTGGTTACACCGAGGAAGGGGGTAAACCCCCGAAACGTTGTGGTACCTGGTTTATTCAGCACCTAATAAATTATTTATGCTGTAAAGCACTTTTGGAGTGTGCCCCCTTCCAGTAAATAAGCATATTGTATCTATATAGGGGACACATTGAATCTTATAGGGGACGCATATCTGTATTGGGGATACATGGTATCTGTATAGGGGTACATTGTATCTGTATAGGGGTACATTGTATCTATATAGAGGATACATTGTACCTATATAGGGGGTACGCTGTATCTATATTGGGGTAGTTGTATCTATATAGGTGATACATTGTATCTATAGGGGATACATGGTCTATATGGGGGGTTGATTGTGTCTATATAGGGGATTCATGTATCTGTATAGAGGATTGACTATCTATATAGAGGATACATTGTGTCTATAAAGGGAAATTATTGTAACTATATAGATGATACTTGTACCTATTAGAGAATTATTGTATCTATGTAGAAGATACATTGTATCTATATCTATCTATATATTATATATGGGGATACGTTGTATCGTTTAGGGATTAACTGTATCTATATAGAGGATACCTTGTTTCTATATAGGAGATACATTGTATCTATATATGGGACTGGTTGTGTTTTATAGAGGATACATGTATCTATATAAGGTATACGTTGTATCATAAGGAAATTGATTGTATCTATATGGAGGATACGTTGAATCTGTATGGGGGGGTTAATTGTTATATATGGGTATACATTGAATCTTATAGGGTATACATTGTATCTATATAGGGGACACATGTATCTATATAGGGGACGCTTTTTATCTATACAGTGGACATTTGTATCTATACAGGGGACGCATTGTATCAATATAGGGGATACGTTGAATCTATATAGGGGATACATTGTATCTATATAAGGGATACATTGTATCGTATAGGGGATACATTGAACTACACAGGGGATACATTGTTCATATAGGGGGTACACTGTATCTATATAGGGGGTACATGGAATCTATAAAGGGGAACATTGTACCTATGTAGGGGACACGCTGTATCTATATAGGGGACACATTGTGTCTATATAGGAGCATATACAGGGGCAAATTGTATCTTTATAGGGGATATGTGTATCTATATAGGGGATACAGTGAATCTATATAGGGGATACATTAAATCTATATAGGGGATACAGTGTATCTATATAGGAAATTGACTGTATCTGTATAGGGGATAGTTTGTATCTATATAGAGGATTGATTGTATCATATAGAAGATACATTGTGTTCTATAAAGGGGATACACAATAGCTAAATAAGACATGCTGGTTGACTGTCAGAAACCACAGAACCCAGAACTTATATTTAAGTTATTTTTATTATGGTTATTGTACTTGATCTTCCCCCCTTTCTTCTCCTCGGGGGGTTTTTTCTTCCTGGAAGAATTTCCAAAAGACGCTTCATCTCTTCCAGCGGGATAGTTTGTTATCCTTTGGGATAATAGCACAATATTTGTGATCTCATTGGAGTCACATTGTGGTTTTCCTGTGATGTCATTCGCTGGAATTCTAAATAGAGGAAAAAGAACAAACACAAAGGTACAATAAAAAAATGTCAATGATAAAGACATAGCACACTGGCTCTATAGTATGGTTATTATTAATGTATATCTGTGTACAGACTTATTAGTGCTGGGTAATAGAACTTACATGAATGGGCAAAGGAAGGGGGACAATATCAAGATCCTACACTCAAGCTGTGAGCTTTTAATGGTAAGACATTAGGTACAAGAGAAGGAAATAAAGATACCTACATTAATGGGCACAGGCCCGAGTACGTGTGGGTTTACCTGGAGCTGTACAGGGCTGGGCCATGTTATTTGTTCTTATCATAGAGGTTTGGGAGATTTATTCAATAAAACTGACCATGTGATAAACTATGACAATCACAGGGGCGTAACTAGCAGGGGGGTCCAATGTCCTATTTTACCCTGTGACAGATAAGCCTCCTCCAACCACTGTGTATGAAGCAGGGATTGTGAAGGGGATTAGGGCCCCCCATGAGTGAGGCCGGGCCCCTAATCCCCTTCACAATCAAATATTTTTAAACAGCTGATCGTGAAATAAGTGCAGTCAGCTGTCAAAAGACATGACTCGAACTTCCAGTTCCGGAAGTTCGGGTCGGTCTTTTAAAACAGCTGATTGTGCGTATGTTTCCTTACATACAGCTGTTTAAAAACAGAGTCTTTTGGCTTGAGGAAGGCAAAACATTGCCATGACACAGATATGTTTGTGAGTGTATAATATAAAACGTAAAAGGTTCCCAAGCGTGCACTGATCATTATGGGTATATGCGTATGGATCACACACATAAAATAAGTGAGGTGTACCTTGAAATATTAGGAAAGAGATCCCTTTCCCAAGAGCTTACAATCTAAGTGGGAGGGACTTACAGGGGGGGAAGGATAAAGTGCTCAGAAAGCTAAGAACCAAATAGTGCTGGTTTTCAGAGATGTAGGATAACAGTTTAGATTTAAAGGCACACTATACAGACTTTATGTGCTTCGCCAAACTCATGAAACTGTTTCTATTATGCACAGGGAGGTGAGAACCTTTAATCCACCTACTGTGAATAACAGAACACTACCTGTTCAACACCTACAACAAGATAGGGTGTGCAGCTAGGGGCAGCTGAGAAGAAGGTGCGAGTGGCGCTCAGTAAGGTAAGCGTGTCCCCAGGCGTTCTATTATTCACAGAGAGGTGGGAATATGCGTTCTGACCTCCCTGTGAATAAGAAACAGATTTCAATTAGTTAAAAATTGCAGTTTAGTGTGTCTTTAAAAGAGCTAATGGGTATCACCAGGCGAAGCGAGAGAGGGAGAGAGTTCCAAAGTTAGGGATCAGCAAGAGAGAATGGTTTAAGGCGGGGGAATCAGTGTTAGATTGGGGTCTGTGGAGAAGTTTCCTTGTGAGGAACAGAGGGCACAGCCAGGAGGATATGGGGCCAAGAGAGAAGATAAGTAGGGAGATGCAGTAGAGCGAAGGATTAAAGGAACACTAAACTCATATTAAATAAAAAATTAACTATGTGCCATCCGTTTCTATTATTCACAGGGAGGTGAGAACACTTATTCTCACCTCCCGTGAATAATAGGACGATCGGGGACCTGGAACTACCTTACAGCCGCTCACTCGCAGCCGCTCTGCTCTAACCGCGCTCTGTCCCGACCGCGCGCCCCTATCTTGTGCGCATGCGCGCCAATTCAAAAGATAGGGGCCGCGATCGGGACGAAAAGCTGTTAGAGCAGGAGCGGCTGCGAGTGGAGCGGCGTGTAAGGTAAGTTCCAGGTCCCCCGATCGTCCTATTATTCACAGGGAGGTGAGAATAAGCGTTTCCCCTCCCTGTGAATAATAGAAACAGATGCCACTTAGTTAATTTTTTGGGTTTAGTGTTCCTTTAAGGTTAAAAGTAGGGTATTGAATAGATTCTTTGTTTGATGCGAAGCCACCCTATGGACTGAAGTATCAGGGTTGCGGGTTCTCTTTTGAAGGACATCAAGATGATCCAAGCTGCAGAGTTTAAGATAGACTGGAAAGGAGAGAGATGAGAAGCGGGAGTCCAAGCAGTTAGAATGTTACAGTAGTCAGACGGGAGATATAAGGGCATGGATGAGCATTTTAGTAGTGGAGAGAGAGAGAGAAAAGGGCGGATTTTGGCAATATTGAGAAGGAGAAAATGACAGGTCTAGCGACATTGTTATGTGATGATGGAAGGAATAAGAGGAGTTAAAGATCACTCCAAGGCAGCGTGCAGATTAACTGGGTTAATGACCATATAGAGATGGAGAAGGGAGGACTAGGTCCCGTTTAGGGGGGGAAATGATTCATTCCGTTTGGATAGATTAGTTTTAAAGCGATAGTGCGCCATCCACGGAAGAGATAGAGAGCAGACATTAGAGATTTGGGATTGAAACTTCAGGGACAAGTAGATTTGGATCCATCAGCGTATAGGGGATTCTTAAGCCAAAAACCTAATTATTTCCCCAGAGATGTAGTCTAGAGGGAGTACAGCAAGGGTCCTTATATAGTGGATAATGCACCCCAACTGAAATTATATAGTGGATATGCACCCCAAATTTAAATTATCTAGTGGATAATGCACCCCAACTTTAAATTATGTTTTAGTGGATTTACACAGCAGCCCGCACACGCTGACCATCCACATGAGTGAGTCTCTACGTATGCGTGTCCATGTGCCCTCCAGTTGCATGTCGTCCTGTGTGCCCGC
>CM033469.1:401386920-401580372 GCA_019447015.1 Hymenochirus boettgeri | reverse complement strand
GATCTATTCAACCATAAAGTGATCTGTTATGTTCAATGTGATTGGACTAGGGATCTATTCAACCATAAAGTGATCTGTTATGTTCAATGTGATTGATAATTGCACCCCCAACCTGAAATTATAAGTGGATAATGCACCCCAACCTGTAATTAGTAGAATAATCACCCCGAACTTGAAAATTATCTAGTGGATTATATGCACCACCAGAACACGTAAATTATATAGTGGAATAAGCGCAACCCCAACTGGTAAATTTATATAGTGGGATACTGTAGTGCACAGCCAACCTGTAAATTATATAGTGGGATAAGAGCACCCCAACTTTAACTTAATCTGTGGCTAGATTGCACCCCAACTGTACATTTAATCTAGTGGATAGCACCCTCAACCTTGTAAATATTAGTGGATTAATGCACCCCCCCACTTGTAAATTATATATTGGATATGCCCCCCAACGTAAATTATCTAGTGGATATGCACCCAACTGTAATTAGCGGTGGATATGCACCCACTGTAAATTATTCTCAGTGGATAATTGTCACACCACCAAACTGTAACATACCTAGTGGATACTGCAACCCCACCTGTAATTATCTAGTGGATATGCAACCCCAACTTTAAATGATCTAGTGGATAATGCACCCCACTGGTAAATTATATAGTGGGATAAGGCATGCCACCCCCACTTAAATTACTTGTGGATAAGGCACCCCCAACTGTTAAATTTAATATAGTGATAATGCACCCCCAACTTTAAAATTATCTAGTGGATAATTTTTTGCACCCCACCTGTAATGATATAGTGGATAATGTACCCCAACTGTAAATGATTTAGGGCAAACGGCCCCACTGCAACCAACCGCATGCGATTTCAATTCTGCCATTCTTCGTTGCAAAGATTAACTTTTCTTTTTTTTGTGAGAAACCAAAAGCACGGCAATACGCACTAAACTGTATCTATTACTACACACGCGCGATACGCACTAGAAACTGTATGCCTATAACTACACACCGCGATACGCACTATAAACTGTCGTCTATACTACACACCCGCGATACGGCACTAGAAACTGTATGCTATACTACACACCGCGATACGCACTAGAAACGGTATGCTATACTAACCCACCGCGATACGCACTAGAAACTGTATGCTATACACACACCGCGAATAACGCACTAGAACTGTAGCTATACTACACACGCGATACGCACTAGAACTGTATGCTTAAACTACCACCGCGATACGCACTAGAAACTGTATGCTAACTAAACAACACCGCGATACGCCCTAGAAACTGTATGCTATACTACACCACCGCGATACACACTAGAAACTGTATGCTAATACTACCACCGCGATACGCCTAGAAACTGTAATCCTATACTACACACCTCGATACGGCACTAGAATACTTATGCTATAACTACAAACACCCGCGATACGCAATTCAGAAAACTGATGCTATACTACACACCGCATAACACACTAGAAGACTCTGTATGCTACTACTTACACACACCGGTGATACACACACACGAGAAACCATGTAAGGCTATACTACACACCCGCGATACCACTAGAACTGTATGCTATAACTACACACCGCGATAACGCGCTAGAAACCGGTATGCTATCCCTAAACCTCCCTGACAGATACGCACCTAGAAACTGTATGCTATAACTTAACACCTGCGATACGCACTAGAAACTGTATGCATACTACACCCCCGTCGATAACGCACTAGAACTGTATGCCTAACTATCACAACAAACCGCGATCTACAAACAGAAACTAGATGCTATACTACAACAAACCGCCGATACACGCATCTGTAGAAACTGTAATGTATAATCTACATCATCCGCGATAACCACACTAGAAACTGTATGCTATAATCCACAATAAAAACCGCGATAACACACTAGAAACTTGTATGCTATACTTACAAACTGCAATACACCTAGATCACAGATATGGTAAGCAGATGTTTTTGAAAACTATCACTCCCAGCATTCCTGTGTCTATAGAGTGAATGCTGGGAGTTTGTAGTTTCTTATTGTAAAGGGCAGTCCCCAACCCTTTTTTCTTTATTCAGTACCAATCCCCGATCCAGCTCCCTATGCTGCTGGTCTTTTCACCTTACGCCAGCAGCAGTGGAGACATCGTTCGGTAATCGTGCCAGGCCGTGATGTCATGTCTCTGGCCATGACTTGACATCCATTACCAACGGAAGTAATACTGGGAGCCGTGGCCTGGATCGGTTTGTTTGTAAAGGAACCGTTCACAGCCTGGGAGATCTTGCTACATGTATAGTTAAACGTGAACCTATTTTTTGGGTGGTTTCTGTCACACACTAGGAGTGGCATGCCCCTTTAAAACCACTGATAAATACTGTTCGTCTACCCCTGACCAGATTCATAATGAAATTTGCTGCAGATAAAGATTAAAATGAGGTGAGGCTTATGGGTTAGGTAGAAGTTGGGACAGTAAGGCCTAGGGGTATGGGCGTTAGAGTTCAGCAGCATAGGAGAAGAAGTCTTTTTCCTTGGCCAGTATGAGCCCCATGTGCCGTTTAAAGATCCACAATTAACTACGGTGCTTTGTGACAGCCCAAATATTTTTGGAGAACCTGCCGCGCGGGAGAGATAGTAATTGCCACACATAAACCACGTATGTTATAACATATATTTTATAATGTACATTATAACCAATACACAGGCATGATTCGGCATGAGTTCAGTCTTCTTTGTTCTAACAGTTCCTCCTCCTCTCTAGTCTTCTGTTAAAGCCTCTTGTCTCATTGCTCATCCTCAAACTGTCTGGTAATCCAAGGATCTTTCCATGTCAGAGGGAGCCGAGTCCGCCTATGTTTTTTCCAAGGCACTGGTAGGAATGGGGGTAATGATCTCCCTTTCTGTGCTTTTGCTCCGTTTATATTCTAGGAAACATAACAGATCATTCTCACCTCATCCGAATTAAAACGACCCATTGCACGACTCTTAGTCCTCACATGTCTAAAGTACAAACATACCTTAAAGAAAGGACTTCCATAATTCTACCGCTCTCACGCGTCCAGCGAAGCGGTGTGCCAACCGTTCTATGTAAAAGCTACAAGAGATAGTAATAAAGTGTTACCGCCAAAATAGCTGATGGGTGTCATATTGGCATCTTCTGGCTATAATAATATATGATATAAATCGTGTACAATATAGACATATTAGCCCCATATTTCTATGGATTCCTGTTGGGCCCGTCGGGCTCAGGACATGGACATTAAACATGTGACTTTTCTAATTTACAGTAAGGAATACCTTAGTCCCCACGTGTAAGGCTTTGGTTTCTCCCATACTTCTCCAGGGAAATCTTGGTTGTTTCTTATTATATTGTCTTGCAATCTCTTCCTCTTTCTTCCAGAAAGGCACTAAACAGGTGGAGAATAGAACCGTTAAAACCCATTTGACAGAGAAGTTGGTTACGGTAATTAATGAATAACATTTCATACTTACAGAACCGAACATCATTTGGTAAATGATCACCCCTGCAGACCACCAGTCCACCGATGGGCCGTAGTCTTTACGTTGGCAAATTTCTGGGGCGAGTAGGCATAGTGCCAATGAAATCAATCATCCTGTCACCGTAGCCAATTCCTACCATAACACAAACTTGAAAGTCACCAATATATACGTCTTGTTACCGTCATTATGTGTAGTACCTCTATCAGGGCACCAATAGTCGCTATAAAAAGCAATAGTGGGGCATGGTGCTTTGTAATTATACCTCCTTTCTCTATTACCACCTTTATTCATGTTAACATTTTATTATTTACTATTACAAACACAGAGAATGGACATTGGATTATCAGATTCATCCGCACAGAAACTCATCTTACAACTATAATAACAACATTAATTATAAATTTGAATTAAACAGCAGTAAATCTAGTTACTGACTTATTTAAACCATAAAGTGATGGTTTATTCAATGATATTGACTATGGATCTATTCAACTAAAGTGATCTGTTATGTTCAGTGATTGGCCACCAGGGATCTATTCAACCATAAGTATATCTGTCATGTTCATGAGATTGGACAAGGGTCTATTCACCAAAAGTGATCTGTTATGTTCAATTGATTGGTACAGGGATCTATTCAACCATAAAGATCTGTTATGTTCAATTGATTGGACCAGGGATCTATTCACCATAAAGTGATCTGTTATGTTCAATATGATGATGGACCGGATGACTTATTCAACCATAAAGTTATCTGTTATGTCAACGTGATTGGACCAGGGCCTATTCAACCATAAAATGTGACGTTATGTTCAAGTGATTGGACCTGGGCTCTATTCACCATATAAGTGATCTGTTATGTTCAATGTGACTGGACTAGGATCTATTCAACCATAAAGATCTGTTATGTTCAATGTGATTGGACCAGGGTCTATTCAACCATAAAGTAAATCTGTTATGTTCAATTGTGATGGGACTAGGGATCTATTCACCATAAAGTGATCTGTTATGTTCAATGTGATTGACTAGGGATCTATTCAACCCAAAAGTGATCTGTTATGTTCAATGTGATCTGGACAGGGATCTATTCAACCGATAAAGTATCCTGTTATGTTCAATGTGACTGGACTAGGGATCTATTCAACCTCATCAAAGTGATCTGTTATGTTCAATGTGAATGGACTAGGGATCATTCAACCATAAGTGAATCTGTTAGTTCAATGTGATTGGACTAGGGATCTATTCAACCATTAAAGTGATCAGTATGTTCAATGTGACTGGACTGGGATCTATGAACCTAAAGTAATCAGTTATGTTCAATCGTGATTGACTAGGGGATTATTCAACCATAAGAGTAATCAGTATGTTTAATGTGAGTGGACTAGGGATCTATTCAACCATAAAGTAATCAGTGAGGTTCAATGTGATTGGACTAGGAATCTATCAAACCATAAAGTGATCAGTATGTTTCAATGTTTTGACGGACTCGGGATCTATTCAACATAAATAATCAGTTATGTTCAAGTGATTGGACTAGGTGAGCATTCAACCATATAAGTGATCAGTTAGTTATTTCAATGTGATGGACTAGGGATCTATTCAACATAAAGTCAATCAGTTATGTTAAATGGATGGACTAGGATCTATTCAAACCATAAAGTAATCAGTTAGTTCAAGTGATTGGACTAGGGATTATTTCAACAATAAAGTGATCTGTTATGTTCAAAGGTGATTGGATAGGGACTATTAACCATAATAAGCAGTGATCAGTTATGTTCAATGTGAGGACTAGGGATCATCAACCATAAAGAATCAGGTTATGTTCAAGGTGATGGACTAGGGATCTATTCAAACCATAAAGTAATCAGTATGTTCAATGTGATGGACTAGGGGATTATTCAACATAAAGTATCAGTTATGTTCAATGTGATGGGCCTAGGGATCTATTCAAATAAGTAATCAGTAGTGCATGTGAGGGGACTAGAGGATCTATCAACCATCAAGTACTCAATCAGGTATGTTCAAATGTGACCTTGGCCCTGGGATCATAACCCATAAAGTGATCAGTTATGTTCCCACTCGGATCCGGTACAGGGATCTATCAACCATAAAGTGATCAGTTATTTCAACGGCCTCCCTTGGATGGACTAGGGATCCTATCTCAACCATTTAAAGTGATCAGGTTATGTCAATGTGATTGGACTAGGACTCTATTCCAACCATAAAGTTGACAGTTATTTGCGTTAAAGTTGTAGAGCACTGGACCTGACTAGGGATCTATAAACCATAAAGTGATCTGTTATGTCATGGATTGGACTAGGGATCTATTCAACCATAAATGATCAGTTCTGTCAATGTGGGACGGACTAGGGATCTATTCAACCCATAAAGTGATCGGTTATGTTCAATGTGATGGCACACTAGGGATCTATTCAACCATAAAGTGAGCGTTATGTTCAATGTGATGGACTAGGGATCCTATTCAAACCATAAAGAGATCAGTTATGTTCAATGTGACTGGACTCGGGATCTATATCAACATAAAGTACATCAGGTCTGTTCAATGTGATTGGACTAGGGATCTATCAAACATAAAGTAACAGTTATATTCAATGTGAGGGACTAGGGATTATTCAACCATTTAAAGTAATCCAGTTTTTTTTTTTGTTCAATGTGTATTCTTGCCTAGGATTCTATACACCCACTAAAGTGATCAGTTATGTCTCAAGGTGATTGCGCACATCAGGACACGACCACATTACCAAACCATACAAAGTGCACCAGTTTGCTCCCACTGACAAGGTGACTGGACTCGGGATCGATTCAACCATAAAGTAATCAGTTATGTCAAGTGACTGGACCTAGGGATTATTCAACCATAAAGTGATCTGTTATGTTCAATGTGATTGGACCAGGGCTCTATTCAACCATAAAGTAATCCGTTATGTTCAATGTGACTGGACTAGGGATCTATTCAACCATAAAGTAATCTGTTATGTTCAATGTGATTGGACCAGTGATCTATTCAACCATAAAGTGATCTGTTATGTTCAATGTGATTGGACCAGGGCTCTATTCAACCATAACGTGATTGTTATGTTCAGTGTGACTGGATAGGGATCTATTCAACCATAAGTGATTGTTTAGTAAAGTGATTGGACCAGGGATCTATTCAAAAATAAAGTAATCCGTTATGTTCAATGTGACTGGACTAGGGATCTATTCAACCATAAAGTAATCTGTTATGTTCAATGTGATTGGACCAGGGCTCTATTCAACCATAAAGTAATCCGTTACGTTCAATGTGACTGGACTAGGGAATCTATTCAACCATAAAGTGATCTGTTATGTTCAATGTGATTGGACCAGTGATCTATTCAACCATAAAGTGATCTGTTATGTTCAATGTGATTGGACCAGGGCTCTATTCAACCATAAAGTGATCGGTTTTGTTCAATGTGATTGGACCAGGGAACTATTCAACCATAAAGTGATCTGTCATGTTCAATGAGATTGGACTAGGGATCTATTCAACCATAAAGTGATCGGTTATGTTCAATGTGATTGGACTAGGGATCTATTCAACCATAAAGTGATCTGTTATGTTCAATGTGATTGGACCAGGGCTCTATTCCACCATAAAGTGATCTGTTATGTTCAGTGTGACTGGACCAGGGATCTATTCAACCATAAAGTGATCTGTTATGTGATTGGACCAGGGATCTATTCAACCATAAAGTGATCGGTTATGTTCAATGTGATTGGACCAGGGCTCTATTCAACCATAAAGTGATCTGTTATGTTCAATAAGATTGGACTAGGGATCTATTCAACCATAAAGTGATCGGTTATGTTCAATGTGATTGGACCAGGGATCTATTCAACCATAAAGTGCTCGGTTATGTTCAATGTGATTGGACCAGGGCTCTATTCAACCATAAAGTGATCTGTTATGTTCAGTGTGACTGGACTAGGGATCTATTCAACCATAAAGTGATCTGTTATGTTCAATGTTATTGGACCAGGGATCTATTCAAACATAAAGTGATCGGTTATGTTCAATGTGATTGGACCAGGGCTCTATTCAACCATAATGATCCTGTTAGTTCAATGTGACTGGACTAGGGATCTATTTCACTCATAAGTGATCTGTTATGTTCAATGTGACTGGACAAGAGATCTATTCAACCATAAAGAGATCTGTTAGTTCAATGAGATGTGCATGGATCTATTCAACCATAAAGTGATCTGTTATGTTCAATGTGATAGGACTAGGGATCTATTCAACCATAAAGTGATCTGTTATGTGATTGGACCCGGGATTTTACCTTTTTCACTGGTCCCAAAATTGGTAATTTTCAGGTACCCGTAGGTATCTAGTAGAATGTTCTTAGGCTTCAGATCTCTGCAAAGGAACAAAAGAATAGATAAGGAATTGTGCAGGGTAAATAATAAACTGTATAATATAAAGTTAATTTCCCCATATTAACTTATTGTAACAACCTCACATTTAACCCTTTTGAACCCGCCACATTAATATAAAAACAGGATCCATCTAAATGAACACATCCCATTGCCATCAGCACTTACCGGTGAACAATCTTGTGATCGTGTAAAAATCTCACACCTAGGACAATGCAGGCTGCGTAAAACCTGCAGATTTAAATAAATTTAATATTAAATCTAAATAAAACGTTTATCAGCCAATAACAAACACGCAGCCCTTTATCAATAAATATAACTGCCCCGCCCTTCCCATAGTGCTCTCTGTCTGGGGGTTACTAGACATGGACCCATGGTCTATTTGTACATACAGGTCATTAACTAGGAATGATAATAATACTTGTCCAGACAGGTTACTGAATAAAGGTCGCCCATATGGACAGTGATACTTACAGAACTCTTTCATGGTGGAATGGAGCATTCACCATCACTGATGATAAATCCCCACAAGGAGCAAACTCCATCACCGCGCAGTCATGAGGGCTTGTTTGGAAGGAGCCAAGATAGCCAATCACAAAATGACTTTTCTCCCTCTGGGTCAATGCCATGATGTCCTTCTCTTTCTCATAGCTAAAAATAAAAGTTAAAACAATGCTGTTGGATTTCTAAGTGGATGATAATAATATTAACCATACTATAATAAAGAATTCCCACAATGCAAAGCGAGTGTTCTACCGGAATAACAATAGCAATCAATTGCAAAGTAAAAAAATAAATCTGGTAAACTGCCCAAGACATGTCATTGGTCCTGCCCCAAAACCCTGCCCAATAGAACTCTATAGCCACTGACCATTCCCGTAGTTTTTTATCTTCAAGCGATTCCTTTCTTACGACTTTGATGGCGACTTTGGTTCCAGTTATTTTGTGTTCTGCCAGGCAGACCTGGGAATAGAAAGACATTGGTTAAGTTCCTCTGAATTCGGTCCATTGAAGTTAGCAATAAGGATCATTACATATTTTTCTCTATTAGTAACTCACCTTTCCAAATGATCCTTCACCCAGCCAATTGCAGAACTTGAAATCATCCCCAGAAACTGCAAATCTCTGAATACTGAAAGGGAACAATCAAGAATTGAACATGATTGGTCCATCATTGTCCAATCACAGCTAAGGCATCTACACTTTATAAGGAACACTTTGGTGCTCTAGCACCAGAACCATATTGGTTACAGGGCAACCTCAAGGAGATTAAACACTGCAAAACTCTCTTTGGCATTATTAGAAATATAGAGGCCACAGTCTAAACCTTCCAAAATGTGGTACTTAGACATTGGAGATGAAATAGCTATTCTTATAACAAGAGATACAGAAGGAATTAAAATAATATAGACCCAATACAAGTAGCTATTTCCATGGTCCCATTTACAAATCAGTCATGTAATACTTATAATAATTTCTATTTCACTTACTCCAGTTCGCTTGTCTTTATCTCTGGGCTCCCGTGGTCCATTTCTTTTGACCCAACAGGAGGTGATGGGCGATAAACTGGAGGAAAAAAATATTACATCATGAAGACACAGGTTATTGTATGAATGTAGATAATGATGTCATAGTAAAGTGGGTGTAGTAACCGTTCCATGTAGGTGAAAGATAAATGGATAACTCCAGCATGATCTATATCCATAGTACTGGGGTATTTCCAACTCCTGTGATATGTGATGTACAGTTGCGTAGTGTTTACACTATTGGGCTACATAGAATAGTGATAATCATGTAACATACATCCCCGACCCCCCTATACTGTACCTGGAGGTTCCTGGGTTTCCTGCCCCTCTGCAGGGTGAGAGATATTGATGTTGGAGACCTGAAATGAATGAAAAGATTATACATCAGTTGGAATGATCATTTTTGTGGCTATTGAAGTTATAACGTTCTGTGTCTAATTTATTATTGGTAGAAGCTGTCTAATTGGCATTGTCAGTGGAGCGATGATACGTTTAGTTCTATATTATGTGCTTTGGTTACATTTAACATCTGGGTCCCTGTGATAAACACATAAAATGATTGAGTTTGTGTTTTTCAGGCCAGGTGGTCACACAATGCTCTGTGTAAGGAATGGTAAGAGGCTCCTACAAGGCTGCCATAGACTAACATTGTCAGGTGTCCCTGGTCTAATATAATACACAGGGGGGAAATGTTTTGATCGTTAGCGGAACCAAGATAAGTCATTCCAACAGACTCTGCAGGTTTATAACAATCTGCAAATACAAAATATAAAATCAGTTTCCCAGCTTGTAAGATGTCCCCTTAGATGTGTGTTGTAGTTTTATAATCATTGGCAAGGGAAAGATACATGATCCCTCCTGTTACACTAATAAATCCATTGTATTGGGATGTTAAAGGCTCCCGTATGGTGTGTGATGTACAGTGGTGTGGTGTTTGCACTATAAGGTTACAGAGAATAGTGATAATAGTGTAACACAGATCACCAACCCCCCTGTACTTACCTGGAGGTTCCTTGATTTCCTCAACTTTTTTGGGTTCAGGAATTAGACAAATCTCTTCAGATAAAGAGTCATTATGGAAGTATAAATCATTTAGAATAATAATTAGTGTGAACTTTGATCTTTGGCTCTACAAGGTCTAATGATTTGTGTTGTATCTTGTGTATTATCTTTCTATTGTCTATCAGTAGAGTCATTATACATTGATTCCATATTATGTGTAGGGTGTAGCTACCACCAATCTGTTCCCAGTCTAATGAATTCCTGTGCTGCTGTGATATACAGAGGGTAATGTACTTACACTACAATCGCGGTCAAAACTCTCAATTCTCAGTGATTCCTCTGATCGTCGTTTCCTTTCTTCTCTGATTTTACCAACATTACAGGAACCGGTCCAAGCGACTTTAATGTCGGATTGTTCATAATCTGCAAATACAGAATATACAGTGTAACCTACGGTTATTAGTTATGACCAATGACGGGCATTGTAGGTTGATATTCTGTGTTTGGGTTACATAGAATAGTGAATAATAGTGTAACACAGATCACCGACCCCCTGTACTTACCTGGAGGTTTCTTGATTTCCTGATTACTGGTTTTATATCACCAGGAATTGGATAAACGATCACAGATTCTGAACTACAGCTGTCCTGAAATGTTCATAAAAAGGGAGAGTATAAATCATTTGGAATAATAATTAGTTATATATAAAATAAATTTGAGTTGTGTGCTTGTGTTGTTAGGGTTGAATGGCCCAGAAATAGATGGGTAGATGGTGTTTGCACTATAAGGTTACAGAAAATATGTGTGCTGCTGTGATATACAGAGGGTAATGTACTTACACTACAATCACTGTGATAACTATCAATTCTCAGTGATTCCTCTGATCGTCGTTTCCTTTCTTCTTTTATATTTTCACTATTACAGGAACCGGTCCAAGTGATTTCAATGATGTCTAATTGTTCATAATAATCTGCAAATACAGAATATACAGTGTAACCTATGGTTATTAGTTATGACCAATGACGGGCATTGTAGGTTGATATTCTGTGTTGGGTTACATAGAATAGTGATAATAGTGTAACACAGATCACCGACCCCCTGTACTTACCTGGAGGTTTCTTGATTTCCTGATTTCCTGGTTTTATATCACCAGGAACTGGATAAACGATCACAGATTCTGAACTACAGCTGTCCTGAAATGTTCATAAAAAGGGAGAGTATAAATCATTTGGAATAATAATTAGTGTGAACTTTGATCTTTGGCTCTACAAGGTCTAATGATTTGTGTTGTATCTTGTGTATTATCTTTCTATTGTCTATCAGTAGAGTCATTATACATTATTCCATATTATGTGTAGGGTGTAACTACCACCAATCTGTTCCCAGTCTAATGAATTCCTGTGCTGCTGTGATATACAGAGGGTAATGTACTTACACTACAATCGCTGTCAAAACTCTCAATTCTCAGTGATTCCTCTGATCGTCGTTTCCTTTCTTTTCTGATTTTTCCTACATTACAGGAACCGGTCCAAGCGACTTTAATGATGTCGAATTGTTCATAATCTGCAAATACAGAATATACAGTGTAACCTATGGTTATTACTTATGACCAATGACGGGCATTGTAGGTTGATATTATGTGTTGGGTTACATAGAATAGTGATAATAGTGTAACACAGATCACCGACCCCCAGTATTTTTTTAATACTGCTTTCAAAAGAGTACAGGTATGCAGCCCTCCCCATACATTTTATTAAAGGTATGCAGCCTCATCTGCCAGCTCCCCATACATTTTTTTCTGATTTCGAGCTTCCCTTGCCTTCAATTAGCCACATTGTGAACCCTCCTCTACCCATCCTTGATCAGCTTGATTATGTAGGCTGTACACCCTAGCAACAGAACAGTTCAGTTTGTTTGACTGCCAGAGGAGAGGAGAGAGGTTGTAACAGACATTCTCACCAGCCATTGACAAGGATATGTTAACGATTGTAGTGGATAATGCACCCCAACTGTAAATTATATAGTGGATAATGCACCCCAACTGTAAATTATAGTAGATAATGCACCCCAACTTTAAATTATATAGTGGATAATGCACCCCAACTGTAAATTATATAGTGGATAATGCACCCCAACTGTAAATTATATAGTGGATAATGCACCCCCAACTGTAAATTATATAGTGGATAATGCACAGCCAACTGTAAATTATATAGTGGATAAGGCACCCCAACTTTAAATTATCTAGTGGATAATGCACCCCAACTGTAAATTATCTAGTGGATAAAGCACCCCAACTGTAAATTATATAGTGGATAATGCACCCCAACTGTAAATTATATAGTGGATAATGCACCCCAACTGTAAATTATCTAGTGGATAATGCACCACCAACTGTAAATTATATAGTGGATAATGCACCCCCAACTTAAATTCGTGGATAATAGCACCCCCAACTGTAAATTATATAGTGGATAATGCAACCCCCAACTTAAATTATTAGTGGATAATGCACCCCCAACTGTAAATTATATAGTGGAAAGGTACCCCAACTGTAAATGATTTAGGGCACGGCCACACTGCAACGCAATCGCATGCGATTTCAGTTGCCATTTCGTTGCAAAGATTACTTTTCTTTTTGTGAGAAAAACAAAAGCACTGCAATACGCACTAGAAAAGTATGCTATACTACACACCGCGATACGCACTAAGAAACTGTATGCTATACTACACACCGCGATACGCACTAGAAACGTATGCTATACTACACACCGCGATACGCACTAGAAACTGTATGCTATAACTACACACCGCGATACGCACTAGAAACTGTATGCTATACTACACACCGCGATACGCACTAGAAACTGTATGCTATACTACACACCGCGATACGCACTAGAAACTGTATGCTATACTACACACCGCGATACGCACTAGAAACTGTATGCTATACTACACACCGCGATACGCACTAGAAACTGTATGCTATACTACACACCGCGATAGCACTAGAAACTGTATTGCTATACTACAACACGCGATACACATAGAAACTGTATGCTATACTACACACCGCGATACGCACTAGAAATGATGCTATATACACACCTCGATACGCACTAGAAACTGTATGCTATACTACACACCGCGATAAGCATTAGAAACTGTATGCTATACTACACACCGCGATACGCACTAGAAAACTGTATGCTATACTACACACCGGATACGCACTAGAAACTGTAGCTATACTACACACCGCGATACGCACTAGAAACTGTATGCTATACTACACACCGCGATACGCGCTAGAAACTGTATGCTATACTACACCACCGCGATACGCAATAGAAAACTGTATGCTATACTACACACCGCGATACGCACTAGAAACGTATGCTATACTACACACCGCGATACGCACTAGAAACTGTATGCTATACTACACACCGCGATACGCACTAGAAACTGTATGCTATACTACACACGGATAGCCTAGAACATGCATTACACACGCGATACACACTAGAAACTGTATGATACCACACGCGATACACACTAGAAACTGTATGCTATCTACACACTGCAATACACACTAGATCACAGATAGGTAATCAGATGTTGAAAACTATAACTCCCAGCATTCCTTGCTATAGAGTGAATGTGGGAGTTGTAGTTTTTTAAAGGGAGTCAACCCCTTTATTCAGTACAAATCCCGACAGCGCTACACATCAGTGCTGTTGCATGTGCCCTTTACGTGCTCGAGCAGCAGTGGAGACTCGTTCGGTAATGGCCGTGATGTCACTGTTCTGGCCATGACTAACAGCCATTACCAGGAAGTAACGGGGACCGCGGCGCTGGATCGGTTGTTTGTAAGGATCCGTTCACAGCCTGGGAGCATCTTTGCTAAATGTAAGTTAAACGGAACCTAACTTTTGGGGGGTGTTCTGTCACACAAGAGAGGTGGACATGCCCTTTAAACATCTGGATAAAATACTGCCTACCCCTGTCACAGATCAACATGAAAATTGCTGCAGATAAAGATTTAAAATGAGGTGAGGCTTATGGGTAGGTAGAAGTTGGGGACAGTAGAGGCCTATGGGTAGGGGCCAGTAGAGTTCAGCAGCAGAGGAGGAAGAGTCTTTGTTCCTTGCCCATGTTAGAGCCCATGTGCCGTTTAAGCGCACAACTTAATAGCTTTTGTGGCAGCCCAAATTATTTTGGAGACCAGCCCGGGGGGAGAATAGTAATTCCACACAGTACACACGTATGTATAACATATATGTTTATAAATGTACATTATAACAATACACAGGCATTATTCGGCAGAGTTCAGTCTTCTTTGTTCTAACAGGTTCCTCCATCCTCAGTATCTTCTGTTAAAGCCTCTTGTCTCATTGGCTCATCACTCAAAGCTTCTGGTCAATTCCAAG
Organism: Hymenochirus boettgeri; assembly: GCA_019447015.1. Classification (NCBI taxonomy): domain Eukaryota; kingdom Metazoa; phylum Chordata; class Amphibia; order Anura; family Pipidae; genus Hymenochirus; species Hymenochirus boettgeri. Next base: position 401,565,469 of record CM033469.1, on the reverse strand, counting down.
GATCTTTCATGTCAGAGGGAGCCGAGTCCGGTATGTTTTCAAGGCACTGGGAGGAATGGGGGTATGATCATCCCTTTCTGTAGTTTGCTCCAGTTTATATTAGGAAACAAGTAACAGATTCATTCTCCTATCCGAATAAACACGAACCACATGACACCTATGTCCATGTCTAAAGTACAAACATACCTTAAGAAAGGACTCTCCATAATTTCTACAGCTCCACGCGATCCAAGGCGAACGGTTCCAACTTTAGTAAAAGCTACAAGATAAATAAAGTGTTACCCCAAATAGCTGATTGGTTCTATTTGGCATCTTCTGGGCATATAATAATAATGATATAAATGTACAAATAGAATACAATGTAGCCACTATTTCTAGTATCTTGTGGCCCTGGGCTATGACATGGACATGAAACATGTGACTTTCTATGGTACAGTAGGAAGTACTTACCCCACGTAGTAAGGCTTTGGTTTCTCCCTACTTCTCCAGGGAAATCTTGGTTGTTTCTTAATTTATTGTCTTGCAATCTCTTCTCCGTTCTTTCAGTGAAAGGCAACTAAACAGGTGGGAGAAATAACCGTTAAAACCCATTTTGACAGAGAAGTTGGTTACGGTAATTAATGAATAAACATTTCATACTTACAGAACCGAACATCATTTGGTAAATGATCACCCCTGAGACACACCAGTCCACCGATGGGCCGTAGTCTTTACGTTGGCAAATTTCTGGGCGAGGTAGGCAGGAGTGCCAATGAAATCAATCATCCTGTCACCGTAGCCAATTCCTTAACCAGACACAAAACATTGAAAGTCACCAATATATACGTCTTGTTACGTCATATGTGTAGTACTCTATCAGGGCACCAAGAGGCGCTATAAAAAAGCAATAGTGGGGCATGGTGCTTTGTAATTACCCTTACTTTACAACCTTTATTACATGGTTAACATTTTATTATTTACTATTTACAAACACAGAGAATGGACATTGGGATTATCAGATTCATCCGCACAGAAACTGCTCATTACAACTATAATAAACAACATTAATTATAAATTTGAATTAAAACAGCAGTAAATCTAGTTACTGACTTTATTAAACCATAAAGTGATTGGTTATGTCAATGAGATTGGACTAGGATCTATTCAACTATAAAGTGATCTGTATGTTCAACGTGATTGGACCAGGGATCTATTCAACCATAAAGTGATCTGTCATGTTCAATGAGATTGGACTAGGGATCTATTCAACCATAAAGTGATCTGTTATGTGCAATATGATTGGACCAGGGATCTATTCAACCATAAAGTGATCTGTGTATGTTCAATATGATGGACCAGGGATCTATTCAACCATAAAGTGATCTGTTATGTTCAATATGATTGGACCAGGGATCTATTCAACATAAAGTGATCTGTTATGTTCAACGTGATTGGACCAGGGCCCTATTCAACCAAAAAGTGATCGGTATGTTCAACGTGATTGACCAGGGCTCTATTCAACCATAAAGTGATCGTGTATGTTCAATGTGACTGGACTAGGGATCTATTCAACCATAAAGTGATCTGTTATGTTCAATGTGATTGGACCAGGGCTCTATTCACACCATAAAGTAATCCGTTATGTTCAATGTGACTGGACTAGGGATCTATTCAACCATAAAGTGATGTTATGTCAATGTGATTGGATAGGGATCTATTCAACCATAAAGTGATCTGTTATGTTCAATGTGATTGGACCAGGGCTCTATTCAACCATAAAGTAATCCGTTAGTTCAATGTGACTGGACTAGGGATCTATCAACATAAAGTGATCTGTTATGTTCAATGTGATTGGACCAGTGATCTATTCAACCATAAAGTGATCTGTTATGTCAATGTGATTGGACCAGGGCTATTCAACCATAAAGTAATCCGTTATGTTCAATGTGACTGGACTAGGGATCTATTCAACCATAAAGTAATCTGTTATGTCAATGTGATTGGACCAGTGATCTTATCAACCATAAAGTGATATGTTATGTTCAATGTGATTGGACCAGGGCTCTATTCAACCATAAAGGAATCCGTTATGTTCATGTGACTGGACTAGGGATACTATTCAACATAAAGTAATCTGTTATGTCAATGTGATTGGACCAGGGCTCTATTCAACCATAAAGTAATCCGTTACGTTCAATGTGACTGGACTAGGGAATCTATTCAACCATAAAGTGATCTGTTATGTTCAATGTGATTGGACCAGGGCTCTCATTCAACCAAAAGTAATCCGTTATGTCAATGTGATGGACTGGGATTATCAACCATAAAGTGATTTATGTTCATGATGGACAGTGATCTATTCAACCATAAAGTGATCTGTTATGTTCAATGTGATTGGACCAGGGCTCTATCGAACAATAAAGTGACGGTTTGTTCAATGTGATTGGACCAGGGAAATTCAACCATAAAGTGATCGTCTGTCAATGATTACGATGGACTGTTAAATGACTAGGATAATAGGGATCTATTCAACCATAAAGTGACGGTTATGTTCAATGTGATTGGACTAGGGATCTATTCAACCTAAATAAAGTGATCTGTTATGTTCAATGTGATTGGACAGGGCTCTATTCCACCATAAAGTTATCTGTTATGTTCAGGGTGACTGGACCAGGGATCTATTCAACCATAAGTGATCTGTTATGTGATTGGACCAGGGATCTATTCAACCATAAAGTGACGGTTATGTTCAATGTGGATTGACCAGGCTCTATTCAACCATAAAGTGACTGTTATGTTCAATAAGATTGGACTAGGGATCTATTCAACCATAAAGTGATCGGTTATGTTCAATGTGATGGACCAGGGATCTATTCAACCATAAAGTGCTCGGTTATGTTCAATGTGATTGGAACAGGGCTCTATTCAACCATAAAAGTGATCTGTTATGTTCAGTGTGACTGGACTAGGGATCTATCAACCATAAGTGATCTGTTATGTTCAATGTTATGGACCAGGGATCTATTCAAACCTAAAGTGATCGGTTATGTTCAATGTGATTGGACCAGGGCTCTATTCAAACCATAAAGTGATCTGTTATGTTCAGTGTGACGGACCAGGGCTCTATTCAACATAAGTGATGTTATGTGATTGGACAGGGCTCTATTCAACCATAAAGTGATCTGTTATGTTCAATGTGATTGGACAGGGCTCTATTCAACCATAAGTGATCTGTTATGTTCAATGTGATAGGATAGGGATCTATCAACCATAAAGTGATCTGTTATGTGATTGGACCCGGGATTTTACTTTTTCACTGGTCCCAAAATTGGTAATTTTCAGGTACCCGTAGGTATCTAGTAGAATGTTCCTAGGCTTCAGATCTCTGCAAAGGAACAAAAGAATAGATAAGGAATGTGCAGGGAAATAATAAACTGTATAATATAAAGTTAATTTCCCCATATTAACTTATTGTAACAACCTCACATTAACCCTTTTGAACCGCCACATTAATATAAAAACAGGAGTCCATCTAAATGAACACATCCCATTGCCATCAGCACTTACGGTGAACAACTTGTGATCGTGTAAAAACTCACACCTAGGACAATGCAGGCTGCGTAAAACCTGCAGATTTAAATAAATTTAATATTAAATCTAAATAAAACGTTATCAGCCCATAACAAACACGCAGCCCTTTATCAATAATATAACTGCCCCGCCCTTTCCATAGTGCTCTCTGTCTGGGGGTTACTAGACATGGACCCATGGTCTATTGTACATACAGGTCATTAACTAGGAATGATAATAATACTTGTCCAGACAGGTTACAATAAAGGTCGCCCATATGGACAGTGATACTTACAGAACTCTTCATGGTGGAATGGAGCATTCACCATCCTGATGATAACCCCACAAGGAGCAAACTCCATCCCGCGCAGTCATGAGGGCTTGTTTGGAAGGAGCCAAGATAGCCAATCACAAAATGACTTTTCTCCCTCTGGGTCAATGCCAATGATGTCTTCTCTTCTCATAGCTAAAAATAAAAGTTAAAACAATGCTGTTGGATTCTAAGTGGGATGAGAATAATTAACCATACTATAATAAAGTATCCACCAATGCAAAGCGAGTGTTATACCGGAATAACATAGCAACAATTGCAAAGTAAAAAAATAAATCTGGTAAACTGCCCAAGACATGTCATTGGTCTGCCCCAAAACCCTGCCCAATAGAACTCTATAGCCACTGACCATTCCGTAGTTTTATCTTCAAGCGATTCCTTCTTACGACTTTGATGGCGACTTTGGTTCCAGTTATTTGGTGTTCTGCCAGGCCAGACCTGGGAATAGAAAGACATTGGTTAAGTTCCTCTGAATTCGGTCCATTGAAGTTAGCAATAAGGATCATACATATTTTTCTCTATTAGTAACTCACCTTTCCAAATGATCCTTCACCCAGCCAATGCAGAACTTGAAATCATCCCCAGAAACTGCAAATCTCTGAATATGAAGGGAACAATCAAGAATGAACATGATGGTCCATCATTGTCCAATCACAGCTAAGGCATCTACACTTTATAGGAACACTTTGGTGCTCTAGCCCAGAACCATATGGTTACAGGGCAACCTCAAGGAGATTAAACAGCAAACTCTCTTTGGCATATTAGAAATATAGAGGCCACAGTCTAAACCTTCCAAAATGTGGTTACTTAGACATTGGAGATGAAATAGCTATTCTTTAACAAGAGATACAGAAGGAATTAAAATAATATAGACCCAATACAAGTAGCATTTCCATGGTCCCATTTACAAATCAGTCATGTAATACTAAATAATTTCTATTCACTTACTCCAGTTCGCTTGTCTTTATCTCGGGCTCCCGTGGTCCATTTTTTGACCCAAGGAGGTGATGGGCGATAAACTGGAGGAAAAAAATATTACATCATGAAGACACAGGTTATTGTATGAATGTAGATAATGATGTCATAGTAAAGGGGGGTGGTGTAGTACAGTTCCATGTAGGTGAAAGATAAATGGTATAACTCCAGCATGATCTATCCATAGTATGGGGTATTTCCAACTCCTGTGATATGTGATGTACAGTTGCGTAGTGTTTACACTATTGGGCTACATAGATAGTGATAATATGTAACATACACCCCGACCCCCTCTACTGTACCTGGAGGTTCCTGGGTTTCTGCCCCTCTGCGGGTGAGAGATATTGATGTTGGAGACCTGAATGAATGAAAAGATTATACATCAGTTGGAATGATCATTTGTTGGGCTATTGAAGTTTATACGTTATGTTGTCCTAATTATATGGTTTTAGAAGATGTCTAATTAGAATGGTAGTGGACAGAAAGATGAAAAGTTCAGATATCATAATATGTGATTGGTAAATTTAAAATATGGGGCTGAAAAAAGCATGGCGCTCCAGTAGTAAGCGTGTTCCCCAGGCGTTCTATATTCACAGAAGGGTGGAAATGCGTTCGACCTCCCTGGAATCATAAGAACAATTTCAATAGTTAAAAATTGCAGTTATGGTCTTTATAAAAGAGCTAATGGGTATCACCAGGCTGAAGCGAGAGAGGGGAGATTCCAAAGTTAGGGATCAGCAGAGAGAATGGTTAAGGCGGGAGATGAGTGTTAGATTGGGGTCTGTGTAAAAAACGATTTTCCTTGTGAGGACAGAGGCACAGCCACGTGATATTGGGGCCAAGAGAGAAGATAATTAGGGAGATGCCTAGAGCGAGGATTAAGACACTAAACTCATATTAACATAAAAAGCTACTTGATGCCATCCGTTTCTATTATGCACAGAGGAGCAACAGGGCTTTCTCACTCCCTTTGAATAATAGGACGATCGGGGACTGGAACTTACCTTTACACCCGCTCCACTCGCAGCGTCCTGCTCTAACACCGCTCTGTCCCGACCCGGGCGGGCGCCCTATCTTGTGCGCATGCGCGCCCATTCAAAGATAGGCGCCGCCGATCGGACAGAACAGCTTGTAGGCAGAGCGCTTGCGATGGAGGGCGTGAAGTAGTTCAGTTCCCCCGATCGTCTCTATATTCACAGTGGAGTGTGAGAATAAGCGTTTCTCCCCTCCCTGTGATATATAGAAACAGATGCCACTTAGTTAATTTTTTTGGTTTAGTGTTCCTTTAAGGTTTAAAAGTAGGTATTGAATATGTTCTTTTGTTTGATGCGAACCACCCTATGGACTGAAGTTCAGGGTTGCGGTTTCTCTTTTGAAGGACTCAAGATGATCCAGCTGCAGAGTTTTAAGATAGACTGAAAAGGAGAGAGATGAGAAGCCCGGGGTCCAGCCAGTAGAATGTTAGCAGTAGTCCAGACGCGGAGTTATAAGGGCATGGATGAGCATTTTAGTAGTGAGAGAGAGAGAGAGAAAGGGCGGATTTTGGCAATATTGAGAAGGGAAAAATGACAGGTCCCTACGACATTGTTATGTGAATGATGGAATGAGATAAGAGGAGTTAAAGATCACTCCAAGGCAGCGTGCAGATTCAACTGGTTATGACATATTGTAGATGGAAGGGGGACTGGTCCCAGTTTAGGGGGGAAATGAATCATTCCGTTTTGGATAGATTGAGTTTAAACGCGATATGCGCCATCCAGAAAGATAGAGGACAACATTTAGAGATTTGGTTGAACTTCAGGGACAATGAGATTTGGATACTCAGCTGTTAGGGTGATTCTTAAAGCCAAAAACACTATTATTTCTCCCATAGTGTATCTAGAGGGAGAAACACAAGGTCCTTATATAGTGGGATAATGCCCCACTGTAAATATATAGTGGATAATGCACCCCAACTTAAATTATCTAGTGATAATGCACCCCAACTTTAAATTATCTAGTGGATAATGCACCACCAACTGTAATTATATAGTGGATAATGCACCCCAACTGTAAATATATAGTGGATAATGCACCCCAACTGTAAATTATAGTAGATAATGACCCAACTTAATTATCTAGTGGATAATGCACCAATGTAATTATCTAGTGGATATGCACCCTAACTGTAAATTATATATGGATAATGCACCAACCTGTAAATTATATAGTTTGCATAGTGCCCCCAACTTAAAATTATCTAGTGGATAATGCACCCAACCTGTAATTATCTAGTGGATACACCCCACTGTAAATTATATCAGTGGATAATGCATACCCCAACTGTAAATTAGATAGTGATAATGCACCCCAACTGTAATTATCTAGTGGATATGCAACCCCAACGTACATTATCTAGTGGATAATGCACCCCAACTGAAATTATCTAGTGGATAACTGCACCCCAACTTAAACTTCTATGATATCAACCCCACTAATTACTAGTGGATAGTGCACCCCAACTTTAAATTTAGATAATTATATAGTGGATAATGCACCCCCAACTTTAAAATTACTTGTGGATAATGCACCCCAACCTGTAATAGAATAGTGGATAATGCACCACTTTAATTTCTAGTGGATAATGCACCCCCAACTGTAATATATAGTGATATTACCCCACTGTAATGATTTAGGCACGGCCACACTGCACGCCATCGCATGCGATTTCAATTGCCATTTCGTTGCAAAGATTACTTTTTCTTTTTTTGTGGAAAAACAAAAGCCTGCAATACGCACTAAGAACTGATGCTATACTACACACGCGATACGCACTAGAAACTGTATGCTATACTACACACCGCGATACGCACTAGAAACTGTATGCTATACTACACACCGCGATACGCACTAGAAACTGTATGCTATACTACCACCGCGATACGCACTAGAAACTGTATGCTATCCTACACACCGCGATACGCACTAGAACTGTATGCTATACTACACACCGCGATACGCACTAGAACTGTATGCTTACTACCCCGCGATACGCACGAAAACGTATGCTAACACACGCGATACGCACAGAAACTGTATCATACTACACACCGCGATACGCCTAGAAACTGTATGCTATACTACACCCGCGATACAACACTAGAAACTGTATGCTATACTACCACCGCGATACGCACTAGAAACTGTATGCTATACTACACACCTCGATACGCACTAGAAACTGTATGCTATACTACACCCCGCGATACGCATTAGAAACTGTATGCTATACTACACACCGCGATACCACTAGAAACTGTATGCTATACTACACACACGTGATACGCACTAGAAACTGTATGGCTATACTACACACCGCGATACGCACTAGAAACTGTATGCTATACTACACACCGCGATACGCGCTAGAAACTGTATGCTATACTACACACCGCGATACGCACCTAGAAACTGTATTCTATACTACACACCGCGATACGCACTAGAAACTGTATGCTATACTACACCCGCGATACGCACTAGAACTGTATGCTATACTACACCAACCGCGATACGCACTAGAAACTGTATGCTATACTACACCCCGCGATACGCCTAGAAACGTAGCATACTACACACCGCGATACACACTAAAACTGTATGCTATACCACACCGCGATACCACTAGAAACTGTATTGCTATACTACACACTGCAATACACACTAGATTCACAGATAGTAATCAAGATGTTTGAAAACTATAACTCCCCAGCATTCTCTGGCTATAGAGTGAATGCTGGGAGTTTGTAGTTTTTTAAAGGGCATGTCAACCCCTTTATTCAGTACAAATCCCGATCCAGCGCTACCATCAGCTTGCTGTTGCTGTGCCCTTTACGTGCTCGAGCAGCAGTGGAGACTCGTTCGGTATGCCGTGATGGTCCTGTCCTGCCATGACTAACACCATTACCAGGAAGTAACTGGGAGCCCGGGCGCTGGATCGGTTGTTTGTAAGGATCCGTTCACAGCCCTGGGAGCATCTTTGCTAAATGTAAGTTAAACGGAACCTACTTTTGGGGGTGTTCTGTCACACAAGAGGTGGCATGCCCTTTAAACCATCTGATAATACTTCCTACCCCTGTCACAGATCAACATGAAAATTGCTGCAGATAAAGATTTAAAATGAGGTGAGGCTTATGGGTAGGTAGAAGTTGGGGACAGTAGAGGCTATGGGTAGGGGCCGTAGAGTTCAGCAGCAGAGAGGAGAATCTTTGTTTCCTTCCCATGTTAGAGCCCATGTGCCGTTTAAGACGCACAACTACTAATAGCTTTTGTGGCAGCCCAAATTATTTTTGGAGACCAGCCCGGGGGGAGATAGTAATTCCCACACAGTACACACGTATGTATAACATATATGTTATAAATGTACATTTATACAATACACAGGCATTATTCGGCAGAGTTCAGTCTTCTTTGTTCTAACAGTTCCTCCCTCCTCAGTATCTTCTGTTAAAGCCTCTTGGTCTCATTGGCTCATCACTCAAAGCTTCTGTTCATTCCAAGGATCTTTCATGTCAAGGGAGCCGAGTCCGGTAATGTTTTTCCAAGGCACTGGGAGGAATGGGGGTATGATCATCCCTTTCTGTAGTTTGCTCAGTTTATATTCTAGGAAACAGTAAACCATTCATTCTCCTATCCGAATTAAACACGACCCACATGCACCTTTCCCATGTCTAAAGTACAAACATACCTTAAAGAAAGGACTCTCCATAATTCTACAGCTCCACGCGATCCAAGGCTAACGGTTCCAACTTTATGTAAAAGCTACAAATAAAATAAAGTGTTACCGCCAAATAGCTGATTGGTTCTATTTGGCATCTTCTGGGCATATTAATAATAATGATATAAATGTACAATAATAGAATACAATGTAGCCACTATTTCTATGTGACTTGTGGGCCCTGGGCTATGACATGGACATGAAACATTGACTTTCTATGGTTCAGTAGGAAGTACTTACCCCACGTAGTAAGGCTTTGGTTTCTCCCATACTTCTCCAGGGAATCTTGGTTGTTTCTTAATTATATTGTCTTGCAATCTCTTCTCCGTTCTTCCAGTGAAAGCGCTAAACAGGTGGAGAAAATAACCGTTAAAACCCATTTGACAGAGAAGTTGGTTACGGTAATTAATGAATAACATTTCATACTTACAGAACCGAACATCATTTGGTAAATGATCACCCCTGCAGACCACCAGTCCACCGATGGGCCGTAGTCTTTACGTTGGCAAATTTTCTGGGCGAGGTAGGCAGGAGTGCCAATGAATCAATCATCTGTCACCGTAGCCAATTCCTTAACCGACACAAAACATTGAAAGTCACCAATATATACGTCTTGTTACCGTCATTATGTGTAGTACTCTATCAGGCACCAAGAGGCTCTATAAAAAGCAATAGTGGGGCATGGTGCTTTGTAATTACCCTTTACTATTACCACCTTTATTACATGGTTAACATTTTATTATTTACTATTACAAACACAGAGAATGGACATTGGGGATTATCAGATTCATCCGCACAGAAACTGCTCATTACAACTATAATAAACAACATTAATTATAAATTTGAATTAAACAGCAGTAAATCTAGTTACTGACTTTATTTAAACCATAAAGTGATGGTTATGTTCAATGAGATTGACTAGGATCTATTCACTATAAGTGATCTGTTATGTTCAACGTGATTGGACCAGGGAATCTATTCACATAAGTGATCTGTCATGTTCAATGAGATTGGAACTAGGGATCTATTCAACCAAAGTGATCTGTTATGTGCAATATGATTGGACCAGGGATCTATTCAACCATAAGTGATCTGTTATGTTCAATATGATTGGACCAGGGATCTATTCACCATAAAGTGATCTGTTATGTTCATATGATTGGACCAGGGATCTATTCAACCATAAAGTGATCTGTTATGTTCAACGTGATTGGACCAGGGCCCTATTCAACCAAAAAAGTGATGGTTATGTTCACGTGATTGGACCTGGCTCTATTCACCATAAAGTGATCTGTTATGTTCAATGTGACTGGACTAGGGATCTATTCAACCATAAAGTGATCTGTTATGTTCAATGTGATTGGACCAGGGCTCTATTCAACCATAAAGTAATCCGTTATGTTCAATGTGACTGGACTAGGGATCTATTCAACCATAAAGTGATCTGTTATGTTCAATGTGATGGACTAGGGATCTATTCACCCATAAAGTGATCTGTTATGTTCAATGTGATTGGACCAGGGCTCTATTCACCAAAAAGTAATCCGTTATGTTCATGTGACTGGACTAGGATCTATTCAACCATAAGTGATCTGTTATTTCAATGTGATTGGACCAGTGATCTATTCAACCATAAAGTGATCTGTTATGTCAATGTGATTGGACCAGGGCTCTATTCAACCATAAAGTAATCCGTTATGTTCAATGTGACTGGACTAGGGATCTCTTCAACCATAAAGTAATCTGTTATGTTCAATGTATTGGACCAGTGATCTATTCAACCATAAAGTGATCTGTTATGTTCAATGTGATTGGACCAGGGCTCTATTCAACCATAAAGTATCCGTTATGTTCAATGTGACTGGACTAGGGATCTATTCAACCATAAAGTATCTGTTATGTTCAATGTGTTGGACCAGGCTCTATTCAACCATAAAGTATCCGTTACGTTCAATTGTGACTGGACTAGGGAATCTATTCAACATAAAGTGATCTGTTATGTTCAATGTGATTGGACCAGGCTCTATTCAACCATAAAGTAATCCGTTATGTTCAATGTGACTGGACTAGGGAATCTATTCAACCATAAAGTGATCTGTTATGTTCAATGTGATTGGACCAGTGATCTATTCACCTAAAGTGATCTGTTATGTTCAATGTGATTGGACCAGGGCTCTATTCAACCATAAGTGATCGGTTTGTTCAATGTGATGGACCAGGGAACTATTCAACCATAAAGTGATCTGTATGTTCATGATTGGACTAGGATCTATTCACCCATAAAGTGTCGGTTATGTTCAATGTGATTGGACTAGGAGATCTATTCAACATAAAGTGATCTGTTATGTTCAATGTGATTGGACCAGGCTCTATTCCACCAAAATGATCTGTTTGTTCAGTGTGACTGGACCAGGATCTATTTCAACCATAAAGTGATCTTTATGTGATTGACCAGGATCTATTCACACATAAAGTGATCGTTATGTTCAATGTGATTGGACCAGGGCTCTATTCAACCATAAGTGATCTGTATGTTTCAATAATGATTGGACTAGGGATCTATTCAACCATAAAGTGATCGTTTTATGTTCAATGTGATTGGACCAGGGATCTATTCAACCATAAGTGCTCGTTATGTTCAATGTGATTGGACCAGGGCTCTATTCAACCATAAAGTGATCTGTTTATGTTCAGGTGTACTGTACGTAGGGATGCTATTCACCATAGTGATCTGTTATGTTAATGTTATTGGACCAGGGATCTATTCAAACATAAAGTGATCGGTTATGTTCAATGTGATTGGACCAGGGCTCTATTCAACCATAAAGTATCTGTTATGTTCAGTGTGCTGACCAGGGCTCTATTCAACCATAAAGTGATCTGTTATGTGATTGGACCAGGCTCTATCAACCATAAAGTGATCTGTTATGTTCAATGTGATTGGACCAGGGCTCTATTCACCATAAAGTGATCTGTTATGTTCAATGTGATAGGACTAGGGATCTATTCAACCATAAAGTGATCTGTTATGTGATTGGACCCGGGATTTTACCTTTTTCACTGGTCCCAAAATTGGTAATTTTCAGGTACCCGTAGGTATCTAGTAGAATGTTCTTAGGCTTCAGATCTCTGCAAAGGAACAAAAGATAGATAAGGAATTGTGCAGGGTAAATAATAAACTGTATAATAAAAGTTAATTTCCCCATATTAACTTATTGTAACAACCTCACATTTAACCCTTTTGAACCCGCCACATTAATATAAAAACAGGATCCATCTAATGCACACATCCCATTGCCATCAGCACTTACGGTGAACAATCTTGTGATCGTGTAAAAAATCTCACACCTAGGACAATGCAGGCTGCGTAAAACCTGCAGATTTAAATAAATTTATTAAATCTAAATAAAACGTTTATCAGCCATAACAACCGCGCCCTTTATCAATAAATATAACTGCCCGCCCTTCCCATATGCTCTCTGTCTGGGGGTTACTAGACATGGACCCATGGTCTATTTGTACATACAGGTCATTAACTAGGAATGATAATAATACTTGTCCAGACGGTTCTGAATAAAGGTCGCCCATATGGACAGTGATACTTACAGAACTCTTTCATGTGGAATGGGCATTCACCATCACTGTGATAAATCCCCACAAGGAGCAAACTCCATCACCGCGCAGTCATGAGGGCTTGTTTGGAAGGAGCCAAATAGCCAATCACAAAATGACTTTTCTCCCTCTGGGTCAATGCATGATGTCCTTCTCTTTCTCATAGCTAAAAATAAAAGTAAAACAATGCTGTTGGATTTCTAAGTGGATGATAATAATATTAACCATACTATAATAAAGAATTCCCACAATGCAAAGCGAGTGTTCTACGGAATAACAATAGCAATCAATTGCAAAGTAAAAAATAAATCTGGTAAACTGCCCAAGACATGTCATTGGTCCTGCCCCAAAACCCTGCCCAATAGAACTCTATAGCCACTGACATTCCCGTAGTTTTTATCTTCAAGCGATTCCTTTCTTACGACTTTGATGGCGACTTTGGTTCCAGTTATTTTGTGTTCTGCCAGGCAGACCTGGGATAGAAGACATTGGTTAAGTTCCTCTGAATTCGGTCCATTGAAGTTAGCAATAAGGATCATTACATATTTTTCTCTATTGTAACTCACCTTTCCAAATGATCCTTCCACCCAGCCAATTGCAGAACTTGAAATCATCCCCAGAAACTGCAAATCTCTGAATACTGAAAGGGAACAATCAAGAATTGAACATGATTGGTCCATCATTGTCCAATCACAGCTAAGGCATCTACACTTTATAAGGAACACTTTGGTGCTCTAGCCCCAGAACCATATTGGTTACAGGCAACCTCAAGGAGATATAACACTGCAAAACTCTCTTGGCATTATTAAAATATAGAGGCCACAGTCTAAACCTTCCAAAATGTGGTACTTAGACATTGGAGATGAAATAGCTATTTTAACAAAGATACAGAAGGAATTAAAATAATATAGACCCAATACAATGTACTATTTCCCATGGTCCCATTTACAATCAGTCATGTAATACTTATAATAATTTCTATTTCACTACTCAGTTCGCTTGTCTTTATCTCTGGGCTCCCGTGGTCCATTTCTTTTGACCCAACAGGAGGTGATGGGCGATAACTGGAGGAAAAAAATATTACATCATGAAGACACAGGTTATTGTATGAATTTAGATAATGATGTCATAGTAAAGTGGGTGTAGTAACCGTTCCATGTAGGTGAAAGATAAATGGATAACTCCAGCATGATCTATATCCATAGTACTGGGTTATTTCCAACTCCTGTGATATGTGATGTACAGTTGTAGTGTTTAACACTATTGGGCTACATAGAATAGTGATAATCTGTAACATACATCCCCGACCCCCCTATACTGTACCTGGAGGTTCCTGGGTTTCCTGCCCCTCTGCAGGGTGAGAGATATTGATGTTGGAGACCTGAAATGAATGAAAAGATATACATCAGTTGGAATGATCATTTTTGTGGCTATTGAAGTTATAACGTTCTGTGTCTAATTTATTATTGTAGAAGCTGTCTAATTGGCATTGTCAGTGGAGCGATGATACGTTTAGTTCTATATTATGTGCTTTGGTTACATTACATCTGGGCCCTGTGATAAACACATAAAATGATTGAGTTTGTGTTTTTCAGGCCAGGTGGTCACACAATGCTCTGTGTAAGGAATGGTAAAGGCTCCTACAGGCTGCCATAGACTACATTGTCAGGTGTCCCTGGTCTAATATAATACACAGGGGGGAAATGTTTTGATCGTTAGCGGACCCAGATAGTCATTCCAACAGACTCTGCAGGTTTATAACAATCTGCAAATACAAAATATAAAATCAGTTTCCCAGCTTGTAAGATGTCCCCTTAGATGTGTGTTGTAGTTTTATAACATTGGCAGGGAAATACATGATCCTCCGTTTACACTACATAAAATCCATTGATTGGGATGTTAAAGGCTCCCGTATGGTGTGTGATGTACATGGTGTGGTGTTTGCACTATAAGGTTACAGAGAATAGTGATAATAGTGTAACACATCACCAACCCCCCTGTACTTACCTGGAGGTTCCTTGATTTCCTCAACTTTTTTGGGTTCAGGAATTAGACAAATCTCTTCAGATAAAGAGTCATTATGGAAGTATAAATCATTTAGAATAATAATTAGTGTGAACTTTGATCTTTGCTCTACAAGGTCTAATGATTTGTTGTATCTTGTGTATTATCTTTCTATTGTCTATCGTAGAGTCATTATACATTGATCCCATATTATGTGTAGGGTGTAGCTACCACCAATCTGTTCCCAGTCTAATGAATTCCTGTGCTGCTGTGATATACAGAGGGTAATGTACTTACACTACAATCGCTGTCAAAACTCTCAATTCTCAGTGATTCCTCTGATCGTCGTTTCCTTTCTTCTCGGATTTTCCCAACATTACAGGAACCGGTCCAAGCGACTTTAATGTCGGATTGTTCATAATCTGCAAATACAGAATATACGTGTAACCTACTGTTATTAGTTTATGACCAATGACGGCATTGTAGGTTGATTTTCTGTGTTGGGTTACATAGAATAGTGATAATAGTGTAACACAGATCACCGACCCCCTGTACTTACCTGGAGGTTTCTTGATTTCCTGATTTCTGGTTTTATATCACCAGAACTGGATAAACGATCACAGATTCTGAACTACAGCTGTCCTGAAATGTTCATAAAAAGGGAGATTAAATCATTTGGAATAATAATTAGTTATATATAAAATAAATTTGAGTTGTGTGCTTGTGTTGTTAGGGTTGAATGGCCCAGAAATAGATGGGTAGATGGTGTTTGCACTATAAGGTTACAGAGAATATGTGTGCTGCTGTGATATACAGAGGGTATGTACTTACACTACAATCACTGTGATAACTCTCAATTCTCAGTGATTCCTCTGATCGTCGTTTCCTTTCTTCTTTTATTTTCACTATTACAGGAACCGGTCCAAGTGATTTCAATGATGTCTAATTGTTCATAATAATCTGCAAATACAGAATATACAGTGTAACCTATGGTTATTAGTTATGACCAATGACGGGCATTGTAGGTTGATATTATGTGTTGGGTTACAGAGAATAGTGATAATAGTGTAACACAGATCACCGACCCCCTGTACTTACCTGGAGGTTCCTTGATTTCCTCAACTTTTATGGGTTCAGGAATTAGACAAATCTCTTCAGATAAAGAGTCATTATGGAAGTCCTGAAATGTTCATAAAAAGGAAGAGTATAAATCATTTAGAATAATAATTAGTGTGAACTTTGATCTTTGGCTCTACAAGGTCTAATGATTTGTGTTGTATCTTGTGTATTATCTTTCTATTGTCTATCAGTAGAGTCATTATACATTGATTCCATATTATGTGTAGGGTGTAACTACCACCAATCTGTTCCCAATCTAATGAATTCCTGTGCTGCTGTGATATACAGAGGGTAATGTACTTACACTACAATCGCTGTCAAAACTCTCAATTCTCAGTGATTCCTCTGATCGTCGTTTCCTTTCTTTTCTGATTTTTCCTACATTACAGGAACCGCCCACGACTTTATGATGTCGAATTGTTCATAATCTGCAAATACAGAATATACAGTGTAACCTATGGTTATTACTTATGACCAATGACGGGCATTGTAGGTTGATATTATGTGTTGGGTTACATAGAATAGTGATAATAGTGTAACCAGATCACGACCCCCCTGTACTTACCTGGAGGTTTCTTGATTTCCTGATTTCCTGGTTTTATATCACCAGGAATCACAGATTCTGAACTACAGCTGTCCTGAAATGTTCATAAAAAGGGAGAGTATAAATCATTTGGAATAATAATTAGTGTGGACTAGAAAGGCACATGTGATACACAATGCATTTCACTACAAGTAGCTGATACTTTGTAACTAATTTAAATGGATAGGAAATGATCAGCCAATGTAACTAATTTAAATGGATAGGAAATGGTATTGGAGGATGTAAGTACATTCATTGGCTGATCAACTCCTTCTGCTCCAGAGAATGTTCATTACTTACATCCAATTCGAAATATAAAGAGGAAACTTCATCATCGGAAATGAGAGAATCTGGAGGAAAAAAAAAAAACAAGAAAATGGCCAATTAATCCAACAAACCTTAAAGGATAACTGTATTGCCTCATTGCATTATTTTTTTAAAACTGCTTTCAAAAGAGTACAGGTATGCAGCCCTCCCCATACATTTTATCTAAAGGTATGCAGCCCTCCCCATACATTTTTTTCCTGATTTCGAGCTTCCCTCTGCCTTCAATTAGCCACATTGTGAACCCTCCTCTACCCATCCTTGATCAGCTTGATTATGTAGGCTGTACACCCTAGCAACAGAACAGTTCAAGTTTGTTTGACTGGCAGAGGAGGAGGAGAGAGGTTGTAACAGACATTCTCACCAGCCAATGACAAGAGATATGTTAACGATGGCCCTGGGCCGTCTAGGAGGCGGGCTGTTAGCACTCATCTTTGCTGTGTGATATCTAAGGGAGAGCACCACAGCTGTAAATGTGAGTAAGTGATTTCAGCTGCAGGAAGTGTGGACATGTAATGGGGGTAATGTTATTTTATTTGATATTGTTGTCCTTTAACAAGATGTAATAAAGAGAGAACTTTGTGATTATCCTACCTGAACTGTTCTCCCCATCAATATTATTAATGTTCTCTATTTCCAAGGTTTCAGTCTCTTGTATACCAAGGAACATTTTCTTGAACAAACATTTGCATTTTTTCCAAAGTGAAACCTTTCGATAAATCATCTCTTCCTCTTTTTCAACTTCTCTCTCCTCTTCTTCTACTTCTCCTTCTTCAATGCTTACGAAATTGTTCCGGAAAATATCCTGGTAAATATTTGCCAATATTCCTTCTATATCATCTCTGTCACTCTGATAAAATACAAATAATAAACTATATATGTATTTGATAAAGACAAAGTACATTGACAATACACTAGCATTGTTTTAATGAGCCATATTCATAAACCCACAGGTTAGTTAATTTACGATCGCGGGCGTAAATGTACAATCACGTTAATTAACGAACGGTCAATCGTAGAATACCGTGTGGTAATAAACTACCGCAATGGTATTCTATGGGGATCGTAAATCTACGTTCGGTATCGTAAACTTACGATCGTTAAACCGATTGTTAATCTCCGATCAGTTTAATGATCGTAAATTTACGATACCAATCGTTAAAGTTGTGATATCGCTAAAAAGCGATACCACGGCTTTATAAATATGGCGCAATGTCTCTATGTCACTGTAAGGACATTTCGATTGTAATGGCCCTTGACAGGACCTACAGGAATGGGCACATTATGAGGGCTTAGAAAATGTATGCTATACTACACACCGCGATACGCACTAGAAACTGTAGCTTACTACACACCGCGATACGCACTAGAAACTGTATGCTATACACACACGCGATACGCACTAGAAACTGTATGCTATACTACACACCGCGATACGCACTAGAAACTGTATGCTATACTACACACCGCGATACGCACTAGAAACTGTATGAATACTACACACCGCGATACGCACTAGAAACTGTATGCTATACTACACACCGCGATACGCACTAGAAACTGGATGCTATACTACACACCGCGATACACACTAGAAACTGTATGCTTAACTACACACCGCGATACGCACTGAAAACGTATGCTATACACACACTCGATACGCACTAGAAAATGTATGCTATACTACACACCGCGATACGCATTAGAAACTGTATGCTATACTACACACCGCGATACGCACTAGAAAATGTATGCTATACTAACACGTGATCGCACTAGAAACTGTATGCTATAATACACACCGCGATACGCACTAGAAACTGTATGCTATACTACACACCGCGATACGCGCTAGAAAATGTATGCTATACTACACACCGCGATACGCACAGAAACTGTATGCTATACTACACACGCGATACGCACTAGAAAACTGTATGCTATACTACACACCGCGATACGCACTAGAAACTGTATGCTATACATACACACCGCGATACGCACTAGAAACTGTATGCTATACTACACACGGATACGCACTAGAAACTGTAGGATACTACACACCGCGATACACACTAGAAACTGTATGCTATACCACACCGCGATACACACTAGAAACTGTATGCTATACTACACACTGCAATACACACTAGATCACAGATAGGTAATCAGATGTTTGAAAACTATAACTCCCAGCATTCCTGGCTATAGAGTGAATGCTGGGAGTTGTAGTTTTTAAAGGGCATGTCAACCCCTTTATTCAGTACAAATCCCGATCCAGCGCTACACATCAGCTGCTGTTGCATGTGCCCTTTACGTGCTCGAGCAGCAGTGGAGACTCGTTCGGTAATGGCCGTGATGTCACTGTCCTGGCCATGACTAACAGCCATTACCAGGAAGTAACTGGGAGCCGCGGCGCTGGATCGGTTGTTTGTAAGGATCCGTTCACAGCCTGGGAGCATCTTTGCTAAATGTAAGTTAAACGGAACCTAACTTTTGGGGGGTGTTCTGTCACACAAGAGAGGTGGACATGCCCTTTAAACACATCGGATAAATACTGCCTACCCCTGTCACAGATCAACATGAAAATTGCTGCAGATAAAGATTTAAATGAGGTGAGGCTTATGGGGGAGGTAGAAGTTGGGGACAGTAGAGGCCTATGGGTAGGGGACAGTAGAGTTCAGCAGCAGAGGAGGAAGAGTCTTTGTTCCTTGCCCATGTTAGAGCCCATGTGCCGTTTAAGCGCACAACTTACTAATAGCTTTTGTGGCAGCCCAAATTATTTTGGAGACCAGCCGGGGGGAGAATAGTAATTCCACACAGTACACACGTATGTATAACATATATGTTTATAAATGTACATTATAACAATACACAGGCATTATTCGGCAGAGTTCAGTCTTCTCTGTTCTAACAGGTTCCTCCATCCTCAGTATCTTCTGTTAAAGCCTCTTGTCTCATTGGCTCATCGCTCAAAGCTTCTGGTCAATTCCAAGGATCTTTCATGTCAGAGGGAGCCGAGTCCGGTATGTTTTTCCAAGGCACTGGGAGGAATGGGGGTATGATCATCCCTTTCTGTAGTTTGCTCCAGTTTATATTCTAGGAAACAAGTAACACATTCATTCTCCTATCCGAATTAAACACGAACCACATGACCCTATGTCCACGTCTAAAGTACAAACATACCTTAAAGAAAGGACTCTCCATATTTCTACAGCTCCACGCGATCCAAGGCGAACGGTTCCACACTTTATGTAAAAGCTACAAAGTAAAATAAGTGTTACCCCAAATAGCTGATTGGTTCTATTTGGCATCTTCTGGGCATATAATAATAATGATAAAATGTACAATATAGAATACATGTAGCCACTATTTCTAGTATCTTGTGGCCCTGGGCTATGACAGGACATGAAAATGTGACTTCTATGGTACAGTAGGAAGTACTTACCCCACGTAGTAAGGCTTTGGGTTCTTCCATACTCTCCAGGGAAATCTTGGTTGTTTCTTAATTATATTGTCTTGCAATCTCTTCTCCGTTCTTCCAGTGAAAGGCAACTAAAAAGGTGGAGGAATAACCGTTAAAACCCATTTTGACAGAGAAGTTGGTACGGTAATTAATGAATAAACATTTCATACTTACAGAACCGAACATCATTTGGTAAATGACACCCTGCAGACCACCGTCCACCGATGGGCCGTAGTTCTTACGTTGGCAAATTTCTGGGGCGAGGTAGGCAGGAGTGCCAATGAAATCAATCATCCTGTCACCGTAGCCAATTCCTAACCGACACAAAACATTGAAAGTCACACATATATACGTCTTGTTACCGTCATTATGTGTAGTACTCTATCAGGGCACCAAGAGCGGCTATAAAAAAGCAATAGTGGGGCATGGTGCTTTGTAATTACCCTTTACTATTACCACCTTTATTACATGGTTAACATTTTATTATTTACTATTTACAAACACAGAGAATGGACATTGGGATTATCAGATCATCCGCACAGAAACTGCTCATTACAACTATAATAAACAACATTAATTATAAATTTGAATTAAACAGCAGTAAATCTAGTTACTGACTTTATTAAACCATAAAGTGATTGGTTATGTTCATGAGATGGACTAGGGATCTATTCAACTATAAAGTGATCGTGATGTTCAACGTGATGGACCAGGGATCTATTCAACCATAAAGTGATCTGTCATGTTCCATGAGATTGGACTAGGATCTATTCAACCATAAGTGATCTGTTATGTGCAATATGATTGGACCAGGGATCTATTCCACCATAAAGTGATCTGTTATGTTCAATATGATTGACCAGGGATCATTCAACCATAAAGTGATCTGTTATGTTCAATATGATTGGACCAGGGATCTATTCAACATAAAGTGATCTGTATGTTCAACGTGATTGGACCAGGGCCCTATTCAACCAAAAAATGATCGGTTATGTTCAACGTGATTGGACCAGGGCTCTATTCAACCATAAAGTGATCTGTTAGTTCAATGTGACTGGACTAGGGATTATTCAACCATAAGTGATCTGTTATGTTCATGTGATTGGACCAGGGCTCATTCAACCATAAAGTAATCCGTTATGTTCAATGTGAATGGACTAGGGATCTATTCAACCATAAAGTGATCTGTTAGTTCAATGTGATTGGACTAGGGATCTATTCAACCAAAAGTGATCTGTTATGTTCAATGTGATTGGACCAGGGCTCTATTCAACCATAAAGTAATCCGTTAGTGTCAATGTGACTGGACTAGGGATATATCAACATAAAGTGATCTGTTATGTTCAATGTGATTGGACAGTGATCTATTCAACCATAAAGTGATCTGTTATGTTCAATGTGATTGGACCAGGGCTCTATTCAACCATAAAGTAATCCGTTATGTTCAATGTGACTGGACTAGGGATCTATTCAACATAAAGTAATCTGTTATGTTCAATGTGATTGGACCAGTGATCTATTCAACCAAAAGTGATCTGTTATGTTCAATGTGATTGGACCAGGGCTCTATCAACCATAAAGTAATCCGTTATGTTAATGTGACTGGACTAGGGATCTATTCAACCATAAAGTAATCTGTTATGTTCAATGTGATTGGACCAGGGCTCTATTCAACCATAAAGTAATCCGTTACGTTCAATGTGACTGGACTAGGGAATCTATCAACCATAAAGTGATCTGTTATGTTCCATGTGATTGGACCAGGGCTCTATTCAACCATAAAGTAATTCGTTATGTTCAATGTGACTGGATAGGGAATCTATTCAACCATAAAGTGATCTGTTATGTTCAATGTGATTGGACCAGTGATCATAACCATAAGTGACGTTATGTTCAATGTGATGGACCAGGGCTCTATTCAACCATAAAGTGATCGGTTTTTTCAATGTGATTGGACCAGGGAACTACTACAATAAAGTGATTGTCATGTTCAATGAGATTGGACTAGGGATCTATTCAACCATAAATGATCGGTTATGTTCAATGTGATTGGCTAGGGATCTATTCAACCATAAAGTGATCTGTTATGTTCAGTGATGAGGACCAGGGCTCTATTCCACCATAAAGTGATCTGTTATGTTCAGTGTGACTGGACCAGGGATCTATTCAACCATAAAGTGATCTGTTATGTGATTGGACCAGGGATCTATTCAACCATAAAGTGACGGTAGTTCAATGTGATTGACCAGGGCTCATTCAACCATAAAGTGATCTGTTAGACAATAAGATTGGACTAGGGATCTATTCAACCATAAAGTGATCGGTTATGTTCAATGTGATTGACCAGGGATCTATTCAACCATAAAGTGCTCGGTTATGTTCAATGTGATTGGAACAGGGCTCTATTCAACCATAAAGTGATCTGTTAGTTCAGTGTGACTGGACTAGGATCTATTCAACCATAAAGTGATCTGTTATGTTCAATGTTATTGGACCAGGGATCTATTCAAACATAAAGTGATCGGTTATGTCAATTTGATGGACAGAGGTCTATTCAACCATAAAGTGATCTGTTATGTTCAGTGTGACTGGACCAGGGCTCTATTCAACCATAAAGTGATCTGTTATGTGATTGGACCAGGGCTCTATTCAACACATAAAGTGATCTGTTATGTTCAATGTGATTGGACCAGGGCTCTATTCAACCTAAAGTGATCTGTTATGTTCAATGTGAAGGACTAGGGATTCATCAACCATAAAGTGATCTGTTATGTGATTGGACCCGGGATTTCCTTTTTCACTGGTCCCAAAATTGGTAATTTTCAGGTACCCGTAGGTATCTAGTAGAATGTTCTTAGGCTTCAGATCTCTGCAAAGGAACAAAAGAATAGATAAGGAATTGTGCGGGTAAATAATAAACTGTATAATATAAAGTAATTTCCCCATATTAACTTATTGTAACAACCTCACATTTAACCCTTTTGAACCGCACATAATATAAAAAAGGATCCATCTAATGAACAATCCCATTGCCATCAGCACTACCGGTGAACAATATCCCTTTATTTGGTGATCTGTAAAAATTCACACCTAGGACAATGCAGGCTGCGTAAAACCTGCAGATTTAAATAAATTTAAATTAAATCTAAAAAACGTTTATCAGCCATAACAAACACGCAGCCCTTATCAATAAATATAACTGCCCCGCCCTTCCATAGTGCTCTCTGTCTGGGGGTTACTAGACATGGACCCATGGTCTATTTGTACATACAGGTCATTAACTAGGATGATAATAAACTTGTCCAGACAGGTTACTGAATAAAGGTCGGCCATATGGACAGTGATACTTACAGAACTCTTTCATGGTGGAATGGAGCCTTCACCATCACTGATGATAAATCCCCACAAGGAGCAAACTCCATCACCCGCAGTCATGAGGGCTTGTTTGGAAGGAGCCAAGATAGCCAATCCAAAATGACTTTTCTCCCTTGGGTCAATGCCATGATGTCCTTCTCTTCTCATAGCTAAAAATAAAAGTTAAAACAATGCTGTTGGATTTCTAAGTGGATGATAATAATATTAACCATACTATAATAAAGAATCCCACAATGCAAAGCGAGTGTTCTACCGGAATAACAATAGCAATCAATTGCAAAGTAAAAAAATAAATCTGGTAAACTGCCCAAGACATGTCATTGGTCCTGCCCCAAAACCCTGCCCAATAGAACTCTATAGCCACTGACCATTCCGTAGTTTTTATCTTCAAGCGATTCCTTCTTAGACTTTGATGGCGACTTTGGTTCCAGTTATTTTGTGTTCTGCCAGGCCAGACCTGGGAAGAAAGACATTGGTTAAGTTCCTCTGAATTCGGTCCATTGAAGTTAGCAATAAGGATCATTACATATTTTTTCTCATTAGTAACTCACCTTTCCAAATGATCTCACCCAGCCAATTGCAGAACTTGAAATCATCCCCAGAACTGCAAATCTCGAATATGAAAGGGAACAATCAAGAATTGAACATGATGGTCCATCATTGTCCAATCACAGTAAGGCATCTACACTTTATAAGGACACTTTGGTGCTCTAGCACCAGAACCATATGGTTACAGGGCAACTCAAGGAGATTAAACACTGCAAAACTCTCTTTGGCATTATTAGAAATATAGAGGCCACAGTCTAAACCTTCCAAAATGTGGTACTTAGACATTGGAGATGAAATAGCTATTCTTATAACAGAGATACAGAAGGAATTAAAATAATATAGACCCAATACAAGTAGCATTTCCATGGTCCCATTTACAAATCAGTCATGTAATACTTATAATAATTTCTATTACTTACTCCAGTTCGCTTGTCTTTATCTCTGGGCTCCCGTGGTCCATTCTTTTGACCAACAGGAGGTGATGGGCGATAAACTGAGGAAAAAAATATTACATCATGAAGACACACGGTTATTGTATGAATGTAGATAATGGTCATAGTAAAGTGGGGTGTAGTAACCGTTCCATGTAGGTGAAAGATAAATGGATAACTCCAGCATGATCTATATCCATAGTACTGGGGTATTTCCAACTCCTGTGATAGTTGATGTACAGTTGCGTAGTGTTTACACTATTGGGCTACATAGAATAGTGAATAATGGAACATACATCCCCGACCCCCCTATACTGTACCTGGAGGTTCCTGGGTTTCCTGCCCCTCTGCAGGTGAGAGATATTGATGTTGGAGACCTGAAATGAATGAAAAGATTATACATCAGTTGGAAGATCATTTTTGTGGCTATTGAAGTTATAACGTTCTGTGTCTATATATATGGTAGAAGCTGTCTAATTGGCATTGTCAGTGGAGCGATGATACGTTTAGTGTCTATTATGGCTTTGGTTACATTAACATCTGGTCCCTGTGATAAAACACATAAAATGATTGAGTTTGTGTTTTTCAGGCCAGGTGGTCACACAATGCTCTGTGTAAGGAATGGTAAGAGGCTCTACAAGGCTGCCAGAGACTAACATTGTCAGGTGTCCCTGGTCTAATATAATACCCAGGGGGGAAATGTTTTGATCGTTAGCGGAACCAAGATAAGTCATTCCAACAGACTCTGCAGGTTTTAACAATCTGCAAATACAAAATATAAATCAGTTTCCCAGCTGTAAGATGTCCTTAGATGTGTGTTTGTAGTTTTATAACATTGGCAAGGGAAAGATACATGATCCCTCCTGTTACACTAATAAATCCCATTGTATTGGGATGTTAAAGGCTCCCGTATGGTGTGTGATGTACAGTGGTGTGGTGTTTGCACTATAAGGTTACAGAGAATAGTGATAATAGTGTAACACAGATCACCAACCCCCTGTACTTACCTGGAGGTTCCTTGATTTCCTCAACTTTTTGGGTTCAGGAATGTAGACAAATCTCTTCAGATAAAGAGTCATTATGGAAGTATAAATCATTTAGAATAATAATTAGTGTGAACTTTGATCTTTGGCTCTACAAGGTCTAATGATTTGTGTTGATCTTGTGTATCTTTCTATTGTCATCAGTAGAGTCATTATACATTGATTCCATATTATGTGTAGGGTGTAGCTACCACCAATCTGTTCCCAGCTAATGAATTCCTGTGCTGCTGTGATATACAGAGGGTAATGTTACTTACACTACAATCGCTGTCAAAACTCTCAATTCTCAGTGATTCCTCTGATCGTCGTTTCCTTTTTCTTGATTTACCAACATTACAGGAACCGGTCCAAGCGACTTTAATGTCGGATTGTTCATAATCTGCAAATACAGAATTAACAGTGTAACCTACGGTTATTAGTTATGACCAATGACGGGCATTGTAGGTGATATTCTGTGTTGGGTTACATAGAATAGTGATAATAGTGTAACACAGATCACCGACCCCCTGTACTTACCTGAGGTTTCTTGATTCCTGATTTCTGGTTTTATATCACCAGGAACTGGATAAACGATCACACAGATTCTGAACTACAGCTGTCCTGAAATGTTCATAAAAAGGGAGAGTATAAATCATTTGGAAATAATTAGTTATATATAAAATAAATTTGAGTTGTGTGCTTGTGTTGTTAGGTTGAATGCCCAGAAAGTAGATGGGTAGATGGTGTTTGCACTATAAGGTTACAGAAAATATGTGTGCTGCTGTGATATACAGAGGTAATGTACTTACACTACAATCACTGTGATGAACTATCAATTCTCAGTGAATTCTCTGATCGTCGTTTCCTTTCTTCTTTTACATTTTTCACTATTACAGGAACCGGTCCAAGTGATTTCAATGATGTCTAATGTCATAATAATCTGGCAAATACAGAATATACAGTGTAACCTATGGTTATTAGTTATGACCAATGACGGGCATTGTAGGTTGATATTATGTGTTGGGTTACAGAGAAATAGTGATAATAGTGTAACACAGATCACGACCCCCTGTACTTACCTGGAGGTTCCTTGATTCCTCAACTTTTATGGGTTCAGGAATTAGACAAATCTCTTGCAGTAAAGAGTCATTATGGAAGTCCTGAAATGTTATAAAAAGGAGAGTATAAATCATTTAGAATAATAATTAGTGTGAACTTTGATCTTTGGCTCTACAAGGTCTAATGATTTGTGTTGTATCTTGTGTATTATCTTTCTATTGTCTATCAGTAGAGTCATTATACATTGATTCCTTATATGTGTAGGGTGTAACTACCACCAATCTGTCCCAATCTAATGAATTCCTGTGCTGCTGTGATATACAGAGGGTAATGTACTTACACTACAATCGCTGTCAAACTCTCAATTCTCAGTGATTCCTCTGATCGTCGTTTCCTTTCTTTTCTGATTTTTCCTACATTACAGGAACCGGTCCAAGCGACTTTAATGATGTCGAATTGTTCATAATCGCAAATACAGAAATACAGTGTAACCTAGTGTTATTACTTATGACCAATGACGGGCATTGTAGGTTGATATTATGTGTTGGGTTACATAGAATAGTGAAATAGTGTAACACAGATCACGACCCCCCTGTACTTACCTGGAGTTTCTTGATTTCCTGATTTCCCTGGTTATATCACCAGGAATCCACAGATTCTGAACTACAGCTGTCCTGAAATGTTCATAAAAGGGAGAGTATAAATCATTTGGAAAATAATTAGTGTGGACTAGAAAGGCACATGTGATACACAATGCATTTCACTACAAGTAGCTGATACTTTTAACTAATTTAATGGATAGGAAATGATAGCCAATGTAACTAATTAATGGATAGGAAATGGTATTGGAGGATGTAAGTACATTCATTGGCTGATCACTCCTTCTGCTCCAGAGAATGTTCATTACTTACATCCAATTCGAAATATTAAAGAGGAAACTTCATCATCGGAAATGAGAGAATCTGGAGAAAAAAAAAAACAAGAAAATGGCCAATTAATCCAACAAACCTTAAAGGATAACTGTAGCCTCATTGCATTATTTTTTAAAACTGCTTTCAAAGAGTACAGTATGCAGCCTCCCCATACTTTTATCTAAAGGTATGGCAGCCCTCCCCATACATTTTTTTCCTGATTCGAGCTTCCCTCTGCCTTCAATAGCCACATTGTGAACCCTCCTCTACCCATCCTTGATCAGCTTGATTATGTAGGCTGTACACCCTAGCAACAGAACAGTTCAAGTTTGTTTGACTGGCAGAGGAGGAGGAGAGAGGTTGTAACAGACATTCTCACCAGCCAATGACAAGAGATATGTTAACGATGGCCCTGGCCGTCTAGGAGGCGGGCTGTTGCACTCATCTTTGCTGTGTGATATCTAAGGGAGAGCACCACAGCTGTAAATGTGAGTAAGGGATTTCAGCTGCAGGAAGTGTGGACAGTGTAATGGGGGTAATTGTTATTTATTTGATATTGTTCCTTAACAAGATGTAATAAAGAGAGAACTTTGTGATTATCCTACCTGAACTGTTCTCCCCATCAATATTATTAATGTTCTCTATTCCAAGGTTTCAGTCTCTTGTATACCAAGGAACATTTCTTGAACAAACATTTGCATTTTTTCCAAAGTGAAACCTTTCGATAAATCAGCTCTTCTCTTTTTTCAACTTCTCTTCCTCTTCTTCTACTTCTCCTTCTTCAATGCTTACGAAATTGTTCCGGAAATATCCTGTAAATATTGCCAATATTCCTTCTATATCATCTCTGTCACTCTGATAAAACAATAATAAATATATATGTATTTGATAAGACAAAGTACATTGACAAACAGACTAGCATTGTTTTAATGAGCCATATTCATAACCCAAGGTTAGTTATTTACGATCGCGGGCGTAATGTCAATCACGTGTAATTAAACGAACGGTCAATCGTAGAATACCGTGTGTAATAAACTACCGCAATGGTTTCTATGGGGATCGTAAATCTACGTTCGGTATCGTAACTTACGATCGTTAAACCGATTGTTAATCTCCGAGCAGTTTAATGATCGTAAATTTACGATACCATCGTTAAAGTTGTGATATCGCTAAAAAAGCGAACCACGGCTTTATAAATATGTGCGCATGTCCTCATGGTCACTGTAAGGACATTTCGATTGTAATGGCCCTTGACAGGACCTACAGGAATGGGCACATATGAGGGCTTACACCCAAGCTATGAGCGTATGAAACAAGAACCACCAATATTTTCTTGAAACAATATTTGCATTTTTTTCCAAGTAAAACCTTTAGATTAATAATTTTTTCTCTGTATTAAATCGTCTTCTTCCTCTTCTTCCACTTCTCCTCCCCTCTTCGTTCACTTCTCTCCTCGTTCTTCAACTTGTCTCTCCTCTTCTTCAACTCTCCCTCCTCTCTTCCACTTGTCTCTCCTCCTCTTCTTAACTTCTCCTTCAACTGTCTCTCCTCCTCTTCTTCAACTCTCTCCCTCCTCTTTCTTCAATTGTCTCTCCCCTCTTCTTCAATTCTCCTCTCTCTTCATTGTCTCTCCTCCTCTTCACTTCTCCCTCCTCTTTTTCTACTTCTCCTCCTTCTTCAATGCTTGTGAAATCGTCCCGGAAAATATCCTGGTAAATATTTGCCAATATTCCTTCTATGTCATCTCTGTCACACTGATAAAATACAAATAATAAACTATATATGTATTTGATAAAGACAAAGTACATTGACAATACACTAGGATTGTTTTAATGAGCCATATTCATAAACCCACAGGTTAGTTAATTTATGATCACGGGCGTAAATGTACGATGGCGTTAATTAATGAACATTTGATCGTAGAATATCGTGCGGTAGTAAACTACCACAATGGTATTCTATGGGGATCGTAAATCTACGTTCGGTATTGTAAATTTACAAACCTTAAACCAATCATTAATCTCCGATAGGTTTAAAGATCGTAAATTTACGATACCGATCCTTAAAGCGATACCGTGGCTTTATGAATATGGCCCAATGTCTCTATAAGAACATTTCGATTGGAATGGCCCTTGACAGGACCTACAGGAATGGGCACATTATGGGGGCTTACACCCAAGCTATGAGCGTTTGATTCAGTTGGACATTAGCTACAGGGGGTATGAAACAAGAACCTACCATTACTGGGTACAGTTCATGATAAAATGGGAAATTAGCTGCAGATCACTGGTAGTACACAACTTACCCTTTTTAAACCAAATGACATGATTTAGTTGTAATAAATAAGTAATAATGCTCATGACTGTACTTACATCACAGATGCTCCAGATTTTAAATCCCAGACGGAAGTTCCATTGAACCTCTTAGAGGGGTCGACAGAATTCAGAGAATCTATCAAAAAATCAATAATGTTTAATATTAAAATCCACAGACTAGAATTTCTCCCCTAAGAAATCCATATTAATATTCTCACTAATGTGTCTTTAACGTGTGATTTGATAGTGATTGCTATTTGATTGTGCAATAAAACGTGCACTCCAGTGCTGGTCAATTGGTCAGGTCACACTTGGTGCGCTGCTGTCCGTTGCACTGTGATCCGATTTTCGGCGTGCATGTGGCCACCTTATTACCAGAACATTGCGCGGATCACATTGCAAGCGACGGTAACGTGTGGAGCCTGACCCTATATGCATGATGTTCATAATTGAAACTGGAAATATCATATAACTATAGAGGTATATATACCTTATAGACGGTATATATTACCTTATGACGGGTAAATACTTATAGAGCGGATATATAACGGTATACCTTATAGACGGTATATATACCTTATAGACGGTATATATATACTTTATAGACGGTATATATACTTTATAGACGGTATATATACTTTATAGACGTAAAATCCAAAAGCCAGGGCACTCACGGGTCTTAGAGCAAGCAATTAATTAAAATGTGTCGGAACAAACGATCTACGCGTTTCAGCCATTATCTCGGCCATCCTCAGTGATCGAGTTGTTCACTTTGTTCAGCCCATTCTTAAAGGGAGGTAAGCCCTCCTCCCTGCACCTTAACCCTATACGTGCTCCCTAACCCTTAAACCAGTTTTTAACCACTGAGCCACAGGCAAATTTACTGTAGGGCACAACTATTATAATTAAGCAAAGATGGCCACATTAGAGATACAGAAACCTAGCTGTCTAAATATAAACCCGACCCTCTAATACATTCTGGCATTATAAGAAATAACCACAAAAGAAAAAAAATCAAAAATAAATCTGATGGCAAATGAGCCAAAAAATACAAAATACAATAGCTATTTGTATTTACATTAGTGGTGTTTTTGGTTTCTTTTTTAATATAATAAAAACTGGTTTTAAGGGTTAGGGAGCACGTATAGGGTAAGGTGTAGGTGGGGGAGGGGTTAGGGAGCACGTATAGGGTTAAGGTGTATGGGGGAGGGGTTAGGGAGCACGTATAGGGTTAAGGTGTAGGGGGGAGGGGTTAGGGAGCACGTATAGGGTTAAGGTGTAGGGGGGAGGGGCTTACCTCCCTTTAAGATGGCACGAACAAAGTGAACAACTCGATCCTGAGGACGGCCGAGATAATGGCTGAAACGCGTAGATCGTTTGTTCCGACACATTTTAATTAATTGCTTTTCTCTAAGACCCGTGAGTGCCCTGGCTTTTGGATTTTTTGTATGTTGCTTCCGGAAGGCACCCGGGCGGTTCATTGTAAGATGGAGTGCACGTGAGTTCAAGAGGATACCTATAGACGTATATATACTTTATAGACGATATATATACCTTATAGACGGTATAAATACCTTATAGACGTATATATACTTTATAGACGTATATATATACATTATAGACGATATATATACCTTATAGATGGTATATATACCTTATAGATGGTATATATACCTAATAGACGGTATATATACTTTATAGACGTATATATACATTATAGACGATATATATACCTTATAGAAGGTATACATACCTTATAGACGGTATATATACACGTTATAGACGGTATATATACACCTTATAGACGGTATATATACACCTTATAGACGGTATATATACACACGTTATAGACGGTATATATACACACGTTATAGACGGTATAATACACACGTTATAGATGGTATATATACGTTATAGACGGTATATATACCTAATAGACGGTATATATACGTTATAGACGGTAATATACTTTATAGACTGTATATATTATAGACGGTATATATACTTTATAGACAATATAATACCTTATAGACGGTATATATTATAGACGGTATATATACCTTATAGACGGTATATATACCTTATAGACGGTATACATTATAGACGGTATATTACCCTATAAACTAAAACCAAATTTTAATTACCAAGTACGAAATCTCTTAAACCCTGAAATCTGGCTAAAGTGTAAGAAACCTAGGTGACCATACACGTAGCGATTTATTGGTCAATACACGGTGTTGGACGATAATCAATTCATGTGTGAAAATCCAACAGCAAAACATTTTTTCTAGTGATATAATCCTACTGATTGGCCGATGATACCCATACGTGTATGGCCACCTCTAGTAAGACGTAGTAAAGATAAAGACCTTTGTTAATATTTTACCTGGACTGTTCTCCTCTTTAATATATCCAATGTTCTTGTTTACGGAATTTCTCTTTCTTTTAAAACATACAAATATTTTCTGGAATCGCCGTTTGCACTTTTCCCAAAGCGACACCTTCTGTCCAGGAACCAATCTCCCTGGATTATTATCTCATGGGAGCTGCTATTGGAGAGTGTTGGCTCTGGGTTATAGACATCCATCTAAATATAAAAGAAAGAAATAGTGTAATCCATTACCAAGGCAAATACACACGGGGCCATATTGGTTTAGTCATTAGAATAACACACGGTGCCATATTGGTTTAGTCATTAGAATAACACACTGCGCCATATTGGTTTAGTCATTAGAATAACACATGGTGCCATATTGGTTTAGTCATTAGAATAACACACGGTGCCGTATTGGTTTAGTCATTAGAATAACACACAGTGCCATATTGGTTTAGTCATTAGAATAACACACGGTGCCATATGGTTTAGCATTAGAATAACACACGGTGCCATATTGGTTTAGTCATTAGAATAACACACTGCGCCATATTGGTTTAGTCATTAGAATAACACACGGTGCCATATTGGTTTAGTCATAAGAATAACACACGGTGCCATATTGGTTTAGTCATTAGAATAACACACGGTGCCATATTGGTTTAGTCATTAGAATAACACACTGTGCCATATTGGTTTAGTCATTAGAATAACACACTGTGCCATATTGGTTTATCATTAGAATAACACACTGCGCCATATTGGTTAGGTCATTAGTAATAACACACTGCGCATATTGGTTAGTCATTAGAATAAACACACAGTGCCATATTGGTTAGTCATTAGAATAACACACTGTGCCATATTGGTTTAGTCATTAGAATACACACTGTGCATATTGGTTTAGTCATTAGAATAACACACTGTGCCATATGGTGTTAGTCATTAGAATAACACACTGCGCCATATTGGTTTGTCATTAGAATAACACACGGTGCCATATTGGTTTAGTCATTAGAATCAACACGCGGTGCCATATTGGTTTAGGTCATTAGAATAACACACTGCGCAATTGGTGTCATGAAAAACCATGTGCATATTGTTGTAGTCATTAGAATAACACACGGTGCCATATTGGTTTAGTCATTAGATAACACACTGGTGCCATATTGGTTTATCATTAGACATAACACACTGTGCCATATTGGTTGTTAGTCATTAGAATAACACACTGTGCCATATTGGTTGAGTCATTAGTAATAACACACTGTGCTCATATTGGTGTAGTCATTAGAATAACACACTGTGCCATATTGGTTTTAGTCATTAGAATACACACTGTGGCCATATGGTTTGAGTCAGTTAGAATAACACACTGTGCCATATTGGTTTAGAGCTTGAATAACATACATAGTGCCATATTGGTGTAGTCATTAGAATACACCACTGTGCCATATGGTTTAGTCATTAGAATAAACATAGTGCATTGGACCAGGGATCTATTCAACCATAAAGTGATCTGTTATGTTCAACGTGATTGGACCAGGGCCCTATTCAACCAAAAAAGTGATCGGTTATGTTCAACGTGATTGGACCAGGGCTCTATTCAACCATAAAGTGATCTGTTATGTTCAATGTGACTGGACTAGGGATCTATTCAACCATAAAGTGATCTGTTATGTTCAATGTGATTGGACGCCCCCTGAGGTTTGGGGGTGGTGTTGTTTGGTCCTGCCCCCTCAAAATCCACAATAGCCATCAGTAAATCTACTATCACCATAAGAATTACCATTGAGTAATTTTACTACCACATGGTATATTACGAAGATGAAAACGTCGTTAAATTAACGCCCGCAATAGTACATTTATGGCCACTGGCGTACTTCACCTATAATGCGCTGTATCGCTAACTTGACATATTCAGTAACCTGCAGTATCGGAAACTTTGTACATTTACAAACCCACAGTTGGACATTTATGAGCATGTGGCTAAACAATACCATGCGGTACAAGACCGTTAAGGTGTGGTACTGCAAAATAGCAACACTGCACCTATATAAATATGGCCCACATCCATGGGGCCCATGAGTGGGAGGGGCCAAGGGGGGCTTGCAGGGGAGGGGGCACAAGGGGGGGTGCAAGTGGCAGGGCGGAGGAACAAAGGAGAAAGCGGATGTTCCACAGTTTAAGAGCAGGAAGTACAGGGGATCTGGTGATACTGTTACCATATCACACATAAAAATGATAAATATTTCAAAACTATGTAAAAAAAAAATAATAAAAGTAAATTGAAAATATACCACAGGAAAGCGTAGTCATGTCAATATTAACCTAAAGCATTTTTGGAAGTAACTGTTCCCTTTAGTCACCTTCATATTGATCCGCTCTGGTGACCTCTTGTGTCCCTATTTGAATACAGTGGCTAATAAGAAAGAATAAATGGAAGCTCATGAACCAAGAATGCTGGAAATCACTGACTGATTGGTTTGTATCCATTTGTGTATATTAAAAAAAAAACTTAACAATCAAGAGGATCCAACTAACAAGGATCAAAATCCAAAGACTGTAGATTCGTTCTCTGTGCATCTAAAACTCAGCACTCTCTCTGTTCTTCACATTGTTTTGTGACATGTCTCTGTATGAGTGACTGATCCTTAGAGGGACCGTAACTTCTGTCCTGTGTCTAAAACTCAGATTGTCTCTCTGTTTTCACATTTGTTCATTGTAATGTCCCTTGTAGACAGTGACTGATCAATAGATGGGACCATAACTTCTGTCTCTGTGCCTAAAACTCAGACTGTCTCTCTGTTCATTGTACATGTCTCTTGTAGACAGTGACTGATCATTAGATGGGACCATAACTTCCGTCTGTGTCTAAAACTCAAACTGTCTCTCTGTTCTTCACTATTTGTTCATTGTACGTGTCTCTTGTAGACAGTGACTGATCATTAGATGGGGCCGTAACTTCCGTCTCTGTGTCTAAAACTCAGACTGTCTCTCTGTTCTCCACTATTTGATTATATACGGGAACTGGAATGCTCACGTCTCGTTGTTCTCTCTCGTTTGGTCATTGTCTGTTCTGTGTCCACATTGTCCATTTGGGGACAGCCCATTCATGTTGTATTAATTACTAGTTTGTACATTTCTCTATTAAATTTCCCTGCAGTGCACCCTTTGCAATATATTGTATACATTATACTGTTTTACAATTCTAAAGCTGGGTAGACATGTAGAGATCCTTCTTCCCGACCCAACCTTCAGTACTTCCGATTGGTCAACCAGGACGCCGACCGGCAAGGTTGTTCGCGGTTGATAGTTTGTCATGACCGAGCGTGGTGTCCATAGTGGATCACACGATCCGCCATGGTGCTCTGAGGCTTCCAAACACCCATTTGTCAAACACATTTTTCTGGACACTATTGAACGATACACTGAACTATCATTTGATCTGGCAAATATCTGGCATAATATCAGGACATAATAAAAATAACAAAAAATCAGTTCCTTCCCAGGTCTTAAATTATCTTAATGTAACTTCAGGTATAAAACAACAAGCCTATGAGTTAACAAGTAGACCAATGAATGCGGCTTTGCATATAGTACCACCCGGGCTAATTATTAACAAAAATATGTATGGGCGGATACCTATTTATGATAAAATTATTTATGTATGGGGTACCATTATTATAACAATACTATGTATGGGGTACCATTATTATAACAATATTGTAAGTGGGGTAACATTATTATAACAATATTATGAGTGGGGTACCATTATTATAACAATATTGTAAGTGGGGTAACATTATTATAACAATATTATGAGTGGGGTACCATATATAGTAACCATGATTACATAGTAAACATAGTAATTAAGGTTTGAATAAAGACAGACGTCCATCAAGCACATATTCACTTTTTTTTTTTAAACCCTACCTAACAGTTGATCCAGAGGAAGGCCAAAAAAAAAACCAGCTAAAAATGGGGAAATTCCTTCCTGACTCCAAACGGCATCGGAAAGTATCCCGTGGATCAACCAGATCTATATGCTCAAGTAATTCTCAATAATATAGTATCACTGTACAACCAGAACTACAGTATAGTATTAATACCAGTAATTCTCAATATTTTTGTTTAGAAACTTATCCAGGCCTTTTAAAAAAGTATTATGAACTTGCCATTACCACATCTGCTTGAAGACAGTTCACAGTTTCACCGTTCTCACTGTAAAGAAACCTCTCTAACTGAAGATGAAACTTCTTTTCTCCACTTAAAGGATGTCCACGAGTCCTTGATATGACCTATTACTGAACAATGCACCAGAGAGTTTATTGTATGGCCCATTAATATATGTACAAGTTATCATGTCCCCAGCAACCGCCGCTATTATTGCAATATTATGGGTGGGGTACCATTATTATAACAATTTTACGGGAGAGGTACCATTATTATACCAATATTATGGGCGGGGTACCATTATTATAACAATATTATGAGTGGGTACCATTATTATAACAATATTATGGGTGAGGTACCATTATTATAACAATATGATGGGTGGGGTACTATTATTATAACAATATAATGAGTGGGGTACCATTTTTATTGCAATATTATGGGTGGGGTACCATTATTATAACAATTTTACGGGAGAGGTACCATTATTATAAAAATATTGTGGGTGAGGTACCTATTATAAACAATTATAGAGTGAGGGTACCATTATTTAACAATATTAGAGTGGGTAACATTATATAACAATATATGAGTGGGGTACCAGATATAACAATATTATGGGTGAGGTACCATTATTATAACAATATGATCGAGGTGGGGTACTATATTATAACAATATAATGTAGTGGTACCATTTTTATTGCAATAAATTATGGGTGGGGTACCCTATTTATAACAATTTACGGGAGAGGTACCATTATTATAAAAATATTGTGGGTGAGGTACCATTATTATAACAATATTATGAGTGGGGTACCATTATTATAACAATATTATGAGTGGGGTACCATTATTATTACAATATTATAGTTGGGGTTCATTATTATAACAACATATTATAGGTGTGGTACCATTATTATAACAATATTATGGGTGGGGTACCATAATATCACAATTTTACGGGTGAGGTACCATTATTATAACAATATTACGGGTAAGGTACCATTATTGTAACAATATTATGGGGGAGGTACCATTATTATTACAATATTATGGGTGGGGTACCATTATTATAACAATATTACGGGTGAGGTACCATTATTATTTCAATATTTGGGTGGGGTACCATTATTACAACAATATTATGAGTGGGGTACCATTATT
Organism: Hymenochirus boettgeri; assembly: GCA_019447015.1. Lineage (NCBI taxonomy): Eukaryota > Metazoa > Chordata > Amphibia > Anura > Pipidae > Hymenochirus > Hymenochirus boettgeri. Next base: position 401,527,374 of record CM033469.1, on the reverse strand, counting down.
ATTACAATATTATGGGTGATGAAACATTATTATAAAAATATTACGGGTGGAGTACCATTATTATAACAATATTACGGGTGAGGTACCATTATTATAACAATTTACGGGTGACGGTTACCATTTTATAACAATATTATGGGCGAGGTTCATATATATTATAAAAATATTACGGGTGAGGTACCAATATTATAACAATATTACGGGTGAGTTACCATTATTATAACAATATTACGGGGTGCAGTACCAATTATTATAACTATTACGGGTGAGGTCCATTCATATAACAATATTATGGGTGGGTACATTATGAACACATATTATGGGTGAGGTACCATTATTATAACAATATTATGGGGGGTTACCATTATCATGATTAGTACATTATTATTACGGATGAGGTACCATTATTATAACAATATATGGGTGATGTCAACATATTATTATAAAATATTAGTAGGGTGAGTGTACCATTATTAAACATATTACGGGTGATGGTCCATTATTATAACAATATACGGGTGAGGTACCATTATTATAACAATATTGGTGAGGTCCATTATATAAACATATTAGGGTGAGGTACCATATTATAACAATATTAGGGTTGGAGTTACCATTATTATAACAATATAGATAGATGGCGTGGTACCATATTATTAAATATTATAGTTGGGGTGCCATATTATAACAACAAATATTTAGGTGTTGTGTTACCATTATTATAACAATATTATGGGTGGAGTACCATAATTATACAATTTAGGGTGAGGTACCATTATTATAACAATTATTGGGTATGGTACCATTTATGTAATAATATTATGGGGATGTACCATTAATTACAAATATTATGGGTGGGGTTTTTATAACCATATTTAACAAATTAGGGTGAGGTACCATTATTATAACAATATTATGGGTGAGGTACCATTATTATAAACAATATTATGGTGGGGTACCATTATTATACAATATTATGGGGTGGAATTTTACAAAAATATTACGGGTGAGGTACCATTATTATACAATATTGGGTGAAGGTACCATTATGTATAACACTATTACGGTGAGTCGGTACCTATTATAAACAATTTTATGTCTGCGAGTTTCCATATTATAACAATATAGGGGTGGCGGTACCAACTATTAGTATAGCCAATATGACGGGTGAGTTACCATTATTTTATAACGTTATTACGGTGAGGTACCAAGCTTAGAACGAAATATTGACGGTTGAGGTACCATTATTTGTATAACAATCTATGGGTTGGTGGTACCATATGGATAACACAATATTATTGGGTGAGGTACCATATTATAACAATATTATGGGCGGGTTACCATTATTATAACAATATTACGGGTGAGGTACCATTATTATAACAATATTATGGGTGGGGTACCATTATGATAACAATATTATGGGTGAGGTACCATTATTATAACAATATTATGGGCGGGTTACCATTATTATAACAATATTACGGATGAGGTACCATTATTATAACAATATTACGGGTGCGGTACCAATATTATAACAATATCATGGGTGAGGTACCATTATTATAACAATATTATGGTTGAGGTACCATTATTATAACATTATTATTAGTGAGGTACCATTATTATAACTATTACGGGTGAGGTACCATTATTATAACAATATTACAGGTGAGGTACCAATATTATAACAATATTATGGGTGAGGTACCATTATTATAACAATATTACGGGTGAGGTACCATTATTATAACAATATTATGGGTGAGGTACCATTATTATAACAATATTATGGGTGAGGTACCATTATTATAACAATATTAGCGGTGAGGTACCATTATTATAACAATATTATGGGTGGGGTACCATTATTATAACAAGATTATGGGTGAGGTACAATTATTATAACAATATTATGGGCGGGTTACCATTATTATAACAATATTATGGGTGAGGTACCATTATTATAACAATATTACGGGTGAGGTACCATTATTATAACAATTTTACGGCTGAGGTACCAATATTATAACAATATTATGGGTGAGGTAGCATTATTATAACAATATTACGGGTGAGGTACCACCATTTATGTGTATGTATCATTCTGTAAACATGGGACCCAAGTCCGTCACTGAGTATATAGTTAACCTTGCATGTACAATGTATTTGTTTGGTTCAGTTATCAGACACTGTACCGTGGGTTGTACCAGATACATTGTTGACACAGGGTGTGTTATTACAGGGCGTGTTTATTCTATTATTATATAAAGTACAGTATGAACATATTTTAAACAAATATTAACACATCTCTCCAGGCAAATTCATTTACAATTCTTATTTTCACTCTAATTTATATACACCTGCCCCTCCCATGAGAACTGAAATCCAATTAGTTATCTATAAAATGTCTATTTAGTGAAACGTCATGAATGGTGAAGGCTGCAATGACAGCTCAACATGGTTACAGTATAAGAGAATGGACTTTGTTACAGGGATCCAACTTCTGCTCATTGCTGCAGATCCTGGGGCATACTTGTTGCGATTTACATTGTAATGTGTGTGTCATTGCGCATCGCAAATCGGAAGCGGATCACAAATCGGTGTAAAAACGCGTAAGTGGGGCCTATCCCTGAAAAAAAGGACAAACCCCCTGAACCTGGCCCAGGTACACACACCTACTGCAGGCAATTTCCAAATAATAACTAATTTCCCTTTTAACCCTCTGTCCCAATGTGAAATAAACAGGAGCTCAGCAGCACTTACTTTTCTGCACGATCACAGCAGTTAAAATGGTGAGTGAGGCAGCTGCTTATATACCCACTGTGACATCATCTAATTAGCATACCACGGTCACATGATCTCTACACTCTCACATCACTTACTAAGCATACCTGGTCACAACATGATTCCCTACACTGTGACATCATCTATAAGCATACCTTGGTCACATGATCCCTACACTGTGACATCATCCTTATAAGCATACCTGTGGTCACATGATCCCTACACTGTGACATCTTTTAATATCACACTATCAAATTGGTCACATGATCCCTACCACTGTAAAACTCCGTCTAATTATCACACCCTTGGTCAACTGAATCCCTACCCTGACAAAATCGTCTAATTATCACAACCTTGGTCACATGATCCCTACAACTTTGACATCGTCTAATTATCACACCTTGGTCACATGATCCCTACACTGTACATCGTCTAATTATATCACACCTTGGTCACATGATCCCTACACTGTGACATTGTCTATTATCACACCTTGGTCACATGATCCCTACACCTGTAACATCGTCTAATTATCACCCCTTGTCACATGAAATCCCTACACTGTAACATCGTCTAATTATCACACCGTTGGTCACATGAATCCCTATACTGTGACAATCACACACTTTCATGTAGGAGGAAATTCAATGTCCATAGACTTGGAAAAGCAAGTTTAAAAAAAACATGACAGTTAAGAACAGTCAAATGACAAAAAGTAGCAGATTGGAAATAATGATCATTCCTGACAGGATTGGGGGAGAGATTTCACTTCTTTATATCGAAACCAAGTAACCCAGACTGGTCCCTGGAGGGCCCCTGACTGGCCCCTCGATACTAGACCTGTACCCCCCAAAAAGCTTAATTTACATTGATTGTCTCAGGCTGTAATAGTGGATAACGCACCCCAACTGTAATTATAAGGATATAGAAGTCACCAAGAGTTCCGTGACTAGGGTTCCAGATTTTGAAATCTAAATAGAGGACAGGGCAAGAAAAAGTGCTTGTGTGGCGCGTAAGTGCGTGCCGAAAATGTTGGACCACGCCCACTATTCAGAGCCACACCAACTTTTGAGGATACCACCACTTGATTAACACCCATATTAAGACCACTAATGCCATGTTGCTGGTTGAGCCTGCGACTACACTGGCTATGAAGTAGATATAGATAACTGTGTGTATCTAATGTAAAGTATTCCCCCAGTTATGATTTCCAGTTATCTGCCCCCAAATTTACTAACTGCATTAGAACCTCTAGTCACGGAAACTCCTGGGTGACTTCTAATATCCTTTAATCTCCGTCATTTTGCAGCTCCTGCTTGGTTAAACGGGATAAACCCACGCAAGTTATATTGGCATACGCGCCTTACCTTTATGGTACAGCCGATGGCTGGCGTTAAGTCCCGCATGGTAAAGCTCCGTTTTGGAAGGCCGGAGAGGCGAATGTAGCATCGCTGGGGTTGAGTGCACGACGATTGCACGATAGCGCCTCTCGCCTCCATCGCCCTGTTAGGACTAGGCCACACTAGTACGTTTTGCCTGCGATGGTGCCCAAAATTTAAATGGAAATCGCGGGACGGACGCGAAACTTCCGGCATTTCCAATACTCATCCGATTTCAAGTCCGTTCGCATATTTGGTACCGCGTGCTCTAGTGTGGCTAGCCTAACAGGTAAGTAAACTATCGCAATGGTATTCTATGGGGATCGAAACTCACGATTTTGTTATCGAGATTTACGATCGGAACCTTCAACTTACGATCGTATCGGAATTTTCCGATCGTAAACCGATTAAATATAACGATCGTTTTACCGATCTTTACCGGCGCAGTATTGCTGCCCAGTGTTAGCAGGTACTGGTGGTTGTGTGCAATACTGTTGGTGCTGGAGGGATGACAGCCTGTACATGGAACGCTCTAATACAGTAATAGGCAAGCAGTAGACCTCCAATATGTTTAGAATGACAACTCCCAGCATTCCTAACCATAGAGTGCCTTTAGAAGAATGCTGGAGTTGTAGTTTTTAAACATCTCGAAAGATCTACTTGGTTGCCTTTCCCTGCCTTAACAGTTTGCACAAAGGAGTAGGAATAAGGAATAAGGATTATGAAGAGCTGGGAGTTCGGCAACTGCTTCCCAAAACTAAGTTACAACACAGAGATTTTCCACCTGCGGTCCACCATGTGTTTTGCAAAAAAAAAACCTCCCAGCATTCTAAACATACACACCATTGTTTATTTAAATTGCAGCTATTAAAAAAAAAACATCCAATAATTATAAACCAGGATATTCATTAAAGGGGCATGTCCACCCCCAAAACTATAATCCCCCCCAACTACTGGCCCACCATGTAGTGTAGTTGTAATCCTTACCTCACATCCCCTCCGGGTTCTCTGTAGTACCCCCCCAAAGTGCCAAAAACTGCCCACACGGAGGCTAGCAGGGCCTGCCTCCTACCGTGCCTCAGGTAGATTTTCCATGCGTAACTGCAGCCTATCTCCCCCCTCCCCCCCTCCTCCCCTCCCTCCCCCTCCCTCCCCGATTCCCTCCCCCTAGCGTGAAATGTTAATATGTAAGATTCTCCCCTGAGGCTCTCAGCCTCCACCGCTATATTTTTTATCTTTAAAAGCTCCCCAAACTCTTACTTACCTTCTCCTCTTCCTCGCTGCACTGAATGACTGGCAGCCACTGCGTCAGTGATTGGCTGCCGCTCAGCCAATCAAAACGCGCGGCTGCGGTCCCCCCATCTGCTGCATTTTCTCGCAAGCAGAGGGCCGGAGCGCGGCGGAGGAAGAGGAGGTGGTAGTAGAGTTTGGGGGTCTTTTTAAAAAAAAAAATATAGCGGTTGGGGCTGTGAGCCCAGGGGGATATCTATAATTAAAATAGCTTTTAGGGTGGACATGCCCTTTAATCTTTTCATCAAAATCCAGTTTGCAATCTTTATAATGAGAATTCAATTGAACTTATTGGCTGGCCCTTTATTCACTATCCAAGTTTCTCATGCGGCCCCCCTGTGGAATTTTATTGCCCACCCCTGTGTAACCCAAACAGAAATGTATAAACACGTTCCTAGTTATCTTGGCTTGAGACACACTTATTATTCTAACTTTCTATTTCTTCTTCTGTTTATTCTTACGCTTTTTGGACCGTATCTCTCCTCCACACGGTTTTTGAGCTAGAGACATGAAATTCGGTACGGACATGCGAGGCATATGGAGAAGTGTGCCATCCTACTTAAGGAATCGCGGAAGCGTTACGGCCTTATCGGACATATCGGAATTTTTCCCATAATGTATAATGATAACAATCCTCAATTGCATATTTCAAGGTTTATGGGTCATGAGATCAAAAAAACACAATGCTTGATACCCCCCTCCCACCCCCCACACGACACAGGTACACCCACCTACTGACCTACCTTTCATTCCCATGGAAGCCATAGTTAAAGGGTAACTATAGTCAAAAAATATACTTAAACTTTTCCCTTTCTAGTTATTACTGATATTATAATGCATCGCGTCAAGTCAAATGTAGATTTTTCAGAAATAAATGAATATTTTCATTTGCAAACCGTATAGATATTGGTGTATCCTCTGCTCTCGATGGGGAAAGTACTACTGCCTAGAAGAGACTGAGCAGACTCTTCTTTATGATAGTAAAACTTCTTTCCTAATACAACACCCAAAGACAGGGGTGTACCTGATTGGAGGCTGGGCACCTAACCTCCCTCCCGATCTAGGAAGCCACCAGCATTTTTAAACAGCTATCGCTCGTATGAAGGAACATATGCGGCGATCAGCTAAAATAACAGACCCGAACTTCAGAACCGAAACTGGAAATTCAGGTCCAATTCTTTAAAACACTGATTGCACGTATTTTTCCCTTATACGCGCGTTAAAAAACGGCTGGTTGCTGCAGAGATTATGGGCTTGTGGCGGGCCCTACTACTGTTTGGGCAAGGTCCTCCTTCCACCGAATGAGTGTTTAGGAATGTGCAGAGCAGGCAGGCAGCCGGGGTAGAGAGCAGTCAATCATGGTTTGGAGAGCCAGCCTACTTTGCCAGAATGGGAGCAATCATGTTTCTTCTAAATATTGGTTAGTAATACACATAATGTCCTGAATAAAAAACAGTATTTTAGGATCATTTTTGCCTCCACTCTGGCTCCTCCCTCCATTCAGCCCATAGTGACTGCTCTTTCCCCTGCTGCCTCCTCTGCACTGCTCAAGCTTATAGAAAGCTCATTAAGAAAGGTGCAAATACATGGTTAAAAATGTTGTAATGAGGGCTAAACAATCAGATGAGGACACATGGACTGCGTTACCATCCATTTGCAACTGTGATTGATCAACACGTCCATGCAATGCGGCCACTCACACAAAATGCAACCGATCACGTGAGAAAACACGCTAGTGTGGCCTAGCCCTTAGGGTTACAAGCAAATAAACTGAAAGGTGAACAGTTTTTCTTTGTTTTAGGTGGACATGCCCCTAAACACTGGGAGCCAGAAGAGTCCATATGTTCTTAATTCCACTACTAATCGCTAATTGTTAAAATATTGTGATGTCATAAATACCAACGAAGTATTAATCCCGGTCCTAGTAGCTGGGAGAAGGAGAGGAAAAGTTTTTGTAAATCGCTTTTTTCAGTTAAGTATAATATACAGTAGATAGCAGCAATGTCTGGTTTAATATACAGTATAGGGGATTTACAGGAAATGAGAAGTATGTATGTCAATAATAAAGGCACAAAGTGAAATAACCACAAAGTTTTCATTGTATGATCAGTTTATTGACCTACATAAAGAACATTTTATGGAAAGATATTTTGGCAGTTCACTGGGATGTCCAGCCTCCCAGCATTCCCTTCGGCAGCAGTATTAGTATGTGTTTAACATGTGGGATTTCCATTTTTTAAAAGACAATCAGAAAATCAACTCTTCAACTATACATAAAAGTTTTGTATCGCAAAAAGGCTGCCATGGGAATGCCATTCTATTGCTGCCATTGCCTGTGTACCACTGCCATCTAGTGGTCATTTCAAGTCAATTCTCTCTCCATAGAAACAGAAATGTTGGATTATTTACAAGGTCGGATACTGCAGTGTTATACTAGCGGCTAACGGTGTGGTCCTGAATAGTGATCTACTTCCAGACCTATTTATACCATAATATCCAGATTAAAGACCAGTGGCAGTATGGGCCATATTTATAAAGCCACTGTAGCGCTTTTTAGCTACGTGCCTTTAACGATCGATAGCGTAAAATTTATGATCGTTAAACGATTGGAGATTACGATTTCTTATCGTAGATTTACGATCCCTACAGAATACCATTGCGGTAGAGTACTACCCAGCACGGTATTCTACGATTCGAACGTTCGGTAATTACACGAAACATTCGGTTTGTAATGGTCCGATTCACAACAGTCCACGGTCGTATATTTTCGACCTCAGCTGTCAATAGACTGATGGCGAGTACTATACAATACACATACACAGGGTGGTGTTGTGGCCATGATTTCGCCCTGATGTGGGGGACTCGGGGATTCGTCCCTGAGTAGGGACAATCCGGTCAAATAAGGATCGACGTCAACCCTGCAAACAGTAAACTTCTGTAGAGTTTTCTTCCTTTTCTCTTCCCGATGGAGTTCAGTAATTGGTGTTGGTAGGATTGAAGTTTGGTCACAGAGGTGCAATTCTACAAGTCTGCAACAAAATTGTGCATCTGATAGTGTTCAGTATTTTGCCTGGTCGATTGTTGAATTTATCTCGGTTGAGTGTTTATACTGACAGTATAAAGGGGTCTTATTCCAAAATGTGCCCTCAAAATAAATATGACCCATAGACTCCATAAGAATCATTAAAAATAAAAAGACGGCATTGCAATTGCATTTGGGGTTATTAGGTGAAACCAAATTTGCAAGTGGTTTTGGAAAGGTGGTCACAATATATATATATATATCGAAACTTTAAACACCGTTATTGCAATCTATAGATGAGAGTTATTGAAATATAACTTTTTCCTTAAAAAGATCTGCTGGAGTGCATTGTACCGTGTGTGACAGCGTTCCCGATTGCTTATTCGATGCACCCGCTTGAAGTTGCGGTTTTGTGATACTTTGTATATATATCTATTCATCCGCTGCGCTGACAACAAAGACCTATAGTTGGATGGTTTTCAGTACTCTACCTGGAATTCTTCCTCCTATCCGTAGCACCACGGGACGATACCAATTACCTGAGGAATATTCCCTCTTTAATTCTACCATAGTCCTACATTAGCTCTAACTGCTCAGTGGTCCATACATCGCCGACCCAGTTTCACATCTCGACTCTCATGTCACTTTGTCATCCAGGGTCCTTACATGCCTCTCATTCAACAGCCTACTTTCGTTCGCTCATGCTTGACTCTCGTCATAATTTGCCGAACTCTCAGTTCATCGTTGCTCTGATGCTCAGTGGGTCTACCATTTGCTACTGACCTCGGGTCTACATGCTCTGGTCCATGTCAACCATTTGCTCTGACTGCTCCGTGGTCCATACCATTTGGCCTCTGACTGCTCAAATGGTCCTAAAACACTTTTGCTCTGAATGGGGCGTGGCTCAAGTGGTTCCCATACCATTGACTAGTGCGTGAGTCAACCTGGCTGATCAGTGGTCCACAATGCTGACCTAGTCAACATTGATCGACGCCATGCTAACTCGTTTTTGTCTTTGGGAACTGGAAGTTCGCCAGGTAGGGGAGAGAACTTTTACATTATTTATCCACAGATGTTAGTTTGTTCCTGTAGGTAAAGAACATCGACTTTGCTCCGCCTCGTCCTGGCTTAGTAGGAAGAACATGGCGATATTTCTATGTTATTCTTTGTTTGCTCTGAGAAACGGATTTTCTCCGTGGTTCTATAGAACGTGAAGAACCTGGCCGTGCGTACTGATGGATTACGATGAGACTGTTCGAAAAGATGATTCATGTTGAAGACGCCTTTCAACCTACGACTCCTCAGCTGTGTGTTTGTCGCAATTAAAGGCCTCTAATCCCGCCATAGTCAATTGGATTACATCTAACACAAAAGGCAATGCCCGGGACCGAACCAGTGTCTTAAGGTTTTTTTGTACACTACGTGTTGATCGCGAAGATGGCCAAGCCGCGAGGCCGATGTGTACGAACAGCAGTTTCGGGCGATTAATCTGGGGACTGTGGTGGGTGGGAGCACTTTGCTCGGCAACTAACGGGAGTCTATCGGAGATCCTTCGCGGCGTCTGCAACATGCCTAACGAGCAGCGTTTTTCAGCGGGATTGCAAAACTGGCCAGATACACAGGCCCATTAGTGCGCCGAAAACACTGGCGTTCTGTAGCACATCGTGTTGTATCGGGGTCTGGCTCGCTCCACGCAATCTTCGCATGTGGGTACGGGTCACTTCGGTCTCCAGAACAGGAGTGGGTTGCTCAGAGATATAATGTTAGAACGCAAACCCGTGTTATATGCTTGTGAAGTGTTCTCATTCAGTGTCCGTCATGGGTATAGAAAGATACTGGGGTGTGTAGTGGGGCCAATTGATCAAACTGGACTTGAATTTGAGTTGCTTCAGACGTTGTCGTCTAGTCTCCGACTGGCTTTTCCAATTCAAATTCCTTGGTAGCGAGAATCTGTGGCAATTATAAGTACCGGGGGGGGCGTGTGGGGAAAATCCCAATTAGCCGAAGTGCACGAAGCCAGGTTAAGGTGTGATGGGGGGAAGTGGCTAAGATGGGGTTTGCTAGGAACGCGCTGTCGAAAGTAGGTGTTGGTGAGACAGCATTGTCATGGCAGACAGTTGGTGTCAGGGCCGCCCCCACCTCTATTCAGGCTTGGTTTTCTTTATTTTCACATGCATGCGGGGGTCCGTTACGCCGGTCGTCGGTAAAAAAAAAATAGAACCAGTCTCGCGGGTGTCCTCTTCAGCCAGGTCTATACATGATACAATCGTTCAAAGGTATGTCTTTAGTGCGCTTAAGAGGGGTGCGACAAATGGGGGCGGCCGGGCTGAAGTCCTGCCCAGAGGAATTGAATAACTCAAGTTCTGTGCTGGGCCATACGTGTGACTGGTGGGTACAGGTGGGGCTGGGTGGTATGGGTAAAATATAGGTCTCCCCCAAAACCTGAACTACTCTGGGCGTTTGTAAGAAACAACCCCTTCCTCTGCTGGGGGGGGGGGGGGCTTCCTATAACCCAGAAAGGGGATCGTATCCACTTCCATCCCAAGGGCCTCTAAACACGGCCTGCTGTGATATGCTAAAACTTGGAAAAACATATTTCCAGGGTACATAATTGCGCACAGATCTTTTACGGAGTACGTGTGCTGATTGGTTGGAAAGAGAAAGCCAGTCGGATGACCTAGCGAAACGTCTTCAATAACTACTTCAGTCCAGTTGATCTATTGAATACAACAGATATAACCAGTGGAACCTGATGAATGAGAACCTTCACAGCATATTTCACTCATTTTGGGGAGAAAACCCTCAAACTTGTACGGCAATAACACGACAGTCAAGGAAATTGGCAGACTCAGAACCACCTGTCGATTTTTAAACCTCCGTGCAGACAACAGGCTAGTACCAGCGTATACGTCTGGGATTTCCACGGTTAAAGTCATCATAGTCCAAACAGATACGGCAAAAGGGCTCAAACAAACCAGTCCTATTGGAACGTGTACGACAGACACATTTACAGTCGATGCTTTAATGCACAACATTAGTCAACTAGAACCGAACCTTTGGCCTCACAGCTACCTGTGTCCATCTGGAAAGAGTGATGGAGTCACCAAACAAGCACAGTCTGTCTCAGCACTGTAAGGTCAAACAAAGGCAACAGAAAAAGTCTCTATTCTGTCATCCTTCCCAGAACAGCCCCAAAGGAGAACAACTACCTTGATACAAAAGGAGGGTGTCACTTCAATCAAACCGGAGGAATGGGTGAGAAACTTGTCTCTAACGGACCCTGACCCCAGCCAGAATGGCAGTCCTTGTAGGGCTTGAATTTTGCCATTAAACCACCCCTAAAGCCATCCCTGTGGTGGATATTAAGGCAGCCACAGAAGTCCTCTATCCACCGTAATAGGTTTCACAGAGTGGGCAGAACCACTTCGCCTTAAGGTTCTGCAAGCCTAGACAGTGCTAAAACTCCTTCATCTAACCGACTACACAGAAAGAAGAGCCTAACATCCTCAAGAAGATTCCAGTATCACCCTTCCTACCCGGCAGATAAAGACGATGCATGTGGTACTCAACACCTCAGACTACCATGATACGGTGACCATGCTCCCTGGCCGATACAACCATATGAGGCGTTAAAGCTCCAAGGGATCCCACCAGCCGTTACAAGAAAAGAGTCATAACTTAGCTACACAAGCTTCAAAAGGATCAAGCCCATTGACGAGCAATGTATCACTCCGCTTACCCAGGTGAGGCACATCCATTCTATATGGATTTCCCAAAGATACATAATGCAGGGCCCCCTAAGACCTAAGTCATCAGCCAATCAGCTTGTAACATCAATGTGGCAATAAGCTCTACGCTATCAAGACATCTTAGGACCCTTCTTGGGTGGGAAGTTCTAAAGCATCACATCCAGACTCTCATATTTCACCAACAAGATGAAGATATAGTACTTGGTGCAGAAGGAAACTATGGGTCCTAGTATGTGACACATCTCTCTTCACTTGTTACCCCCCAAGGGAGGGGCTTTGACAATGGTGAGAAAACTGCTTGGGCAATGACAGCATCTTAACCCAGCAAACTGATCTCAACCCAGAACAGTGGGTTCCTTTTGGACTTGTTCCTGAATACACCTATTTCAAATACCAGGGATACGTTCTATAAGCAAAACATGATGTGCATGGGAAATCTCCAGTTCCACCCATTGGTGCCAAACCTTTAAGCATGGAGAGGTAGAACCACAGAGGCCCTTAATCCTCTTAAGGGCATAGCACCCAGCCCACTGGTTCAGAATGTTGATTGCACCTGGGTTAAATCACCAAAGGAGTTAACAGAGCTTTCACGAACACATTAATGTTTAGACCACAACATTAAATTCACAAAGGGAGAGGTACAAAACACAACCTGCTTTCTTGGCTGCTGGTTAGAAGTTAAGAAAATGGTAAACGGAAGTAGCGGTTTACAGAAACCAACCACACAGATCCATTTTGATGTTTGGACTCCCACCAACCCTTTAGAAGTCACAAGCTGGGTGTCCATCAGAACCCTGCAACACAGAGCCGAGAACCTCCCCACTAGCACAAGGGAAGCTAAGAAATTTAAACATCCATGAGGCGCCCTTAAACTTGTGGATATCCATAACTGGGCCTTTGTCAAACGAAGTAGAAGGAAAGAAAGAACACAAATATCAACATGAGGGGAAAAGCAGACAGGAGGAAGAACATGGTCCCATTGTAGCAGGGCTCTCCGACGAAATTAAGACGAATTTTCAAATCCAACATCGTTCCTCCCTATCCCTGTCTGCTTTAAACCGAACCACACACTGAGGCCAATTTGTTACATATCCGAAGACCCAAAATACCTAACCCAGAAAAGCGTACATCATATATGCAGTGCAGTGGCCGTGAAGAAATGCTCTGATTTTAATGTGGGGGGAGACCAGAACACACTGCATCAAACCCGATTGCCCACACAGAAGAGTCCATTCCTCGGGTCATGGACTCAGCCGTGTATCCTGCATCTTAATGTAAAGGACATCCTTTGGGAAGATTGTAATGTTATATACTATACTGGCGAAGGAACGTGCAACGGTTCAAGATAGGACTGTTAAGAGGCCATGTTGATGTGAACCTTAAGAACCAGCCTGAATGAGGTGGAGGGGTTCGACCACCAACTGTCTGCCATGTCAATGCTGTTTTAACACCTTACTCTGCTGGGCGTTCCTATAACCCTCTTAGCCCTATCCAAGCACAAACCCTTAACCCCTGCTGGGTATGCTAATTGGGATTTTCCGAGGTACAAATTTGCCACGATTCTTGTATCAAGTCATTCCTGGGAATTGAGAAGCAGTCGGAGACTAGCGAAACATCTTTCAAGAACTACATTCAAGTCCAGTTGATCTAATTGAATACACCGATAAACCCTTTGTATCCAGTAGTCTTACATATTTATAGGCAGCACTAAGTCCCTGTGTCATAATAAGGGCCCAACAAGTTTTATGTAAAATGGGGCTTGTTTATTGGTGATTCATTCAGCTTGATAATGGGGCACAATATATCAAGAAATGGTATGAAGGACGACACATTTTCCAACTATGCGCAGTCCAGAAGGGCTTGTACAGTTTAAAATACAAGAGTTGTCTCTTTCTTCCAAGGCAATTATCTACCACTCCCTCACAGCACAGACTGCTTGCTCCCAGTGGCCAAGCTGTTTTTTTTGCATTTTAATTCAGAGAGGAGCACCTCTCTGAGAATTTTTGCAGCTTTGGGCCATATCATAAAGTGCGGTGTTAACGAGATCGCTAATTACAATCGTCATCGTAAATACTGCTAAAATCATTAACTATATTGGAAGTGGCTTCCCTTGCCTCCCATGGGCCATATTTTTATCCACGCACGGTATTGCAACTTTAGCGATCCTGCGCATTCTCGTAATGTACAACAGCGCCCATAGCTGTATGGTCCATGATCTCACATTTACGTTGAACGTTCGTAAATTAACGAACTTCACCATTAATGCCATGTGCTAGTAAACTACAAGCAGGGTATTCTTGTGGGGATCGTAAATCATCTACATAACGCGATGTAGATTTTAACATCCGCCATAGAATACCACAGCTGTAGTTTTATGTACCGCATGGCCTTAAAGCGTGATTTACGACCCCCATAGAAATCAATTTATGCCTGTTGCTGTACATTCCCAGAAAACACTGCATCACTAAAATTGTGTACCGCTCATGGGTATAAATTGGCCCCTGGAGAAGCCAAGGCCTTGCTCCCAATATATTTAATGGATCCACCATGACAGACCACTAAAACATGCACTAATAGCCGCAAATGTTGTAGATTGCCAACCGAAAGAGAATTTCATTGTCCGCTTCAGTCAAAAAGAACTTATTTAACATATGAAAAGGCTTAAACAGTCTTTTGCAACTCTTGTAGAAGGATCTATGCCCATATTAAAGGGTCCACGATCTCACTCAAACAACTTTACTTATCTGAACTCAATTTGAGAGACGTAATGGTACTTACATATTTAAATGTGCTTGCATTTGTCATTAAAGGGAAATACATTTTAATAAGAGTAACATTTAGATACAGCAAGATCCACTACTTTAAAAACTTTTTGTCCAGATTTTAAATCTGACCTGGAGATTGTCACCCCACCAGAGCATAAATTATAATATTTCCCCATCCCCTGACCTTTACTATGATCTTTTGCTGCCTGTCAGCACACTTTTCTTTCTGCAACAGTTGAGAGAATCGCAGAGCAAAGGAAGAAGCAGGAAGGAGATTTGTAAGAGACAGTGGTAACATGGTGAGGCGTTGAAGGACGTATCCGTGTCGCGACCTTACCAGAAGACATGTTGGGTGGGGGCAATAAGGAGGCACTACACATTAATAATAATGGCAACAGCACAGAAACGATGTGAGTACCACCATTTTACTTTCTCCCATTTGTAGTTTTAGATATGTAAAGTTGTTTGAGTGTTGTTTTTTTTGTGGCCCTTTAATTTTTTATTATTTTTAAGTTTAGTATTGCATGAATTTTCTTTTAACCTATGGATGATACAGTTTTGATTATCTGCACCAAATTTATTAATCACCTACATGGCGGACTATCTCCATAGACACAAGGCAAACTTTATAAGTTCAGTAGCAAATAACGACACCGTGCCTTTACATCAAATTTTATGACCATTATCATAAATGAATATTAGACATGCAGATCCCACTATTAACAATAGGGAGCTGATGTTGCATTATACACCTGCCTAGCCCGACCTTTCTGAGAGTTTCATATAAACACCAACGGGGAATAACGATTGTCTGAATGATAAATATGCATTTGATTGTAACTATAATTTGTGACTTCAGATAATGCCACCTAATGGATAGTTCTTGCATTTTTTCACTGAGCCTAGCCAAACAAAACCTCCCCTGTACCTGCCCTGTGTATAGAGTCCATGGTGAACAGGGGCGTACCTCCCAGGGGAGCAGGGGGGGTCCAAGAGCCCTCCCTGACCACCACTGTGGATGAGCAACCCGGGAGAGGGGCCCCATCATAGTTTTTGGCTGGGGGGCCCCAGATGATTCCTAATTACGCCACTTTTGGTGAATGCAACTATTATTGCGGTAAAAACGAATTAATGATTTGGCAGTGAATAAGACATAGGGTCATATTATAAGAATGCGTGGTATCGCAATTTGGGGATACCACGTTTACGGTAATGTACGACAGTGGCTTTAAATGTAAATTACCGCAATAGTTATACTATGGAGATCGTAAATCTACGATTGCTTATCATCATCTGTAATTTAATCGTTCTTGTATCATTTTCCGATAAACGATCATAAATTAACAGCATTACAATAATTGGAAATTAAGGATCGTTAAGCTCGTTAAAGGCGCAGTATTGCTACAAAGCCTTTTTTTATGCCTTTAATGCATATGACCCATATACATAGTAATTGAAGGTTGATAATCTAGTCCACATTTAACACACACCCTCCTTTTTAAAAAACGCCTACCTAACATGTTTGACCCAGAGGAAGCAAAAAAAAACAGAACCAGAACTCCAGTATATGTTTAATACAGTAAATCCTCAATATTATATAGTGGTCCCTGTACCAACCAGAACTACGTTATGTATTAATACCAGTAATTCTCAATATTATATGTATCCCTGTTTTACCAACCAGAACTGGCAGTTATTATTAATACCATTAATTCTCATATTATAGAGTATCCCTGTACCACCAGAAACTACAGTAAATATGTATTATACCATATTCCAAATATTAATAGTGTGTCCCTGTACCAAACCAAACTACAGTCATATGACTTAATGACCATTAATTCTCAATATTAGATAGTATCCCCTTTCCACCAGAACTACAGTAATGTATTAATCCAGTAATTCTCAATATTATATAAGTACCCCCATACCAACCAGAACTACAGAATATGTATTAATACCAGTTATTCTCAATATAATATAGTATTCCCGTACCAACCAGAACTCACAGTATAATTATTAATACCGTAGTAATTCCTCAATTAGATATGTTTCCCCGTACCAACCCGAACTACAGTATATGTAATTAATACCATAATTCTCATATACTTGTATCCCCTGAGCCAACCAGAACTACAGAATATGTATTAATACCGTAATATTCTCAATTATATAGTACAAGAAACCCCCGTACCAACCAGAACTACATATAATGTATTAATCCATTAATTCTCAATATTATATAGTATCCCTGTACCAACCAGAACTACAGTATATGTATTAATAACCAGTAATTCTCACTATTAGATAGTACACCCATACCAACCAGAACTACAGTACATAAGTATTAATACCAGTAATTCTCAATTTATATAGTATCCTTGTACTCAAACAGAACTACAGTATATGTATTAATACCAGTAAATTCTTAATATGAATGTTATCCCCTGTACCAACAGAACTACCGAATATGTATTAATACCATAATTCTCAATCTTATATGTAACCCGCATACCACACCAGAACTCTGTTATGTATTAATCCATTAATTCTCAATATTTTATTGTATCCCTTGTCCCAACAGAACTACAAGTATATGTTATTATACCATAATTCTTTAATATTATATAGTTCCCCTGTACAACCAGAACTACAGTATATGTATTAATACCAGTAATTTCAATATTCTATTATATCCTGTAACAAACCAGAACTACAGTATATGTATTAATACGCAGTAATTCTCAATATTATATAGTATCCCCCCCTACAACCAGAACTACTGTTTATGTATTAATACCCAGTAATTCCTCCAATATTATATAGTAAATCCTTGGTCCAACAGAACTACAGTATATGTATTAATACCAGTATTCTAATATTATATAGTATCCCTGTACCAACCAGAACTACAGTGTATGTATTAATAACCTAATTCTAATATTATATAGTATCCCTGGATCAACCAGAACTACAGTATATGTATTAATACCAGTAATTCTCAATATTATTTAGTATCCCCATACCAACAACTACGTATAGGTAATATACCAGTATTCTCAATATTATATAGTATCCCTGTACCAACCAGACAACAATACATGTATTAATTATCCCAGTAATTCAATATTATATAGTACCCCATAATATAGATCCCCGTACCACACCTGTACCAAGAGAGGCAGGGTGGGATATCTGTTGTTCAATTGATTTTATAACTATGTCCTGCAGAATATACATTTCAATTCCACCCACTGTGTTAACTGTATTATGGGAGACAGTAAAGTTACAATGAGCGGTACTAAACAGAGGATTATGGGGAGGGAGTAGGTGGAGCTGAGTGAAATATCTACACCTTTATATGGGTCTAGATATTATGCCATGTTTTGAAAACTACAACCCCAGCATTCCCTGTCGCACAATGATTGGGAGTTTAAAATGTCAATCATACAGAGGTCACATACCTGCTGTAGTTCTAGCTGAACCTCATCAAGTGTGTAGATTGTTCTTATCATCACTATATCATCCACATCCCATAGATTCAATTATGGATTTACAAAGTCAAATGAAATCACATGTCATCTTTCCCATGCAGACACTTTTCTGGTCTCATGGCATAGGTTGGCGGTGCAGATAGAAGTTTGTTACTTTGTTCTATGGGAGATTGTTACTTTGCTGGCTTGACACTCTGTAATCAAACCAAGGTCATAGTTTAAGCCCTGCCTTTCAGTCACTCCAGCATTAACTGTTTATTTACCCCAGTTGACCCTGCCAAAACCTCCCCAGGCACTACAAGAGATAAAGTTGAAACATAGCTGTCTGTATTCCTACCCACAATGTATCTAGATAAGTTCTTCTGTTCGTAACCCAAGAATTTATAGTTTCATAAGTGTTGGCCAACACCTTCGAACGAAACTTGAAACTGTAGGAATAAGAACACAATCAATGTACAACATAACATCAGGGAGATTCAGTAAAAGTTCTTATAGGTTTTAAATGGTGCTAATTTTCCCAAACCAATCAGATATTATTTAACATTTGAAACTACATCGATTGGTTGGGCAAAATTAGCACCATTTTTAACGATAAGAGCTTTTATTAAATATGTGTATAAAAGCCAAAAAATCATAAAAGTGTTGTGCATAATCCCAAAGTGTTTTGTATGATCATATATTTACAGGTGTATTAGTTATAACCTACCCCTGTAGTAGATTTCTATGGGAGGAACTGTAAGATTATAGCCTATAATCTAATTCTAGGGAAGAGAAGGAAACCAGAACCCACAAGGAGTTCCGTGCCCTGTATAAAAGGTACTCGGCCTGCTGCCTGTGCTTTTATATGGTCACGGAACTCCTTGTGACTTCTAATATCCTTATAATTTACAGTTGGGGGTGCATTATCCACTAATATTAACCATAAAATATTAAATTGATATCACAGTAACTAATATATGAAGCATGTTAAAACCTAACCACTTGTCCTATTCTATAATCATTTAACTTGAGATGTACATCCTATTTATACCATCTGTATTAATTGAAAACATGTAGATTAAAACATAAGAAGACAACATATGGTACGCTAAAACGTTTCTTTAATTAACGAACGTTCGCTCGTAGAATACCGTGCCGTAGTAAACTACCACAATGGTATTATATGGGGACTGTAGATCTATGAGTTCGATCATTAAGTGATCATAAATTAAGGATCGTTTTTTTACCCATCGTTAAAGGTGCGGTATTGCTAAAATCAATCCCGTGCCTTTTTAAATACGCCCCTTAGAACCTTGGGTTGTATAAGGTGTCCAATGTATATATCCATTGTAGTAACATATTGTCCCAGTCACCCCTCTCTCTTGGTGTGAGGATGTAATCGAATCCCCATCCCCTTCATGTGGCTTGTTGTTTAGATTCTGTAAACTGAATAGACACAATGATCAGTGTTACAGATCTATATCTGATATGTTGTAAAGTTCCCCGTGTGTGGGTGAGTGAAGTTGTAATAAGTTATAAACCCTGTGCAGGTGAGTGAAGTCTGTAAGTAAGCCCTGTGCGGAGTGATTGAAGTGTGATAGTATGTATAACCTGTGCAGGTGAGTGAAGTTGTAATAAACCCTGGTGAAGCCTGAGGTGAGTGAAGCTTTAGGAGTGAAGTTGTATAACCCTGTGCAGGTGAGTGAAGTTGTAATAAGCCCTGTGCAGGGAGTGAAGTTTAATAAGCCCTGTGCGTCAGTGAGTGAAGTTGTAATAAACCTGTGCAGGTGAGTGAAGTTGTAATAAACCCCTGTGCAGGTGAGTGAGTTGTAATAAACCCTGTGGCAGGTGAGTGAAGTTTGTAATAAGCCCTGTGCAGGTGTAAGTTGTAATAACCCTGTGCAGGTGAGTGAAGTTGTAATAAACCCTGTGCAGGTGAGTGAAGTTGTAATAAACCCTGTGCAGGTGAGTGAAGTTGTAATAAACCCTGTGCAGGTGAGTGAAGTTGTAATAAGCCCTGTGCAGGTGAGTGAAGTTGTATAACGTGTAGGTGAGTGAAGTTGTAATAACCCTGTGCAGGTGAGTGAAGTTGTAATAAACCCTGTGCAGGTGAGTGAAGTTGTAATAAGCCCTGTGCAGGTGAGTGAAGTTGTAATAAAGCCCTGTGCAGGTGAGTGAAGTTGTAATAAGCCCTGTGCAGGTGAGTGAAGTTGTAATAAACCCTGTGCAGGTGAGTGAAGTTGTAATAAACCCTGTGCGCTGTGAGTGAAGTTGTAATAAACCCTGTGCATGTGAGTGAAGTTGTAATAAGCCCTGTTCAGGTGAGTGAAGTTGTAATAAACCCTGTGCAGGTGAGTGAAGTTGTAATAAAGCCTGTGCAGGTGAGTGAAGTTTGTAAAACCCTGTGCAGGTGAGTGAAGTTGTAATAAACCCTGTGCAGGTGAGTGAAGTTGTAATAAACCCTGTGCAGGTGAGTGAAGTTGTAATAAGCCCTGTGCGGTGAGTGAAGTTGTAATAAACCTTGTGAGTGAGTGAAGTTGTAATAAGCCCTGTGCAGGTGAGTGAAGTTGTAATAAGCCCTGTGAAGGTGAGTGAAAGTTGTAATAAGCCCTGTGCAGGTGAGTGAAGTTGTAATAGCCCTGTGCAGGTGAGTGAAGTTGTAATAAGCCCTGTGCAGGTGAGTGAATTGTATAGCCCTGTGCAGTGAGTGAAGTGTATACGCCCGTGCAGGTGAGTGAAGTTGTAATAAGCCCTGTAATAAGAGAGTTGCAGATTTTTTTTGAAAATCTTTCTTGTACATATAGAGAATCTGTTTGGCTAATCTGGTGTATAGTGTCTGTCCCTTATGGACAATAGTGGGAGCTTGTCTTACTATATCACTTAATTCAGTGCCCCCCACTGTATTATAGGCCAATATTTCTTTATTACCTCAGTACTGGAGTACTTGGTAATAATGGAATCCTTCTTTATCATTACTCTGTATTTGGGTGCTAGAATTGTAATCTGGCCTGTTTGAGTAGGATGGTATCCCGCTGAAGTTTTGTCTCATTGTCCTATGAAGTCACATATAGGTGGGTTGGTGGTTGTTAAGAAATAAAATAAGGGGTATTGGAGGAGAAGACGCTGTGTTAGTTAGTGGATGAGAATAAATGAGTTAAAGTTTACATCTCCTTTTAATTTATCATTAAACATGCCAATAAAGGAATTGCTGTTCAGTTTAACTTCTTAAAATGACAATCTCCAATGTATTTAAGTTCCAGATCAAGTTTCACACTGTACCAATCTGCACGGTGGGTACACACTGCAACACTGCATGCAAAACATTGTAGTGAGTATTGACAGTAGGATGAGTTGTAGTGAGTATTGACAGTAGGATGAGTTGTAGTGAGTATTGAAGTTGGATGAGTTGTAGTGAGTATTGACAGTAGGATGAGTTGTAGTGAGTATTGACAGTAGGATGCATTGCAGAGAGTATTGACAGTAGGATGATGATAACCATAGCAAGAAGCTGTATATTGGCTAACTGAGATGATAAACAGATATTGGATAATTAGTGATGGATCCTGGTTTTGATTCGGACCAGCCTGTTTGAAAATCCAGGAACTGACACTGGAGAATCCTATCAAGCAAAACTTTCTGTACTGAACTTTACATATACATACTAAAAACGCCCACGCCTGACGCATTTCGTGTATGAAAACTTTGTAACTTTACTGTCTTTACTGTCATTGTAACTTTACTGTCTCCCATAATGCAAGTTTACACAGTGGGTGGAGTTTGAAATGTATATTCTGCTGGACATAGATATAAAATCACAGATAGGTAACCAGATGTTTGAAAACTATAACTCCCAGCATTCCTTGGCTATAGAGTGAATGCTGGGAGTTGTAGTTTTTAAAGGGCATGTCAACCCCTTTATTCAGAACAAATCCCGATCCAGCGCTGCTTGGTCTACACCTCAGCTGCTGTTGCATATGCCCTTTACGTGCTCGAGCAGCAGTGGAGACTCGTTCGGTAATAGCCGTCAGCCATTGGCCGTGATGTCACTGTCCTGGCCATGACTGACGGCCATTACCAGGAAGTAACTGGGAGCCGCGGCGCTGGATCGGTTGTTTGTAAGGATCCGTTCACAGCCTGGGAGCATCTTTGCTAAATGTAAGTTAAACGGAACCTAACTTTTGGGGGGTGTTCTGTCACACAAGAGAGGTGGACATGCCCTTTAAACCATCTGGATAAATACTGCCGACCCCTGTCACAGATCAACATGAAAATTGCTGCAGATAAAGATATAAAATGAGGTGAGGCTTATGGGTAGGTAGAAGTTGGGGACAGTAGGGGACAGCCCGGGGGGAGAATAGCAATTCCACACAGTACACATGTATGTATAACATATATGTTTATAAATGTACATTATAACAATACACAGGCATTATTATAGTCCAGTCATTATAACAATGCAGTCATTATTATGTCAGTTGTACAGGGCGGTTCCAGGTTGTGTATAAATCCTCGGCAGTGTAGGTTCCTCCATCTCCAAAGAGGTGATGATGATAAACCCAGCCTGTCCAGCGTCTATTCAGAAAGTGATGCTTCATCCTAGAGTTCCTAGAACTGTTATAATAGAAAATAGCAGGCAATTAAAACCATGGGTCTTGTAAGGCAAAGTGTAACGGTTTGGTGGATAAAGTGTAGATTAAACTGAAGGGTCAATGTGTACTTACCTAATCGTCATTAACAGGAGAGCGGCAGAGTTCAGTCTTCTCTGTTCTAACAGGTTCCTCCATCCTCAGTATCTTCTGTTAAAGCCTCTTGTCTCATTGGCTCATCGCTCAAAGCTTCTGGTCAATTCCAAGGATCTTTCATGTCAGAGGCAGCCAGGTCCGGTATGTTTTTCCAAGGCACTGGGAGGAATGGGGGTATGATCATCCCTTTCTGTAGTTTGCTCCAGTTTATATTCTAGGAAACAAGTAACAGATTCATTCTCCTATCCAAATTAAACACGAACCACATGACTCCTATGTCCACTGTCTAAAGTACAAACATACCTTAAAGAAAGGACTCGCCATAATTTCTACAGCTCCACGTGATCCAAGGCGAACGGTTCCAACTTTATGTAAAAGCTACAAAGATAAAATAAAGTGTTACCCCAAATAGCTGATTGGTTCTATTTGGCATCTTCTGGGCATATTGATAATAATAATGATATAAATGTACAATATAGAATACAATGTAGCCACTATTTCTATGTATCTTGTGGCTCTGGGCTATGACATGGACATGAAACATGTGACTTTCTATGTTACAGTAGGAAGTACTTACCCCACGTAGTAAGGCTTTGGTTTCTCCCATACTTCTCCAGGGAAATCTTGGTTGTTTCTTAATTATATTGTCTTGCAATCTCTTCTCCGTTCTTCCAGTGAAAGGCAACTAAACAGGTGGAGAAATAACCGTTAAAACCCATTTTAACAGAGAAGTTGGTTACGGTAATTAATTAATAAACATTTCATACTTACAGAACCGAACATCATTTGGTAAATGATCACCCCTGCAGACCACCAGTCCACCGATGGGCCGTAGTCTTTACGTTGCCAAATTTCTGGGGCGAGGTAGGCAGGAGTGCCAATGAAATCAATCATTCTGTCACCGTAGCCAATTCCTTAACCAGACACAAAACATTGAAAGTCACCAATATATACGTCTTGTTACCGTCATTATGTGTAGTACTCTATCAGGGCACCAAGAGGCGCTATAAAAAAAACAATAGTGGGGCATGGTGATGTGATTGGACCAGGGATCTATTCAACCATAAAGTGATCGGTAATGTTCAATGTGATTAGACCAGGGCTCTATTCAACCATAAAGTGATCTGTTATGTGATTGGACCAGGGATCTATTCAACCATAAAGTGATCTGTTATGTTCAATGAGATTGGACTAGGGATCTATTCAACCATAAAGTGATCAATTATGTTCAATGTGACTGGACCAGGGATCTATTCAACCATAAAGTGATCTGTTATGTTCAATGAGATTGGACTAGGGATCTATTCAACCATAAAGTGATCAATTATGTTCAATGTGACTGGACCAGGGATCTATTCAACCATAAAGTGATCTGTTATGTTCAATGAGATTGGACTAGGGATCTATTCAACCATAAAGTGATCAATTATGTTCAATGTGACTGGACCAGGGATCTATTCAACCATAAAGTGATCTGTTATGTTCAATGAGATTGGACTAGGGATCTATTCAACCATAAAGTGATCAATTATGTTCAATGTGACTGGACCAGGGATCTATTCAACCATAAAGTGATCTGTTATGTTCAATGAGATTGGACTAGGGATCTATTCAACCATAAAGTGATCAATTATGTTCAATGTGACTGGACCAGGGATCTATTCAACCATAAAGTGATCTGTTATGTTCAATGAGATTGGACTAGGGATCTATTCAACCATAAAGTGATCAATTATGTTCAATGTGAAATTAGACAACTCTCCATGAATGAACTAGCCGAATAATAAAATGGAAAACGATATCAATGGACTCCATTGACTTGTCTTGGTCTTCCTTGGTTAAACCCAGTTCCGGCTGCATCAGTTCACTGCTGATGGCAATAACTTTCTCAGCACATCCTGGCTGCTCGTCCCTTAACCTGTCAAACAGCTTGAGAAAGAAACATGCACAATAATTACCATCTATAAGGAGTAGATCCAAAATATTGGATGGTATTTACCCAGCTATACTAGCACTAGCGCAACGCAAAACTCTCTCAAAATTGCGTATTGGGGCCTAGCCATAAAACCTCTCAGTAGAGAGTCACTGTCCCCTCCTTTAGCAAGTGCGTTGGCAGCTTGGTAATTAAGTAAAAATAAAAGCATCAGAACAATCAACAATCGGCTTTAAAGGGCATGTCCACCATTAAACAAAAAAGCTAGTCACATGTCAGTTACCTGTCCCCAACCCAAACGGATATATTCAGCTCATTATTAGATGTATTATTGACCAGATATTTAAGCATAATATTGTCCCCATTCTACCTGCGCCCCCTCTGCACATGCTCAAGCTTATAAAAAGCTCATTGAGCAGAGGGAGGAGCCAGATACCTTTGCCAGTCTATAAGGGCAAAGTCGACATCGAATAAAGCTTAACTACCATTTCACTTTCCAACCACTATCACTAGCCTGCTAAGCATACAGTCTGGTCTCCTGTACAAAGGTTTACGCCTCCTTCCTGTGATTATGAGCTGGGCATGTGTAGTGGAGGCATTTACATTGAACCCCATTCTGTCATTGGCTGTGATGTCAGCAATTTCAGCCATGATTAATGGATGGGCGTGTGGAATGGTTGAGGCTGCTGTACATAGTTCCATAAATGAAAATAGGAAACATGAAGATTATGTACTATATGTACAACGGATCATGTACTACTAAATATCAAGATACACATTATGTCGTTCTGTCTGCTCTCAACCAATGTGTAATGTGCACAAACACTCCAGGAAGTGAAGGCACACACTGCCAGTTAAAATAACCATTCGGCTCGTGGAACAATGTGCAAGTCTCACAAAAAGAAGAGACTTAAAAATAGGAAGAAAACGTCAAAGGAAACGTCCTTAATCTCTAATAATCCAACCGCTGCACACATGGTTAGATCTAAATCTGAAACAGCTCTTGGCATTTTCGTGTTAACAACTGGCGACCCAAAGGTTGGAGGTGCCCAGGGTGTTTTTTCTATCAGTTATGAATAAGCAGGTTCATCATGTGTTAGCAGATCATCTGATCAGAGACGGAAACAATTAATGTAATTAAAAGACCTGCGCTAATTGCAAAGAGATTTTTATAAAGTATTTAACCTGTCATTTTAATAGGTGTCAATCATTCCCTGATCTGGAAACCCCGAACCCAGATATCATCCCATGAACTAGCATCTCCCTTGGTTATTCCCTGAACATTGGCTGCCAACCCCCCCCTGGACATCAGGCAACCAGTACCCCTGTGTTAATGGAAACTACAAATCCCAGAATTCCCTACTGCCAGCGCCTGGGGTGTAACTGCGAGTAGCAGAACACAGTAACCTCCAAATGTAAATGGAAACTACAAATCCCAGCATTCCCTGTTGCCATCCCTGGGGTGTAACTGTGAGTAGCAGAGACCGGAAACTAGTAACCTCCAGATGTAAATGGAAACTACAAATCCCAGCATTTCCTGCTGCCATTCCCTGGGCACGGTGTAACTGGGTGTAGCAGAGACAGGAAACTAGTAACCTCCAGATGTAAATGGAACTACAAATCCCAGCATTCCCTGCTGCCATCCCTGGGGTGCAACTGTGAGTAGCAGTGACAGGGAACTAGTAACCTCCAGATGTAAATGAATCTACAAATCCCAGCATTCCCTGCTGCCATCCTGGGTCAACTATGAGTAGCAGTGACAGGAACTAGTAACCTCCAGATGTAAATGAAACTACAAATCCCAGCATTCCCTGCTGCCATCCTGGGGTGTAACTGTGAGTAGCAGTGACAGGAAACTAGTAACTTCCAGAAGTGAAAACTACAACTCCCAGCATCCCCTTTAAGCACACCACACCAGTAGGGGATTCTGGTTTGTTGTTTCCATGAACACCCAGAGGGCCACTGTTTGCTAAGCCGGGGGTAAGTCCATATGGTGTGGTAGGTGGTGTCAGTTGTTGGAGACATTCCCTCCCTCATACACCTCACTGTCCAGGTGTTGTCCAGGTGTCCGCAGTGCTCCAGCTCTGTCCAGTCTGCCCGGTCCCCGCCCCCTTCATGTTCCCAGTTGTTTGAAGGAGGGGCGGAGCATTCCAGCCATGTGATCAGTCACATGATGGGGCGGAGGAAGTGCAGTTCAGCATTTTGCAGGAAAGAACTGGAGGTGGGCGTGTCAATGTGTGTGGGAGTCCCCTCCCCGGGCGCAACATGAATTGTTTCCAGTGAAGTGCGTTTTATTCCGGGCAGTTAACGTGAATGACAGAGACCAACAATAAACAGGGAGAAGGGCAACTGCCAAATGGGTCTAGATAAAGGCCAAGTTCACCGTAACACTAAGCCTATATATCTTCCTCTTTACGAGCTCGCACAGAAGAGGCAGCAGGTGATCTGAATTAATCATTATATCAGTTTTACTGTTGGAGGTGAACTTGGCCTCTGAGATGAGTATACAGTTATATTTATCACACAGTAATAGTAAGATACACAGTTACTACTGTGTATCTGTGACTTAGAACTACAACTCCCAGCATTCCCGGTGTCCGTTACACCCGCTTACATCAGGGGAATTCAGGGGGGTTGTACTTTTCAAACCAATGGAAGGCTTTTACGCAGGGGCAGATAATTATCTTGGCCAACCGTTCGCCACTATCGACCAAGCCAAATTAGTGACCGACCGTGCAGTCCACAGGAGACCAAATGATTGGCTGTAGTTTACCAACATGTCCGATTTAGACAAAAGGACGTGTACGTAGCCGTCGGCTACTGTTGCCCATCCCTGACTATTATACGTGTGATTGTTGGTACCAATGGCTGCGACTAGGAGAATAAAAACCGTAGATCAATGAAACGTCACAGCTACTTGAACTAATGTCGGGAAGATAAACAGAGCCTATCGCAGTCAACACCAATCTACTGATTACCACTGACAACATTGCAGTCCCATAGATTGTAAGGTGAAGAAGACGTAAATATAATCCCAGATAAGAACAGTCTATAAATACACAGACAGATAAGATGGGTTAAGGATCTGTATACCAAGCTATGGATCCGTCTGATATGTTCGTACCGAGGGAATTGTGCATTGTAACTACAGAACTAAAACACATTATTATATTAAACCACCAATAACCTGCAATACACCATTGATAAATGGAACCCATTGGATAAAAGTGGACGCCCACAATAATGAGAAAGTGACGATTCCGTCGAGTCCACACAAATGAGACACAAATTCCAGACGCGGATGAACATTTGCCGTCGGCATCGCTCGTTTTCATTCTGAAAATTTCCCTCAGCTGCAGTCGGCCATTGGACTAAAGTATAGGAGTCATATAATAATAATAATAATAATAAAATAATAAATATGGAGTCGGCCATAGTGTGGGAACATTCTCCCAATACAGCAGACATCCCACCCTGCTGGATCTGGCTTCCAGGCAGGGTGGGGAGAAGGGCAGTGGCGTAGCTAGATATCACAGAGCCCCATAGCAAGATTTTAGATGGGGCCCCCCCACATAAAAATTGGTTCGGTGTAGTTCAAACTAACCCGGCCATCCGAAGCAAGGGTTTTTTAAAGGGCAAGTCCACCCTACTAAGAAAAAATGTACCTCAGGTGGTAGCCCCACAAAACCCTGATTTCATTTTATAAACCTGTTGGCATTTTGAAAGGTTTAAGTAAACCGAAAATGTGGTTGTGGGACTGAACTTGTGAGGTAAATTTTCATAGAGGGTGGACATGCCTGCAGGGGACCTGGACGTGGCCCCCTTTGGCTCTGGGCCCTATAGCAACTGCTGGCTGTATAGTGATCCCTATGCCCCTGTCGAAGGGGGGGTGTGACGGGCTGATGTGACGTCACTGATGTCACCAAGGGGCAAAGAGGAGTTAGGGGTGGGATGCGCCATGTGACGTAAATTACATCACATAGAGGCATGGCATGGGCATGATAGACAAGAGTAGGGGTTACGGAGGCGGACACTTCAGGTAAGTTCGGGTCGCAGGAGTTTGGGGGGTCTCGCGGGTGTGGAGAAACAAAAAAATCATGGAGACTCCTGTGACTCCCAGGAGGGGTGGGATACCTGATACTGTGTTATACTGCATATAGGGAGAACACTCCGGACTGTGTGCTCAATTATCTTACAGCTAATTCTGGACTGTAACCGGATTGGCTGAACACTACTACTGGGTGTGACCTGCTGTAACATGTTCCTGCAGTAACCTGGGACTGGGCATGTGTGAAGAACTAAATGGTCAGTGGCCAAACTGTGTGAGACTGGAATTCTGGGAAATTAATCACAAAACCCATGTTAGTAAGGGAAATGTATGGTGGTCTGCCTTCTGATTCCGTGTTCTGAGCCTTTAGTTGTCCTTTAATACACTGTAGTATTACAAAGTAACATTATAAGAGCATTAGAGATATCTATTGCATAAACGGAATCTGAGATGCCCAGATCTCACTTTATATACAAGGACATGTGCTGCAAAGCAAACCTAACCCTGCCCTATTGTTCAGCTTGTGTCATATCTTATAATCCAATGAGGAATGCTGTCCCTACGCCTCCTCTCTACTCTCTACTGCTGCTCTTTGTGGAAATGTCTTTCATGACTTTGCAAGTTTTCAATAAAGCTCCCACACTAGAAGACATGACCCTAACTGGCAGAATAGATGATTCAATGGGGCAATCCTACTGCTGTACAAATGTTAAAGGGCAACAGGGGCTTCTGGTCAAGTTAGGGTTAAAAACAAACAAATATGCAGCCTTTCCTTTAAAATGAGCCCTGGATCACATCTCTGTTTGCAGCCTGTGAGAAATCATATTGCGGATACTGTTCATACTAACTGCTTCAAGTAGCTTGACTGACATCACCTGACCCTCAGCTCCTACTACAACTCCCAGCATTCATCTAGAAACATTGCAATGGCAGAGGGCAGGGAATGCTGGGATGGCTACTCTATATATTCTACTAAAGGTTCCTGCCTGCTTGGATTTTCAGGATTATAGGACTGACTTCTGCCATGCATAAATCTGATTGGCTTGAAAGGGCGCACACTATGTGACACCTGTTTGCTGGGAATAAATATCCAACACATTTTTGAGTGGATTAGTAATATTAAATCCATATGCTGAGTGTTAGCAGAAAGTATCATAGAGGAAATAACATCCATACGAATGTCACATCTACTTCTCTGCCACAGCGGTAAGAATGAGAACATCAAAGCACTTGGCTGAGGCCACACTATGTAAAAAACGTTGTTTCCCTGTCATGGGTAATCACAGGGTTAAATTCATGTTCGGTTGTAAGCTCTGCTTCCTTTCCCATAGCCATTCCCATTTGGTGTTAAGTAGCTGACTAGCAAGAGGTCTGACTTCAAAGGGGCAAGGTGTGAAGTCCCTGTAATATACATACATAGTAACATAGTAATTAAGGTTGAATAAAGACATTCGTCATCAAGTCCAACCTATTCCCTTTTTTTTTTTTTAACCTACCTACAGTTGATCCAGAGGAAGGCAAAAAACCCAGCTAAAAAAGGGGGAAAAAATCCTTCCTGACTCCAAACGGCAATCGGAAAATCCCTGGATCAACAGTCTATATGCTTAATACCAGTAATTCTCAATATTTTTTAGTTTTAGAAATATCCAGGCCTTTTTTAAAGTTATTCAATGAAATGCCCTTACCACCTCTGCTGGAAGACAGTTCCACAGTTTCACCGTTCTCACTGTAAAGAAACCTCTCCTAACTGAAGATGAAACTTCTTTCTTCCAACCTTAAAGGATGTCCACGAGTCCTCTGATTGACCTATTAGTGAACAATGCACCAGAGAGTTCACTGTATGGGCCATTAATATATGTATAAGGTTATCATGTCCCCACGCAACCGCCGCTTCTCCAATGTAAACAGCCCTAACTTGTCTATCTGCCTGCATATTCAAGCCCCTCCATTCCCCTTTAATTTAGTTGCCCTTCTCTGAACTGCCCTAATTTCCAGATGTCCCTTTGTATATGGGATTCCAAAACTGCACCGCATATTCCAAATGTGGCTTACCAGTGCCTGTAAGAGGGGAGATAATATTTTTCTCTCTTGATTCCATTCCCCTCTTTATACAAGACAATATCTGCTAGCTTAGCTGTTGCTACCTGGCATTGTTTGTACAGCTAAGTCTGTTATCTACCAGAACCCCCAAATCTTTTTCCATTTCAGCACTTAACACAGAGTTATTTATGGTGTAGGTGGCACAGGGATTATTAAATCCAAATGCATCACCTTACATTATCAACATTGAATCTCATCTGCCATTTGCTGCATTTTGATAATCTATCTAGGTCTGCTTGCCGCACTTGCACATCATTGGAAGTTTCCAAAGCTCTGCATAATTTAGTGTCTCAGCAAACACAGAGACCTTGCTCAATGCCCCCTTCTAAGTCATTTATAAACAGATTAAACAGAAGCGGCCCCAGTACAGAACCTGAGGAACTCCGTTAGAACTTTAGCCCACATAGATGTAGCTCCATTACCACCACTCTCTGTTTGCGGTCCAATAACCAGTTCTTATCCATAAACAAATGTTTTCTTCAAGGCCAACAGTCCTCAGTTATACATTAGTCGCCTATGTGGCACAGTATCAAAGGCTTGCAAAATCCAAATAACCACTCCACAGCTGTGCCGAATCTACTCTCTACTCACTTCTCATAAACACAATTAAATTTGTCTGGCATGATCTATTTCTCATAAATCCATGCTGACTACTCAAGATGATCTTGGAGACAAAGTCAAGGATATGATCCCTTAACAAAGTTCCATCCCCATCCCACCACTGATGTTAGGCTTAAAGGTCTAGTGTACCAGGCTGTGAACGACTACCTTTTTTGAATATTGGTATTACATTGGCTTTTTTCCAATCCAGCGCACACCCCAGACAAAAGCGAATCTGAAAAGATGGACACAGTGGTCTGCTAGAAGAACTGAACTAGCTCTTTTAAAATCAGAGATGCAATCCATCTGGTCCTGGCGTTTTGATTTAACTTTGTCTAATTGATTCCGTACCATACTCTGTATCCAATGTGAAACTCTTCATTTCCTCCCTGCACATTGTTACAATCCCTACTGTAAGGATTCTCAACAGTAAAAACCGATGTAAAAAAACGGTTAGCAGACACTGTTACAGGCTAGTAGGCACCAGCACAGCAGGGAATCTTCTAGTAGAGATTTGAGCAGAAACCAACTGGCAGATCAAAGGTAATTTATATTCCTTAATAATTCAGGATGTAGAATTATTTCATGTTTTCATAAATACCCTCAGTTTATCCAGTAATTAATTCTACATTATAGATACCTGCTATAATAGATAGCCGAACCAAACTTGGGAATTATCCTTCTTAGGCCTACAATCCCAAGAATGTCATATTTGGTCTCATTCTGTGGGTAAAAAGTTATGGACCATCATGATATTATTTGAATGTGCATGTATGGTTCACAGATTATGGACTGAGAGGAATTGGAGATTTAAATTCCCTCCAAAAATAGGAACCAACCTTCGGGGCAGAACCAAGTCCACCCCCTCTAGAGACCAGACCACTCCCATTTTCTGGCAAAGGATAAAAATGGGAGCCGGGTCTCAGCTCAGGAGTTCGTCATAACATCTACAATAACATCTAGCCAACAGGACGGACCGTATGGCTTACAGCAGGAACTATTTTTGGACTTTTCCCAATCTGGACTAACAAGTTCTGGACTCCTGCTCATGGACATTTCAGATGCCAATTATCTTTAAGTTTATTCTTATCCCTTTCTTACCCTCACCTGTGTTACCGTTTGTTCAGTGAATTACAGTTTTTCTTTATATTTTTCATGCACTATTTTTGTCAACTTGTATATAAACATTGGGACTCCAAGCTTAGCACAAGTGAAATTAGAAGAGCGTGTAACACTTAATGTGGAATTTCTATTATTGTGAATCACACACAAAACAATGTTTCAGGGACCTTGTCATCAGGTGACACACAATCCATGGAAATGGGGGATTAGTGGTGCACCGATTCTATTTCCCATTGGGCTGTAGGACATTTTTCTGAATTGAGAAATCCAGTCAGATGACTAGCGAAATGTCAAGAACTAGTCCACGGGATCTACCAGAATCCAACAGATAGACTTCTACGCAATAAAGATTGAAAGGAAGGGGACGCCACGCAGGATTGCTGCGAACACGAAGTGTTAATAATCCAACATGTTTCGACCCACACGGGGTCTTTATCAAGTGTGTGCAAACACGAATCAGTGAAAACAAATGAAGTCCCCAAAACCCACCCCCTCCCTTCTATGGCCAAAGGCATGTCCATCAACATTGTCCAATTAGTGTCCATGGAAACGTAACTGAAGCCCACCACAGTGGGAGATGCTGTGCGAGCAGCTGTGAATTAAATTGAAGTGATAAAACACATAGATACAAAAAGTCTCTTGTAAAAGGGTAAAAACAAAAGGAAAAGGAGCACGGCTCCTTCATGTGATGAAGTCAAATCTATATATTAATATAGTACAGAGAGTACCAACTTGCCGTAAGATTATACTTACCCTTCTATGATCGTTGGTACTGCGGTAGGTTTCAGACATAGGGGTTCCTGGGGAACACAAAACATATCGTAAGTATCATAAGTAATAGGACCAACATTTACTGAGGCGTTTGCATGTTTTATAAGAAAGGTTTTACCGACCCCCATCATGAGTCCTACTGGGTGCATGCTGTTTTACCTTTTAATCCAGATGCTCGGTTTGCAACAGCAATTTGGTTAGATTGCACCTCTCAGTGGTAGCTTACTTATTTCCAATATACACATCGTAATTGTGACACATTGTGTTTCTTTTCAGCAAGGTGATACGAGGTGTCTGTATGGGTGTTAATTACATCATTTCTGATGTTGCCTTTGTGCTGGATAGTGTTTTAACTGCTGCCTGTTTGTCCACGTACACTTGCCACTGGACATTTCAGCATATAGATGACTGCTTTGTATCCCAAGTGCATAATTTTCATGGGTATTTCATAGCCTATGGTACATGAGTCTGCTTAGTGGACCGGTGTGTTATTGTTAAGTGATCTGTAGTATCTTGACAATGTGGATTCGTAGCCCTGGATACGTGTTTTAATGGCCTGCCTGTTGTCACGTACACTTTGCCACATGGACTTCAGCATATAGATGACTGCTTTGATCCCAAGTAGCATATTTTCATGGGTATTCAAGCCCATGGTAGGGTGGTCAATGTGGTTACTTTTATTATGCTACTGCAAATGCAGTTCATGCATGGAAATGTTCCTTTCGTTCGTGGTTTGGGAATTTCGTGAGTGCGCTGGTCAGAGGGGCACAATCTGTCTTGATATTTTTACCTCGTGTAACAAAACCTGATAGGGGTTTGGAACAGATGTCCATATTTAGGGTCCTGTTGTAGATGGGCCAGTGTCTTTTGAGGACATTTCAATGGAGTGGTCTGTGGGTATATGTGGACACAACGTTAGGTTTTTGTGCAGTATTTCTGTTTTATTGACAAGTAGTGTTCTCTAGAGAGGGTAGCTGTATGATTATTGGCTTCTTGAACAGTGGTTCCTTGTACCCTCGTTTTATAAACCGGTGACTTAGTTTGGATGCTCGCCGAAGTATTTCGTGTCAGTGATATTATTCTTTTGGCCCTCATGTATTGGCTTTGGTATGCCCCTAAATACTTTGGGGTTGTGGAAACTGCTGGCCTGGAGTAAATTGTTCTGTCAGTCGGTTCTCTATAGATTGGTGGTTATTTGAAACCTCAATCTTAAGGAGTACGTCAGATAGGGCATTGTGTTGGTGAGGTGTTGTAAGTAATTTAATGGATCGGTGTGGACTCATTTGCCTCTTTGATCATTGTCCTAGTTTTTCGACAGGCCCTTCCCAAATAATCCGAGTCATCCACAATCTGTATAACTTATAATATGTTCTGATTATTGGGTTGTGGATGAACATTTGTTTTTCTAGCTGGTTGACAAATAAATTAGCTAGAGATGGAGCTACTGTGTGCCCATGGAGGTCCCTTGTAGCTGCCAGTAGTATGTTTGAGGAATCTAAAGTAATTTTCTTTTAGTACGAATTCCAAGCAGTCCAGCAAGAAGTATACTTTGGGTGTGGGCAAATCGGTGTCTAGTAGGCACTCTTCAATAACTTTGAGACCTCATCTGTGGGATTGAGGTGTAGGTGCTTGTATATCTATGGTACATAGATACGTTTCTGGCTTAAGTGGACCGAGTGTGGTTATTCTGTTAAGTAGATCTGTAGTATTTTTGAGACAATGTGGACTTCGTAGCCAGGGGTTGGAGGAAATGATTACGTATTGGGACAGTGGTTCCAATACTGATCCTAAGCTGATACTATAGGTCTCCCTGGGGGTATGAGCGTTTGTGAATTTTAGGGAGGGTGTATAGTACAGGTGTCCTTGGATGGTTGGTCCTAAGGAAAATGGCTTCTTGTGCTGTAATTTTACCATTTTGGAGTGCTTCCTCCACTCTTAGGTCAATTGTTTTTAATGGAACTGTGGGGTCCCCTTGTATCTGTTTGTAGTGTTCTGGGACTGCAAGTTGGCTTTGGATCTCACTGACATATGTGTCTGTGTCCATTACTACTATGCCCCCCCTTTGTCCGCGCTGCGGATGTTGGATGTTTGTGTTGTTTTGGATCCCGAGTGTTTTTTCTCATTCTGGGTTAGGTTATGTTTAGGTTTGGACTGAGTACTCATTTTCCCTACCTCTCTACAGACAGTGTTAGTGAACACATTGAGGGTGTCGCTCTTAATGTCAGGTATGAACGTGCTTTTTGTTTTAAAGGGATGTGTGTTTTGTTCAGTCTGGTCTGCAAAATGTATTTGTAGTTTATGTTCGAGGACTTTTGAAATCATTTCCCATTGTATGGGATCTGTTTGTAGACTGGTACAAAACCCAACCCTTTGTTTAACACAGCTGTTCATGTACATTTAAAGGATAGGTAGAGATATTAACAACAAGATTATTTACTTTGCTGTCTCGTTTCCTGGAAACATCTCCCCCCTGTGTGGTGGTGGTGTGGTGGTGTTCCTGTTGTGCGATCCGTTCTTCCTCTAGTAGACTGCCTGCAAACTTAGTGACAGGATATGCAAATTACTATGTGACTAATCCAAATTTTTTCCCCTTTTTAGGTGCTGCCTTAGTTTGGGTTATGATACCTAGATGTGATGGGTATAGAGTATTAGTACAGCCCGTTGATAATCATAGGATACCTGTTAAATGAAGGAATAAGTTAGATTGTTTTAGGTGTTTTCAAATTAGGTGGAGTCAATTTGTTATTTCTACATGTCAGATTTCATGTCAGTATTCCTTGTATTGATTTAGATCTTTAGTCTAGATGGTGATTTTAATATCACTAGTTTGATATGTAATGTGGTCCCTCCACTCTCATTGGTGCTGGATTCTAGTAGTACATTAACAGGGTTCATCTCATTATGGGGATGAGTGGTACTCGGGGTTAGTATGCATTCCCACATTTAGATATTTTATTAGAGCCCATGGGAGTTCGGGTGGGAAACCTTTGGGTGTCCATAAGGCTCACCAGGATAAAATGGGGGTGATGAGAGAAGTGCAGATCGGGAGGCATTGCTCACTCCTTTATATAAGTCCGGGAAGAGCCAGTGCATTTAGTATATATAGCGATCCGCGCCGCATGTTGTGGCGGGTTCGCTTTAGTGACAGGTAAACATCTCGTAGGATGTACGGAGTAGCTATGCTATAACAGATAGGAGGAGTCCAACCACGAGGTAATGATACGCCATATGGGCGGCACTCAGGGACTGCACTACAGCGTATAGCGATAGGAGACACACCTCCCGATTCATTGGTGGATCTAGTCAGCGGGACCGAGCCCTCGAATTGGCTTGGCCATGTGACTATACTGGGGATTGGGTGCATACCGATGATGCAATAATATGGGGACGGTTGTATTCCGTCCACCCTGGACCATGTACCGAGGATTGCAGCCTAAGGGTGAGTGGATGATTGTGTACTATTGAATGGGAGTCACTGTGGATGGTTAATATATGAAGGTGTGGGGGAAATATGCACGGGTGACCAGAGGGTATTTAAGGTTGTTTGCATGGTTCTGGTTTTGATGACAGTCGTGTGGGGACTGAAACGCGTCAACATGGCATAATTTAAAATTGTTAACAAAGAAGTCCTGTGAGTGCAGTCATTTGGGAGAGAATCTATATTATATATATTATATTAACAGTGTTGATAAGTGTATACAGTGTTGTATAGTGTATACAGTGTTGTATCATGTACCGTGTTGTCATGTATACAGTTTGTATCGTATAAGTGTTTGTCATATATACAGTGTTTATCGTATATACAGTGTTGATTTGTGTGTTCATATATACAGTGTTTGTGTATATACAGTGTTGTATATTGTTGTGTCATATATACAGTGGTATAGTATATACAGTTTGTATCGTATATACAGTGTTGTATATTGTTGTATTTAGTTCTTTCTGTACCATATCCCGGTTAACCAAAGTGCACTTAAATCTTTTATACCATTATGCTACTATACTCTATGATATCTGTACTTGGATCTTCTATAGTGATATAGAGGGGAAAAAATATTCAAGACTTGCTTAATCACCATCTCCGTAACTAACTTATCCCCATTAATTAATGGTGCCACATTCTCAGTCCTCATCTTCTTACTATTAAATACTTAAAACATTTTTTAGGCTTATGATGCTTTGTTCAGCTGTCCTAACTTCATTTAATTTTAGCTAGTTTGATGCTTTCTTACACTTCTTGTTACAGTTTTTAGTCCCTAAAGGCTTAAAGGTTTTAAATGCCTTTCTTCCTTTCCATTTGCCTCTTTACATCAGAATTGGCCACATGGGCGCTGATTTTTACATTTATTTCCCAAGGGTATAAATTTAGATGTGAAGTGGCTTTTAATCCCCTTGAACTTCTGTTCAGTACTTTACCTGATATACAGATCCAGTTGACATTCTGAAGAGCTGCTTTTCCTTTTACAGTGTTTGTACTGTGTATACAGGTTGGTTGTATATATATCAGTTTGTATCATATACTGTATATAGTGTTGTATAGTATTTACTGTGTTTTATAGTTACAGATCTATTTTTAAAATACCCACACATCTGAATGGACCTTCCAGCCCCATACACTTTATGGTTGATGCTGTTATAATACACAGTATATATAATACAGTATTGGATCATTCACCTGTTTTCTTTTTGTAGAATAAAGAACTGAAGCTCGGTGTGGAGAACTGCTCTAGTGACAGTACGTTCATGTTGTCAAAGTCGACTTCTGTAAGTAAGGAGGTTACAGTGTATCTGATCACCGCACTGCATGGAAATAGAGTTTGATGCAGCCATATTGATTTTTGGCAAATTCAGTCACTTTGAGTGAATCTGGCCAAAAATCCCAATTGCTCTAAATTGCCCAGTCATGAACTCTCAGTTGTTTCTGGTAGTTTACAGAGCAAAACCTGATTGGTCCAGTTGGGAAAATTCTGGCCAGTGTGTGTGTGTGGTGGTGTGTGTGGAGGTATAGTATAGTATAGTATAGTATAGTACAGAATAGTATAGATATTATAGTATAGTCTAGTCTCGTTACGTAGATCGTATGTATAGTATAGTATAGTATAGTACGAATAGTATAGTATCGTTAGTAGAATAGTATAGTATAGTATAGTATAGTATAGTATAGTATAGTATAGTATAGTACAGAATAGTATAGTTAGTGTATAGTATAGTAAGTAGTAGTATAAGTAAGATAGTATAGATAGTATAGTATAGTATAGATAGTTAGAGTATAGTATAGTATAGTATAGTAAGTACAGATAGTATAGTTAGTATAGTAGTACGAATAGTTAGTAGTATAGTATAGTATATAGTATAGTCAGAATAGTATAGTATAGTATAGTATAGTATAGTATAGTTAGTATGTTATATAGTATAGTTCGACGTTATAGTACAGAATAGTATAGATAGTATAGTATTTGAGATTGAAAAAGACATACGTCATCCAGTCCAACCCATCTAGCAATATCCTCATTTCGCCTAACTGTTGATCAGAGGAAGGCAAAAAACCCACCCAATTTATGAAGGGGAAAAAATTCCTTCCTGACTCCAAGTGGCAATCGGAATTTCCCTGGATCAACTCTACTTTATGTATCAATACCAGTAACTTGTAACCTCTTGTTTGTAGAAACTCATCCAGCTTTTTATTAAACTGACCAATGAACCTGCCATAACAACGTCCACTGGAAGACAGTTCCATAGCTTTACCCTTCTCACAGTGACAAACCCTTTCCCAACTCTAATTTATGTATCAATACCAGTAACTTGCAACATTCCTTGTTTGTAGAAACTCATCCAGCTTTTTATTAATGACCAAGAACCTGCCATAACAACGTCCACTGGAAGACAGTTCCATAGCCTTACCGTTTCACAGTGACAAACCCTTTCCCAACTCTACTTTATGTATCAATACCAGTAACTTGTAACATTCCTTGTTTGTAGAAAACTCATCCAGCTTTTTATTAACTGACCAATGAACCTGCCATAACAACGTCCACTGGAAGACAGTTCCAAGCTTTACCGTTCTCCCAGTGACAAACCCTTTCCCAACTCTACTTTATGTATCAATACCAGTAACTTGTAACATTCCTTGTTTGTAGAAACTCATCCAGCTTTTTATTAAACTGACCAAGAACCTGCTATAACAACGTCCACTGGAAGACAGTTCCATAGCTTTACCGTTCTCACAGTGACAACCCTTTCCCAACTCTACTTTATGTATCAATACCAGTAACTTGTAACATTCTGTGTTGTAGAAACTCATCCAGCTTTTTATTAAACTGACCAATGAACCTGCCATAACAAAGTCCACTGGAAGACAGTTCCATAGCTTTACCCTTCTCACAGTGACAAAACCTTTCCCAACTCTAATTTATGATTCATACACAGTAACTTGTAACATTCTTGTTTGCAGAAACTCATCAGCTTTTTATTTAAACTGACCAATGAACCTGCCATAACAACGTCCACTGGAAGCAGTTTCCATAGCTTTACCGTTCTCACAGTGACAAACCCTTTCCAACTCTACTTATGGATCAATACCAGTAACTTGGAACATCCTGTTTGTAGAAACTCATCCAGTTTTTATTAAACTGACCAATGAACCTGCCATAACAACGTCCACTGGAAGGCAGTTCCATAGCTTTACCCTTCTCACAGTGACAAACCCTTTCCAACTCTACTTTATGTATCATACCAGTAACTTGCCAACATTCCTTGTTTGTTAGAAACTCATCCAGCTGTTTTTGAAACTGACCAATGAAACTGCCATAACAACCGTTCCACTGGAAGACAGTTCCATAGCTTTACCGTTCTCACAGTGAGCGCCTTTTCTCCAGCGTACATAATTGTAACTTTTCCAGTCTCTCTTCAAATTCAAGCTCCCCCAATCCCCTTATTAATTTAGTTGCCCTTCTCTGAACCCTTTCCATTTCAAATATGTCCTTTTTGTACACAGGATTCCAAAATTGCACTGCATATTCCAAATGAGGCCTTACCAATGCTTTGTTAAGAGGGAGAATTACATTTTCCTCCCTTGAATCCATACCTCGCTTTATACAAGACAATACCATGCTGGCTCTGGCTGTTGCCGCCTGGCACTGCTTGCTACCTTTAAGTTTGTTATCCACCAAAACTCCAAGATCCCTTTCCAACAGGGATTCACTTAACACAGAGCCATTTATAGTATAAGTAGCACAAGTATTTTTAAGTCCAAAATGCATCACCTTTAAGAGCCATGAACTTTATAATGCAACAAGCTAAAACTTTGTCTTATGTGATGACCAATAAGACTTATGGTGGATGACTCTCTGATTGGGTCGCTCTTTATACGCACTGCTTCCCGATCGTGAGACATTCATCATTTGTACTATCGTTGTGTGTATGGATTGATTTATGATGGAAGTTTGTATCTTAGATTGAGACAGACCCGCTGTGATTAGTGTGGATCCAGATGTTTTAACTGATGCTGCCGTAGTTTAAAGGGCATGTCCAGCTCTGCTGCGCTACTCCACTCGGCTTCCTGGTCGCAGCTGTCCATCAGAGTCGCGCTAGTGATGTCACGCCCAATACATGACAGCCGTGACCAGGAAGCACCTCACTGCTGCTTGAGCTCAAAATAAGCTCGCAGAAGGAGGGACCCCCTATTTCTCAAATCATTTCTTAGTACCTACCATGCAAAATGATACATTGGTGGGGCCAGTTGGGGTCTGTGTATAGAAACGTAGGTAATCACTACGGGTATTTTTAAAATAGACCTTGTTTCAGTCCGTTTTGAGGCCAATAAACAATAATATGTCATTGTTGTGTTTTTGCAGTGAGTCCGTGTTCAGGACGAATTCCCCTTACTCCAGCATTCTGAGTCTCCGGTACAGAAACTACATGGAAAGAAGATGATTAAGACTTCCTGATGTTGAAAAATCCAGGAATCAAGATGAGGGGGCAAGGACTTCATGTCCATGTGAACTGTGATTGGTTCTCTGTCTCTCTACGTCCCATGGTTCCTTGTTGGCCACTGGGGGTTGATTCTCCCTCTGCAGCTATGAAATGTTAGGGCTGCTTGAAAGGACACAGAACGTTCTATTTAACATGGAACCACGTGATTTACCGACTGTGTATAAAGAAAGGAATATTTATTCTTATTGATGGACTGTTATTCCTGGAAAAACGTGCAGAGTGAATGCAGACTATAGACAACATGGAACATGAAACTGTCCTTCCGGGAAAGCTGGAAAACTGGCCCTATTCCCTGGTTTTGGAATGTTGCTCTGGGCTCTGCCATCTTTATCCAGGGATATGTGGGGCCCCATTATGGAAGGACAGAATGATCACCTCATGGCTATATTAATAGCAATCGGCACTGAGCACTAGGCAGTTTATATAGAAGGGAATAGGGCCATAGACGTACAGTCAGTACATGACCCAGAGCAGGGAACAATGTCCGGAAAGAACTATTAAGACTTGTGTAGAGGAAATGCAAACTCCATGACTTCATGTCCCTGATTGTAGTCCCCAGTTAGAATTGGTGGAGACCCCATTCTGTAATTGGATGAAATGTTATTGATGGTGTAGACCTGACTCTTCCTTAAGGAAATGAAGTGCGGATACTGTACCTTTAATTCTGCTTCATCCTGACTTTATTCATGTCAATGTACAAATAAACTGTTAATATTACATTTTGCAAATACTCAAATGTCTTTCATCTATTTTTTTTGTTTTATTATTTCACCTTATTTCAGGTTTATCACATCATATTCTGATGTTAACTAATTGTCATACTGTGTTAGCCAGTCATAGGGTTTTAAACTCACAATAAGTAATGTAAAAGTGACATCATTGGGTAACTGAGATAACCATAGCAAGCTGTATTGAATAACTGAGACGATACCCATAGCCAGTGGTGTAACTACAGCCCCCAAGATGGCGGTTCTTAAAAAGCTGATCGCGGGCACCTTAACTTACATATGCTTGATCAGCTCTCTAAAATCAGAGGATTGTAGTGTTAGCCTTTCACTGGGGAGGGATGTGTGTCAGGGGCCTGCCTAGAAACTTGCCGGGTGGGAAGGCATCTGCAGTTTTGCTCCTGACCATAGCAAGATACATTGGTAACTGAGATGATACCAATAGCAATCTTTATTGGCTAACTGAGATGATTACCCTAGCAAGAGTTCTTGGCTAACTGAGATGATTACCCTAGCAAGCTTTATTGGCTAACTGAGATGATTACCAGTGCAAACTTTATTGGCTGAGATGATTACCAGTGCAAACCTTATTGGCTGAGATGATTACCAGGGAACAACTTATTGGCTGAGATGATTACCAGTGCAAACTTTATTGGCTAACTGAGATGATAACCATAGCAAGCTTTATTGGCTAACTGAGATGATAACCATAGCAAGCTTTATTGGCTAACTGAGATGATAACCATAGCAAGCTTTATTGGCTAAATGAGATGATAACCATAGCAAGAAGCTGTATATTGGCTAACTGAGATGATAACCATAGCAAACTTTATTGGCTAACTGAGATGATAACCATAGCAAGCTTTATTGGCTACTGAGATGATAACCATAGCAAGAAGCTGTATATTGGCTAACTGAGATGATAAACAGATATTGGATAATTAGTGATGGATCCTGGTTTTGATTCGGACCAGCCTGTTTGAAAATCCAGGAACTGACACTGGAGAATCCTATCAAGCAAAACTTTCTGTACTGAACTTTACATATACATACTAAAAACGCCCACGCCTGACGCATTTCGTGTATGAAAACTTTGTAACTTTACTGTCTTTACTGTCATTGTAACTTTACTGTCTCCCATAATGCAAGTTTACACAGTGGGTGGAGTTTGAAATGTATATTCTGCTGGACATAGATATAAAATCACAGATAGGTAACCAGATGTTTGAAAACTATAACTCCCAGCATTCCTTGGCTATAGAGTGAATGCTGGGAGTTGTAGTTTTTAAAGGGCATGTCAACCCCTTTATTCAGAACAAATCCCGATCCAGCGCTGCTTGGTCTACACCTCAGCTGCTGTTGCATATGCCCTTTACGTGCTCGAGCAGCAGTGGAGACTCGTTCGGTAATAGCCGTCAGCCATTGGCCGTGATGTCACTGTCCTGGCCATGACTGACGGCCATTACCAGGAAGTAACTGGGAGCCGCGGCGCTGGATCGGTTGTTTGTAAGGATCCGTTCACAGCCTGGGAGCATCTTTGCTAAATGTAAGTTAAACGGAACCTAACTTTTGGG
This sequence comes from Hymenochirus boettgeri, assembly GCA_019447015.1. NCBI lineage: Eukaryota > Metazoa > Chordata > Amphibia > Anura > Pipidae > Hymenochirus > Hymenochirus boettgeri. The sequence goes on along the minus strand of CM033469.1, from coordinate 401,483,302 downwards.
GGGTGTTCTGTCACACAAGAGAGGTGGACATGCCCTTTAAACCATCTGGATAAATACTGCCGACCCCTGTCACAGATCAACATGAAAATTGCTGCAGATAAAGATATAAAATGAGGTGAGGCTTATGGGTAGGTAGAAGTTGGGGACAGTAGGGGACAGCCCGGGGGGAGAATAGCAATTCCACACAGTACACATGTATGTATAACATATATGTTTATAAATGTACATTATAACAATACACAGGCATTATTATAGTCCAGTCATTATAACAATGCAGTCATTATTATGTCAGTTGTACAGGGCGGTTCCAGGTTGTGTATAAATCCTCGGCAGTGTAGGTTCCTCCATCTCCAAAGAGGTGATGATGATAAACCCAGCCTGTCCAGCGTCTATTCAGAAAGTGATGCTTCATCCTAGAGTTCCTAGAACTGTTATAATAGAAAATAGCAGGCAATTAAAACCATGGGTCTTGTAAGGCAAAGTGTAACGGTTTGGTGGATAAAGTGTAGATTAAACTGAAGGGTCAATGTGTACTTACCTAATCGTCATTAACAGGAGAGCGGCAGAGTTCAGTCTTCTCTGTTCTAACAGGTTCCTCCATCCTCAGTATCTTCTGTTAAAGCCTCTTGTCTCATTGGCTCATCGCTCAAAGCTTCTGGTCAATTCCAAGGATCTTTCATGTCAGAGGCAGCCAGGTCCGGTATGTTTTTCCAAGGCACTGGGAGGAATGGGGGTATGATCATCCCTTTCTGTAGTTTGCTCCAGTTTATATTCTAGGAAACAAGTAACAGATTCATTCTCCTATCCAAATTAAACACGAACCACATGACTCCTATGTCCACTGTCTAAAGTACAAACATACCTTAAAGAAAGGACTCGCCATAATTTCTACAGCTCCACGTGATCCAAGGCGAACGGTTCCAACTTTATGTAAAAGCTACAAAGATAAAATAAAGTGTTACCCCAAATAGCTGATTGGTTCTATTTGGCATCTTCTGGGCATATTGATAATAATAATGATATAAATGTACAATATAGAATACAATGTAGCCACTATTTCTATGTATCTTGTGGCTCTGGGCTATGACATGGACATGAAACATGTGACTTTCTATGTTACAGTAGGAAGTACTTACCCCACGTAGTAAGGCTTTGGTTTCTCCCATACTTCTCCAGGGAAATCTTGGTTGTTTCTTAATTATATTGTCTTGCAATCTCTTCTCCGTTCTTCCAGTGAAAGGCAACTAAACAGGTGGAGAAATAACCGTTAAAACCCATTTTAACAGAGAAGTTGGTTACGGTAATTAATTAATAAACATTTCATACTTACAGAACCGAACATCATTTGGTAAATGATCACCCCTGCAGACCACCAGTCCACCGATGGGCCGTAGTCTTTACGTTGCCAAATTTCTGGGGCGAGGTAGGCAGGAGTGCCAATGAAATCAATCATTCTGTCACCGTAGCCAATTCCTTAACCAGACACAAAACATTGAAAGTCACCAATATATACGTCTTGTTACCGTCATTATGTGTAGTACTCTATCAGGGCACCAAGAGGCGCTATAAAAAAAACAATAGTGGGGCATGGTGATGTGATTGGACCAGGGATCTATTCAACCATAAAGTGATCGGTAATGTTCAATGTGATTAGACCAGGGCTCTATTCAACCATAAAGTGATCTGTTATGTGATTGGACCAGGGATCTATTCAACCATAAAGTGATCTGTTATGTTCAATGAGATTGGACTAGGGATCTATTCAACCATAAAGTGATCAATTATGTTCAATGTGACTGGACCAGGGATCTATTCAACCATAAAGTGATCTGTTATGTTCAATGAGATTGGACTAGGGATCTATTCAACCATAAAGTGATCAATTATGTTCAATGTGACTGGACCAGGGATCTATTCAACCATAAAGTGATCTGTTATGTTCAATGAGATTGGACTAGGGATCTATTCAACCATAAAGTGATCAATTATGTTCAATGTGACTGGACCAGGGATCTATTCAACCATAAAGTGATCTGTTATGTTCAATGAGATTGGACTAGGGATCTATTCAACCATAAAGTGATCAATTATGTTCAATGTGACTGGACCAGGGATCTATTCAACCATAAAGTGATCTGTTATGTTCAATGAGATTGGACTAGGGATCTATTCAACCATAAAGTGATCAATTATGTTCAATGTGACTGGACCAGGGATCTATTCAACCATAAAGTGATCTGTTATGTTCAATGAGATTGGACTAGGGATCTATTCAACCATAAAGTGATTGTTATGTTCAATGGGATTGGACCAGGGATCTATTAACCATAAAGTGATCGTTTATGTTCAATGTGATTGGACCAGGGATCTATTCAACCATTAAGTGATCTGTCATGTTCAATGGGATTGGACCAGGGATCTATTCAATCATAAAGTGATCTGTTATGTTTAATGTGATTGGACCAGAGATCTATTGAACCATAAAGTGATCTGTTATGTTTAATGTGATTGGACCAGGGATCTATTCAACCATAAAGTGATCGGTTATGTTAATGTGATTGGACTAGGGATCTATTCAACCATAAAGTGATTGGTTATGTTTAATGTGATTGGACCAGGGATCTATTCAACCATAAAGTGATCTGTTATGTTCAATGTGATTGGACCAGGGATCTATTCAACCATTAAGTGATCTGTCATGTTCAATGGGATTGGACCAGGGATCTATTCAATCATAAAGTGATCTGTTATGTTTAATGTGATTGGACCAGAGATCTATTGAACCATAAAGTGATCTGTTATGTTCAATGGGATGGACCAGGGATCTATTCAACCATAAAGTGATCTGTTATGTTCAATGTGATTGGACCAGGGATCTATTCAACCATTAAGTGATCTGTCATGTTCAATGGGATTGGACCAGGGATCTATTCAATCATAAAGTGATCTGTTATGTTTAATGTGATTGGACCAGAGATCTATTGAACCATAAAGTGATCTGTTATGTTAATGTGATTGGACCAGGGATCTATTCAACCATAAAGTGATCGGTTATGTTAAATGTGATTGGACCAGGAGCTATTCAACCATAAAGTGATCGGTTATGTTCAATGTGATTGGACCAGGGATCTATTCAACCTAAAATGATCGGTTATGTTCAATGTGATTGGACCATGTATCTATTCAACCATAAATGATCGTGTTATGTTCAATGTGACTGGACCAGAGATCTATTTAACCTTAAAGCGATCGGTTATGTTCAATGAGATTGGACCATGTATCTATTCAAACATAAAGTGATCTGTTATGTGATTGGACCAGACCTTGATCTTTGGCTCTACAAGGTCTAATGATTTGTGTTGTATCTTGTGTATTATCTTCTATTGTCTATCAGTAGATTCCATATTATGTGTAGGGGTGTAACTACCACCAATCTGTTCCCAGTCTAATGAATTCCTGTGCTGCTGGATATACAGAGGGTAATGTACTTACGCTACAATCGCTGTCAAAACTCTCAATTATCAGTGATTCCTCTGATTGTCGTTTCCTTTCTTCTCTGATTTTACCAACATTACAGAACCGGTCAAGTGACTTTAATGATGTCAAATTGTTCATAATCTGCAAATACAGAATATACAGTGTTACCCATGGTTATTAGTTATCCCCAATGACGGGCATTGTAGGTTGATATTCTGTGTTGGGTTACATAGATAGTGATATAGTGTAACACAGATCACCGACCCCCTGTACTTACCTGGAGGTTTCTTGATTTCCTGATTTACTGGTTTTATATCACAGGAATTGGATAAACGATCACAGATTCTGAACTACAGCTGTCCTGAAATGTTCATAAAAGGGAGAGTATAAATCATTTGGAATAATAATTAGTTATATATAAAATAAATTTGAGTTGTGTGCTTGTGTTGTTAGGGTTGAATGGCCCGAAATAGATGGGTAGATGGTGTTTGCACTATAAGGTTACAGAGAATATGTGTGTGCTGTGATATACAGAGGGTAATGTACTTACACTACAATCATGTGATAACTCTCAATTATCAGTGATTCCTCTGATCGTCGTTTCCTTTCTTCTTTCATTTTTTCACTATTACAGGAACCGGTCCAAGTGATTTTAGTGATGTCTAATTGTTCATATAATCTGCAAATACAGAATATACAGTGTTACTCATGTTTATTAGTATCCCAATGACGGGCATTGTAGGTTGATATTCTGTGTTGGGTTACAGAGAATAGTGATAATAGTGTAACACGATCACCGACCCCCTGTACTTACCTGGAGGTTTCTTGATTTCCTCAACTTCTATGGGTTCAGGAATTAGACAAATCTCTTTAGATAAAGAGTCAATATGGAAGTCCGAAATGTTGATAAAAAGGAAGAGTATAAATCATTTGGAATAATAATTAGTGTGAACTTTGATCTTTGGCTCTACAAGGTCTAATGATTTGTGTTGTATCTTGTGTATTATCTTTCTATTGTCTATCAGTAGATTCCATATTATGTGTAGGGGTGTAACTACCACCAATCTGTTCCCAGTCTAATGAATTCCTGTGCTGCTGTGATATACAGAGGGTAATGTACTTACGCTACAATCGCTGTCAAAACTCTCAATTCTCAGTGATTCCTCTGATTGTCGTTTCCTTTCTTCTCTGATTTTACCAACATTACAGGAACGGTCCAAGCGACTTTAATGATGTCAAATTGTTCATAATCTGCAAATACAGAATATACAGTGTTACCCATGGTTATTAGTTATCCCCAATGACGGGCATTGTAGGTTGATATTCTGTGTTGGGTTACATAGAATAGTGATAATAGTGTAACACTGATCACCGACCCCTGTACTTACCTGGAGGTTTCTTGATTTCCTGATTTACTGGTTTTATATCACCAGGAATTGGATAAACGATCACAGATTCTGAACGACAGCTGTCCTGAAATGTTCATAAAAAGGGGAGTATAAATCATTTGGAATAATAATTAGTGTGGACTAGAAAGGCACATGTGATACACAATGCATTTCACTACAAGTAGCTGATACTTTGTAACTAATTTAAATGGATAGGAAATGATCAGCCAATGAATGTACTTACATCCTCCAATACCAACTCCTTCTGCTCCAGAGAATGTTCATTACTTACATCCAATTCAAAAATAAAGAGGAATCTTCATCATCGGAAATGAGAGAATCTGGAGGAAAAAAAAACCAAGAAAATGGCCAATTAATTCAACAAACCTTAAAGGATAACTGTATTGCCTCAATGCATTATTTTTTAAAACTGCTTTAAAAGAGAACAGGTATGCAGCCCTCCCCATACATTTTATATAGAGTAAAGGTATGCAGCCCTCCCCATACATTTTATAAGATAAAGGTATGCAGCCCTCCCCATACATTTTATATAGAGTAAAGGTATGCAGCCCTCCCCATACATTTTATATAGAGTAAAGGTATGCAGCCCTCCCCAACATTTTATATGAGTAAAGGTATGCAGCCCCCCCATACTTTTATATAGAGTAAAGGTATGCAGCCCTCCCCATACATTTTAATAGAGTAAAGGTATGCAGCCCTCCCATAATTTTATATAGAGTAAAGGTATGCAGCCCTCCCCATACATTTATATAGAGTAAAGGTATGCAGCCCTCCCCATACATTTTATATAAGAGTAAAGGTATGCAGCCCTCCCCATACATTTTATATAGAGTAAAGGTATGCAGCCCTCCCCATACATTTTATATAGAGTAAAGGTATGCAGCCCTCCCCATACATTTTATATAGAGTAAGGTATGCAGCCCTCCCCATACATTTATATAGAGTAAAGGTATGCAGCCCCCCCATACATTTTATATGAGTAAAGGTATGCAGCCCTCCCCATACATTTTATATAGAGTTAAAGGTATGCAGCCCTCCCCATACATTTTTTTCCTGATTTCGAGCTTCCCCCTTCAATTAGCCACACTGTGACACATCCTCTACCCATCCTTGATCAGCTTGATTATGTAGGCTGTACACCCTAGCAACCGAACAGTTCAAGTTTGTTTGACTGGCAGAGGAGGAGGAGAGAGGTTGTAACAGACATTCTCACCAGCCAATGACAAGTGATATGTTAACGATGGCCCTGGGCCGTCTAGGAGGCGGGCTGTTAGCACTCATCTTTGCTGTGTGATATCTAAGGGAGAGCACCACAGCTGTAAATGTGAGTAAGTGATTTTAGCTGCAGGAATGTGGACATGTCATGGGGGTAATGTTATTTTATTTGATATTGTTGTCCTTTAACAAGATGTAATAAAAACAAAGAACTTTGTGATTATCCTACCTGAACTGTTTTCCCCATCAATATTATTAATGTTCTCTATTTCCAAGGTTTCAGTCTCTTGTATACCAAGGAACATTTTCTTGAACAAACATTTGCATTTTTTCCAAAGTGAAACCTTTGGATAAATCATCTCTTCCTCTTCTTCAACTTCTCCCTCCTCTTCTTCACTTCTCCCTCCTCTTCTTCAACTTCTCCCTCCTTCTTCTTCAATGCTTACGAAATCGTTCTGGTAAATATCCTGGTAAATATTTGCCAATATTCCTTCTGCATCATCTCTGTCACTCTGATAAAATACAAATAATAAACTATATATGTATTTGATAAAGACAAAGTACATTGACAATACACTAGGATTGTTTTAATGAGCCATATTCAAAACCCACAGGTTAGTTAATTTACGATCGCGGGCGTAAATGTACAATGGCGTTAATTAACGAACGTCGATTGTACAATATTGTGCGGTAGTAAACTACCACAATGGTATTCTATGGGGATCGTAAATCTACGATTTCGTTATCGTAAACTTACGATCGTTAAACTGATTGTTAATCTCCGATCGGTTTAATGATCGTAAATTTACGATACCAATCGTTAAAGTTGCGATATCGCTAAAAAGCAATACCGCGGCTTTATAAATGTGGCCCAATGTCTCTATGTCACTGTAAGGACATTTCGATTGGAATGGCCCTTGACAGGACCTAAAGGAATGGGCACATTATGGGGGCTTACACCCAAGCTATGAGCGTATGAAACAAGAACCTACCAATATTTTCTTGAACCAATATTTGCATTTTTTCCAAAGTGAAACCTTTGGATAAATCATTTCTTCCTGTATTTTAATCTCTTCTTCCTCTTCCTCCAACTTCTCCCTCTCTTCTTCAACTTCTCCTCCTCTTCTTCAACTTCTCCCCTCCTCTTCTTCAATGCTTACGAAATCGTCCTGGTAAATATCCTGGTAAATATTTGCCAATATTCTTCTGCATCATCTCTGTCACTCTGATAAAATACAATATAAACTAATATGTATGATTATAAAGACAAGTACATTGACAATACACTAGGATTGTTTTAATGAGCCATATTCATAAACCCACAGGTTAGTTAATTTACGATCGTGGGCGTAAATGTACGATGGCGTTAATTAACAAACGTCGATCGTACAATATTGTGCGGTAGTAACTACCACAATGGTATTCTATGGGGATCGTAAATCTACGATTTCGTTATCGTAAACTTACGATCGTTAAACTGATTGTTAATCTCCGATCGGTTTAATGATCGTAAATTTACGATACCAATCGTTAAAGTTGCGATATCGCTAAAAAGCAATACCGCGGCTTTATAAATGTGGCCCAATGTCTCTATGTCACTGTAAGGACATTTCGATTGGAATGGCCCTTGACAGGACCTACAGGAATGGGCACATTATGGGGGCTTACACCCAAGCTATGAGCGTATGAAACAAGAACCTACCAATATTTTCTTAAACCAATATTTGCATTTTTTCCAAAGTGAAACCTTTGGATAAATCATTTCTTCCTCTGTATTTAAATCTTCTTCTTCCTCTTCTTCAACTTCCTCTCCTCTCCTCTCTCTCTCTCCTCACCTCTCCTCTCTTCTTCACTCTCCCTCCTCTTCTTCAACTTCTCCCTCCTCTTCTTCAACTTCTCTCCTCTTCCTCAACTCTCCCTCCTTTCTTCCACTTCTCCCTCCTCTTCTCCTTCTACTTCTACTTCTTCTTCAATGATTGTGAAATCGTCCTGGTAAATATCCAGGTAAATATTTGCCAATGTTTCTCTGTCACTCTGATAAAATACAAATAATAAACTATATATGTATTTGATAAAGACAAAGTACTTGACAATACACTAGGATTGTTTTAATGAGCCATATTCATAAACCCACAGGTTAGTTAATTTACGATCGTGGGCGTAAATGTACGATGGCGTTAATTAACGAACCATCGATCGTACAATATTGTGCGGTAGTAAACTACCACAATGGTATTCTATGGGATCGTAAATCTACGATTTCGTCATTGTAAATTTACAAACCTTAAACCAATCATTAATCTCCGATAGGTTTAAAGATCATAAATTTACGATACCGATCCTTAAAGCGATACTACGGCTTTATAAATATGGCCCAATGTCTCTATGTCACTGTAAGGACATTTCGATTGGAATGGCCCTTGACAGGACCTACAGGAATGGGACATTATGGGGGCTTACACCCAAGCTATGAGTGTTTGATTCAGTTGGACATTAGCTACAGGGGGTATGAAACAAGAACCTACCATTACTGGGTACAGGCCATGATAATGATGGGAAATTAGCTGCAGATCCTGGTAGTTAGACACAACTTACCCTTTGTAACCAAATGACATGATTTAGTTGTAATAAATAAGGAATAATTAGCTCACGACTGTACTTACATCACAAGATGCTCCAGATCTTGAATCCCAGACGGAAGTTCCATTGAACCTCTCAGAGGGGTCGACAGAATTCAGGAATCTATCAAAAAATCAAATAATGTTAATATTAATAATCACAGACTAGAAGTTTCTCCCTAAGAAATCCATATTAATATTCTCACTAATGTGTCTTAACGTGTGATTTGATAGTGATTCTATCTGATTGTGCAATAAAAAGTGCACTTCAGTGCTGGTAATTGGTCAGGTCACACTAGGTGCGCTGCTGTCCGTTGCACTGTGATCCGATTTTCGGCGTGCATGTGGCCACCATTTATACCAGAACATGTGCGGATCACATTGAAGCGGACGGTAACGTGTGTGAGCCTGACCCTTAATCTGCATGATGTTCATAATTGAAACTGGAAATATCTAATATAACTATAGACGGTATATATACTTTATAGACGGTATTATATATACTTTATAGACGGTATATATACCTTGTAGACGGTATATATACACCTTATAGACGATATATATATACCTTAAAGACGGTATGTATACTTTATAGACGGTATATATACTTTATAGACGGTATATATACCTTATAGACAAATATATACTTTATAGACGGTATATATACCTTATAGACGGTATATATACTTTATAGAGGTATATATACCTTATAGACAATATATACTTTATAGTCGGTATATATACCTTATAGACGATATTATATACCTTATAGACGGTATATATACTTTATAGACGATATATATACCTTATAGACGATATATATACCTTATAGACGGTATATATACTTTATAGACGGTATATATACCTATAGACAGATATATACTTTATAGACTTATATACTTATAGACGATATATACCTTATAGACGGTATATACTTATAGACGATATATATACCTTATAGACGATATATATACCTTATAGACGGTATATTATACTTTATAGACGATAATATACCTTATAGACGGTATATATAACTTATAGAGGTATATATACTTTATAGACGATATAATACCTTATAGAGGTATATATCTAAAGACGTATATAACCTTATAGATGGTATATATACTTTATAGACGATATATATACCTTATAGACGGTATAAATACTTTATAGACGGTATATATACCTTATAGAGGATATATATATACCTTATAGACGGTATATATACTTTATAGACGGTATATATACCTTATAGACGGTGTGTATACTTTATAGACGATATATATTACTATAGATGGTATATATACTTTATAGACGATATATATCCTTATAGACGGTATACATACTTATAGACAATATATATATAACTTAAGATGGTATATATACTTTATAGACGTATATATACTTTATAGTCAATATATATACCTTATAGAGTACGAAATCTCTAAACCCCTGAAATCTGGTTAAAGTGTAAGAAACCTAAAGGTGGCCATACACGTAGTGATATTATTGGTCAATACACAGTATTGGACGATAATCGATTCAGTGTGAAAATCCAACAGCAAAACATTTTTCTAGTGATATAATCCATATGATTGGCCGATGATACCCATACGTGTATGGCCACCTCTAGTAAGACCTAGTAAAGACAAAGACCTTTGTTAATATTTACCTGGACTGTTCTCCTCTTTAATATATCCAATGTTCTTGTTTACGGAATTTTCTTTCTTTTAAAACATACAAATATTTTCTGGAATCGCCGTTTGCACTTTTTCCAAAGCGACACCTTCTGTCCAGGAACCAACTCTCCCTGGATTATTATCTCATGGGAGCTGCTATTGGAGGGTGTTGGCTCTGGGTTATAGACATATATCTAAATATAAAAGAAAGAAATAGTGTAATCCATTACCAAGGCCATACACACGGTGCCATATTGGTTTAGTCATTAAATAACACACTGTGCCATATTGGTTTAGTCATTATAATAACACATGGTGCCATATTGGTTTAGTCATAAATAACACACTGCGCCATATTGGTTTAGTCATTATAATAACACACTGTGCCATATTGGTTTAGTCATTAGAATAACACACTGTGCCATATTGGTTTAGTCATTAGAATAACACACTGTGCCATATTGGTTTAGTCATTAGAATAACCCACTGTGCCATATTGGTTTAGTCATTAGAATAACACACTGTGCCATATTGGTTTAGTCATTAGAATAACACACGGTGCCATATTGGTTTAGTCATTATAATAACAACACTGCGCCATATTGGTTTAGTCATTAGAATAACACCACTGTGCCATATTGGTTTAGTCATTAGAATAACACACTGTGCCATATTGCATATTGGTTTAGTCATTAGAATAACACACTGCGCCATATTGGTTTATTCATTCCTATAATAAAGAGGTTCTGTAGCAGCCTTACCATATTGGTTTTCTTAAAGCAGCAGCACAGGGTTTTTCCACATCTTTGCTGTTCCTGTGATAGAAAAAGTAGATTTAAGTTTCTCGCCATTTAGGTTTAAAACAAAGGGACGGATCTCAGTAAAGACACATTTCCCTTTTTCAATATCTTACTGCAGGTTACCGTAATCAATTCCAATATTTGTATAACAGAACGGATTTCTGCCATGAGGGCTGTATTATAAATGCACGTTATCGCGTGTTAAAGAGGTTTACTAATAAAAAAATGAAATGTTCTAAAACTAAAAATCCCACAATTCCCTTTTCATATCATATTGTCAAGTAACAACCTGGATATTATGAATATCTACTTATCCACAGATATTGGTCTCTACGTACTAATGAGATGAATCTCGCTGTAGTTAAAGAAAGTCAAGGAATCTGCCTGAATGCAGAGTAAAATCTCAATGCACAGGGACTCTACTTAACTAGCTAGAAAAGCTAGGGACAAAAACACTTGTGTACTGCAAGAGAAGTAACAGAAACAGCCAACAGGTCTGTACTACAGCTCTGCAACAAACAGAATGACAGTGAGTCTTATATAAAAAGAAACAGTGACATCATAATGACATCACTGGCTAATATCCAATTACAATGACACCACTATCTGGTGTCTTTACTATAAATTATGTTTGCAATAGGATCAAAATCCAGAATGATGGAATGCTTATTGTGTACACAGACATTTCTTCTGTGGTTGCTACTATACAATTTTCTTTGTAAAGGGTTAAATAAGAAACCAGCCCATTGGTCTAAGTCCCCTAGAAGTGAAGCAGTAGTGTGGCAACTCCACTAAAATGCCTCTTTATTGGGAACCTAACTCAAAAAACGCCATCAACTCCAAGTTCCAAGCATTTTTTTCTGAAATCAGTAAATATGAGTTTTTGGAGGTTTTTCGAATTCCCAATGTATAATACAATTAGAATCATATACCTACAATACTGACCAGGAGAATGTAAACCCCATGAAGTAAGGACACTTTCCTCACTGCCATGAACGATTTGTTTTAAATGTAATTAAAGTATTTGTATACTGGAAAAAATGACTTTGTGTCATCTTAATCTATAAATAAATATGTGAAGTTGCACTCACTCTGAGGTGTGTTGCTGCATGCCTTCAAACAGTACTTGTTTTGCTAGGCTCTGACCACTGACCTGCCTATTTTCCCCCACACCAACTGTTAATACTGCATACAGTATACAGCACACCAACTGTCAAACCATTCCAGCTACAGCAAAACTGTTTACAGAAATGCTAAAACGTGAGATGTTTCAGATTGGATATCCTATGAAATAGGGGAAATAGGGGGCAGACCAACAGATAAACAGTACAGTGATAGTTGGGATGAATTATAGTTTCCACTAATGGGCAATTTATAAAAACAAATTTTCCAGTGTTCATATCCTTTAAAGGGCGAGGTAAAATCATGAAAGGTGTCATACAAGAGATACAATACAGAATAAGGTGCAGCAAATCTGTCACTTCACTCCAGAAAAGGGTTTCATAGGTTGGAATAAGGCAGGCTGGAGGGATCCAGAGGGTGTGAGAAAAGGACGGGGGAAGGAGGGCTCCCCTGCACATGTCCTTACTGAGGACAAGGAAGAAGCAGGGCCGGATGACACACAGACACCATCTACTCTTTACTTTCTGGAACATTGAAAAAAAAAAAGACAAACCCCCTGAACCTGACCCAAGTACACACACCTACTGCAGGCAATTTCCAATAATAACTAATTTCCCCTTTAACCCTCTGTCCCAATGTGAAATAAACAGGAGCTCAGCAGCACTTACTTTATTGCACGATCACAGCAGTTAAAATGGTGAGTGAGGCAGCTGCTTATATACCCACTGTGACATCATCTAATTAGCATACCACGGTCACATGATCTCTACACTCTCACATCATCTAATAAGCATACCTTGGTCACATGATCCCTACACTGTGACATTGTCTAATTATCACACCTTGGTCACATGATCCCTACACTGTGACATCCCCACTTTATGTAGGAGGAAATTCAATGTCCATAGACTTTGGAAAATGACAGTTTAAAAAAACATGACAGTTAAGAACAGTCAGAATGACAAAAAGTAGCAGATTGGAAATAATGATCATTCACTGACAGGATTGGGGGAGAGATTTCACTTCTTTATATCAGAACCAAGTAACCCAGACCTGGACCCGGGGGCCACATGCGGCCCCTGACTGGCCCCTCGATACTAGTCCTGTACCCCCCAAAAAGCTTAATATTAATAGATTGTCTCAGGCTGGATATAGTGGATAACGCACCCCAACTGTAAATTATAAGGATATTAGAAGTCACCAAGGAGTTCTGTGACTGGGGTTTCCAGATTTTGAAATCTAAAATAGAGGACAGGGCAAGAAAAGTGCTTGTGTGTGCGTAAGTGCGTGCCGAAAATGTTGGGCCACGTTGCTTACAGAAATGCTAAAACGTGAGATGTTTCAGATTGGATATCTAATGAAATAGGGGAAATAGGGGGCAGATCAACAGATAAACAGTACAGTGATAGTTGGGATGAATTATAGTTTCCACTAATGGGCAATTTATAAGAACAAATTTTCCAGTGTTCATATCCTTTAAAGGGGCGAGGTAAAATCATGAAAGGTGTCATACAAAGAGATACAATACAGAATAAGGTGCAGCAAATCTGTCACTTCACTCCAGAAAAGGGTTTTCATAGGTTGGGAATAAGGCAGGCTGGAGGGATCCAGAGGGTGGGAGAAAAGGACGGGGGAAGGAGGGCTCCCCTGCACATGTCCTTACTGAGGACAAGGAAGAAGCAGGGGCCGGATGACACACAGACACCATCTACTCTTTACTTTCTGGAACATTGAAAAAAAAGACAAACCCCCTGAACCTGACCCAGGTACACACACCTACTGCAGGCAATTTCCAAATAATAACTAATTTCCCTTTTAACCCTCTGTCCCAATGTGAAATAAACAGGAGCTCAGCAGCACTTACTTTTCTGCACGATCACAGCAGTTAAAATGGTGAGTGAGGCAGCTGCTTATATACCCACTGTGACATCATCTAATTAGCATACCCCGGTCACATGATCTCTACACTCTGTCATCATCTAATAAGCATACCTTGGTCACATGATCCCTACACTGTGACATCATCTAATTATCACACCTTGGTCACATGATCCCTACACTGTGACATCCCCACTTTATGTAGGAGGAAATTCAATGTCCATAGACTTTGGAAAATGACAGTTTAAAAAAACATGACAGTTAAGAACAGTCAGAATGACAAAAAGTAGCAGATTGGAAATAATGATCATTCACTGACAGGATTGGGGGAGAGATTTCACTTCTTTATATCAGAACCAAGTAACCCAGACCTGGTCCCCGGGGGCCACATGCATTCCCTGACTGGCCCCTCGATACTAGACCTGTACCCCCCAAAAAGCTTAATATTAATTGATTGTCTCAGGCTGGATATAGTGGATAACGCACCCTCAACTGTAAATTATAAGGATATTAGAAGTCACCAAGGAGTTCCGTGACTGGGGTTTCCAGATTTTGAAATCTAAAATAGAGGACAGGGCAAGAAAAGTGCTTGTGTGCGCGTAAGTGCATGCCGAAAATGTTGGGCCACTCCCACTATTCAAGAGCCACACCCACTTTTGAGGTTACACCCATTTTGATGTAACACCCATATTTAAGACCACTAATGCCATGTTGCATTGTTGAGTATAATGAAGTAGATGAAGTAGATGGATGAACTGTGTGTTTCTAATGTAAAGTGATTCCCCCCCTTAAAACTGGTGAATTTCCAGTTATCTGCCCCCAAATTTACTAACAGCATTAGAAACCCTAGTCACGGAACTCCTGGGTGACTTCTAATATCCTTATAATCTCCGTCATTGCGGCACCTGTGTGGTTAACACGGAAGTAAACCACACAGCTATATTGGCATAGCGCCTTACCTTTATGGGACAGCCGATGGCTGGCGTTAAAGTCCCGCAATGGTAAAGCTCCATTTTGGAATGCACGGAGAGGCGAATGTAGCATCGCTGGGGTGATTGCACAGACGATTGCACGATAGCGCCTCTCTCCATCGACCCGTTAGGGCTAGGCCACACTAGCGCGTTTTGCCTGCGATTGTGCCCGAAATTTAAAATGGAAATCGCGGGAACGCGAAACTTCCCGCAATTTCCAATGCGCATGCGATTGCAAGTCCGTTAGCGTTTTTGGTAACGTGTGCTCTAGTGTGGCCTAGCCTAACAGGTAGTAAACTATCGCAATGGTATTCTATGGGGATCGTAAATTCACGATTTTGTTATCGTAGATTTACGATCGGAACCTTCAACTTAGGATCGTATCGGAATTTTCCGATCGTTAAACCGATTAAATTAACAATCGTTTTACCGATCGTTACCGGAGCACTATTGGCTGCCCAGTGTTAGCAGGTACTGGTGGTTGTGCAATAACTGTTGGTGCTGGAGAGATGACAGCCTGTAAATGAAACGCTCTAATACAGTAATAGGCAAGCAGTAGACCTCCAGATGTTTAGAAACGACAACTCCCAGCATTCCCTAACCATAGAGTGCCTTTAGAAGAATGCTGGGAGTTGTAGTTTTTAAACATCTCGAAAGATCTGCTTGGTTGCCTTTCCCTGCCTTAACAGTTGCACAAAAGGAGTAGGAATAAGGAATAAGGAATAAGTGAAGAGCTGGAGTTCGGCAACTGCCTCCCAAACTAAGTTATTAACATCAGAGATTTCCACCTGCGGTCCACCATGTGTTTGCAAAAAAATAAACCTCCCAGCATTCTAAACATACACACAATTGTTTATTTAAATTGCAGCTATTAAAAAAAAACATCCAATAAATTATAAACCAGGGATATTCATTTAATCTTTTCATAAAATCCAGTTTTGCAATCTTTATAATGAGAATTCAATTGAACCTATTGGTCTATCCCTTTATCACTATCCAAGTTTCTCATGCGGCCCCCTGTGGAATTTAATTGCCCATCCCTGTAACCCAAACAGAAATGTATCACGTTCCTAGTTAATTCATTTGGCTTGAAAAGACACATCACTGTTCTAACTTTCTATTTCTTCTTCTGTTTTATTCTTACGCTTTTTTTGACCGTATCTCCTCCCACGGTTTTTGAGCTAGAGACATGAAATTCGGTATGGACGTGCAGGGCATATAGGAGAAGTGTGCCATTACCTGGCTAAGGAATCCGCGGAAGCGTTACGGCGTTATCGGACAATATCTGGACATTTTTTCCCATAATCTATAATGGTAACAATCCTCAAATGTGCATATTTCGAGGTTTATGGGTCATGAGATCAAAAAACACAAATGCTGATACCCCCAACCCCCCACACAGACGCAGGTACACCCACCTACTGACCTACCTTTCCATTCCCATGGAAGCCATAGTTAAAGGGTAACTATAGTCAAAAAATATACTTAAACTTTCCCTTTCTAGTTATTACTAATATACTATTATAATGTATTGCGTCAAGTCAAATGTAGATTTTTCAGAAATAAATTAATATTTCATTTGCAACCGTATATGATATTGCTGTATCCTCTGCTCTTGATGGGGAAGTAACGACATGCTTAGAGGAGACAGAGCAGACTCTTTATGATATTAAACTTCTTTCCTAATACAACACCCCACAGACAGGGGTGTGCCTGCAGGGACTCGGGCACCCAACGAGATTGGAGGCTGGGCATCTAACCTCCCTCCGTGATCTCTGAAGCCACCAGCCATTTTTAAACAGCTGATCGCTCGTATGAAGGAAACATATGCATCAGCTGTTTAAAATAACAGACCCGAACTTCCAGAACCGAACCAGAATTTCAGGTCCAATTCTTTTAAACAGCTGATCGCACGTATGTTTCCCTCATATGTGCGTTTAAAAACGTCTGGTTGCTGCAGAGATTATGGGCTTGTGGCGGGCCCTATTACCCAGGTGGCGGGGGCGATAGTTACGCCACTGCCTACAGAGGTTATTTAAAAGGCATGCCCACCCATAAAACCAAACATTGGTCACTTTATTTGCCCCGAACCATAACTGCTCTTACATTTCTTACCAGTTATTTAATGGTAAGTATTGCTCCTGTTCTATGCCTTTTTGGCAGAGGTCCTCCTTCCCCCTTGCTCAATGAGTGTTTAGGAATGTGCAGAACAGGCAGGCAGCGGGGTAGAGAGCAGTCAATCATTGGTTTGGAGGAGCCAGCTTACTTTGCCAGAATGGGAGCAATCATTTTTATTAAATATCGTTAGTAATACATCTAATAATGTGCTGAATAAAACAGATATTTAAGGATAATTATTGCCTCCATTCTGGCTCCTCCCTCCATGCAGCCCATGATTAACTGCTCTGGTGCCTCCTCTGCACATGCTCAAGCTTATAGAAAGCTCATTAAAAAAGGTGGCAAAATATCTGGTTAAAAATGCTTGTAATGAAGGGCTAAACATATCAGATAGGACACACTGGACTGCGTAACCGTCCATTTGCACTGTGATTTGAGCAACAGTCCATGCAATGCGGCCACCCACACAAAACGCAATCGATACACGTGAGAAACACGCTAGTGTGGCCTAGCCCTTAGGGTTACAAGGAAATAACTGAAAAGTGAACAGTTTTTCTTGTTTTAAGGGTGGACATGCCCCTAAACAATGGGAGCCCAGAAGAGTCCATATTTCTTTATCTTTGTTCCACTACTAATCGCTAATTAGTTCAATATTGTGATGTCATAAATACCAACAAAGTATTAATCCCCGGTCCTAGTAGCTTGGGAGACGGGAGAGGAAGTAATAATATAGATAGCAGCAAATGTCTGGTTAAATATACAGTATAGAGGCATTTAAAAGAAATGAGAAGTATGTATGTCAAATAATAAAGGCACAAAGTGAAATACCGTATATACTCGAGTATAAACTGACCCGAGTATAAACCGAGGTACCCAAAAGCAAGGAGGGGACTATTAATGTAATAAACATAGCCACACTGATTGTCAAAGTACTGGGGTATTCTTTTGGATGATCCTATCTTGGGTCGCCTTCTGTCTAAGAGACCTAAATTTTCGTTTTGGAAAGCACGGAGCATTGGCTCCATAGTGTCACCCAGTTTATTTAGCTCCTCTTAATCCACTGACACGTGGTTATCCACAAAGGGATGCTTTAAATGTAATATGTCTCGATGTAATGTATGTAAATTTATAAAACAAGCCAAGCAATTCAAGAGTACTACTACCAATACAGAATACACCATCAGTTTCTTTGCGAACTGTAAGACTAAAGGAATAGTATATTTAGCAACATGCTTTTGTGGCCTTCAATATATTGGTAAGACGATTAGACCTTTTGGTCGACGTATTAGTGAACATATGAATGCCATACCGAAATGTGATCTACGGTCAGCCATAGCTAAACACATAGTCTTAGATCATTTTGGCAAAACAGAGATCACTTTTTGTCAGACAGAGAGATATGGATAAGAAATTGTTTCCTCAGGGCCACCAATAAGGATTTTTGAGCTATCAGCTTTTTTGGACTAATGTTCATTCCTATAAGATTGGTCCTACTATATATTATGGATGCATACTACAGCATGTCTCCTAATGAGAGGCATATATATTCATATTAGAACAGATGTTCACATACATTCTGTTCTTATATTTAGCTGTTGTTATACAAGTTTTTATTATTGGTATTAATGCAGTATATACTTCATCGTATTACTGTTTTCACACATTTATTAATTACTAAGATGGTTACTTTTGAATCATATTGTTTCTATATACTCATTATGTACAAAGATCGACACTCTTTCAATTAAGTTGTTGCATCTCTTGTTTAATATCGACAAATATTGGCAAATGTATATGTGTCTGTATATTTACGCATTTTTGTGGAGGATATACCGTATGTATTTCCATTATGTTCATGTTCTTCATACCTGTCTGTGTATGCATATTCACAGATACAACTCATTATTTTGTTTCCAGACATAGATCCCCCATCTTATTTCTATTTTTATTCCATTTTATATTAAAATTATAATTATATCTAATCCCAATTAAAATTATATAAAAATTAAAATTATAATATTTACCACATCGGAATGTCTTAATCTATCCGATTTATGAGAGATCTCATATTAATTACAGGTGACTCTTTAGCACTATCAGTAGCCCAATAACATATCTTTTTTTCCTGTGTGTTTTTTCTTTGGTTTATTTCTGTTCGTATATGATGTTTTTATCATTGATGATTATATCTGATTCACATTTGTAACCCCTCCCCTCTTGAGCTCCTTTAATAGGAACTCCCATTCACCGGTGTTTTGCCTCTGACTTACGTCACGAAACGCGTCAGGCACACCTGTGTTCTTTGAGTATGCCGTTCATGTTTGTTCTTAGCACCATGTGTCTTTATGGATCTTCGTAAATAAAGGATTGTTTTTAGCAACTGACAGCGTGCAGCCTGCTTCCTAGATCTTGCTTCGCACTGATTGAAAAGTGATTGCATTTGATTTTACGGATCTGGTAAGCCTAACTTTCCAGTTAATATTGATTGGGGTTTTCCTTATATAGTTTGGCTGCTATCCAATTGCTGATTCTACTTCACATTAAAGTGATCTGGCTATAGGAATGTACATGCGTCCTGTAGCTGTGACAGATCGCCATCTTGTGGATAACACACACACATGATTAGGAGCTAAATTATCAGCTTTATTGCATGTTGAATTTGTGCTGCCTAATTCCTTGCAGACACATTTAAAGGAGAACTAAACTTTTAAAAATCCTAATGTGAAAGCTTTTCTCCCCAGAACACCTGTACATTGTAAGATTCTTCTCTAGTAAGTTGCATTTACGTACATGTGAGAAGTAGATTCTGAAACTAAGAAGGCTTCCATGTTTTTGCCAGTACAACTCACAGCCCATGTGGTCTTCAAAGAGTCTTGTGAGCATGTGCAATTATTGGCAATGCCCCTGATCTCACTATTCACGGTCTCTATGCAAATATATAGTATTTTCTATACAGAGGTCTCTCACCAATATGTAAGACACTGATAAGACTATGAAAGATGCGTGTTACTCTGCAGTTCATCTTCCAGCCGGCATGAATTGTATACGGTCTTTCTGGAGCAATGCAAAATAGTCAGCTCATCTTAGAAACACACAGCCCATGAGGTCTTGGGTTTAAATTTCTCAGAGTTACTTTTTTCTTTTGTTGTTCCATTATGTTCCTAGGAAAAGTTAAAGATTCTACATGTACCAGTTTCTATTTGGTGGCTCTATTGGGATAGTGGTATAAAGTTTTAATTTTAGCAAGATAAAGTACATTAAGGTTGCAGGTTCAGTTCCCAAAATTTAATTTGTACTAAAATGTTCATGTTTCTTACATCTATGCTGCCCAAGAAATACACATTTCCTTGCGTTTGCGCATGCGTTTTTTCATTAACTATTGAAAAACGCATGAGATTGTGATTTAAAATGCAGAATGCAAATCGCGCAACGCACCCGAAAACGAGCGTTTTCGGTATGTTGCCGCGTTTTCAATGATATGAAAGAAACCCAAAAAAAGCGCAGCAGTGTGGCCTAGCCCTTAGTGGGTAATGTACCCCTAACTGTAAATTATATAGTGGGTAATGCACCCCAACTGTAAATGATATAGTGGGTAATGCATCCCCAACTGTAAGGATTTAGAAGTCACAAGGCCAAGTACCTTTTATACAGGGCACGGAACTCCAAGGTGACTTGTAATATCCCTTTAATTTACAGTTGGGGGTGCATTATTTATAATAACCTACCCCTTTGTGGCTTCTGGTTTCCTTCACCTCCTGGAACTGTAAGATTATAAGGCTATAATCTTACAGTTCCTCCCATAGAAATCCACTACAGGGGTAGGTTACAGGGTTATAATCTTCTTACAATTCCTCCCTTAGAAATCCACTACAGGGGTAGGTTATACAGAGCATTAAATCCAAATTAAGCCAGGGAATATTCCCATTGGTCGGCTATTAGCTCCTCCCTACTCACTGTCCCCATTCATTCGCTAAGCCCCTTCCATCGGTTTGTATTGGTCGGATGTTGGCTCCTCCCCTTCCCTCTCCTCTGAGCCCCGCCCCATTCTCTGTATGAACAGGGTCCGGTGATCGGTGGGAACATGGAGCTCTCCTACCAAAGTCTCCGAGTGGCTTCCCAGACCCGAGAGGCGGTGAGACCCCCTGTCTGTGCTGGCGCTGCTCTGTCTCTAAATGAAACTTGTCACTGTCCGGGGAACAGACTCGAACGTGACGTGAAGTTTCCTTTCGGTTGCCACGGAGACAGACAGTGCATTCGAGGTGCTTCCGGGAAATAT
The DNA here is from genome assembly GCA_019447015.1 of Hymenochirus boettgeri. Classification (NCBI taxonomy): domain Eukaryota; kingdom Metazoa; phylum Chordata; class Amphibia; order Anura; family Pipidae; genus Hymenochirus; species Hymenochirus boettgeri. Next base: position 401,461,739 of record CM033469.1, on the reverse strand, counting down.
CAGAACGCGTGCGCAGTCCCCTTTGAAAGTTCCATTTCTATTTATTAGATAGGGGGAGTTATGATGATATTGGGATTCACATTGGGGTTCATTTCATCTGGAGACCATTTAACAGGGATATTTATCTTAATGAATACTTACTGACTGGGTAATAAACACCCTAGTTAATCCCTATTATAGCACATGCACTGCCCCCTACAGTTCAGTTATTGGTACAGCCCAGTTGGTAGCTCCTCTCCAGCTGTGGATGACTGTACAGCACAGGGACAGGTAACCAGTCCAGTACTGACCAATAACCCCTGTTCTGTTACTATAGAGATTTGCCCTGTAAGACACAATCAACTAACAAAATGAACTAATTAAAATGTGTTTTTTTCATAATTATTTCTGCTAATTGTTGTCCTTTATTGTTTAAAGGACAACTGTATTGTCCAAGCTCCATCCCCTCAGTCTGGGATCTGTCCAATGGGGAAAAGCACTTTTTGCAGAGCGTGTCTTCTCATTGGCAAGGCCCCGGGCCAAAAGGGGGGTGGAGCAACAATACTACAATTGTGCTTTAATGTTGTGTCATTATTGTCTCCCTTTATTATAGGGCATGTCCACCCCCACAACTAACATCTACTTCAAACTTACCTCCCCCTGCCCAAAAATCTAGATATTGTTCTAGTTACTTACCTTACTTGTCCCTGAAGCCCATAATACTTCCATCCATATTGCAGCAGATGGTGATGTCATGGCCAATTAGTCACTATAGATTCTGCCACCTGTGTCCTGCTTGTCTCCTTTATAAATGTTCTCTTACAGAGGAGCCAAGGACCAGGGCAGAGAAATATGGGGGGGAAGGTAAGTATAGATTTTTATTCTGAGGTGGACATGCCATTTAAAGCTGTGGGAGCAGATAACATTGCATTGTGTGGTCGCTCCCTATACAGAATATAAGGCATTAGATCGTTACAGTGTATTTGTGAATGGTTGCGAATTCCCAAGTAGATTCCTCTGGAATATTTAATAGTACACTCAAATAAATTGTATATTTATATGTAGATTCCCAGGCATCAAATAACTGTATTTACAAATGATGTCATCAAACAGCCTAGAAATGTAATCTAATTGGTTCCGAAACAGACATATGATATCTACATGCTGCATAGCTATTTATCATTAATGCACAATATATACTCTATGCATTATCTCTCATTGGAAGTAAGAATATACATCACTCCTACTATAATAGTGCTATACCTTTTACATAATAGTTATTACATTTTCTTTACAGGAAGAATTACGAACAGAAGCAAGACGCAAAAATTTACTTATTCTAATAATGAATTACTTGCTGCACGAAGGGTAAGATATAAAATAGCCCCTATTTGGGTAATATAGCACACGGCTAGATATGTTTTTATTTACATTCAATACTCACTGATAACTGCAGGTATGTGGATTCCGCCAACACCCTGGAACAAGAAACCAAAATAGGCTTAAGGCGATTTGAAGTGTGCGACAATATTGATCTGGAGACCATCTTAATGGAATATGAAAGTTATTACTACGTTAAGTTTCAGAAATACCCTAAAATCACCAAGAAATCGACAGAACATGGTAGGTTGTTATTATTTTTTTTAACTTAATGAATTTGTTTGGGGATTAAAACTAACCAATTATGGAAGGCCAATCTGTTTGGTTTCAGACCCTATAGACATAAATAGTACAAGCCCCTGCTTGATATTTGTTCCAGTCTAGATAACTTCCTGAAGCAGAGCATGTTGGGGGGGAAAAGAAAAGTAATGAAAGAAAGATGCAGTTATATTACATTGTAAGTAATGTTAACATTTGTATAAATAGTTGGTATGTGAGAAGTACCATATATACTCAAGTACAAACCGACCCGAGTATAAACCAAGGTCCCCCTTTTTACCAGAAAAAAAAGCGATTGACTCGAGTATAAACCAAGGGTAGAAATTATCACCACTACTGCCTTCTGATTCTGTATTGTTCTGAGGCTTTAGTTGCCCTTTAAATAGACAGCATTTAGAGAATCGGATACAGAATCAGAAGGCAATCTTTAACCAATAGATACCATCCTCCTGATTCTGTATTGTTTGAGGCATTAGTTGCCCTTTAAATGGATAGTAATCCCATACAGTAACCCCCATTCCTTGGCACTCTAACATGAAAAAATGTTTATAGGTAAATCACCCCCCCCAAACTCCAAAACTGCAATAGTTACAAATCTGAGAGATGTAAGACTAACCTGAAATGTTGCCTGATGTTCTGTTACCTCTCTTTCTGCTTCTGGTTCTTTCATCTGTCAGTCATGGATGTAACTGATGACATCACAGCCAATGACTGAATGTTATTCCCCTGTTTCCTCTGAACATGTGCGAGCTTGTAAAAGCACTTGGAGAGTAGGTTGAAAATTTTGAGAGATAGTTTTGCGGGGTGATTTACCTATATATTTTTTTTCATTTGTGGGTGAACATTCCCTTTAAATTAAAGGAAGCCTACCATTTTCCATTCAGTTGCTGACATCTTGTATGTCCTTAGGTGCATGGTTAGCTCCACCCCTGCGAGATTTTCATCTTCCTCCTGATTGGTGAGCCTCTCATCGGCTCGTCACGCACACACACACACATCGTCACACGCACATCGTCCGTGCATGCAGAAGGGGCATTGAGAGCAAGGTTGTGCAAGTGTTGCAAGCAGATCTAGATAGATTATCAAAATGGTGCAGCAGAATGGCAGATGAGATTCAATGTTGATAAATGTAAGGTGATGCATTTAGGATTTAATAATCCCTGTGCCACCTACACCATAAATAACTCATAAACATGTATTATGATGACAGTCTATGGAAAAAAACCACTAGAACCCCCAGTTCTAGTAGAAAACAGACTTAAGGTTCATACACACATGCGATCGCAGGTGCCGACCTGCAACACACAATGTGTACGAACGGCCGTTTTGGCCGATAATCGGCCCGTGTATGGGCACTTTATCGGTTGAAATGGCCGCTCGTTTGTAGCAAACAATGCCAGGCAGCCACAGCTAGAGCTAGCAAGATATTGTCTTGTATAAAGAGGGGAATAGATTCAAGGGAAAAAATATTATTCTCCCTCTTTACAAGGCACTGGTAAGGCCTCATTTGGAATATGCAGTGCAGTTTTGAAATCTCATATACAAAATGGACATCTTGGAAATGGAAGCAGTTCAGACAAGGGCAACTAAATTAATAAGGGGAATGGAGGGGCTTAAATATGCAGGCAGATTAGACAAGTTAGGGCTGTTAGAGAAGCAACGTTTGTGTGGGGATATGATCATTTTATATAAATATATTAATGGGCCATACAATAAACTCTCTGGTGCATTGTTCACTAATAGGTCATATCAGAGGACACGTGGACATGCTTTAAGATTGGAAGAATAGAAGTTTCATCTTCAGGTTAAGAAAGGTTTCTTTACAGTGAAAATGGTGAAACTGGAACTGTCTTCCAGCAGATGTGGTAATAGCAAGTTCATTAAATAGTTTTAAAAATGGCCTGGATAAGTTTTAAAACTAAAAAATATTGAGAATTACTGGTATTAATACATATACTGTAGTTCTGGTTGGTACAGGGTTACTTTATAATATTGAGAATTACTGGTATTAATATATACTGTAGTTCTGGTTGGTATGGGGATACTATATAATATTGAGAATTACTGGTATAATATATACTGTAGTTCTGGTTGGTACGGGGATACTAAATAATATTGAGAATTACGGGTATTAATATATACTGTAGTTCTGGGTGGTACGAGGATACTATATAATATTGAAAATTACTGGTATTAATATATACTGTAGTTCTGGTTGGTTACAGGGATACTATATAATATTGAGAATTACTGGTATTAATACTTATACTGTAGTTCTGGTTGGTACAGGGATGCTATATAATTTTTAAAATTACTGGTATTAATACATATACTGTAGTTCTGGTTGGTACAGGGATACTATATAATATTGAGAATTACTGGTATTAATACATATACTGTAGTTCTGGTTGGTACAGGAATACTATATAATTCTTACAATTACTGGTATTAATACATATACTGTAGTTCTGGTTGGTACAGGGATACTTCCCGATTGCAGTTTGGAGTCAGGGAGGAATTCCCCCCCCCCCTCCTCTTTTTTTTTTTTTTTAATTTAGCTGTTTTTTTTTTTTGCCTTCCACTGGATTAACTGTTAGGTAGGGTTAAAAAGGAGGCTAAAAAGGTTGGACTTGATTGATGTATGTCTTTATTCAACCCCAATTACTATGTATTCCCTGTATTCTTTTATTCTTTTATATATTGATATGTATTTCTTTTATTTCAGATAGTAGATTGCAATCAAAACCTAGAAGTGCTGGAAGACTGAGAAGGTAATTATACGTTCATGGCAATTTTTATTTTAATTATAAAGAGAAATAAAAAGGTAACGGGGACTTTTACTTCATTACTTCTTTATAAAATTCAGATAAAGTAAAATAAACCTTTAAAACCATTGAATGTTGACTACGAATTACTTTATTTACCTTCTGTAATTGGAATACAGTAACAATGATTGATGTTAAAGTTGGGTACTGGATACCCAAGGGAGCCATTAGCAGCTTGGACTCGGTGGGATATTGGACAGTGGTCAACACATACATGCAAGAAAGGGGAAAATGTGCCAAAACAATTTAGTTTAGCACCGTAAAATGCTAAAACCATTTAGTTTAGTACAGTCTTCAGTGTTGTGTCAGTAAGAGAGAATTGTTTAATTCATTTCATGACCCAACAGTAGACCCAGTACTAAGATTATTGTAAAGACAAGCTACCAGTTAAATACAATGACCACAGATACTGTTGTTTCCCTTTATATGCAGTCCTGTATAATAAAAATCATGTCAACAGGGATTCATATAAAGAGGATTTTATGTCAACCAATCCAAATTAGATAAAAAGATACAAAATGGCTGAGACTGATCATGTGTCATTTTATTAATTTGCATCTGGTCATCATTTTACACGTGAAAAGTCAAATTACTGAGACCACTGATGTATATCACGCTACTTCCCCATGTAGTAATAACAGGGGAGGTATGTCTTTCCTACTCCTACTTCTCATTTCTAGTAACAGCTATAATAAAATGCTGTCCGCACGTTCCTGACAACCCCATGGTCTTTAGTTAATAGTTTTGTTCTATCACAGAACTGGAAGTAACTTGACACAAGGCCTTCCAAGGATCAGCCAACAACAGACCATTCAGAGGCCGGTATCCAGCTCATACACTAGGATGGCAGGCCAACAAAAAACACCCAACAGGGAATATTTAAAACAGGTGAGAAGGATATTCCATGGGGGGATGGACACCTTTCATTTACTTAAGGTTAACGTTTTATTTCAATGTTCTTACAGGAGTGTCTAATAATAAATCAAGGTCAAGAGATTCCTTATGTAATGAAACCTGTTACCTAAAATTGTATGGTTTGCAGATATGGCTCCTGTTCCTTTCCCCCAAGAGGCTCTGCTTCTGGTGTGAGCGAAATCTTTATGTGTACACAATGTAGATGCCACCTAAGGAACCTGTTCTAGGGGTCCTCACCTAACAACTGCAATCAAATTGCTTGAAAAAGACCTCCATGACAGTCCAAAACATGTCACAGTGGATAGACTGCGTGGCGCCCCCTACCTATCAAACTTTATGTTTGCAGTGAGCTAAATCTTTATTTGGCACCAGCCCCATAGGCTTACATCTCTAACAGCAAAGGGTCATGGTACATGTAGAGTGCTAATGACTGGGATTGGGACTGGAAAAGTGAGCATTCAGAAGTGAACATTATATCTTACAAGGACAGTTCCTCATTCATTTTGATTTTGCTGCTTTGGGTTTATTGGGTATGGGTTTATAATGTAAAGTTCTACACTTTGTGTGTTTTATAGGGGCCCATAGATAATATCCAGCTGAATCACACACGTAGTATCACTGTCCTATTTGTTTAAATATTTGCAGGAGAACAGCCCTCCCGAAGTCACTGACTATGGTTTAAATGTATCAGCAGTTAGCAAGGCCGGAGGTGGTGTAGAAGGCAGTGGGAAAAGAAGGGTAAGTAATGGAAGGATTGTTACAGAAGGTTCTAATGTATTTTGTTGAGGGATGTGTGGGCTGCTTCGTAAAAAAAATTCCTCTGTGTCCTATAAACCAATTTTCTCATCTTATTTGCACTTTGGATGCCACACAAAATCTGATTATTGTACAATAAAAACTATCATGATAATATTGTAGTGTTAATGGCCAAACAAACTGAAGCTCCGCCTCCTTCGCTATTACCTCTCCAACTTTTATCTGTCCTCACATTGAAGAAATCCAACTACTGAAGTCTGGAAACTATTTATATATAGAACCCACTATGCAGAGCTTTACGGTGACTTTATCCATTTGCATCAGGCCCTGACCTGAGGAGCTTATAATCTAAGCAAACCGATTACGCACATCTTTCATATCAACCAGGGCCATGCAAGCACAGGGAGATTTCCAAACCTGCAATAAGGCAACATTAGGAATCATTTCAAGTGTATTCCTATTGAGGTGTAGTGTGATTGTGTAAACATTTAGGGGTGTGTACTGACAGCGTTATCTTTGTTGTACTATTGGTACTTTTAATTGAAAATTGACACATTACATTTTTTTCTCTGTGCGTTGGCACATAATGACCATTAGATGGCACTGTAAACCTTGACTCCGTCCGTCAACAAAGATTTTACTTTATTGGTCCAATGGACAGATTAAGTAATGTTAAATTGCTAGTGACACACCTACCTTCCGATTGGAACAATAGCATATAGATGTAATATTAATAAACACACAAATGTATCTGTGCTTGTGAAGGTTCTCATTCATCCAGGTCATGGTATAGTGTATCTGTTGTGTTCAGTTAGATAAACTGGACTTAAAGTTTAGTTCTTGAAGACGTTTCACTAGTCATCCGACTGGCTTTCTCAATTCAGAATGACTTGTACAAGAATTAATTGGCAATTATCAGGGAGATTCAATAAAAGTTCTTATCGTTTAAAATGGTGCTAATTTTGCCCCAACCAATCAGATGTTATTTAACATTTGAAAGCTAACATCTGATTGGTTGGGGCAAAATTAGCACCATTTTTTTTTATTTTTTTAAATTCTTTATTTATAGTATTTTGTATATTTAAGAAAAGAGGTAGAAGCATAAAATACAGAGAGTATAGTAGCATTAGAGAGTACGCAGACTCTCAAAATTTGGTATTTCTTTGCATTCTTTCTATTAGCATTATATGAGAAAGGGGAAGGGGGGGTGGGAAAGAGGGGGGAGGGAAGGAGTTTCTGTGGTGGACCCTTTAGGTAATATGATTTATATTGATCTAACACAGTTGTCCATTCAGTTGTTAAATAGTCTATCGTTTTTTGTCGGTAGAAGCATCAGACAGAGGGTTCTGGCTGTGTTTAGGTAGTTAGTAATATTTTGTAGGTGTCGGTTTCCATAAATGCAATCCTTCCAGCTGTTAAGAAGTGCCTTAGTAGTTGTTTTTTTGATTGTTCTATGCTTTCTGGTAGCATAGATAGTAGGGTATAATGGACGAGAGGTGTTAAGGATTGTGCTGTGATTTGGTTGTATATTTTTATGATTGAAGTCCAGAAAGGTTGGATTAATGGGCAGGATGACCAGATATGGGACATTGTTCCTTCCTCCTTTTGGAATCTCCAGCATATTGCTGTGGTATTTGGGTATATCTTATGTAGTAGTGCCGGGTAGCGGTACCATCTGGAGATTATTTTGTAATTTTTTTCTTGAGCTTTGCTTGCCATTGACATTTTATGTGTCATTTTAAAGCATTTCTCCCATTGTTGGTTAGTGAATGTAGTTTGGAGTTCTTTTTCCCATTTATGGGTGAATGATGGTAGATCTGGTGGGTGAGAGTCTCTGAGTATTGAGTATATTTTTGAGATTGTGTGTTCTGGGGTTGAGGTTTGTTTGCAAAGCTTTTCAAATGGTGTGGTTTCTTTCAATTTGATTGAGCTTATATAGTGAGAGATTTGGTTGTATTCCATACATTGTTTAGTGGAGGGGGTTTCTTCTTGCATCAGTTGATGTATTGGAATGATAGAGCCTTTCTTTATAATTTGTAGTAATTTCGGGTTATCTGTTTTCTTCCAGTTGAGAAATTTTTGGGCTGATAGTCCCGGGGGGAAGGAAGGGTTGAAGAATATGGGTGATAGTGGTCCGGGTCTATTTGAAAGTTTGTATTTTGTTCTTGTCATTTCCCATATTCTCAGGGTGTTGTTTAGGAAATTTATTTCCTGGGTGGATTTCGAGGCGGTCTGTGGGGATGAGCCATGGCAGATTTTGAGTAGGCATTTGGAGCATATCACTTGTGATTTCTACCCATAGTTTATCTTGGGTATGATGTGTCCAGTTTATAATTTGGGTTAGGATAGCGGCTTTGTGGTATAGGTTTAGGTCTGGTAGGCCCAGTCCGCCCATGTTTTTATGTCTGGTCATTGTAGAATACTTTAGCCGGTGGGATGCGCCTGCCCAAATAAATTTAAGTAGGAGCTGTTTGGTCTTATCAAAAAAGATCTTCGGAGGGAGAAGAGGAATGGTTTGGTATATATATATAAGAACCTCGGCAGAATGTCCATTTTTATTATGTTAACTTTTGCAAACCATGAATAACATTTTTTTTCCCATGTGCACAGAACGGAGGAAAGTCTCGTTATTAGAGGTTGATAGTTAAGATCATATAGGTTGGCGTGATCATTTGATATTTTGGTTCCCAGATAGGTAATTGACTTGGTTTGCCATCGGAATGGGAAATTTCAAAAGGTCAATGGTTTCTTTTGGGAGGTTGTTATTTAAGCATTCAGATTTTTGGTAGTTAATTTTAAAGTTGCTTAGTTTAGCAAACATATCTATCTCTTTCAATATGTTAGGTATTGAGATATGTGGAGATGTGATGTATAATAAGAGATCATCTGCATAGGCTGCTATTTTGTGAGTTCTTGTGTCTATCTGGATTCCTCCTGTGTTAGGGTTATTTCTGATGGCATTTAGTAGATGTTCCATTGTTAATATGTATAACAATGGTGACAGGGGGCATCCCTGTCTAGTTCCATTGTGTATGTTGCAGGGGTTTGACAGGGTTCCGTTTATTTTAATTCTGGCTGTATTTCGTTGGTATAGTGCCATAATTCTGCTTACACATATTTCTCCTATGCCAAGGTTTATCAGTGTGGATTTAAGGAAGAGCCAGTTGACCCTGTCGAAGGCCTTTTTGGTGTCTAGGGAGACCTAGATAGACCTAGATAGATTATCAAAATGGGCAGCAGAATGGCAGATGAGATTCAATGTTGATAAATGTAAGGTGATGCATTTGGGATTTAATAATCCCTGTGCCACCTACACCATAAATAACTCTGTGTTATGTGCATCTGTAATGGAAAAAGATTTGGGGGTTCTGGTAGATAACAGACTTAGCTGTAGCAAACAATGCCAGGTAGCAACAGCTAGAGCTAGCAAGATATTGTCTTGTATAAAGAGGGGAATAGATTCAAGGGAGAAAAATATTATTCTCCCTCTTTACAAGGCACTGGTAAGGCCTCATTTGGAATATGCGGTGCAGTTTTGGAATCCCATATACAAAAGGGACATCTTGGAAATTGAGGCAGTTCAGAGAAGGGCAACTAAATTAATAAGGGGAATGGAGGGGCTTGAATATGCAGGCAGATTAGACAAGTTAGGGCTGTTTACATTGGAGAAGCGGCGGTTGCGTGGGGACATGATAACCTTATACAAATATATTAATGGCCCATACAGTGAACTCTCTGGTGCATTGTTCACTAATAGGTCATATCAGAGGACTCGTGGACATCCTTTAAGGTTGGAAGAAAAGAAGTTTCATCTTCAAGTTAGGAGAGGTTTCTTTACAGTGAGAACGGTGAAACTGTGGAACTGTCTTCCAGCAGAGGTGGTAATGGCAAGTTCATTGAATAACTTTAAAAAAGGCCTGGATAAGTTTCTAAAACTAAAAAATATTGAGAATTACTGGTATTAATGCATATAGATCTGGTTGATCCAGGGATACTTTCCGATTGCCGTTTGGAGTCAGGAAGGAATTTTTTCCCCCCTTTTTTAGCTGGGGTTTTTTGCCTTCCTCTGGATCAACTGTTAGGTAGGGTTAAAAAAAAAAAAAAAAAAAAAAAAAGGAATAGGTTGGACTTGATGGACGAATGTCTTTATTCAACCTTAATTACTATGTTACTATGAGGCTGAGGGGGATTTTATTTCTTTGTGTGTAAGAGATGAGGGTGATTGTTTTGATAGTATTGTCCTTTCCTTCTCTGTTGGGGACGAATCCAGCCTGTTCTGTGTTTATCCAAGTTGGTATGAAATTTTTTAATCGTGAGGCTATGATTTTGGCGTAAATTTTAATATCTAGGTTGATTAAGGAGATGGGTCGGTAGCTTCTGGGTGATGCCGGATCTTTTCCTAGTTTGTGTATGACTGTGATATGCGTTTCTAGGGCTTGGGGCGGGAAGTGACATTCAGCCGAGATTGAGTTAAAAGCTCTTAGTAGGAATGGGGTTATTTCTGTTCTAAACAACTTATAGAATTTGGCGGTATAGCCGTCAGGTCCTGGGCTTTTGCCTATTTTGAGGGATTTGATGGTTTCCTTTATTTCTTGTTCTGTGAAGGGTACGTTGAGTGTAGCTAGGTTATCTGTGTCTATTTTGGGAAGGGATGTTGAGATTATATACGAGTTGATGTTCCTTGGGTTGGAATCATCATGTGGTTTTATCTTATAAAGTTTATTGTAGAAATCTTGAAATGTTTTAGCTATTTCCTCCGATCTGTGCACCATGTTTCCCCCCTCCTGTTTGATTTTATTTATATAGTTGCTTGTATATTTACACCGCAGGGAGTTAGCCAGGGACCTGACACATTTGTCTTTGAACTCGTACAATTGTTTATTGTAGAAACTTTGATTTGATTTGGACGTTGAGTCTAATAGTAACAAGAGGTCTTGTCTGGCTTTAAGCAAGTCTTTATATGTATTCTGGTTCCTGTTTTTCTTGTGTGTGGATTCTAATGTTGTGATAGTTGTTTGTAGTTGTGTGATTTGTTGTTTAGAGGCTTTTTTGATTCGTGAGCCTTGTTGTATGAAGAGGCCTCTAAGTGTACATTTCAAGGCTTCCCATTGTAGTGGTGAGGGAGTGTTGTCATGCTCATGAGTCTCTTGGAAGGTGGATATGGCTGTTTTGATCATGTCTATGCATTCTTGTCATTGGTCATTTAATTTCCACGTCCAGCTGAGTTTTCCCTGCCTAGGAATAGTTATGTGTAAATGAATTGGAGCGTGGTCTGACCAGAGAATGTTGCCGTAATGGCATTTTGGGTTCCAGGATAGAAGTGAGTGTGAGATTAGAAAATAGTCTATGCGGCTGTAGGAGTTGTGCACAGGTGAGTAGAAGGAGTAATCCCTTTGTGTGGGGTTGAGTGTTCTCCATACATCTACCAGTTGATTGCTATGTAGTGTCTTTTTTAGTGAGTTGAGTAGTTTGTGTGATGTATGTGTGTTACCAGAGGATGTGTCTATTAGTGGTTCTAAAGCTATGTTGAGGTCTCCTCCTAGTATGATGGGTCCCTCTCTGAAGTTTTGTAGTTGCGTTAGGTAGGAAGCGCATGTTGTGTTCTGGTGGGTGTTAGGAAGGTATATGTTAGCTAGTGTTAGCGATGAGCCATTCATTTGTATCTTAAAGGGCATCTATAGTGAAAAAAACACATTGCCCCTTTGCAAAGTTAAATTCATGTACTCTGTGCTGCCTTAATCCTATATCTGTCACTGACTTTGTTTAACCACGGTGTCAGATCTATGTGCAGCATTCCCCCCTTCTCCCTCCCCTCTGTTACCTCCTCCATGTCTCAGCTCCGGCTAACCGACAAGCTTTTTATGTGCAGTAGGAGTTAAAAGTTCAACATCCTGAAAAACACACCCACGCACAGTGGCCAATAGAAAGTAAGCTGTCCTGGAGACACGGAAGAAGGAGATCAGTACAGTTTACGATCTCTCACTTTGTGACCCATCATCAATCAGTGAAAGCTATTAAGAAGGGGGGTCAAGTGCAGCCTTATATCTAACATCAAAGCTACCTTTCTCCCCCTGCTAATGCTGTTATCTCTATGTTTATTACAGAGCAGGGAGGGGGGATCAAGTCACAGGGATTTGATTGACAGTCCAAGTAGGAGTAGAGGAATGCAATCACGTATTCTTCTAACTGGTGTATCTCAGGACAGAGAGGGAATCTGAAAAAAGTGATGACACTCTGGGGATTGTGGGGAATTATAGAACACATGGAAAGAAAGAAAAAAAAGTTCATTTTCCCACTATAGATGCCCTTTAAGAAAAATGAATCTGCCTTTTGTGTCTTGTTTTGATTCTACTAGTTGGAAGAGGACCCTCTTGTGTATTGCTATGGCTACTCCCTTTGACTTGGCTTCTGGATTATTGCTGAAGAACCATTTTTGGTAGTGTTTATTGTAAATTTTGGGTGCTGCCTCTGTCTTAAAATGTGTTTCCTGGAAGAAAATTATGTCTATGTGTTCCTTATGCATATGATGTAATATTTGTGTTCTACGTTGCGGTATGTTTAATCCTTTTGCGTTGAACGAGCAGATCCGTAGCTCATTTTCAACATTTTTAAGCAATCTTATATTAGTGTCCAACCTTTTGATGGGTAGGGAAGATGGAGAGAGGGTAAAGGGTAGAGGAGAAAAAGAATAGAGATACAGTAGAGAGAACATTAATATTAACATTTTTAACTTTAAACTATATATTTGGTACCACGTTGTGGTGGTGCCCCCATGATTCCCTGGGGGGCATTTGTGTTCCTTGGGGTGGTGGTCCTTTCGATCCGTCATTGTTGGATCCCGGGATGAAATGTCCAGTTACACCCCCTTCACGTTGGTTAGATGTGTTTGCTGGGTATATTATTTCAACCTTGTTTAGTCAGGTAGGTTATATGGGGAAGGATTATGTTGGGTAGGACTTTTGTCCTGTGTTAGCTTTTAGCTCTCTTGGGGGGTTGATTCCTTGTTTTGTTGGTCGTCTGGTTGATCTTTGTTTTTTGTGATTGTTTGCCAGGATTCTTGTGGTATAAGTGGAATGTTTGATATGGGCATGTCCCAATCTGGTAGTTCTATTTTTGGGAGGTTAAACTTGGTGAGGAATGCTGGTAGATTCTCGGGCTCTCTTAGGGTGGCTATGACTTGTTCTTTTTTGGCTTGCAAAGCAAAGGGAAAAAGCCACTTGTAGATAATACCTGAGTCTTTTAGTATTTTGAGTAGCGGCTTCATGGCCTTTCTTTGTTGGAGCGTGCGTTGGGATAGATCAGAGAATAGGGTAATTTGGGCCCCTTGAAGCTCTATATTCGAGCAGTCTCTTGCATTAGTGAGAATTTGTTCCTTGATATGGAAGTGGTGTAAACAACAGATTACATCCCTTGGGGGGGCGTCTTCAGATTGTCTGGGTCTAAGGGCCTTATGTGCTCTATCTAATTCAATATGGGTGTCCTCCGGTTGGCCCAATATATTATTGAATATTTTTTGAAGTGTTGTGGGAAGGTCTGATGTAGGGACTGTCTCTGGTAGGCCTCTCACTCTGATATTATTCCGGCGGCCTCGGTTTTCGAGGTCGTCGATGTGGTTTATTGTGCGTGCTTGGGATGTCTGTGTGGTATGGAGAGTGTTAATGGCCGTGTTTTGCTCCTCATACCTGTGTTCCAAATCGGATACGCGGTCTGCGACTTCCCTGAAATCTTGGCGGAGGGTTGATATTTCGGCCTTGCATGTGTGTTCCACCTTGGTGATCAATTTTTCAAAGTCCCTTTTGGTGGGTAGGGATTGAAGGTAAGATCTCAGGTCTGGAGTCTGTTCCTCCGCATCCGATTCCACAGGGGAGTTGCTTTGAGGTTCGCCTGCAAGGCCCAGCACTCTCTGCTCGGGAGAGCCGCGTGGCGTCCCATGCGCTGTGTCTTTCGGTGCTTTGCCGAAGTAGCGGTCTAGATCCGTGTTTGGCGGATTTTGGTGAGTGGGTTGGGGTTTGGGGGTGTTCTTTCTCCCCATGATTATGAGCTGCGGGAAGGTTGGGAGCTTATTACAACGTGAGTTGGGGTCGTTGTCTCGGAGCTCCCTTCAGGTACGTCCGTCCATGCAGAGGTCCAGGCCACACCCCCCAAAATTAGCACCATTTTAAACAATAAGAACTTTTATTGAATAACCCTGTATGTACCCTGGAAAGTCCCAATTAGCATATCACAGCCAGGTGTTAGGGACCTTCTGAATGCAAGGTGTGGATTCATTGTGGCTAAAGGTTTGTACACACGTGCGATCGTGGGTGCCGACCTGCGACGCACAATCAGGGTTATTCAATAAAAGTTCTTATCGTTTAAAATGGTGCTAGTTTTGCCCCAACCAATCAGATTTTATTTGACATTTAAAAACTGACATCTGATTGGTCGGGGAAAAATTAGCACCACTTTTAACGATAAGACCTTTTATTTGAATCTCCCTGAATGTGTACGAACGGCCGTTTCGGGTGATAATCGTGCCGTGTATGGGCACTTTATCGGCCAATAAAGTGCCCACACAAGGCATGATTATCAGCCGAAACCCCCGTTTGTACACATCGTGCATCACAGGTCGGCACCCGCGATCACACGTGTGTACAAACCATAAGAGGTGTTATCGAAACTGCCCAGGGTACGGTGTCAAAACAGCATTGTACATGGCAGACAGTTAGCGTCGAACCCCCCCACCTCTTTTCAGGCTTGGTTTCTTTATTTTCACATTAATGTCCTCCTAAACACCTCTCTTACGTTCCTTTGCCAATATGTTAACATTACAATCTTCAAAGGTATGTCCTTTATCCTTAAGATGCAGGTACACGGCTGAGTCCTGACTCGAGGAATTGGCTCTTCTGTGCTGGGCCATACGTTGGTGCAGTTGCTGTTTGGTCTCCCCCACATACAAATCAGAGCATTCTTCACTGCACTGCACTGCACTGCATATATGATGTCGCTTTTCTTGTGTTTGGGTATTGGGTCTTTCGGATGTACCAATTGCTGCCTCAGTGTGTTGTTTGGTTTAAAGCAGACAGGGATACGGTGTATTGAAAATTCTTCTTAATTTCTCGTAGACCCCTGCTACATATGGGATGACCATGTTCTTTCTCCTGTCTTGCTTTTCCCCTTCACTGTTGGTATTTGTGTTCTTTTCTTTCCTTCTACCCCTTTAGACAAAGGTTCAGTCCGGATATCCACAAGTTTTAATTTAGCCTTCGCCTCTGTGCTAGTGGGGATGTTCAATGTTCTGTGTTGCAGGGTTCTGATGACACCCAGCTTGTGATCTAAAGGGTGGTGGGAGTCAAACACTAAATGCTGGTCTGTGTGGGTCGGCAACAGATTCTTGTACAAGTCATTCTGAATTGAGAGATCCAGTCGGATGACTAGCGAAAGGTCTTCAAGAACTAAACTTTAAGTCCAGTTGATCTAACCGAATGCAACAGATATTCCATGACCTGGATGAATGAGAACCAGTCCAGTTGATGTAACTGAATACAACAGATATACCATGACCTGGATGAATGAGAACCAGTCCAGTTGATCTAACTGAATACCACAGATATACCATGACCTGGATGAATGAGAACCAGTCCAGTTGATGTAACTGAATACCACAGATATACCATGACCTGGATGAATGAGAACCAGTCCAGTTGATCTTACTGAATCCCACAGATATACCATGACCTGGATGAATGAGAACCAGTCCAGTTGATCTATCTGAATACCACAGATATACCATGACCTGGATGAATGAGAACCAGTCCAGTTGATCTGATTGAATACAACAGATATACCATGACCTGGATGAATGAAAACCTTCACAGGCAAACAGTGTATCTACTTTATATTTAAATAATCCTATTTTATGTCCCATAGCAGCAAATAATTGACTTTCGTGGTATGATCCAGGATGTAATTAAAGGGGCTTCTCAGGAAATAACACTGAACAGTCTCAATAGCAATCCGGACCCTTCGGTAAGTTAATGTGCTCTGTGTTTACAGACTAATAAGGCTGATGTAATAGTTTGCCCAGGCTATTTCCATAATCTGCAACAACCAACCAGATATTATCAAACTGCAGTAAACTAGTAAAAACATCTGATTGGATCCTGCAAATTAATAGCAGGCAGATACTTTTGCATCAGCCTTTAGTTGTATGAATTTTATAAACGGGATGTGCAGATGATAGACAGCATATTATTTAATTACTTCACCCTTGCTGGATAATCAATAAAGAATCAAACATAAATCTAAGGTTCCGATTGCTGGCCTGTTTTTTCTTAGCCCATCTGTTTTGTCTTCCCCTTGGTTTGGCCCTGGGCTGAAAGGGGGTGGGGCTCTCGGGCTACAAAAGGTCCAGTGATCACCTGATAAAGGCCAGGCAGTTTAGATCCTCGCCCTGGGTAGTCTTATTGGGAGGGAGTGTAAGCTAGGAAGGTGTTGTTGTCCTTTAAGTTTTCATTGAACAAATTGATTGAAAAAAAAAAAAAATCAAACCTAACTAGATTCTGTGTATGGTTAGTTTAATTCTAGAAAGTGGGCGTAATTTTAGTAAATATTGTAAATTATATGTTATTGACAGCCACACTTCTCACTTAACAGGAGCGTTTAATAAAACCCATGACTGCATTTATTGGGGCAAACAGTGAGATGAGGGAGTTGGCAGCCGTGATCAGCAGGGTAAGAATCTCTGTGTGTATGGAGGGGGGTTGGTGTTTTTACTATTCTCTTATTTGTATTGGTAGAAGTTCCAATAATATTGTTGTTGCAGGATATTTATCTCCAGAACCCTAACGTCAGGTGGGATGATATCATTGGCCTTGATGCTGCCAAGCGATTGGTGAAGGAAGCCGTGGTTTATCCAATCAGGGTAGGCATAGAAGGAATATCCTATGTATATTGTCTTTCATTACTGTCTGTGTAACATAAAGTTAAAGGGCATGTCCACCCCCAAAATTATAAATTAACCCACTACTGGCCCCACTATGTAGTATGTAAAAAGCCTTACCTTACATCCCAGCTCCATATGGTTCTCCTGTAATGTCCCGCCAAAGTCCCAAAAACTGGCCAGCAGGAGGTTAGCAGAGTCCATATAGGACTCTGCCTCCTGTCTCACCTCCGGGAGAAGTTTGGCATGCGTATCCCTCCCGATTTTGTCTCCCTCCCCCTACCATAAAACCCTTTTTATATAATGTACTGCTCCTCCCCCAGCCCCAACCGCATAACTATTATTCACAGAAAATGCCCCGATCTTTACTTACTATGCCTCTCTCCTTCGCCGGTCTGAACTCCCGGCAGCCGCGTCCGTGATTGGCTGTCTCTCAGCCAATCAAGGACGTGGCTGCCGGTCCCGTCCCCTGCTTGCATTTCCGTGCAAGCAGAGGGCCGGGGCAGTGCGGCGAAGGATAGAAGCATGGTTAGTTACAATCGGGGCACTATCTGTGAATAATAGTTATGCGGTTGGGGCTGGGGGAAGGAGCAGTACATAATATAAAAAGTTTATTACAAGGGTGGACATGCCCTTCAACTATAACCCAACCCAACGTACAATAGTGATAATAAAGCAGTGATCAGTTATCTTCTTATATTATATCCTAATTGAATGCATTTCTTTTCCAGTATCCACAGCTCTTTACAGGAATTCTGTCCCCATGGAAAGGATTATTACTATATGGACCACCAGGTAATGAGCTAGTGATTGACAAGGTCACACTAGTTATTTATTCTGCTTCCGCTAAATAAGAGAATAATCCTGCAGACACGGCTACACCTCAATGGAATGTGACATAACTCACAAGGGTAACTGTGGTCTCTAATTCTTCCAAACTAGTAAGGATTATACCTTCAAAATAAAACCTAAATCACCTCCCTATATGATATTTGTGAGAAGTTATTGCTGGAAAGGTTTAGCAATATTACTTCCTGCTTGAACACTTCCTGTTTCAGCCATGTGACAAGCTTATAGTCATGTGACCAGTCTCTACCTGCATTAATGGGCTCCCCATCTCAACTGTGATTCCCCCCCCCCCTCGAGCACTTCCTGTTTTCCCCAGCATTAAGTCTAAAATGAGCATGCTTTGCCCCAGGAGGCAGAGGGGTGTGGCAGAGGCCTGGTGATGTCACACAATCTACTGGAAACAGGAAATTTGAACATTCACCCCAATGTAATTTCTCACAGGCTGCAATAGTTGAGGTTTGTACCGTGTTTGCCATAAGTAAGAGAAGAAAAGTAGAGCTGTGATACCTTTTATTGGCTGGATGTCCAGCCTGCTGATTTTTTTTTATCTAGTTAGCCAATAAAAGGTATCACAGCTCTACTTTTCTTCACAGGTAGAGATGTCCGAACTTCGCAAAATCCGGTCCGCTCGAGTATCCGCGAATTTTCGAAAAAATGCGAAAATTTGAAAATCCGCGAGCGGACCCATTAAAACCCATTAAAATGAAAAATTCTTCGAAAATACGAGAAATCCTTGCAATTTCGAAAAATTTTCGAAAATACGTATTTTCCAGCATTTTCGAAAATACATGAAATCCTCATAATTTCGAAAATTTTCGAAAATATGTATTTCCCGCATTTTCGAAAATACGTGAAATCTTCGTAATTTCGAAAATTTTCGAAAATACGTATTTTCATACATTTTCGAAAATAGTGGAATCCTCGTAATTTCGAAAATTTTCGAAAACGCGGGTCGGAAAAGTTCGGAAGGCGGAAATCCGGAAAATCTGCGATATCCGCCGTTCACGAATGGGGGAAATCCGCCGTGAATCCGGGTTTGGATTCGAGAACCGGGCCATCACTATTCACAGGCTGCAGCCAGAGATGTGATTGTCAGCTCATTTTAAATGATATGCGGCAGGCTTTCATTTAACCCTAACTTGTTTGGAGACCACAGTTGCCCTTTAATATATATCTATATATATGAGATTGTTTACAGAAGCCTCAATAGACATCTGTCAATTTCATGTGACCCCAACACATAGAAGTTTGGTCCCCCCTTCCCTCTTTCTTGTCTGACACTGTGACATGACAGATACGAACATTGGACAATCTCACTGATCATTCCATAGGAAGCTGGGAGTGGGTTTTACATTTTGTAACATAAAACATTAGGAGGTTTGACAATGTCCCTAGAATAATACTGGTCATACACTAGATATTGGGTAAATTATATGTTCCATTGTTAAACCAATCTAATATTTAGTACTGTGGCCAACACAACCTCTCAGTGTTCCCCACTTGGGTCCATTCACCCTTGTGGTTGTTAAAATGACGCAGGAACGTTGGGAGGTAAGCCGCATAGTAAATAGCCAACACAAGACATCTCTGGCTTGAAATATGTAACAGGTCACTAATCATATAATAATAATAATCATAGAGCCCCATATTGGTTTCCCATGACACTGTGTATCGCTCCCTTCTAGGTACAGGGAAAACCTTACTAGCCAAGGCAGTGGCCACAGAGTGCAACACAACCTTTTTCAACATTTCAGCCTCTACAATTGTCAGCAAGTGGAGAGGGGATTCGGAGAAACTTGTACGGGTAAGAATGTCCCCCCCGATTGGACTGTATAAGATTTTTCATCACACAACGTGTAGCTTTTAGAAATTCGATTATGATGATCTAATTAAACATCTATGCCCAGCGAACTTCACTCTATTGAGCCTACAGTGGAAATGTTGCCACTTTTTAGCTTAGTTTATTTAAAGGGCAAGGCCACTCAATTTATTTAAAGGGAAAGACCACTTTCGCGATATTCACAGCTTCCAAAGACGATCCCGAACTTTCTGACCTGACCTGGTGCCTCGCCGTCTAGGTGTTGCCCCCTGCTACTGTTTCAAGCTCGTTTCAAACTAAAACAGGAGCAGGGGACTTCTGCGCCGACAGCCGCTTTACTTCCTGATTGCAGCTGTCAGGCGATTGGGCGTGACGCTGAATTGCGCCTTAACTGACAGCTGCAACCAGAAGGTGGAGCGGTTGTCAGCAGCAGCGGCAGAGTAGGAATGGCAAGGGACCGGGTCAGGCAAGTAAGAGCGTTTTTGAAACTGTGAATATAGCGAAAGTGGGGTTGGGGGGGTAAAAAATGTTTGGGTAGACATGCCCTTTAATACACTTCCTCTCGCTCTGAGGGTCCTAACCCATTGTATTCTGTTTGAACAGGTATTATTTGAACTGGCTAGATTTCATGCTCCATCTACTATTTTCTTGGATGAACTGGAGTCTGTGATGAGCCAGAGGGGGACAGGTCCGGGGTAAGTATCTTGAAGGTGCTTTTAACTTAATGTGAGAACTTTTCATAATTAGCACAACATGAACGGAGCCAGAGTAAACCAATTAAAGTATCACAATATTCACTAGACTAAATCAAATAGCCAATCAGAATCATTAGACTGGTCATACGATTCGGCTAAAAATCAACCCCCCCCCCCCCCCAACATTCCGGTCAAAATACTACTGCCCATGTGGTACAAGATGTACAAATGAATGAACATCTATTGGCCTGTGTATGGGTAGCAATGGGGTACTTATTCAGTTAGTCCCATTCTCTGTTTTTCTTCAAACACAGGGGTGGTGAATTAATAGACCTGTCTAAAAATACAATTCTATAATAGTTGTGTAACCAAGTACCTATTAGCTACAACATTAATGAATTCTTTCATTTGATGCGGAGATCATATTTAAAATAGTGCTAATCATTGTCCCTGATGTATTTCGTACACATTTGTTTTGAGAATTGTTTACAATAAATTTCTAATTCTAACACATTATCCTGAAAATCGCAACTTTTAACTCGCGAAACAATTAAACTTTCCTTCTAACCAGCGGCGAGCACGAGGGAAGTCGACGGATGAAAACGGAATTATTAGTGCAGATGGATGGTCTCTCTCGATCTGATGATCTTGTGTTCGTTCTAGCGGCCTCTAATCTGCCCTGGTAAGAATAGTAAGATATACTTTGCCAACACATATCCGTGATCCTCTAAGCATAGATAAAGATGGGAGAGAAAGGCCTGAGTTTTGGTTAAAGCATTTAAAGATTAATTGTGTGTGTTTTTTTCTTTACGATGGCTTCCCCCCCCCCCCCCCCCCGCAAGCATAATCTTTAATAAACTCAAAGCTGCCATATGCTAATATTTAAAATATACACTGAGAGTACAGGCCCAAGTTATTTAATGTGGTTTATGTAAGACGGATTTTAACTTCCAAGTACAAAGTACTTAAATCTGCCCCCAACCCCCCCATATGCTAAATATATCAATTTCTGCTTTCATTACAGCCCTAATCTGATTTAAGTGTATGAGCATATGTGAGACTTTACTGTGCAAGCTAAGAACTGTGCTTGTTATCTGACCTGCTGATCTCTGCCTAATCTTAATGTTACGATTATACTTGGGGAAAGTACATTTAACACATAGCAAATCTCCCAGATTATTCCAAGCACCGTCCATTTGTAGCGTTACTGCATGCAAAACATCCTTAGCAGAGGGGTTCAAAGTAATACAATTTAAGTATTTTAATCCTTTGTTGTTGAATATCATATTGAGTATATAAAAAGAGTTGTTGGCATCTGTGAATTGTATTTCCTTTCAAGTTTCTTTCTTTAAACTGTAAATACACACAGCACAGACACCCTAATGTAATTGCACATTTCTATTTATGAATAAGAGAGCTGCCATCCTGCTTCCCGTCTGGGAAAACTCAAATGTCAGACCATGTAGGGTTGCCAGATCTTGCTGAAAAACCAATGCAGTGTCAGACTGGACTGTCGGGGCCCACCAGGAAATCTGAAATCGGGGGGCCTTCTGACTCCTGTTGTTTATTAAAATGCATTTCTTACTGACCCTTTTGCTCTGTATTTAAATTTTAGCCGTTTCCCCCGTAACCCAGTGGGCCAGTCCGACGCTGAACATATGTAAAATCTGCGTTCTGATAGGCTGCGCTGGCTTCAGTGTCGCTATACAGCATTGCATTTAATAAACTGGTATTCATTGTCTTATTAGATAGATAGGTAGACAGATAATCAATCACTGCACAAATAATCATTTAAATGTTTACCTTTTATCTCTTTAATATCCTGTCTCCTTTCTAATGTGTACATTGTCTTACTGTTCTGTTCATGGGTGTAACTGCAGGGGCCCGGGCCCCCCGCGAGATTGGAGGCTGGGTCCTACCCTTCAGTGGCTTTCCCTCGCCATATATGGTATGGAGGGAGTGTTCACTTGGGTGCGAGGGGCCATATTGAAGTGGGAGGGGATTCCATTCAGTCTGTAAGGCCAACCTTTACTTAAAGGGCATGTGCATTCCTCAAATGAAAAATGAAGGTCCTCAATCTCTGGTGGTAGCCAGGGGATTAGCATTCAATAATTGGCTATGCAGGAAAAGAGGTAACAGAACATCAAGCTGAATTTGAGGTTAGTATAACATCTGTCAGCTAACTATAGCAGTTTAGGGGGTGATTTACTTTTTATACAATTTTTCATTTCAGTCGTAGACTTTCCCTTTAATTCAAACCCATAAAACATTCTAGGACATTCAGCAATTCCAACACATTTATTTTGTTAATGTTGCATTAGAGCTGGGTTATTCAATAAAAGTTCTTATTGTTAAAAATGGTGCTAATTTTGCACCAACCAATCAGATGTTAGCTTTCAAATGTTAAATAATATCTGATTGGTTGGGGTAAAATTAGCACCATTTTTAACATTAAGAACTTTTATTGAATAACCCTGATAGTTCTATATGTTCTTCTACAGTGTTTAACATTACAAACTGCTCTAAGATGACTATTCCCGTGTTAGGGAGCTAGACTATGCCATGCTGAGGCGCCTGGAGAAGAGGATTCTGGTTGATCTTCCCAATAAAGAGGCGCGTCAGGCAATGATCCAGCACTGGCTGCCTCCTGTAAGCAACTCCTCAGGGGTGGAGTTAAGAACCGATCTAGACTACAGCATCCTGGGCGAGGTAAGGAAGAAGAACCCTTTAGACAAAGAGGCTTTGTATTTATCTCTCTCTCTATATATGTATTTATCTATTTGTATACTGGTACTTCTGATTGGATATTTAATATGTTAAAAAGACATGTATGCCAGATGTTGTGCCGTTGTTTAGTTTTAAATGGTTAGTTCACTTCCCAATCCAAAATTCTAACACAGCAATACTTACCCAGTTCTAAGTCATTCCTGAAGACAGCTAATCCTCACAAAACCCCATCTGTCTCCTCTGCAAGTGCACAGAGGAGTCAGCTAGTGGAACAGCAGTCAGAAAATGACCATGACTGACGGCTTCTACCAAGAGGAACCAAGAAGAAGAGTGAAGGGGCCAATAACATTCGGCAGGAATATCTGTTTTCAGGAATGTCTTTAAATGTGTGGTGGTCCTTAAGTTTGGATGGTGCTTAACCCAGCTGTGGATTTTAGATTTGAAGGGGATGAACTTTCCCTTTAGTACACCAGTAGGAGGTTAATCTATTGATTTTATATCTATTGTAGCCCAGACACTTTGGGATGATAAACTAATAATTTTAATATTTATAATAACGTTGGAAGTCAATTAACAATAATACTTCATTGTCTTAACTTGTCCTTTATGCCTCTAATTCTGAATGATTAGGAGACCGAGGGCTACTCCGGCTCAGACATTAAATTAGTGTGTAAAGAAGCAGCCATGCGGCCAGTTAGAAAAATCTTCGATGCCCTTGAAAATCACCATTCAGGTACGTGCCCAGTGATCTCCTGCACAGACAGAACAATGAAATGGGAAATGTTATAATAACATTGTATATATAATAATATTGTTACCTTTACTGTCTGGTATCCTATTGATCCTGACATGTGTTGAGAATTTCCGTTTATGATCTGGTGATGTTGAACCTTGACTCTAGATTCTGCAACCAAGGCATGCTGGGAGTTGTAGTTTCCAAACATCTAAAGTGCGATCTTTTTCTCCCAATGCAGAATATGGACTAAACATAACCGCAATACTGACCGTCTGCTTACAGGAGAGCTGCAGGATCACAATCGCACAAAAATCCCATCAGAAATGCACGCACATTCACGTGTGGCCAAGCCCTAAATGAATATATCACTTGTCTCTTTGTGATTCCTAAACGAACATCCATTAATGCAAAGATATAAAAATATTTCACTACAATGAGCCCTCTAGTCATTATTCCTGTGATGTTAAAAAGCATTAACCAATGAGATAATACCTTTTTACTGGTCTATTACAGTTAGAAAGCCTCTAATTGGTTGCTGCTAATTGACGGCACAGGCAAAATGTAGCATCTCATTAAACCATCCGCAACCAGTTTTGTTTTTCACAGACACAGAATTATACTCTCAGGCTAGTAACTACAGTGCAGTGTGCAGGTATCACATACTGGCATAAGAATAGAAGAGACCCAACATATTTATGGCAAACTTCTGTTGTTTCCCTAGACCATAGGAATTTGCCGGCTATCAGTCTAGATACGGTCACCACGGGCGACTTTTTAGAGGTTATCGCTCACACCAAACCCTCGGCTATGAACCTGGTGCAGAAATACGCCGCTTGGCAGAAGGAGTATGAGTCTGTTTGAGAAGACGAGGAGCTGCCTGGATTAGACGCCGACACTACACGCCTGCCCGCAAACTCCACCCTGAGCCTGGTCTCATGCGCACAACCAAAGAGATTATTTTATTACACAAAATAATTTATTATAGTAAAGAATAAACTTTGTTTATAACTAATAACCTGGGCTATTTCTGTCGTCTGTCTTCTTCTCTTTCCCTGTTTCTGCGTGAATTATAACATTATAATTAACTTCTTCACAAACTACATTTTCCAGGGGTCCAGCTCCCCTGCCTGCCGGAACTACAAGCTGGAGGCCGGACTGGCAGCCGCAGCTGTGATTGGCTGCCTCATAGAGAACGATGCTGGAACGAGGAGCTGTACAGTTTGGATTCTATTTTTAAACTTCTAACATAGCGGTTGGGGGTGGGAGGGTATGCCCTGCATACGCCACATTAAGGATTACCAGAGAGGGAGTGGGGGAAAGGCTCCTCTGCGCATGTCACCATCCCTCCCGGAGGCAGAGAAATTTGGACAGGAAGTCAGCCACTACTCCTCAGTTTCCTGGACTTTGGACAAGCACTGCAGGAGAACCATAAGGAGCAGTATTGTAAGGTTTTGGGGTGGACATGCCCTATAACACGTTCCAAAATCTAAGTTCACTTGATAAAGGAACACACGGCTCCGAAACATGTTGCTGAATAGTATATGCTGCCTGAGGTTACTACTATTTGTATCCTGACCACTGACATCAGTGGGTGTGTGTACCTGTGTTTGTGTAGTGTTAGGGGTATGTTTTTGCATTTTAGACCATAAATCTAACTTTTACTTTTTTGATGGTTTTGGTATGGTTGCCATGGAAATGGAAGGTAGGTTGGGTTGTGAGGCTGTAACAGTAGGTGTGTGTACCTCTATATGTGTGGTGTTCGGGGGGTATGTTTTTGTGATTTTCCTGTGACCCTGCAGATACTTGAAAACTACAACACTCAGCATTTACCAACAGCAGATGGCAACAGGTTGTAGTCTGCATTCTAAACACATCTATACATTATGCTTTACATAGATTTATCATCGCGCACACAGTAAGTATTTAGTGTAGCCTTGAACCCAGGTGCATTTCATACACAATGTACACAACTCTTGAGCATCTTTCGTGCCTATGGCTAAACTGTGAGAGGAGATACAGTCCATAAAAACAGAATAAAAGAAAATTAACAACACAGATAACAATTGATTATAATAAATGATAATAATCCATCTATATATGGAATATATCCCACTAATAAAATAGAAAGTGTCCAGTGCCTTATACCAAAGTCTGCAAGTCTATAAATAGTATATCAATCAATATACATATATATTTATAATCGACTATATAAACCTGTATGTATGTATGTATGTATGTGGTCACCTCCCAAATGCACCCACATAATGGTGATGCCCCCTGGCCAGGCCGACGCCTGTGAAGTCCAATTTGAACAACAAAAAGCCTGCATGTACCTCCCATAGCTTAATTTACCATTCAAAACAAGAGAGATTAACTCGTTTATTTTTCAGAAGCTTTCAAAATTTTTGTCTGAGCGAAAGGCTTAACAGTCTCTTCCTTGGAGTAACATCTTCAGAATCTGGTCCACTGCTTGGGGGAAATTGTCGCACGTTAGGTACGGACCTGGACTTATTTTACCTTCATCTCCTGCTCTGTATTTTCCTGTTCAGTAAGAAAAAATAAATAAAAATGATTAGGAACTCGCATAGTTAATAACAACATGAATAGATAGATATTCACCAAGTGGCCAGAATGTAGTGCAGCGATGTGCTGTTAGTGCCTGCATATAGAACAGCCTAGAGAAATAAAAACACCCCTCTACCAAACTAGTTTACCTCTCTGTTTAAGACCATGCCCCAACATGCTGCTATGACTTTGTATAGGAAAGAATTAACCGTTCATGCAGGGTTATTCAATAAAAGTTCTTATCGTTAAAAAAGGTGCTTATTTTTCCCCAACCAATCAGATCTTATTTAACATTTGAAATCTAACATCTGATTGGTTGGGGCAAAATTAGAACCACATTTATTGAATAACCCTGATGGTGCCTAAACACAAACTGATCATGGGACAGTATTTATTAAGGATCTATAGCATTAAATGACTATATCCATCCTTAATAGCAATCATAGTTTACTTTACGATTGTGATGTTATTTTACAACTGCGTAGTAAATCGCCAGTACCGGGCAGTAAATGATCGATACTGTAAAGTAATGCTTCGATCCTACCTTACCGCTAACATTACACACATATGACACACAATCCGGGGGATTTCACCAGAGCTGCTGGGTAAATTTCCTGTACGCCATTCAATATCGCGTTTGCGACTGTAAGTTAATCCCGAAAGGCATTTACTCATATTGCGATTTAAACACCAGCTATTAGCTAAAAAGTAGCGCAAATGCAATATTAAATCGTGAGTGCCAGTAGCACGGGTCTTTTTTGAAACGCGCGCATCTGGCGCTAAGATGGAGTTACAGTCACGCTTTAATCATTAGCGTGACTTTAACTCCATACAACTGCCCAGTAGCTCTGGGTTCAAGGTCCCATATATTACTTAACACCTACGTCGTCGTAATGACTCCTCGTTTAAAAATCAATATTGGTATTTACCGGTATCGATCCTTTATAAACGCCCTGGTCACAAATAGAAAATAATAACGTTAATTTATTTATTTCGAAAGGATCATTTAATGACAATATCCATCCTTTATAGTGATCGTACGGATCGTTATCGGTTATTTATGCTGAGCAGTTGATTTGGGATGGGCTATAATCAATCAATATCGTTTAATAACATCATAAGTTGTCGATAAGAAACGGTAATTTACGGTCGCGGCAGCCATTGAAAAATGACCGTCGCATTAAAGTATTGATATTAGTATTAACGCGGATTGATCCATTATAAATACCGTCCGTGGCCACAAATAGAAAATAATTGTACGGGTTACACCTTGAAAAACAATTACAGACACACAACGACTAAATACAGTAGCCTGCTAATATAATAAGGTCTGTATGGCAGCTCCTACCTGTTTTCACTAGTATTCCAAGCATCCCAGCAATCTGTGCGCCACCAACATCATCCCTGCAATCCTATCCAGAAAAAGGGGCAGAAAGGGGCGTATGAGAATGGAAAGGTCAACTGGCTTTCTCAGGCACATTTCCAAAATTAGAAAAAAAATGGCAGCACAGCTTATGCCCAAGTCTTGATGTTTATACAGAAACTGTATCATAGATATCAAGTATCTATCAGAAACCCCACTTAATTTACCCTGAATGTGCACAGGTATTAACAGGTATCGGCCACTAGATGGAGCCAGCTTCATCAAACTGCTTTACAAGTAACAAACAAAAAGGTCCAGAACGGGCGAAGCTACCAGGGGAGCAACCACAGGGTAGCCCAGGAGCTATATTTCCTAGATGAAGCAGGGCCATCATAGTTTTGATGGGAGTCCAGTGATTCCTAGTTACATCACACACTGTAAAGAAGTAAAAAAAACACGTTTGATTTGTCAATTTGCCCCCTTCCCAGCACTAATGTTTAACCACTCAAAGTTCACCCCTCAGATGACCCCCAAAACTAAAATCTGAGAGATGTAAGTCTAACCTGAAATGCTGACCAATGTTCTGTTACCTTTCTTTCTACATCCTGGTTCTTCCAGTTAGCAGCTGTCAGTCATGGATATGACATCACAGCCAATGACAATGTTATTCCCCTAGATGTCTCTACTGAGTATGTGCGAGCTTGTAAACAAAACTTGGAGAGCTTGAAGAGGAGGTGGAAACTTTTGAAAGACAGAGGGAAGGGAGAGAATTTTGCTGTATAACAGATTATTGCAGTTTTGGGTTGGGGGGTGATTAACATAATAAATAATCATTTCATTTGAGGGGTGAGCATGCCCTATTACTATGTCAGTTAGAAATAGCTGTGGACAGTGTAATTAATCCCCTTGTCTCTTACATCTCCGATCATGATGGCCTCCTCAGGGTTACATCCAGTGCCTCTCAGGGCTTCCAGGAAGAAAGTCTTCTCAGGCTTCCCAACCACCGTGGCTTTCGTATCTGTGGCATATTCCAGTCCAGTTACAAACGGCCCAGGGCCAAGTGCTAAACCGTCTTTCTTTTTGTAGTATCTTGCCTTGTGAATGGCTATAATAGGGGCCCCGTCCAGTGCCAATCTGTAAGGGAAACACATCTAAAGTTTAAAAAAATTGCTTATTTTAATAGGAAAATAAAACAAATATTGATTATTTCTCAGAAGACTGAGAACAGTTTCTGTATGTATGGGATTTCAACTCTCATTTCACACATATATGTACATTAATCTCAACAATAACTGTTAGGCAGGAATTATAGGTACTGTAAAATCTGTAGGGTGTTCTTATTTAGGTTAGGGTATTCTTATTTAGGTAAGGGTACTGTTATTTAGGTAGGGGTACTGTTATTTAGGCAGGGTATTATTAAGGTAGGTGTATTGTTATTTAGGCAGGGGTGTTCTGATTTAGGTAAGGGTGTTTTGATTTAGGTAGGGGGGTGTTTTGATTTAGGTAGGGGTGTTTTTATTTACGTAAGGGTATTCTTATTTAGGTAGGGGTGTTTTGATTTAGGTAGGGGTGTTTTGATTTAGGTAGGTGTGTTTTTATTTACGTAAGGGTATTCTTATTTAGGTAGGGGTGTTTTGATTTAGGTAGGGGTGTTTTGATTTAGGTAGGGATGTTTTGATTTAGGTAAGGGGTGTTATGATTTAGGTAGGGGTGTTTTGATTTAAGTAGGGGTGTTTTGATTTAGGTAGGGGTGTTATGATTTAGGTAGGGGTGTTTTGATTTAAGTAAGGGTGTTTTGATTTAGGTAGGGGTGTTATGATTTAGGTAGGGGTGTTATGATTTAGGTAGGTTATTATTATTGGCAGAGAATGATGGGTACAGTGCTGAGAGACTAAATGAGAGGGCACCCTGCCCGTACATCGCGCTGGCACTACTGCAAACTAATCCTATCTATCAGATAAGCCCAGATCTGCACATTCCACTGAATAATGGGAGCTCACATGTTATTCAGAGAAAGGGAAGATAAGGGAACAAATCGTAAATCAATTAGATCAGATTTAAAGGCAAATTGCCAATAAACTAGGATTGTCGGTACCAACCTGAGATGCCGCGTCAACGCCATAAAGTCCTTTGTATTTACTATTATCTGCCTCTTCACTTTCTACCTCAAATAAACCTGTTTATAACAAGTGACTAACAGAAGGGAGAGGGACTGAATAAGGACTCAGGGTTCACATACCGAACACCAGTATGGGATAACTATTTACTGCAGGAGGATTAGTCTGCAGAGAACTCCAGAAGCTAAACGGTTAAATCCCCAGTTTGTATTGGTCAATACAGACTTATGTACATATATATTACGTTTAAAGGCACAGGTCACACATATAACTCCCCATCCAACATTTTTAGATGGTATGTGACAAATATCCAGCTGCCTATAATCATTAAAGCCTCCAGATAGTAGACAGTGTGGCCTTACCCTAACATTACCTGTTACTGGATAACCTACAGAGATTGTCAATAGGGCACCATCTATGTGGTTATAAGTTTTGTATCAACGTGACCAGCATTGGGGCCACTTCTATTTAATAACACAAACTATGTAGCGCATTTTAATCTACACACCATCTGCTTTTGCTGCTGTCTAATAAGTTTGTGGAAAGTGTTAATAAAAGTCCCACATTTGGGGATTTTAAAAGGCCTGTATAAGTGTAAGATTACTGTTGGCCGGGAGCGTCTGATTACTAGATTACTGTATGGTCCAAAAGCTTCATAAACATGTACAAGTGAGTGAACGAAGGCCGACAGACAAGCATGCAACGAACGGTCGCTTCAACTGATTGTTGCATGTGTGTGTTTGCTTGGTTGGGAGTCGTTTGTAGATCCAACCGTACAAACCAAAAACACAAAAAGCCCAAGCTAACTTATTTGCTATTGATTATTGTTCTTTAACCGCCTGAGATCAGACGTGGATTAGATTAATGCTAATATCATGGCACCTTCTTACGTTCTGAGATAAGATGTTGAGGTTAATAACGTTCATATAAGATTTACATCTGTTATCATGGAGAGCAAATCAGCTACTGACAAGAGATAGTGGAATTATTAGCCATACACCAAGCTAGGTATTGGCATCCATGAAACAGATAGGTGGGAGCGTTCCCATTAGATGGCTTATATATACAGAGGACAATCAGGGGGATCCTACAGGGAATGTCTTGGGCCTGGCTTGAGGGTGCCACTGCAGATCTTTGGAAACTACAATGCCCAGCTACTAAAGCATGCTGGGAGTTGTAGTTTCCAATCATCTGGAGTGTCAAGGAAGTGGGGGTTACTGTATGGGATTACTGTCCATTTAAAGGGGAAGTAATGCCTCAAAACAATACAGAATCAAGAGAATGGTATCTATTGTTAAAAAGATTGCCTTCAGATTCTGTATTGATTTGAGGCTTTAGTTGCCCTTTAAATGGACAGCAGAATTCCTATACAGTAGTAGCCATACTGGTTATTACTTTATGGGACTACTGAATAGGAATTCTGCTGTCCATTTAAAGGGCAACTAAAGTCTCAAAACAATACAGAATCAGAAGGCAATAGTGGTGATAATTTCTACCCTCGACTTATACTCAGATCAACTTATATTCGAGTGCTTGGCCGACAATTGTGCCGTGTATGGGCAGCTTGTCAGACAAAATGGCGGTTTGATCGGGGTTCGTTGATGATCCATCCGGCAGATAGGGAAACGATGACAGATATAAATCGTATTTGAACGACTTGAATGAATTATAGTTTCCAGTAATGGGCAATTAAAAAAACGAATTTCCTAGTGTACATCTCCTTTAATGCGGTTTCAATGGAGCCGTAAACTGGTGCTACTTTCCTGACTGCGATCCCACAATGCCGAAAATCTCACAAAGGGATTACTGGGATATCGCACAAGTATGTAGCTTGGGCACATTGCATAGCTCTGAAAGTAATGCTAAATTCCCACATACACGGGATCGATATGTTGTGTGGTTCGGTAAATTCCATCGAATCGCTCTAAATATTGACCCCGTGTCTGCAGTTTGACCGCTCAACAATATCGATCGGTTTATCAGAAAAAAAAAAATCAACCGGTTCTTCTGATCGGTTTTCCAACCGTTGCGGTTGATCAGAAATTCAATGAAAACATCTGCCCGTGTATGGGAAGCTTTAGTCTACACTTCATCTGATTTCTAATTAAAATTGAATCAAAAATTGATTGGCTTGAAGGATGGCCAAAGTTCAAATGATCGATGACTCCGGATCAGGAAGTCAAAGGGTTAACTGTTGTCACAGCTTTGCCAAGGTGTGCTCCCATGGCATAACAGAAGTGGGAGTGGCCATACAGCAAGCAGCTGGCTTATCAACTATTTATCTGTTCTCAAGAATATCATAAAGATCCGAACTTCAGTTTAAAGGAACCATAATATCAAATGAACTGCCTGTTAACTCTTAGTTTAATAAAAGAACATTAAAGGAAAATGCAAGTTAAATATTATAATAAATATCATTCCGCATTGAATAATGCTATTTTATGAACCATAGAAATGGTATCAGTTGCCTAAAAATTGATGTCTTTTTGGATGATGCAAGTGCCTTATAATCATAAACTCTTCTGCTGCGTGCAGTTTTGCTGTAACAGGAATGGTGACAGTTGGTATGTGTGAATTTCATGGTAGGAAATTCCCTCTTCCAATGCTGCCTCACTGATTACTGAGCATGCTTGCCCTCATAGAAAGTCAGGTCAGACGGAAGGAGGTGTCAATTTAGAGAGGGAGGGGGGATAATGGGCTTGAGCAAGTTAAGTACTGGATTGAAGGAATACTGCAACTCACAGAGTTAGGGCTACTAACATGTAGTAATTTAAAGATTAAAATAAGGCAAAGTACTCTTTTCATTATACTTGCCCTTTGAACTGTTGGGATCCCCCAATCTCTCCCCCCACCCACCCCTGTCTGGAATCATCTCTCTCCTGCTTAACTGGAGTCTCTCCTACTATATAATAAAACCTGATTTAGAATACAAATGTTGCTTTTTGGTATGTTAAGCTGGGCACACACTACAGATTTTTGAAAGATGACAAGACAGGATCTGCATACACACAGTCCCGAGCGCTCCCCCTATAGGAGAACACTCAGGACCGTGTGTTTCCCTATAGAGAGGCTACAGCGTCAGAGGGAAATTTTCCCTCTTCCGAACGAGCTCGGCCGACCTGAATGTTCAGCAGGCGCGCGCTTGTTTGGAAAAGCAAGGTACACACAGTAACGATAAAGCGCCAATAACATCGGATCCGACGGTATTGGTACTTTATCGGTACTGTGTGTACCTAGCTTTAGAGGTGAAGCCTCCATGCTTTGCATTGGTACCTGTCTACTGCTATAACATTCAGGTGTAGGCAATAAATCCCATGACCTGCACTGTTAAGAAGTTAAGTTCACCTTCTCTCTGATCCTCTAGAACGAGAAAGGCAATGAGGAATACAATGGAGAACAGTTAAGCTAGGTACACACAGTACAGATTTCTGAAAGATGACGGGATCTGCAAGATCCTGTCTGTCATCTTTCAAAGATCTGAATACACACAGTCCCGAGCGTTCTCCCTATGAACATCATAGGGAGAATGCTCTGGACTGTGTGTTTCCATCGGGCGCGCTAGACTCCTCTATAGGGAGTCTAGCGCAGCCGTTGGAAATTTTCGGTCTTTCCCGAACGAGCGTTCGGCGGCGGCGCGCTCGTTCAGGAAACAAAGGCACACACATAACGATAAAGCCCCAATACCTACGGTATTGGGGCTTTATCGTTACTGTGTGTACCCAGCTTAAGGCTGGGTACACACCAGAAGATATTTTTAGCCGACCTATGGATTCACAGCACTTTTGGGAGGAAAATATCTCCTGGTGTAGGGCGGCCAGCCGCGACCGAACTCGATCGTCCGTTTGTCTGGAATGGACGATCGGACGTGTCGGAAAATCCCAATGGGGATTTTTCCTGAACGAGCGCTCGCTCGGGACAAATAGTCCCTCCTTGTGTACCCAGCCTTATGGGGCATTTAGGCTGAGACCACACTGCAACGCACAGGAATCGAAAGCGTTATTGCACGTGATTGAGTGCGCGATTGTGCGTTTCGCGCATGTGATTTTGCCGTTTTCTGTTATGGAAACGCATGTGTTAACGCACCAAAAATGGTGAACGGATGCGTTACCAAAACGCAAACGGACACGCAATCGAACGTGCATCGGAAATCGTGGGAATTTTCATATTCCTGTGATTTCTATCTGCATGCGCAAACAAAAAACCCACGTAGTGTGGCCTAGCCCTTATTCCACCTACAGATACTGACTGATAAGATTAGAGCCACTGGAAGATTAGATAAAGCCACGGGCTATGTCCAGACTGTGCCTGGCATCTCCTTCTGTCTCTGAACTCTGCACAGTTCATTGGTATTGGGGAAGGCTTTTCATTGCACGTGCCCAGACAATTGGTAGATTTGATTAGCTCCGTGGCAGGTGTGTCTCCTGGATGGAACTTTTCCCTCCTCATTTAAACTCGTATTGTCTCCCCTATTCTCAAGAAACCTTGATCCATCTGCTCTACCCAGTTACCGGTCTCTCTCTCTTCTCCCGTTTGCACCTAAACTGCAAAATTGGAACTGGTTAAAATTTTCTTTTGCCCTGACCACTCCATGGAAACAGCTCCCAATAAAGTTACTAACAACCTGCCTAATGCTAAATCTAAAGGCCACTGTTCCCTACTTATTCTGCTTGACCTTCCTTCAGCCTTTGATACAGTGGATCACCCTTTACTGCTTCACTTCTTATCCTCCCTGTATCCTCCCCGGTATCCAGGGTTCTTCACTCTCTTGGCTGTCCTCCTACCTCTCAGGTAGGACGTTCAGTGTTTCCCATTCTGGCTCCAACTCCACCTCTCTCCCCCTCCCTGTGGGGGTACCACAAGGCTCAGTACTTGTCCCTCTTCTCTTCTCCGTTTACACCTTTGGGCTTGGTCAGTTCATTAGTTCCTTTGGATTCCATTACCACCTGTATGTCAATGATACCCAAATGTACATCTCCGCCCCTGACCTCATTACTCTGACATCCTGGGTCCCTGACTGCCTAAATGCCATCTCTGCTTTTATCCTCAAACTGAACATGGATAAGACCAAACTTGTCATTTTCCCACCCTCTTAATCTACCCCCCTACTTAACACTAGTAACAACATAAATGACAAACCAATCTCCCCAACACCTTATGTGCAATGCCTGGGAATAACCTTTGACTCAGAACTTTCCTTTAAACACCAATTAAAGGGCATGTCCACCCCCAAAACTAGAATTCCCCCGACTGCTGGCCCCACCATGTAGTGTAATAAAATCCTTACCTCACATCCCAGCTCCAAATGGCTGCCCTGCAATGTTCCCCCAAAGTCCCAAAAACTGTCCACCAGGAGCCTGGCAAAAGTTTGCCATGTGCACTGCAGCCCTACCCCCCCCCTCACGTTTTGCTCTCCCTCCCACTAGCATAAATCCCTTTTTCTGTAGTGTAGGGCTTCCTCCCCAAACCCCAACCGCCATATAACCTTTTGAAGAAACTCCCCCGAACTCTACTTACATTCCTTGACTGATCTGTCACCTTATGTCTCATCCCTATCTCCTCTAGACTGTAAGGTTACAATCTGGACCTGGACACTTCTACCCCTCTTACTGACCCATCACAGACCGACTAGTTATAATCCACTGACAACTTAGTTACAGATACTGATCT
Organism: Hymenochirus boettgeri; assembly: GCA_019447015.1. NCBI lineage: Eukaryota > Metazoa > Chordata > Amphibia > Anura > Pipidae > Hymenochirus > Hymenochirus boettgeri. Next base: position 401,426,146 of record CM033469.1, on the reverse strand, counting down.
GTCACCTTATGTCTCATCCCCATCTCCTCTAGACTGTAAGGTTACAATCTGGACCTGGACACTTCTACCCCTCTTACTGACCCATCACAGACCGACTAGTTATAATCCACTGACAACTTTTTTATTATAAGCGTGTTCAGTTTGTCCATGTGACCCAAAACATGTCAGTTGAACATGGATTAAAGGGTATGTCCTTTAACCCCCAAAACCTCGACCTCGCAAGGTTTATAAATTCCAAAGATGCTTCTAACAGTACTTACCCAGCCTTCTTTCCCCCGACACGCTTCTTCTTCTTATCAGGTATATTTCGTGCACGGAAGCAAGTAAAAGGGGCCGGACAGGCAGCATCTACTGTGATTGGCTGACACACAATGTGTCACCCAATAACAGGAGACACTGCTGGTCCAGCCCCTTTTACTTGCTTCTGTGCACGGGAGAAAGAAGGGTGGGTAAGTACTGTGAGAAGCATCTTTGGAATTTATAAATCTTGTGAGGTTGAGGTTTTGCGGGGTTGACAACAATATATAAAATGTTTTTTTGGAGGGTGGACATCCCTTTAAAGCAAGTTTGAGCAGTTAGTCTGCCTGATTGCCGTCTTATATTTATAGCCCACATAGAACAGCGTAATATTCAGGTACACAAAGATCCCATGTAAAACAGCACAACAAACAGATACAAAATAGGCCTGGACTCACCTGAAGGCCTTGTTCATCGTTTCATAGTTGAAATGTTCTGGAGCTAATCCGATAACAACTGCATTGGGACTGTGTGTAGCAATTCCTAGGTACAGACAAATAGTGGTCACTAAGCACTTGTTAAGTATAAGGTGAGAACTGGATTAAAGGGCAAGTTCACGCCTTAAATGAAAACTGCAATAGTTAGGATGCAGAGAGACAGAAGACTAAATCCGGCCATAAACTTTTTAGATTTACTTGTGATGTTCCCACAACGTTTTAAAAGACACAATGTTGATCTCAAAGCAATATCTAGCCAGATGTATGACTCACCCCCCCTCTCAAAAAGTTTCTGCCTCTTCTACAAGCTCGCACAGAAGGTAGAAAGAGGGGGAACAGAGCAGGTTAAGCTTACATCTCTCAGATTGTGGTTTTGGTGTCTATGCCAAATAATATAATGGGAACTGTGTAGTGAATGAATGGGGAAGTGTCCAATCATCCAATGCAAATAAAAAAGGGAAAAGAAATGGTGGAAGACCTGTTTATAAGGCCTCTATATAACCTGTTTATAGGCCTCTACTAGCGCACTTTTGCCGAGTTTTGGGATCCGTTTTCACTTAATACAAGTCTATGGAAGCACATAGAAAAGCACCCAGTAGCTTGGCAGAAAAGATGCTCCCCTCCAATCAGACAGGTTGACAAAAAAAGACAACTTCCCCTAACAGAAGCTGAGGCAAGCAGTGCAGAAGTGATGCAATGGACCCCAAACCCAGAAGGACCGTGAACTAAACATGGCTGCTCAAAGCACAAATGAAAGCACAAAGAGGCCATACCTACCACCTAGGCAAGGAAAATCGGCCATCCACACCCAGGAATCTCCCCACAGGCAAGACCAATGGTGACAACATGGAGGAGCTTCAGGAAGGAAAAGGGTAAAAAAACCCAACTCCCTGGACATTGCCACAATGACCAGGTAAGTTGGTGTAGACAGAAAAAAAGACTAGGAATCATGGCTAACCGGGGGCTGTCCAAGGTCTAAGCAGTCGGGGGATGAGTTAACCCTGTAATGATCGCTGTCATTGTAACTGGGAAAATATAGGATGGTTTTACTGCCGATTTACCGAAACGCTGAAATACTGGTTGGTCAGCCTGAAAAATAACATGGTGTGTAACTAACCTGATCGGTTGTCTGTCTGATGGGAACTACAGTGGTATTGTCTATATCCCTGTGTCTGTCTGATGGGAACTACAGTGGTATTGTCTATATCCCTGTGTCTGTCTGATGGGAACTACAGTGGTATTGTTTATATTCCTGTGCGACTAATCACGTGGCTTAATGAAGACCAATCCACCTGCAAAAGTTTCCACCTCTTCTTGAAAGCTGTATGAGCTTTTACAAACTGAGGCAGCACCAGGGGTAGCAGCAGTCAGTCATTTCAGCAGCCATGGCTATGACTGTCAGTTACTACCTGGAAGAACCAGGAATATGACAAAAGGGGACAGCGAACAATATATGGTAGATGCATCATACAGACAGGTAACTATTGGGGTTTAGGGGCAGCCCTCTTTCCTGATTGGTTTTCTTATTGATCAGCATTATTTAGAGAGAAATCAGGGCTGGATTTAAATATCGCTCAATACCTTGAAAGTCCTGCAATGCGCTATCATCCACCAGGAGCATCGGACGTACATTGTTCTGTTCCAAAAGGTTCCGGGCAGCAGTCAGAGAAGTGAAGATCTCTTCTTCTTTAATGTCGAACTCCAGTTTCCTCAATCTGTCTAGGAGGGTTTTCTTGCACTCTTTGGTGGTGTTGGTGACAAACCGTAAGACTACAGGGGCCTCTCGGAGTCTATGATACAGGAAACAGTAATATAACATGAAAGGGCAACTGTGGTCTCCGAACAATTAGTTAATAAATGCCCAGGCTTTCCATTTAATTGAGCGCTGAATCACACCTCAGATAATGTTCAAACTTCCTGCTTCCAGTAGCTTGGGTGACATCACCTGACCCTCTGCACCTCCCTTGTTCCTGAGATCTGAGCATGCTCACTTAATGCTGGGAAAGACAGGAAGTACCTGCACAGACTCCAGCAATACGACTTCTCACAGGTTTTACCTGGAGATGTGCCCAAGGGTTCATTTTAAAGGTACGGTGGAAGGGCTTTTATTAAACGCTAACTTGCTCTGAGGCTACAGTTTCCCTTTAACAATGCAGATAAACTAATGACATTCAATGCTCGGTCATTTGGAATTTACAGATACAAAATAATTACATTAGATATCAGTATCGACTGTGGGAAACAATTTGTGGTTGACGGCACACAACTGAAGCAAATATTACTATTTCTATTTAAAGGACAAATAGAGGCTAAAATCAATATCATTTTTGAAGATTCCAACCTTACAGGGGAAATAAACCATTTTTACAAGTTTGAAATGCCTTTAACTTTCTCCCCCAAAGCACAAGGTTTGACATTACTGACCTTCAGTAAAGATTTACCTTTTTAGAGCTTCTTGTGCTCCTGGAATAGCTGTGTCCTCTATATGGAGGGTCCCGCTAAGATCCACTAGAACAGCCTTTAACATCTGACGAGCTGCCATCCTGAAACAAAGAAAATATTTCACTCTGTTTAATTTTATTGTTTTTTGTTCCACTGGAGAGGGGAGGAAAATAGTAAACTCACTATAAAGGGTTATTCACCTGACAGTGCTGCAATGGCTGTAAAGGAAAACATAGCCAGTCCATATCAGTAGAAAGAGAGAACTATGCGGTAAACATGTTTAACATTATTCCTGATCCAATAACCCATAAACTACACATCATCTGGTCAGCAATAGGCTTCTATTGGTAAAGCACAGTTTAAAGGGCAAGTCCAGCCCTAAAATGAAAACTTACATACAGGTAAATCACCCCCCAAAACCCTAAATGGTAATAGTTTGAAATGTGAAATATATAAGTCTAACCTGAAATCCTGCACAATGTCCTGTTTCCCCTGTTTCTGCTTCCTGGTTCTTCCAGTTAGTAACTGTCAGTTATGGATTTGACAGTTGACATCACAGCCAATGACTGAATGTTAATCCCGTCTGCCTCTTCTGAGCATGCTCAAGCTCAGTACAGGCTCAGTACAGGTTTCTAAATTGCTCAGTTTCCATGAGGCATCCAGAAGTATAGCAGGCATACAGTAATGAATTCATAGGACAAACTATGATATATCAACATATTTTAAAGAGGCCATTCTTTCTAAAAGATGTTCTTATGAGGGTGGAGTTGTCCTTTAAAGTAACTATGGGATAGGTGGTCACAGATATGCTACTGCAGCACTATAAATCCCAGAACCCCCTGGCTATAAATGATTAAGACCTAGTTCACACATGTGCGATTCTTATGTGCTTCCGATCTGGTTTTGCACGTGGGAATTGCATGACAGTGCTTCTCAATGTGGATGGCCACACTGCGCTGTGATCTCCATCTTTTGTGCGGATCGCATACGATTTAATAACAGATTATTGCCAAATGTGCAGCGCAAACGCATGGTAACGTGAGTGAAATTTCGCTACATTAGAATCGTGCTTTTCACGTCTGTTACCGCGGGTGGGTAGAGCCAACAAACTTGCCACTAGAATGGATATTACTGCAACATCGAATATGTAAACTACAAATCCTAGCAGCTCTAGGCAGCCCATTTGCATTAGTAAGAATAAAGAGATAAAGAACCTACTGCATGTGTCCAGAATATCGATTGTGTGTTCTGTTGTGAAATCACATGCAAGAGACGTATCACTGATAATAATCTCACATAATCTGAAATTTAAAAATGATCATCTGCAATCTCAGTTTATCTGCACTGATTAGCAGGTTTATCAGCATCTACCCTCTATATCATGGCCTTGTAGGTGTAATTAACTTCTAGATGGTTGGATCCACCGTAACTACACCAGCTCAGATATCTGACACATTACAGGGAGTATGAAGGTTATGGCTGTGTTCCCAATACAATGATGTCCTTGACCAATAGTGAACCAATAGTGTACAGCGGTTCCACCTGCTTTTGAACGCAGACATCCCCCCCCTCCCGAAAATTAAAGAGAAAATGTTAAAATTGAAAAAATTTTTGCCTTATTTCCGCTGGCATTCCTTTTACCTTAACTGGCATTTCATAGGAATTTCCCATGATTTCAGGGCCTCCCAGGAATTTCTGATCCTCTCGTGGGAGTGCGGGAGACCACCCCAGAAGCCCCATAACTACCGTGAGGGGTTGAATACCTGTGAATGTCCCTTTAAATTGTTTTTGTTATCATAAACCTTATATAAATATATTAATGGCCCATACAATGTGCTCTCTGGTGCATTGTTCACTAATAGGTCATATCAGAGGACGCGTGGACATCCTTTAAGGTTGGAAGAAAAGAAGTTTCATCTTCAGGTTAGGAAAGGTTTCTTTACAGTGAGAATGGTGAAACTGTGGAACTGTCTTCCAGCAGATGTGGTAATGGAAAGTTCATTGAATAGCTTTAAAAGCGGCCTAGATACGTTTCTAAAACTAAAAAATATTGAGAATTACTGGTATTAATGCATATAGATCTGGTTGATCCAGGGATACTTTCCGATTGCCGTTTGGAGTCAGGAAGGAATTTTTCCCCCCTCTTTAGCTGGGTTTTTTTGCCTTCCTCTGGATCAACTGTTAGGTAGGGTTAAAAAAAAAAAAAGTGAATAGGTTGGACTTGATGGACGTCTGTCTTTATTCAACCTTAATTACTATGTAACTATATGTAACTATCATGGTTATAAGTAGGGCTGGTATGAAAGGAAGCTGGTGAAGGTGTTTACCCTCAACCTATTTAGGGTTAGGCCACTCTAGCGCATTTCTCAGCCACTAATGTAGAGCAGTGCATGTCAATGTGAATGGTTACAGTGCATGTGCTGCAATCTGTTTTCGTATTGCATGCATTCACGATTGTGCAACATTATGCGGATCGCGGCACAAACGGAGGGTAACACACGTTGCTGTCCGGTGTAGTTTGGCCTTACTCTATTGAAGATTGTCTGTATGGGATGTGTATGTAATATGTATGACTTTGTATATTACCCTGTATGTAATGTATGACTATGTAATTGTAAAGCGCCACGGAAGATGTTGGCGCTATATAAATTAATAATAATAGTAATAATGTTTATGATCCACAAAGGAAATCTTGATAGTTTTTCCATGTGTACGTCCTTTTAAAGGGGTGACGTTGGAGGTTATGTAAACTGGATCCTTAGTAAATAAGAAATATTCTGCATACAGCACAGACAGGGTTAATTACACTTTAACCAATTATCAGGCAGCATTTGTTTTCATTTCTATCTAACCCTGCAACCAATCAAAATCCTCCTTTTAACATTCTGACACCATTAAACAGTTTTAAACTTGCTTCTTATTGGTTGATATTCTTGGAGGGTTTTCCCAACATTATAACTATTGACACTTTGTATTATAACAGATAGTATCCCTGTAGAACACACAGTCCATACCAAGCTGTCCTACCTGCACAGGCCATGAGGAGGAGGACCCAGCACTGCTTTAGCTGTCTATATAAAAGCCTGTTCTAACAGCAGGTAGTTTTCCAATGAATCAGTCAGATGTCGATTGATTTTTTTAGCATAAAATTCGAATTATAAATCATTATTTGAGATGTTTGATATGGCTGTTCTACGGCCATTAGAAAGCTTGCAATATTGTCAGGCATTTGCAGGACAACTGCAGAGTTTTACCAGTTAGGGGGTCCTTAAACTAAGAGTTCCTGCCTTGCGTTCCAACGGTGCCCAAGTTGTGTCAATGAAAGAGAAAAGAGTTTTGGAACGCACACAAATTCAAACCAGACGGTGATGCACATGGTGGACATTCACTGGGAGTAATGATTAGGGTTAACTCTGTAGCAGATATATATATTATTATTATTATATACACACACACTGTCTACTCTGAACTAGCCATCATTGATCTCATCTCATCTATTTGCCTCTTTAAATGTTTCTGTCTTTCCCAGGTCCAACATTACTGGAAATTAATATCAAAGATGATAGCAGGTATCCCAACCCTCCCAAGAGTCGCAGGAGTCTCCCAAATTTTGGGGTGGTCCCCCGCAATTCCGCGAGACCACCTCAAACTCCCATGCTCCCACGCCCTAACCAAGCCTCTTCTGTGACGTAAATTACGCCAAGCACCGCATCCTAACCCGCCCCTTTGGTGATGTCATGTTATGCCACGCCCCCTTCCCCCCACCCTGCTCGGAAGTCACTTTCGGCAGGGTGGGATGTCTGTGATCCGCATACAATCCAATATGTTCCAGTGAATCGCTAAACAATTATTGTATGTATGTATGTATTTTATTTCTTATATATGTTTATAGGGTAACTCATTTGAAATAAATAATAACAAAAGTGGTATAAAGGTGACACCTTTATTGGCTAACTAAGATAATCCTAGCAAGCTTTCAGAACATTCTAGTTCCTTTTTCAAGCTGAATACAATGAAGCTGTGGTGCTCCCTGATATATATGCAACATTAGGCTCATAGTTCAAATAACCAGAAAAAAGGAATATCTGTGTGGAAGGTGTTAGCAAAGTCACATAAAGGGGTCTGCAAGGGACAAACAGATAAGGTACAAGATACTTTATCTGTTTGTCCCTTACAGACCCCTTTATATGACTTTGTTAACACTATCCACACAGATATTCCTTTTTTCTGGTTATTTGATATATGAGCCTAATGTTATATATATATCAGAGAGCACCACAGCTTCATTGTATTCAGCTTGAAAAAGGAACTAGAATGTTCTGAAAGCTTGCTATGATTATCTTAGCCAATAAAGGTGTCACCTTTATACCACATAGCTATGATTATCTTAGTTAGCCAATAAAGGTATCACCTTTATACCACTTTTGTTGTTTATTTCAAAGGGGTTACCCCATAAACAATTTTACTGGCTAACACGGTACACCACCTTTCCCTGCGTCTATTTCTTATATAGCGCTACATATTCCGAATCGCTTTACAATTATTTACTCAATTCACATCAGGCCCTGCCACGAAGAGCTTACAATCTAAGCACATTTATTTGACACATACAACCAATCAGTAAGTCTTTATGATTGTGGGGAAAACCGGAGTGTCCGGAGGAAACCCACGCAAGCACGGGGAGAACATACAAACTCCTTGTAGATGTGTCCAAGGGTGGAATCGAACTCAATACCTAAGCGCTGCAAGGGATCAGTGGATTTATATAGCGCCAACATCTTCTGTGGCGCTTTACAATTACACAGTCATACATTACATACAGGGTAATACATATTATACAAAGTTATACATATTATATACATAGGTAATACATAATATAAGTACACAGAGTGATGAGTTACTTACAGCAATTTCATGATACAATAAGAAAGAGCTTACAGTCTAGAGGAGTGGGGGTGACACAAGGTAATTAATGTGCAGATGCTAGATTGTCGGGCACGTTAGCAGTCAATACTGCAGTCATTGTACATAGCGTTAGGCTGGGTACACACCATAAGATGTATTTGTTCATCACCATTGATCAGTCAGCCAAAACAAAGCCCTATCATCTCAGCATCACACTTGAATCCCAATCAAAGGTTGTTTATTTCTATCACATACACAACGTTTCAGGGATCACTTTGTCATCAGGTGTTTCATCACACTTGATGAAAGGGACAAAGTGATCCCTGAAACGTTGTGTATGTGATTGAAATAAACAACCTTTGATTGGGGTTCTAGTGTGCCCCTCACATCATTTTTTGCTTGTGCTATAGCAGTGAGACCTTGGTAGAGGACTTGGTGGGGGAGCACCTTGCGAGTAACCGGCTAATAGCCACAAGGAGTGTGCCTGGGCCCATAACCTACGTTCCTGGATTCAATCAGACTGGTTATACATTACAAACCTTACCTCCCGAGGTTCCTGCGCCAATCTAATAACTGCCAGGCCCAACCATTTTACGCAATATAACAGTAGTAGTATAAAGTAGTATCACCTCAGCAGAGAACCGTATAGACCTGAGTACATTATCAGTACCTAATCTAATCCTAAAGAGAAAAACAGTAAGTATTGAGAAATGCATTGCACAGAGCTGCGCTAACTTCAATATCCTCCGCAGCTTTGCACTTTAATTAATATTAATGTTGGAGGGTATCCCATTGGACCCACGTGTGTGGATGGAAAATGAACTATTGCTGTCGGCAGTACCAAAAATTTTCTATCGATCCCTATACTATATCCATCCCTATATCCAACACCTTCAAACGTAACCTTAAAACCCACCTCTTCAGGCACCATATAACCTGGTCTCGACATTTCCCCTCTTACTACCCAATATGATCCAACCCGCCTTTCACACTCCACTGCCAATCCATTTACAGCCTACCGATTCCCGCAACCTTATATCTCACCCCCATATTCTCTAGATTGTAAGCTCTTTGGGCAGGGTCCTCTCTCCTATTGTATCACGGTATTGCTGTAAGAAACTCATCACTCTGTTTACTTATATTATGTATTACCTGTGTATGTAATATGTATATAACCTACCGATTCCCATCACCTTATGTCTCACCCCATATCCTCTAGATTGTAAGCTCTTTGGGCAGGGTCCTCTCTCCTATTGTATCACGGTATTGCTGTAAGAAACTCATCACTCTGTGTACTTATATTATGTATTACCTGTGTATGTAATATGTATGACTTCGTATAACATGTATTACCCTGTATGTAATATAGGACTATGTAATTGTAATGCGCCACGGAAGATGTTGGCGCTATATAAATCAATAATAATAATAGTATAGGAAGCCTATAGTGTCTGGAGGCCACTTGCTTGATCGCCCAATACAAAGTATTGTGAGACCATCATGAAAATGTATAGCTGGATCTGTAGACAATGGCAGACATCTTTCAATGGAAACTCTGCCATTGGCTACAAATCTGTGTGTCCCAGCTTTATTCTTGTGAAAGTTTTACATTTTAAGAGATTTCAGCTCTAAGACATACATACAAACCAGACCCTCCCTTGCAAATCCTGACTGATCAGATCAGGACCACTGAGCTTGCATGTGACACCGGTCAGCTTAGAAGTGATCCCAAGAGCCTTTTCAGTCATAACCAGGTTCTAGGAAGAATAGTCACCGCAGACGGGTTATGGTGACCAGTCATGGGTCTCTCTAAGATACGGATCCCCCTTTTATCTTTTCATAAAGCCTCTCATAATTATGGGTTTAAAAAAAAATTAAGACAACCCAACCACCCCCATCATTTGAGAAAACAATGCGTGTTAATAACCCTACATGCAAATAAAGGTTCAATCATGGCAGCCACTGCTGCAGTAACCCTGATATACCTGCAGGGTATATCATTATTTGTTACACAGTAGTCGAGGCTGTATAAAGACACGTCATTTATTAATAATTAATAATACGGTGTAAATTGAATCGTGGGTAATTTTTCCTTACTATCAAATAGAATTATTACAATAAATGTAACGTGTAAAACAGTAGAGAGTATCACTTTATTTCTACCCGTGTAACTATACCTTTCAATGAAATACAGAAAGATGTGGTACAGAAAGGACATTGGAGTCCATTATTTATTTTCCTGTACAAATTAATTGACATAACATTGGTCTATATAGAGGCACAATTTTTTTCTATGTATTTATTGCCAGTGTCTTAAAGAGGGTCAGAAATTCCATTCATTAATATATTCTTATGTAGGTGCTGGATCTAAACTCAAATAGGACCCATTTTAAAGGGTATGCCTACCCCCTAAACAAAAAATGATTGTGTCCACTGGAAACCCCCCATAACTTTGACCCTTTCATGGTCAAATCTCGCCACACATCTCAGCCAATCACGACTGCCGGTCCGGAGCCTTCTGTTGGCTTTCATGCACGGAAAGGCATGGCATGGGAGGGCTGGTAAGTATATTTAGCTGCCGATTTGCTGAAAGTGATTTGACCATGCGAGGTCTAGGTTATGAGGGTTTCAGTGGACACAAGAATTTTTGTTTAGGGGTGGAAATACCCTTTAAGACATAAAACTAGTCACATATTGGTTCCCTGCCCCCCAATCCCAACTGATGTATTAAGCACATTGTAAGATGTTATTGACCAGATATTTAAGTATAATTTTTGCCTCTATTCTGGAAGAATAAGCTGGCTCCTCCTTCCATGCAGTCAATCAAGACTGTGATAACTGACATCACAACCAATGATTGACCGCTGTTTCCCCCTGCTGCCTCCTCTGCACATGCTCAAGCGTATATAAAAAGCTCATTGAGCAGAGGGAGGAGGCAGATACCTTTGCCAGAACGGAAGATAACTTATTGAATATCTGGTTACAAATACATGTAATAAACTGGTAAAAATATCAGTTGGGGAGCAGCACCAGGGTGGACATGCCATGTACTTACATTTGTGCTTTATATTACAAAACTCGTTTAGTAAAAAGCACAATCCTAATTAAAATCTTCCCCAAAAGCCCGGTAATCGCTATTAGCTAATATTCTAAAACTGTACAATGCTTTCTTAAAGCTTACAAAAAATGTACATATTGGATGCCGGAATACCTTGATTTTGTTACCAAAACACAAAAAAAAGGTCCTATAATCAAGCCCAACACCCCCCAAATATTTCACACTATAAAGCCTATATCCCACCTCCCCGAATGGCTTTTTGAAGCAGAGGTGAGCTGTCATAGTACTGCATATGCAGCAGTTGACAGCTCACCGCTCTTCAGTGTGCTTGTATCTATTTATTTTGAACAGAACCCATAATATCGCAGTATAAATTTCCTATGGATACTCAGGAATGCTCACATGCTTTGTGGGTTGGGAATAGTAGGTGGAAATGCAAATAGGAAGGGAGTTCAGGTAAGCTGAATGGGGTGTTCCATACATGAATGTCTTATTCCGTTTATCAGAGGATGGAGATCTACAAAAGCCTTGAGCGGTTGACACCTACAGGTTTCTAATCTTCCCTATACCTGTAGAAGAGACAGGAGGGCCAATATGATACACCATTATGAAGACACAGTATTCTGCATTATTCTGCACAGTTTTTTTCTTAAAGATTTTATTGCAAAATTGAAACCACTGGCTTCATTACACTGTCAAAAGGCAAATAGGAGCTGTCCAAATGAGTGACACCTGTGTCTGGTCGGGGATCAGCTCTGGCACCCTTTCCCAATGTGTAAAAAGCAGATGCGCAACGATCCAAACAATTCCAGGTTAAAGGTGCATGTTCATTTTCAATGTCCATTATAAGGAACCTTCTGGAGAAAATTGTCCGTGTGACTTTTAATGGCTCCTCTGGATGTTTCTTTATAATATATCGGGGGCACTTTCTTCTTTATCCAAAGAGTAGCAGAAGGACGATGGTTACAGCGTTTAAAATAATTAGCGGCACTGGAAAGTAGCAAGTAAAAATAAATTAACATTAAATATATCCATGCTATTTTACTGGTGGTGGTAAATTAACTGGTACGTAATAGATTATTTTGGACAACACATTACGGGATGCACTGTCGATTAAATCTAATTTTTCAAGACAAACATGAATAATTGTATCTAAACATTTAATATGCTTTGCTGTGATCCACACAGACTATGATGTGAAACACAAATTAGCATCTCCCATATTTGGAAATGGAAAATACATTAAATTTAGAAACATGTTGGGCAGCTGGTTATAAAATCATTGCATATCCTCACCTCGCATTACCATACGGACCGAACGCACAAGATTCACCAACTGCGACTTTATTCCTGGTTCCTCCCCAAATCCTCCAATCCCTTGGTCTGCGCCCCAGCCAACTGTGTGCCCCACAAACACACACAGAAGAGACACAAAGAAAAACATTTACTGGTGCAGGAAAATCAATTATATTCAGGTAATATTCTATAGCAGTGATGCAGAATCTTGGCACTCCAGAATCTGTTTAGAAACTTCAACCCCCAGCATGCCTTGGTTGCAGAATGCAGAAGTAAAGTAAACCTTAGCATTTAAAACACCCTTTAACCTGAACCACCACATGGAACCCTGCACCCCCCATCTTTTCCCTTCAATAAAAACTACAATACCATTAGTAGGTAGCCCCCCTACCCTTTGGAACTCCCTACCACACTCAGTAAAGACAGCCTCTTCCCTGGACTTATTCAAATCCAGACTGAAAAGCCACCTGTTTAGCCTGGCATTTATGGCCGGATTTATATTGTTCTTCCTCTATACCACAATTTACCAATCAACCAATTATTGGTCTGAGCGATGCTTACAGAGTCCTACGGGAGAAAAGCACTTTACAAATATTATATTTTGCTGTTGGTTAAAGATTAACATGGGCACTGAGGGGGCCCCATTAAGACTTAATTATGTCCTGTTTTCAACCAACTCCCTCCCCTGCCCATTCTGTGCCCTCTCCTGTCCACTCTCTTGCCTACTCTGTGCCCCCTATCCTGCCAACTGTGCCCCCACTCCTGTCCACAACTTTCTCTGTTCTCCTTCCAAATCTGTGCCCACTCTCCGGCACAGTATGTGCCCCCACCGTGCCCATTATGTTCCCCATCTCTTGCCTACCCTGTGCCCCCTTTCCTGTCCACTCTGTGCCCCCACTCCTTCCTAATTTGTGCTTCCCCCACCCCACTCACTCTTGCTCAGGAATCTCTCTTCGTGTAGCACGGCCACCGCATTGACACACAGCAGAGCAGCCTGAAGCAGGGTGTACAGGGTGAACGCCATGTTTGCCAACAGCAGTGACGTGGCAGCTGAACTGGCGGAAGTGAGAGACCAGCTGATACGGGGCGCCGAGTGGGTCCAATGACCGGAGAACGCGAAGCTCACAGGACACTGGACCGTGCAGGCTGTATTTGGTCTGAATGTCACATTCCATTTATTAGTGGGTTTGTTGTTAGTGGATATTAGACTGTATGTAGTATATTATTATGCTGACATTATTATCACATTTCCAATGGAGAATGTAAAATGTGGGGAAGGAGAGGGTGCTGGGAGTTGTAGTTTAATTTGGGTTGGGTTGGGTTGGACATTTTTTGAAAAATTATTGTTATTATGGATTTATATAGTGCTAACCTCTTCTGTGGCACTTTACAATATGGGGGTGAGACATAAGGTCACTGGAATCGGTAAGCTGTAAATAGATTGGCAGTGGAGTGTGAAAGGCGGTTGGGATCAGGTTGGGTCGGTGAGAGGTGTAATATCTAGACCAGTTTATATGGTGCATGAAGAGGTGGGTTTTAAGGTTACATTTGAAGGTGTTAAGGGACGGTGAGTGACGGACAGACAGAGGAAGGGAGTTCCAGTGCAGAGGGGCAGCACGAGTAAAGTCCTGAATGCGGGCATGGGAAGAGGAGACAAGGGTGGATGAGAAGAGATCATTAGCAGAGCAGAGGTTGCGCCTGGGAAGGTATCACTGGATCTGCTCTGAGATATATGGAGGGGCTGTGTTGGATAGTGCTTTATAGGATAGGGTGAGATATATGGAGGGCTGTGTTGGAATTGCTTATGGATAGGGTGAGATATATGGAGGGCTGTGTTGGACAGTGCTTTATAGGATGGGTGAGATTATGGAGGGGCGTGTTTGGACATGCTTTATAGGATGGGTGAATATATGGAGGGCTTGGTGTTGGATAGTGCTTTATAGGATAGGGTGGTAGATATGTGAGGGCTGTGTTGGATAGTGCTTTATAGGATAGGGTGAGATATATGGAGGGGCTGTGTGGATAGTGCTTTATAGATAGGGTGAGAATATATAGGGAGGGGCTGTGTGGATAGTGCTTTATAGGATAGGGTGAATATATGGAGGGGCTGTGTTGGATAGTGCTTTATAGGGATAGGGTGAGATATAGGAGGGGCTGTGTTTGACAGTGCTTTATGGATAGGGTGAGATCTATGGAGGGGCTGTGTTGGACAGTGCTTTATAGATAGGGTGAGATATATGGAGGGCTGTGTGGATAGTGCTTTATAGGATAGGGTGAGATTATGTGAGGGCTGTGTTGGATGTGCTTTATAGATAGGGTGAGATATATGGAGGGCTGTGTTGGATAGTGCTTTATAGGATAGGGTGAATATATGGAGGGCTGTGTTGGATAGTGCTTTATAGGGTAGGGTGAGATATATGGAGGGCTGTGTTGGATAGTGCTTTATAGGATAGGGTGAGATATATGGAGGGCTGTGTTGGATAGTGCTTTATAGGATAGGGTGAGATATGTAGGGGCTGTGTTGGATAGTGCTTTATAGGATAGGGTGAGATATACGGAGGGCTGTGTTGGATAGTGCTTTATAGGATAGGGTGAGATATATGGAGGGGCTGTATTGGATAGTGCTTTATAGGATAGGGTGAGAATATACGTTGTCTTATACAACCTCCAAAACTATGTTACTATGTACTGTTTTACTACGACATTATGGGTAGGGTATAAAGGTTGGACTAGATGGACGTCATGTCTTTATTCCTCATACTATGTTCCTAGTACTGTTAGACAGACATTATGGGTAGGGATAAAGGTTGGACTAGATGGACAGTGTCTTTATACAACTTCCAATACATGTGTACTATGTAACTCTTATACAGCATTATGGGTAGGGGTATAAAGGTTGGACTAGATGGACGTATGCTTTATTCCAATACTATGTTACTATGGTTCACTGTTTACAGTGACATTATGAGTAGGGTATAAGGTTGGACTAGATGGACGTATGTCTTTATCACCACCTCCAATACTATGTTACTATGTCCTGTTATAACAGGACATTATGATAGGGTACCGTAATAAAGGTTGGACTATATGGACATATGCTTTATACCAACCTCCAATACAATGTTATAAGTGTAACTGTTAGACAGGCATTATGGGTAGGGTTTAAAGGTTGGATTATATGGCTGTATGTCTTTATACAACTCCAATACTATGTTACTATGTAACTGTTATAACAGAACATTATGGGTTAGGGTATAAAGGTTGGACTCGATGGACGTATGTCTTTATACAACCTCCAATACTATGTTACTATGTAACGTTATACAGACATTATGGGTAGGTATAAAGGTTGGACAGTGGACGTATGTTTATTCCAATACTATGTTACTATGTAACTGTTATACAACATTATGGGTAGGGTATAAAAGGTTGGACTAGATAGACGTATGTCTTTATTCCAATACTATGTTACTATGTAACTTTAGACAGACATTATGGGTAGTGTATAAAGGTTGGACTAGATAGATTGTATGTTTTTAATTAAACTCCATTACAATGCTATGTAAAAGAATGCAATATTGCTAAAATAACATGTTAGTGTATAAATTAACTTGGCCATCAGTTAAAACATTGGTTTAGTGTGGCATTGTAATTTAAAAATAATAGCAAACTGATAAAACCCCATCTTAAAGTTCAACAAGCTTTTTTGTGCCCAATCACATTATCAAATTTCCATTGAAGCCATACCAATGAAGGGGTTTTGGTAAATTTCCCTCTAAGCATTTTCAAAAGGATTTTGCTGCCCTCTGCTGTTGAAAATGAAATTCTGTGTGTCATCTTGCAGGACATTTCCTGAAAGTAATGACCACATGGAATGTTTCCACTTTCAGTTTAAACGTCTATTTATCCTTATCTGTATAATGATAATAATTCTGTCTAATGAACTTACCTCCGACATGATACTTACTATTGTTCATATTTCACATGGAGATGTAAAAGATAATTCCTGCACATAGGGGAATCTGTTTTATTTCGTATTTAAAATGCCGACCTGTGATTAGTTTTATTTTTAAATGTATAATGTAGCGAGTTCATCGGATTCATCTTTATCTTTGTGCTTACTGCATCTAATTCCTGAGGATGGTTGAAAATTAAAGGTGAACTAAAGCTAAAATAGAAAACTGACCTTGCAATGTGGGTTCACATTGCACATGCTCCATTTGGTTTTCTAGCCCCTCCTCTCCCCTCCTACTAGAGCTGGTCATTTAACTACTGGGTGACCTGCCATGTGCCCTTTCCGTCTTAAGAAGGCCAGAAAAACCAATAAGATCTTGATGATTACCCACAATGCTGCGATATCATTTAACAGTAATTACCCTTAAACATAGATATGGCATTGTATTGAATTGTTTTAGTGCTGAAGGGAAATGGGTGCTATTTGACTACTGATTGGTTTTATTAAACACACAGCGATAGAATGTGACCACAAACATCTACCAATCAAATGCTACAGATGTGATTAGCAAACTTATGTTACAAGTCCTCGCTGGGCTACTAGCATCCTGCCTTGTAGTGCTGTGATCTAATGACCATTAATAGATAATTATTCCTGTGTCTATTCAGATCCCCTATGCAGCCAGTTAATCCGGAAAGAAAACTCGGGTACTCATCTTGGAAAAGCTAAAAAGTAAGTTTGAACCTATTTTCGCAAAAAAAACATTTGAGTGGGTGGTTGCCTGTGGAGGGGGCGTTAAAGACTGCGTTAAGTTTATTTAACTCTTTATTTAAAGGAAAACTCCACACCTCATACATATTTTGAAAGAATGGCCTCTATAAAATATGTGATTATCATGTTTGCCCTATGAATTCATTACTGTATGCCTGCTATGCTTCCTGGATGCCTCTTGGAAAATGAGCAATTTAGAAACCTGTTACTGAGCATTTAGTGAGCCTGGGCATGCTCAGAAGAGGCAGACAGGGGATTAACATTCAGTCATTGGCTGTGATGTCAACTGTCAGAATCCTAACTGACAGTTACTAACTGGGAACCAGGAATCAAAACAGGGGAAAACAGGACATGTGTCAGGATTTCAGGTTAGACTTATATATTCACATTCAAAACTATTACAGTTTAGGGTTTGGGGGGGGATTATTACTGTATGTAGTTTTCGTTTGGGGCTGGACTTGCCCTTTAAATGTCTTTATAATTGCTTCAGTTGTACATTAGGTAATGGGTGTTTCCAGGGTTCCCTTTAACTGTGTATCATCACTTGTACTCATTGCTATATAAGTATACTATAGTGCAGGGCTGTTCCATTGTTAAGACCCACATTCCAGGGGGAGTAGTTGTGGAAACGGATTATACGTAACAACCATTGTGCTGTTATACCCCTATCAGCAAGTGCATTTGATGTGGGCCCCTCGGGCTTGATATTTAAATAAACCTTCTCATCTTCTTTATCGGAGTCATTTCAACTCAGCCTCTAGCTGGGGGCTCTAATAATCACTTTGTCCGGGTGACAGTTTTTCCTTATTGATGCGTTTAACACAGCGCCGGTCCTGGCTTTGTATACAGAGGCCAATGCAAGGACCTATTAGGCAGTCAAGCCCGGGAGATAAATAGCCCATTGGGTGCAGGATCTCCCTGCTCATTAAGTTGACTAACGCATTACTGTCTTCAGGGTACGAAACGTATTAACCGAGGACAGCGGTGTTAATTAAAAAACGCTTTAACTGGCGGAACTGGGTGTTAGGAGAATACAAGCTATAATCATTTAGATTCCGATATATTAATGAGTCATTTGGAGACTGTAAGTTTACGTCCAGCTAAACCGGTTTCCTTCTCTTCTTACAGTCGATTCCGCGATCTTCAGAGAATAAAAACTAAAAAAAAAAAAAACGACCTGCACAAAGACTGGAAAATAACCAAATCTGGTGGGGAAGTTTGTGTATAATATATAAACCTCTAACGAGATTTTTTCCATAACTCTAACGCAAATTATCATGGGACGTTATTGCTGAAGACTCGGTCAAGTTTTGTGTAACCAAGGACAGACTTTTCATATGAAAGCACATCAAAGGCTTTAAAAGATGGAAACAAATTATCCAACACAATGGATTGTCATTTTAACAAAGACTTGGATCTGCAACCGGTAAGCTTGTGGGGGTGGGCGAGACCCAAATCGGTGAATTTAGAACAAGGAAGTGGCTCGTGTTATTTGAATCTGCCTGCCTCTCGTGGATTAAACTGTAATAACTGGACATTTGCAGTTTAATATTCTGTGTAATTTAAATATAATCACTGTTCTAAAAAGGTATTTATCTGTTCTTGACTTTCTTAATATTTAATGTGGATAATAAAGTCTATAATAAAGCTATTAAAGTGAAGGATTCCATGGAATTATGGGTATTTTATATAACCAGATGGGGGGAATCGTTCCTTCTTTAACAAGAGTCAATTTCTTTGCATATGGAGGTGCTGGGTGCTTCTAATTCTGTAATACCATACTGTGTCCCAGAGAGGTCGCTCTTGTCCCATCCAATCTTGAGCCAATGAAACTAGAAAAGTATCATACTGACCACAAAGTGTGACAATATATTGAGTCATTTCCTGATTTTTGTTGCTATTTAATAAAATATTACCCCAGCTTTTCTCTGCCATGCCTGCCCACTTTATATTCTTATTAAAAGTCCAGGGAGATGCTTACAGAACATCCATTTGCCAAGATTTCAATAAGTGTGTCTATCATACAACCACTAGATGGCGAACCCAATCTGTTGCTGCATTAGTAAATTTTGTCCTAGAAAAATCACAAATAAAAAAAATTATGCAAATACAAAGCCATAAACTCGCATAAACCTTGTAAATAAACGGGAAACGTGGTAGGTTACAGTCCCAGAAACCAGAGAATTCCCAAAGGATCGCCGATACGCAAGGTGAGATATTTACTGAAATAACACCCTTAAAAAATGTAATTTTTAATATCTTACATTGCAAATACAAAACATTTTAAACAAATCAGCCCAATTGTCTTATCAGTTTCCCTATGTGTTTAAAGGGGAAGTTAATGTCCCTTTGAGTTTTTTTTTTTTTACTTGTTCGAATTTGGAATTGACGTTAATATTTTATTGCTCTATGGGCTGAGATTTGGGATGTTACAACGGCTATTAGGATAGTCGGTGTACAAAGTGTTATATGAAACTTTAATGTTTGTAGGGGTCGAAGGTCGAATTGATGTAGGTGTAGGGGCAGGTGTATGGCTGATATGGATGAACAGATTAAAGGCACAGATGTGATTCATCCTCTTCTCACTACTGAGAGATTTTTTATAGTTACATTGTTATTATCCCTTTATATCAGTAACGACAATAAAGGGAATATTCATCCTCTGCAAAATGTCATTAGTCTAAGTTGTGCGCACGTTTAACCTCCTAGTGGCTGTGCAGATAGAACTTTTTTTTTAGGGTACCTTGAATTTTTAAAGGGGAACTAAAGCTGAATAAAAAAGACTGATCAGATTGCGGTATATCTAACCTCTGAAATCGACAGTATATTGAGAAATGTTCTGTTTCATTTTACAGGTTTCTAGGTTTTTGGAGTGGGTCATGGACCAGATACATAAGTGTACATGTTCACTAACCAGCCCATGACCTCTTCTAAAACGATACTGACAAGCCAAAAACCAGAAATCCCAATGCGGCTGATTTTCAGATTTCAGTTACAGCTATCTGATAGGATTATGAAATCCATCTGGATCATAAATGTCTCCCCTATCATGGCATCCATTGAAGTTCAGTGTAATAAACCTAGCATAACACCCC
This sequence comes from Hymenochirus boettgeri, assembly GCA_019447015.1. Classification (NCBI taxonomy): domain Eukaryota; kingdom Metazoa; phylum Chordata; class Amphibia; order Anura; family Pipidae; genus Hymenochirus; species Hymenochirus boettgeri. The sequence goes on along the minus strand of CM033469.1, from coordinate 401,405,890 downwards.
CGCTATTATTCTTACCCACCTACATATTTGTTACTAAAGAAAAAAACTGTTAAAGTTTCACCAAGGAAGTCTTGTAAAAAGTTAACAACACCCAACGCGTCAGACACACACAGAATAATCCTTGCCTTGCATGTTAAGGCCAATTCCACCTTCCTATCAGGGCATAACTACCAGGAGAGCAAGGGGAGCAACCGCATCTTTTTTTCCTATGACAGATATAGACTTGTCCAGAAAACCACTGTGGATGAAGCACGGATAGGGGCCCCTCATGTTTTGCAGGGGGCCCAGTGATCCTAGTAACGTCCACTGTTCATAATAACATCTTTTAGAAAGAATGGCTCTTTAAAAGGTTATATTCCTATTTGTCCCTGAATTGATTACTGTATGCCTGCTACGCTTCTGGAAACTGAGCAATTAGTGACCTGTACTGAGCCTGTCTGAGCTTGAGCATGCTCAGAAGAGCAGCTAGGGGATTAACATTCAGTCAGGCTGTGATGTCAGTTGTCAAATCCATAACTGACAGTTACTAACTGGAAGAACCAGAAGTAGAACGGGGAAACAGGACATTGTGCATATTTCAGGTTAGACTTATATATTCAACTTCAAACTATTACAGTTTAGGGTTTTAGGGGGTGATTTTACCTGTACGGTATATACATTTTTATTTGAGAGTGGACTTGTCCTTTAAATGTTCTCTTTAAAAATAACACACAACTGGAGATTAAGGGTTGGCAGTACCTTGAACAAAAAGAGAGGCTTTTTACACAAGCAGAGGGTCTTTTGTAATAACATCAGATCAGTTAATAGCACCAGGCAAATATTTCCCCATCTTGCCCCATAAGCCAGAGGAATGATAACTGTGCATCATATAGAAAAAAGGTTTTTCCAGATATAACTTTCACTTTGAGATCCCGTAGTGACAATTAAAGCTTGGCTTGGCGATAGTGGGTCTGGTTAGTTGATCATTTAATGCATTGGGTTAAACACGTCACAGACATCAGAGCAAATAATGAGAGTGAGAGTATATCTACTAGTCTGAGATATACTGAGCATTAACAGTATGTTTATACTCACCTATGTATTTGACTTAGGTATATAATGTCTAGGCTTTTTCTGTCCCCAATAAAGGATTTTTTAAATTTCTACACACTATTGAGAGAGTTGAGCAGCCACTTTTTCTATATTTGGGGTAGTTGAGTTTCAGGTTCATTACTGTGCCCAGTCTATATTGTTATCTTTACTAGACATCAGACGCAGACGGACACGTTTAAAATAAAATAAAAGGTTTCCGCGTCCAATAAACCATTTCTATACATTGGGTGAAATAACTAACGTGTCAGTTCAATGATCGCTTTTTATTTCATGGCACTACTGGCCCCTTGGACAGGTTTCCCAGGTCTCATAAAGGAAATACTCGAGAATTTCCGATTAAAAAGAGACAGGCGTTGTTTTCTTGTGGATATGATGTTTAGAGAGCGTCCCCAAAGCCTCTATATTATAGTTTTAATACAAGTGACACCAGCACTTGGCCTTTGCAGCTACAAGCTGCTGCATATTTGTTCCTTTCGTGTCACAATCATAAAGGTCTGTGTTACAAGGTGACACCCTTCGGAAAACTCGATTTTTTCTTCGGGTAGCAAAATCAATCTGATAGAAGATAGGAAGTAGAGTCTTTGATAGAGTCAATGATGGCAGGCGCCCCTTTAACACTTTACGTTTCTGAGCTGCGAATTTAACGGCCTTTATAAAAGATACAGAAGTTAAATGAGGGAAAATGGAATTTGCCAGCTCATGGTTTTTTCAGTGTGTGTGGCTGAGGACAGTCCCATATGTTTACTTCTCTCCTCTGAGTTCTCCCCCAACAAAGACAGAACAGGAGCCATGTCCAGCAGATTGATGTCACAAAGAGAAATGACATCATAGATATACTAGATAAATAACATATCTGGAACATGCAATGCAACACAATGGGGTATACCAATCTTAAGATATGAAGGAGGAACTCTGTGCTGTCTAAACAAAGAAAGAATAGTCATTATAGCTTGAGGCTTCCAGAACTTTGGTACCTAAACGCTTTTGGCTTTGTGAGAACATGTCAACATTCTGATGTCTTTGAGAAGACCCAAGTTAAGCTCTGCAAATGTCTTCTAAAGGAACTGGTGGAAGTGGAAATCTCAGGTGAGAAACACCTTGAGTTATATACTGGCTCTATAGTGATTTTTTTATCGATGAGCCAAGGTCGCCCTTTCCTTGGACCGCACAAAGAATAGAAATTCTGTCATTCTAGAGGGAGATGTTTTCTCTTTGCAGATGAGGAGGTTCTGCCTACAATAGAGTTTTAGACTCGAATGATTGGAGCTTTGTTCTATGAATGTAACTCCGTATACTTTCTCCCTCGAAGCGGAAGCACCCACTGACTCCAGGTTGATTGTGAACACCACGGACACTAGAATTCATAGTTACAGGAGAGGAATAATATCTCTCGTCATAGATTCAATTTGATCCTGAGGGTGAATTCTGGAAAGTAGCACAGACTGACAAACTTTTTTCCCAAAAATAGCATAGCCCGCAAGTCGAATTCCCTTAATAAGGCCCTTTAAGATGATGATGTCATCCAACTGCAACTGCAAACTGCAACTTACTAACATGGCAAATGTATGGGTTAAGAGCTGGACGGAAGAGCTGGGAACTGCACAAAACCTCCTGAGTACACATGGTACAGGACTTGGTGCAGGGGAGAGTGAAATGTAGAGGGGAAAGTGAGGAGCAAATAATGTACTATGCCACTGGAATTGCCCCGTTATCATTAAGTGTGTATAACAGTTCTGAGCCTTCGGGCCCGACAAACATTCGCCAATCTGCCTGAAAATTTTCCCTCGCCTGTGGTCGAACCCCTATAATAAAGTATACGTAGTCAGACCTACTAAGTAATGTGTCCGTCTCCGAACGTTTCTCCTTAACATCAGACAGATGCTCAGGACTGTTGTGGAGATCCAATATTGCTAAAGCGCGCCTCCTTACCTTTAGGCAATTCTGTGATGCAAATACAGGATTGGTCCGGTATGCATCAGGCATCACAGAAATGAAGTGGGGCTTTGCCCTCCGTCGCGGCCCCTTACAATACCCGCCACTAGGTATCCAGAGTTAAGAGATATTGTATCAGGAGCTCTGCACTACTTTCAAAGACATTTTTTTGAGTGTAAACCCCCATGGTAACCTTATATTACATGGGGGTCGCATGGAGTTTACATTTACATTTGTAATTACAGTGTTTAATCAGTTTTAGACACATTGAAAAATAGTCTTGTGGGTTAATCTATTGGCTGTTCTGTCCAACTGGCTGTTAATCACAGGTGGGTTGGTCCAAATGTTGTAAATATTGTACTAACTCGCTGTTCTTCCTACAGGATGAATTTGAATAGAATAATAATAGCGACAGCTACAACTTTCCTTCCAGAAACCAGGTGAATGTCGGGGATGAATGTGAATTTTGGGTTCATAACAGAATTTTGCTTACTGATATTTCTGTTCATTTCCATTACAATGTTACCGCTAGATTACGTTCCTCTAAGGCGAACCATCACACATGGTGGCATAAAAATCTTGTGGAATAGGTGCACTGCAGTACATAGTCAACAAAATAGAATTTTGTATCCGCACAGATAAAATGTATCAGTGCACAAAACTAATAGGAATTACATACACATTCTATATTTGTCAATCATGGAAAAAGACACATAGAATGATCTATTTCCCTGGCAACATCCCTATTCTGATTGGCAAACATCTCCCACACACAGCTATACCCCACATTTGATTGGCTAGTATTATTTACTAAAAGTATAAAAATGTGTATTTTGATTGACATCATTTATACAACACACTGCTTATCCAGTGTCAACATATTCTATAAGCAAATACAGGAACTTTGTTGTACCGATTTTTTTTCCCCTTTCTTGTAATTTAGCCTTTCGTTACTTTAGCCCGTTAACTTTGATTAAAAACTACTTACGTTTCACATGTCTTTTATGTAATTTCTAACCAGAGAAGTCAAGCCTTTAGTCTTTTTAAACCCCTCCTCCCTCTCCGAGTTATTGGCTAAGCATGCTCAGTGTCCTTATTATCCAGTGCTCATTTTTACTCTGGAACAATTTCTTTTTAAACTTTTTATTTGCATTACAAGAGTTTTACAAGACACTTAACCCTCCTTTATTTTCTCCTCTGTTTTCAGAACTAAAAAACAAAACCTATGAGATTATTATGGTATCAATAGCAGGGCCAGATATTGGTGTCTAAGTGATATTTTTCCTGTCACATCAGGAGGTAAGTTTTATAAAGACCCTCACATATATTATAGATTCAATGTGGCCATCCAGGGTTTGTTACTAAAATATTCTGTGTTACGCTGTGACATAAAATAAAATATTATTATAAATAATTGTGGCCCCATAAATAAAATCTAGGGGAGGAAGTGTACTAAGTAATAACATTTTTGTAAAGTACACACATGTAGAGTGTGTGTTTAAAATGACTTTGCCTCATCTTAATCTATAGTTAAAGGGAGAGAAAGTAAAGTACTTACCCGATTGCTCGCTCCTCCGCTGCATAGTGACAGGTCCCGACGGACTGTATTCTACACTGCGCATGTGCAGAGTACAGGGTCCGTCGGGACCTTTCAGAGGAAACGGTGAAGTAGTTCCTTACCTTCTCTCCTGGCTCCTGCAGGTTTTATTGAAGAACAGGCGGTAAGACACAGCTCCTTTACCTCCCATTCTTCAATAACCTGATAGCAACTAAGGTTGTGTGCTTGCTTCATGGCTTCATACTTACTAGGTGTTTCTTCAGGTTCAGTTTCCCCCCTCCCCTTCTCCTCTCTTAACCCTCTTTCCTCCTCCTCAGACCTGACTTTTTTAAAACTGAGCATGCTCAGCAATCACTATCATCCAGCACTGAGAGTAAATTCCCTTATGACACCCACCTAGTTACAGTTGCAGTAACCTGCAAACAGAAGGTATATAGAAGATAAGGTACTAGATCGACAGCTGAAGGAACTTATGCTTCAGGTTAATATCTCAAAAAAGGTGCGATCAACAAAAAATGTTAAGCATATAGTTGGATGAATTATTATTTACAGTAATGATCAAATTAAAAAAAAAATTCCAGTGAACTTGCCCTTTAACCGTCCAATGAATAAGGATTGAAAAAACACATGGCCAACAATTTCAAATTTGGAAATGTTTCCTATCGCTATATATTTTATCTATCATATTTTTTTATTCTTTATTAGTGTAAAGAAGATCTCAAAGAAACCGAAAATTCAAATATTAGCGTGAAACGGATCAGACAAGACCCTATCGCTACCGTTGACTTCCCAGGTCCAGTCACATTTCTTATATAAATGAGAAAGAGAGGTTGCCATCCAGAATCTGACACCAACGTGAAGTTATCCAGAGACGCTTTGCTCTATATCTCCCTGATAACTGTATCAACCCTCTGATGGTTATGGACTCTGAGGAAAGTCCTCTGAACTGTAGCATTGAAGGGAAGTGTCTCCACTGACTTTGAATGACTTCAAGGGCTAGAAGGTTGTCTAGACAGAAATAGGGTTTCCACCCTGTACAACTCATGTAAAGTTTTTATGCACTTTATTAATGGGATCTGCCCTGCAAGTGTGGTGGAAAGGACATTCCAATAATGCTATAATTTTCTTATTTACCCTGGTTACTCTTGATACACATCCCTTAAATTTTTCGGTTCTTAAGGGGTCAAGGTAAGGAGCCCATTTACTCAAACAGTGGGCTGGACTATCACACTATAAAGTCAACTAAGGAGGAGAAGAAGGTTGTCTTTAAAGTACATGTCCACCCTTAAAGGGTCAATGTTGTTTTTCTGATCCCCAACCCAAGGTATATTCAGAACTTATTAGATTTTAACTAACCCAGATATTTAAGGATAATTATTATTTATATTCTGGCAGAGTCAACGATTGACTGCTGTTTCTCCTACTGTTTCCTCTGCACATGCTCAAGCTCAAAATGCTCACGGCCAGAGGAAGAAGAAAATGAAAGAAATAAGGAAACTTCACCTAAATATCCGATTACAAGCATATATTAAACTGGTAAAATAGCAGTTGGGTTGTGGGTACCATGTTTTTAAGGGCGACATACGCATTAAGATTTGGGATATTCTGGATTAGAGCACTAACATAGGGTAAGGAAGCTTGTCTTTCTAAAATAACTGTGTCTATAAAAGTGTAGAGTTGGGGGGTACATTTACAAAAAAAAAACATTTTGCTCTATTGCAATTAGTATGTTACATGATGAATTTGTTTAAATAAACGTGGTCAAATTTGATACATTAAGTGTTGTTTCTTTTTTTATAGTCAGTCCCGTATATAACTATTATATAACAGAACAGAATTAATAAATATAATACAGTACAACCTAAATTTATAAAAATAATGGTAGTCTCTTAAAATAAAAGCACAATTTCTCATGATTACTAATAAACGTAATTATTAACTCTGATTATAATTGATTGACATCACTAGCACCAAAATCTTCTGTCAAGGGAGAGATTGATGTACTGTTAGCCCCACCCAACACTGAGTCTGTGACTCTGTAACTGTGTAGACATGTTTGTTGCAGAGCATTTTAGACAGAAAATCCTAGACTTTGATGAAAGATCTGTTTTTGCAAAAGATGCGGACAATCGGACTTGTCAAAAATCACGGCCAATCTGGACTGTACAATCGTTCACTGTGAATTAGCTACTTTCACTACGACCAACAGTGATTCGCTGGTGGCGAAACTCGGCTGGGACAAAGATCTTCTGGCGTGTCCCCCTTAAAAGGTAAACCCAGAGGTAAGGACCTAGCAGTTAGGTCCCCCCCTGGGTTACCTTCATTGGGAGGGTGAAGAGTTTATAGTTATAGTCTTTTAACTAGTCAGGTGTTTTATAGAGTAATATTTTCAAGATTTTTATTGCTTGCCCATTAGTTAACGTGGGTGGTAGCGTAGAAAACATTACTAAATGGAAAATAACACGTTATAATAACTCAACACTTGCACATCTTTCCGTCAATTATGGCTGGTCAATCCATTAGTGACTTCAATATCAGGACAATAAACCAAAGGGTTTGGTACAAAGTCAGAATAGGCACCATGGTAAACAATACAGTCAGCTAATCCAAGATTTGCGTATACTGGTGCTAGCCTGATTTCTCACGTGCTTACGATTGTTAGTGCATTAGAAACGCAGCGCAGTACATGGAAATGTGGTTGCGCTACGATGCAATCAAGCTTTTAAGTGTGTTTCATCTGGCTAAATGTGGCCTCAGCCATAGACTGTACTTAGATTGTAAGCTCTTTATGGCAGGGCCTGATTTAAATATGAAATAATGTAAAACTGCATAAACAGGTTCAATGCTGTATAAGCTTCTCCATATTTCTTACAAAAGTTACCGCTATAGATTTTATAAAAATAAAGTCCCTTGTCGCCATATTTTCTGTAACCGACAAATTTTGTTATACAAGATAATCTCATCTACCAAAGTTCCCCTGTTATCTCTGTGATTATCAATATTATCGTGCTAATAAATCTACACATGGTAAACTTTTTGTGTGTAAATTGCAAGGCCACAGTTTAAAGGGGAAGTTCAGTGCAATACATATACTTTTCAGAAAAAGAGCAGTATTTTTCCATCCCAATGAATTTAGTCTGCAATCAGCATTGTGTCTTCTTGTTTGCAGGACCCCTAATAGACCGTTATGGTTTGCCCTTGACCCAGCACCTGGGTGATTCAGTTTGCTCAGTAGAGATCTGAGCACTTTGATCCTCCAACACGCCAATCAGCAGAAATTACTATTAGGGACATTCCAAGGATGTGGTGCATCCTGGGAAGAAGAAGGACCTTTAGAACCTGAAATGGCAGCTCCTAATGTCAACAGCAGGGAACAGCAAAGGGTATGCAATCAACTGATTTTCAAAATGGGAGAGAATATGTAGAATACTAAGAAGGCATTACACTAACTATAACAATTTAAACAACATTGATCATTTCCCTGAACGTCCCTTTAATTTCTAGGAGAGAATTTATGTAGAGAATGAAAACGTAATAAAAGACTCAGGGTTCTTCAATAAAAGTTCTTATCGTTTAATATGGTGCTAATTTAGCCCCAACCAATCAATCTTATTTAGCATTTGAAAGCTAAGATCTGATTGGTTGGGGCAAAATTAGCACCATTTTTAAACACATAAGAACTCTTATTGAATCTTCCTGTAAATGTTTGTATAATAATTATACTAATTTAAATGCTTTCTTTCCTTAAAGGGCCTGTCGGCGTGCCAACTAAAAATGACTCATATGTAGATTATCCCCCGAACACCTCAAAACTGTGAAACTTACCCTTTGAGGCAGCAGCACCAAATTTCCCTTCTCCCTCCATTTAAGGTGCCATGATCTCTATAACCAGCTGAATGGTATAATTACTTTTTTTACCCAGAAGAAAATTTAGAACTTATCAGGGCTATTTACCCGGAGCCGCTATTGCTCTGGGTAAATCTCCCGAACGGGATTTAATATTGTGTTGAACTGACAATAGGGATTCTCTGGTTTTACTCTAGATGCCAAAACTGATCCCATTGTATCAATAACATTACATTTGGTGATGGTGTTGTTTATAACAAACGTGTCCCATTTCTCTCATCAAAGAGTATAACTGCTGTGGGTGATGGGTTCATTAGATAACTGGCACTATTGCAATATTGTTCCATTTAATGGAGTTGGTACCTATAATGTCCCGTACAATTCTCCGCATATAATGATTTTTATGTCCACCAACCACATATTAAACTTCCCAAACTCTATAGGAATTTCTACATCCCAGTGTTTCTTACATATAGCCATCTTGACCTTGAATTGCCCTTAATTTAGTCCTCTACATGAACAAGCAGTGCTAGAGGTAACACTCTCAACATTACTAGTGAATACTTCCAAAGATGTCTGATATGTAGTCAATTTGGGACCCAGCCCCGTTCTTTTTTCGGAGACTTCCTATATGTTCCACAGCCGGAGCAATTACACAAAGTCAACACCTTACTAAACACTTATAAAGTGATTACAACACTAACCAAAACTGGGATAAAAGCTACGTATGATTCCCTTAATGGGGGGCAGTTAAAACAAGATGGCAGTTCAGAATAACGTTCCTACTTCATGTGGTCCTTCCTTACACATCACTATCCTGTGTGATTGCAGCACTGTTTCCATCTTTGCTATATGTTACGTAATATGGCATTGGAAAAATCCTTCCTGACACAGCATTATCTGTTTATGGTTTCATTAATACAGTGCCTTTCTTCTATGCTTTATGAGGGAGGCAATTCAATTAGCACTCTACAAAGAGCACACTCCAGATAGGAGGTCTATTCTTTCCTGTGTAACTGTTAGAGAGCATTATGGGTAGGGAATAAAGGTTGGACTAATGACGTATGTCTTTATACAACCTCCATACTATGTTACTATGTAATGTTTTAGTAGACAATGCTGTGTTGGATAGTGCTTTATAGGGTAGGGTGAGATATATGGAGGGCTGTGTTGGATAGTGCTTTATAGGATCTTTATAGGATAGGGTGAGATATATGGAGGGGTGTGTTGGATAGTGCTTTATAGGATAGGGTGAGATATATGGAGGGGCTGTGTTGGATAGTGCTTTATAGGATAGGGTGAGATATATGGACGGCTGTGTTGGATAGTGCTTTATAGGATAGGGTGAGATATATGGAGGGGATAGTGCTTTATAGGATAGGGTGAGATATATGGAGGGGCTGTGTTGGATAGTGCTTTATAGGGTAGGGTAAGATATATGGAGGGGCTGTGTTGGATAGTGCTTTATAGGATAGGGTGAGATATATGGAGGGGCTTGTCCCTTTAATGTTCTCTTTAAAATAACACACACTTGGAGATTAAGGGCAGTACCTTAACACACATAAAGGCCTTTTTACCCACAGCCGATAGGGTCGCCTTTTGGTAGATCCAATCATTTTCAATAGGCTAAGCACCAGCAAAATTTCCCCATCTTCCCCATAAGCCCAGAGGAATGATAAACTTGCATTCATATAGAAAAAGGTTTTAAGCCAATATAACTTTCACTTTTGAGATCCCATGTGACATATTAAAAGCTTGCGGCTATAGTGGGTCTGGTTAGTTGTGGATCATTTATGCATTGGGTTTAACACGTCACCAGAAAAATCAAGCAAAAGATATAGTAGAGAGATATCTATAGTCTGTAGATAACTGAGCATTAACAGTATGTTTATATCTCACCTATGTATTTGTTAGGTATTATATTCTAGGCTTTTTCTGTCCCCAGGGTAATAAGGATTTTATATTTCTACACACTATTGAGAGAGTTGAGCAGCCCATCTTTTCTATTATTGGGTATTTGTAGTTTCCAAGGTTCATTACTGTGCCCCTAGTCTATATTGTTATCTTTACTAGACAACATCAGACGCAGACAGACACGTTTAAAATAAAATAAAGGTTTCCCTCCGCGTCAATAACCATTTCTATACCTGGATGGGTGGAAAGCACTAACTGTCAGTTCCAATGTATCGCTTTTTTATTCATGGCACTACTCCACCCTTAGACAGTTTTTCCCCAGTCTCATAAAGGAAAATACTCGAGATTTTCCGATAAAACGAGACCTCTGTTGTTTATCCTTGTGGATATGATGTTTAGATAGCGTCCCCAAAGCCTCTATATTATGTTTTTTTAATACAAGTGAACCAGCACTTGGCCTTTGCGCTACAAGCTGCTGGCACTATTTGTTCCTTTCGTGTCACACATCAATAAAGGTCTGTTGTTACAAGGTGACAATCCTTCTGGAAAACTCGATTTTATTCTTCGGGTAGCAAATTAACAATCTGATGGAAGATAGGAAGTAGAGTCTTTGATAGAGCCAATGATGGCAGGCGCCCCTGTACACTTTAACGTTCTGAGCTGGCGAATTTAACGGCCTTTATAAAAGATACAGATTTAACTGAGGGAAATGGAAATTTTGCCAGCTCATGGTTTTTTTTTCAGTGTGGTGCCTGAGGACAGTCCCATATGTTTACTTCGCTCCTCTTGAGTTTCTCCTCCCAAACAAAGACAGAACCGGACGCATGGTCCACAGATGATGTCACAAAGAAATGACATCATAGTATTCATGATAAAATAACATCTCTGAACATGCATGCAACACAATGGGGTATACCAATCTTAAGATATGAAGGAGGAACTCTGTGCTGCTTAACAACAAAAGAATATCATTAATAGCTTGAGCTTCCAAACTTTGGTACCTAAGCTGTTTGGCTTTGTGAGAACATGTCAACATTCTGATTGTCTTGAGAAGAACGTTCAACAAAGCAGCTCTGCATGTCTTCTAAAGGAACTGGTGGGAAGTGGAAATCTCAGGTGTGAGAACCACCTTGAGTATATACTGGCCTTATAGTGATTTTTTATCGATGAAGCCAAGGTCGCTCATCCTTTCCTTGGACCAGACAGAGAATAGAATTCTGTCTGTCATTCCTAGAGGGAGATTGTTTTCTCTTTGGCAGATGAGGAAGGTTCTGCCTACATAGAGTTTTAGACTCGAATTGATTGGAGCTTTGTTGTTCTATGAATGTAACTCCGATACTTTCGTACTTTCTCCCTCGAAGCGGAACACCCCTTGACTCCAGGGTTGATTGTAGACACCCACGGACACTAGAAGTCATAGTTACAGGAGAGAATGAATAGCTCTCGTCATAAGATTCATTTTGATCCTGGAGGGTGAATTTCTGGAAGTAGCACAGACTTGACAGACTTTTTTCCCAAAAATACCATAGCCAGCAAGTCGAATTCCCTTATAAGCCCTTTAAATATGATGGTGTCATCCAACTGCAACTGCAAACTGCAAACTTACTAACTGGCCAATTTTATGGGTTAAAGAGCTGGACGGAAGAGCTGGGAAGCTGCACAAAAACCTTCCTGAGCTTACACATGGTACAGGACTTGGTGCAGGTAAGAGTTGAATGTACTAAGAGGGAAATGAGGAGCAAATTACTATGCCACTGGAATTGCCCCGTTATCATTAAGTGTGTATAACAGTTCTGAGGCATTCCTGGGCCCGACAACATTCGCCAACCTCTCAAAAATTTTCCCTCGCCTGTGGGTCGAACCCCTATAATAAAGTATACGTAGTCAGACCTTACTAAAGTAATGTGTCCCGTCCCGAACGTTCTCCTTAACATCAACGAATGCTCAGACTGTGTGGGAGATCAATCTTGCTAAAGCCGCTCCTTTACCTTTAGGCAATTCTTGTGATGCAATCATGATTGTGTCCGGTATTGCATCCCAGGCATCACAGAAAGATAAGTGGGCTTTGCCCTCCGTCGCGGCCCCTTACAATACCCGCCACTAGGTAGCGCAGAGTTAAGAGATATTGTTCAGGAGCTCTTGCCACTTCAAAAGACATTTTTTTGAGTGTAACCCCCATGGTAACCTTAATTACATGGGTCCGCATGGAGTTTACTTTACCATTTGTAATTACAGTGTTTAAAATCAGTTTTAGACACATTGAAAATAGTCTTGTGGGTTAATCTAATTGCTGTTCTGTCCAACTGGCTGGTTAATCAACAGGTGGGGGTTGGGTCAAATGTTGTAAAATTGTACTTAACTCGCTGTTCTTCTCCTACAGATGATTTGAATAGAATAATAGCGACATGCCTACACTTTTCCTTCCAGAAACAGGTGAATGTCGGGGATTGAGGTGAATTTTGGGGTTCATAACGAATTTTTGGCTTCTGATAATTTCTGTTCATTTCCATTACAATTTACCGCTAGATTACTGTCCCTCTAAGGCGAACCATCACACATGGTGGTGCCTAAAAATCTGTGAATCAGGTGCACTGCAGTACATAGTCAACAAAATAGAATTTTGTATCCTCACAGATAAAATGTAGCAGTGCACAAAACTAATAGGAAGTACATACCCACATTCTATATTTGTCAATGCATTGGAAAAGACACATAGAATGATACTTTTTCCCTGGCACATGCCCTAATTTCTGATTGGCAAACACTCGCCCACACGCTATACCCCACATTTGATTGGCTAGTATTATTTAACTAAAAGTATAATGTGTATTTGATTGATACATCATTTATACAACCCACTCACTGCTGCTTATCCATTCAACATATTCTACTAAGCACATACAGGACTTGTTGGTACCGTATTTTTTCCCTTTCCCCCCTTTGTAATTTAGCCGTTTCGTTACTTTTAGCCCGTTACTTTGATTAAAACTACTTAACGGTGCACAGTCTTCTAAGTAGATTTCTAACAGAGAAGGTCAACCTTAGGGGGCTTTTTAAAAACCCTCCCCTCCCGAGTATTGGCTTAAGCATGCTCAGATGTCCTTTATATCCAGTGTCTATTTACTCTGAACAATATTCTTTTTTAACTTTTATTTTGCATACAATGGAGTTTTACAAGACACTTAAAACCCTCCTTTATTTTCTCCTCTGTTTCAGAACTAAAAACAACCTATAGAATTATTATGGTATCAATAGCAAGGGCCATGATAATTGGGTTCTACAAGTGATATTTTTCCTCTGTCATCATCAGGAGTGTAAGTTTTTAATAAAAGACCCTCACATATATTATAGATTCAATGTGGCCATCCGGTTTGTTACTAAAAATATCTTTTGTTTAAACGCTGTGTACATAAAATATGAAATATTTATTAAATAATTTGTGGCCCCATATAAGATCTAGAGGGAGGAAGTGTACTAGTAATAACATTTGTTGTAAGTAACACACATGTAGAGTGTGGTGTTTAAATGACTTGCCTCATCTTAATCTATATTAAAGGAGAGAAAAGTAAAACTTACCCGATTGCTCGTCTCCTCCCGCTGCATAGTGACAGGTCCCGACGGACTCTGTATTCTACACTTGCGCATGTGCATAGTACAGGTCCTCGGGACCTTTCAGAGAAACGTTGAAGTAGTTCCTTACCTTCCTCCTGGCTCCTGCAGGTTTTATTGAAGAACAGGCGTAAGACACAGCTCTTTACCTTACCTCCCATTCTCATAAAACTGAATAGCAACTAAGGTGTGGTCTGTCTTGCGTTCAGTGGCTTCAATACTTCTAGGTTTTTCTCAGGTTCAGTTTCCCCTCCCCTTCTCTCTCTTAACTCCTCTTTCCTCCTCCCAGACCGACTTTTTTTAAACGAGCAGCCAGCAACACTAATCCATCCAGCACTGCAGAGTAAATTCCCTATGACACCCACCTAAGTTACAGTTGCAGTACCTGCAAACAGAAGGTAATAAGAAGCTAATGGTACTAGATCGACAGCTGAAGCCACTTATGCTTCAGGTTAAATATCTCAAGAAAAAGGTGCAGATCACAAAAAATGTTTACAAGCAAAAGTTGGGTTGAATTATTATTTAAGTAATGATCAAATTAAAAAAAAAATTCCAGTGAACTTGCCCTTTAAACAAACTGACCACATGAAATAGGATGAAAAACACATGGCCAAACATTTTCAAATTTGGAAATGTTTCCTATCGCTATAAATTTTATCTATCATATTTTTTTTATTCTTATTAGTGTAAAGAAGATCTCAAAAGAAACCGAAATTCCAATATTGCGTGAAACGGATCAGACAAGACCCTATCTCTAACCGTTGACTTCCCAGGTCCAGTTCACATTTCTTATATAAAATGAGAAAGAGAGGTTGCCATCCCGAATCCTGACACCAACGTGAAGTTATCCAGAGACGCTTTGCTCTATATCTCCCTGATAACTTGTATCACACTCCTTGATGGTATGGACTCTGAGGAAAAGTCCTCTGAACTGTAGCATTGAAGGGAAGTGTCTCCACGGACTTTGAATGGACTTCAAGGGCTAGAAGGTTTGTCTAGACAGGAAATAGGGTTTCCACCCTGTACACTCATGTAAAGTTTTTAGGCTGCACTTTATTAATGGGATCTGCCCTGCAAGTGGGTGGAAAGGACATTCAATAATCTGCTATAATTTTCTTATTTACCATGGTTACTCTTGATACACTCCTTTAATTTTTCGGTTCTTAAAGGGGTCAAGGTAAGGAGCCATTTACTCAAACAGTGGGCTGGACTATCACACTATAAAGTCAACTAAGGAGGAGAAGAAGTTGTCTTTAAGTACATGTCCACCCTTAAAAGGTCAAATTTGTTTTTTCCTGATCCCAACACAACTGATTATTCAGAACATTATTAGATGTTTAACTAACCCATATTATGGATAATTATTATTTATATTCTGGCAGAGTCAACGATTGACTGCTGTTTCTCTCCTACTGTTTCCTCTGCACATGCTCAAGCTCATAAAATGCTCACTGGCCAAGGAGAGAAGAAAGAGAAGGAACTAGAACTTAAACTTAAATTCCGATTACAAATGCATATATTAAACTGTAAAAATAGCAGTTGGGTGTGGGTAGACCAGTTTTTTTAAGGGCAGACATACGCATTAAGATTTGGGATTTCGGATTAGAGCACTACACATGGGTAAGAAGCTGTCATTTCTAAAAAACTGTGCTATAAAAGTGTAGAGTTGGGGGGGGAGTACATTTTACAAAAAAAAACATTTTGCTCTATTGCAATTAGTATGTTACTGATGAATTTGTTTAAAATAAACGTGGTCAATATTTGATACATTAAGTGTTGTTTCTTTTTATTAAGTCAGTACCGTATATAACTATTATAACAGAACAGAATTAATAAAATATAAATACAGTACAACCTAAATTTATAAAAATATGGTAAGTCCTCTTAAAATAAAAGCACAATTTCTCATGATACTAATAAACGTATTATTAAGCTCTGATATAATTGATGACATCACTAGCACCAAAATCTTCTGTTCAAGGGAGAGATTGATGTACTGGTTTAGCCCCACCCCCCACTGAGTCTGTGACTCTGTAATGTGTAGACATGTTTGTTGCAGAGCATTTTAGGACAGAAATCCTAGACTTTGATGAAAGATCTGTTTTTTGCAAAAAGTATGCGGACAACTCGGACTTGTCAAAATCACTGCCAATCTGGACTGTACAATCGTTCACTGTGAATTAGCTACTTTCACTACGACCAACAGTGATTCGCTGTGGCGAACAGTCGCTGGGACAAAGAATCTTTGGCGTGCCCCCCACACTTAAAAAGGTAAACCCGAGGTAAGGACCTAGCAGTTTAGTGTCCTCCCCCTGGGTCCTTCATTGGGAGGGTGGAGTTTATAGTTATAGCCTTTTAACTAGTCAGGTTTTATAGAGTAAATATTTTCAAAAGATTTTTATTGTTCTTGCCCATTAGTTAACGTGGGTGGTAGCGTAGAAAACATTACTAAATGGAAATAATCAACGTTATAATAACTCACAACTCTTGCACAAAATCTTTCTCGTCAATTTTGGCTGGTACAATCCAGTAGTGACTTCAATATCAGGACAATAAACTACAAAGGGTTTATGGTACAAAGTCAGAATAGGCACCATGGTAAACATACAGTCAGCTAATCCCAAGATTTGCGTATTACTGGTGCTAGCCTGATTTCTCACGTGCTTACGATTGTTGTGCATAGAAAACGCAGCGCATACAAATGTTGTTGCGCTACGATGCAATCAAGCTTTTTTAAGTGTGTTTTCCATCTGCATAATGTGGCCCTCAGCCATAGACGTACTTAGATTGTAAGCTCTTTATGGCAGGGCCCTGATTTAATATGAAATAATGTAAAAAACTGCATAAAAGGTTCAATGCTGTATAAGCTTCTCCATATTCTTAACACAAGTTACCGCTAAGATTTTTAAAAATAAAGTCCCTTGTCGCCAATATTTTCTGTAAACCGACAAATTTTTGTTATACAAGATAATCTCAGCTACCAAGTTCCCCTGTTATCCTCTGTTGATTATCAATATTATCGTGCTAATAAATCTACACATGGTAAACTTTTTTGTGTGTAAATTTGCAAGGCACAGTTTAAAGGGGAAGTTCAGTGCAAATACATATACTTTTCCAGAAAAAGAGCATATTTTTTCCATCCCAAGAATTTAGTCTGCCAATTCAGCATTGTGTCTTCTTTGTTTGCAGGCCCACCCCTAATAGAGACGTTATGGTCTTTGCCCTTGACCCACACCTGGGTTATTCAGTTGCTCAGTAGAGATCTGAGCATCTTTGATCCATCCAACAGCCATCAGCAGAAATTACTATTAGGGACATTCCAAGGATGTGGTGCATCCTGGGAAGACGAGGACCTTTAGAACCTGAAAGGGGCACTTCACTAATGTCAACAGCAGGGAACAAGCAAAGGGTATGAATCAACTGATTTTTTCAAATGGGAGAGAATATGTAGAATAACTAAGAGGCATTACACTAACTACAATTTAACAACATTGATCTTTCCACTGAACTGTCCCTTAATTTCTAGGAGAGAATTTATGGTTAGAATGAAAACGTAATAAAAGACTATCAGGTTTATTCAATAAAAGTTCTTATCTGTTTAATATGGTGCTAATTTAGCCCCAACCAATCAGATCTTATTTAGCTTTGAAAGCTAAGATCTGATTGGTTGGGGCAAAATTAGCACCATTTTAAACCATAAGAACTCTTATTGAATCTTCCTGTAAATGTTATAATAATTATACTAATATTAAATGCTTTTCCTTTCCTTAAGGGCCTGTCGGCGTGCCAACTAAAAATGACTCATATGTAGATATCCCCCAAAACCTCAAAACTGTGAACTTACCCTTTAGGCAGCACCAATTTCCCTTCTCCTCTCCCATTTAAGGTGCCATGATCTCTATAACCAGCTGAATGGTATCATTACTTTTTTTTACCCGAAAAATTTAGAACATTATCAGGGCGATTTACCCCGGAGCCGCTATTGCTCTGGGTAAATCTCCCGAACGGGATTTCATATTGTGTTTGAACTTACATGGGATTCTCTGGTTTTTAACTCTCAATGCCAAAACTGATCCCATTGTATCATAACATTTACATTTGGTGATGGTGTTGTTTATAACAAACGTGTCCCCAATTTCTCTCAATCAAAGAGTATAACTGGCTGTGTGTGATGGTTCATTTAGATAACTGGCACTATTGCAATATTGTTCCATTTAATTGAGTTGGTACCTATAATGTCCCTGTACATTTACTTCCTCCGCAATAATGATTTTAATGTCCACCCAACCACATATTAAACTTCCCAAACTCTATAGGAATTTCTACATCCCAGTGTTTCTAACCCATATTAGCCATCTTTGACCTTGAGATTGCCCTTAATTTAGTCCTCTACATGAACAAGCAGTGCTAGAGGTAACACTCATCACAACCATTACTAGTGAATAACTTCTCCAAAGGATGCTGGAATATGTAGTCAATTTTGGAACCCACCAGCCCCGTTCTTTTTTTTTTCGGAGATTCCTATATGTCCACAGCCTTGAGCAGATACACACAAAGTCAACACCTTACTAAACACTTATCAAAGGATTACAAACACTACCCAAAACTGGGATAAACAGACGTTGATTCACCTTAATGGGGGGCAGTAAAACAAATGGCAGTTCAGATAACGTTCCTACTTCATGTGGTCCTTCCTTAAACACATCACTATCCTGTGTGATTGCAGCACTGTTTCCATCTTTGCTATATGTTACGTAATATGGCATTGGAAAAATCCTTCCTGACACAGCATTATCTGTTTAGGTTTCATTAATACACGTGGCTTTCTTCTATGCTTTATGAGGGAGGGCATTCATTAGCACTCTACAAAAGGGAGCACACTCCAGATATGGAGGTCTATTCTGCCTGTGTAACTGTTAGAAAAGGCATTATGGGTAGGGATAAAGGTTGGACTAGATGGACGTATTCTTTATACAACCTCCATACTATGTTACTATGTAACGTTGAGATAGACATTAT
>CM033469.1:401236836-401381344 GCA_019447015.1 Hymenochirus boettgeri | reverse complement strand
GAATAGACATATGGGTAAGGTAATAAAGGTTGGACTAGATGGACGTTGTCTTTTATACAACCTCCAATATATGTTACTATGTAACTGTTATATAGACATTATGGGTAGGGTATAAAGGTTGGACTAGATGGACGTATGTCTTTATACAACCTCCAATACTATGTTACTATGTAACTGTTATATAGACATTATGGGTAGGGTATAAAGGTTGGACTAGATGGACGTATGTCTTTATACACCTCCAATACTATGTTACTATGTAACTGTTTATACAGACACTATGGTAGGTATAAAGGTTGGACTAGATGGACGTATGTCTTTATACACCCTCCAATACTATGTTACTAGTACTGTTTACAGACATTATGGGTAGGGTATAAAGGTTGGACGGATGGACGTATGTCTTTATACAACCTCCAATACTATGTTACTATGTAACTGTTATTCAGACATTATGGGTAGGGTATAAGGTTGGACTAGATGAACGTAGTGTCTTTATACAACCTCCAATACTATGTTACTATGTAACTGTTGACGACATTATGGTAGGGTATAAAGGTTGGACGGGATGGACGTATGTCTTTATACAACCTCCATACTATTTTACTATGTACTGTTATACAGACATTATGGGTAGGGTAAAAGGTTGGACTAGATGGACGTATGTCTTTATACAACCTCCAATACTATGTTACTATGAACTGTTATACAGACATTATGGGTAGGGTATAAAGGTTGGACTAGATGACGTATGTCTTATTCAACCTCCAATACTATGTTACTATGTAACTGTTAGATAGACATATGGGTAGGGATAAAGTTGTGGACTAAGGACGTATGTCTTTATACAACCTCCATACTATGTTACTATGTAACTGTTAGATAGACATTATGGGTAGGGTATAAAGGTTGGACTAGATGGACGTATGTCTTTATACACCTCCAATACTATGTTACTATGTAACTGTTATAAAACATTATGGGTAGGTTATAAAGGTTGGACTAGATGTCGTATGTCTTTATCAACCTCCATACTATGTTACTATGTAACTGTTATACAGACATTATGGGTAGGGTATAGGTTGGACTAGATGGACTATGTCTTTATACAACCTCCAATACTATGTTTATGTAACTGTTATACGACATTATGGGTAGGGTATAAAGGTTGGACTAGATGGACGTATGTCTTTATACAACCCCAATACTATGTTACTATGTAACTGTTAGATAGACATTATGGGTAGGGTATAAAGGTTGGACTAGATGGACGTATGTCTTTATACAACCTCCAATACTATGTTACTATGTAGCGTTATAAAGACATTTGGAGGTATAAAGGTTGGACTAGATGGACGTATGTCTTTATACAACCTCCAATACTATGTTACTATGTAACTGTTATACAGACATTATGGGTAGGGTATAAAGGTTGGACTAGATGGACGTATGTCTTTATACAACCTCCATACTATGTTACTATGTAACTGTTATACAGACATTATGGGTAGGGTATAAAGGTTGGACTAGATGGACGTATGTCTTTATACAACCTCCAATACATTGTTACTATGTACCTGTTATACGACATTATGGTTAGGGTAATAAGGGTTGGACTAGATGACGTATGTCTTTATACAACCTCCAATACTATGTCACTATGTCCTGTTATACAGACATTATGGGTAGGGTATAAAGGTGGACTAGATGGACGTGTCTTTATACAACCCCAATACTATGTTACTATGTAACTGTTATACAGACATTATGGTAGGGTATAAAGGTTGGACTAGATGGACGTATGTCTTTATACAACCTCCAATACTATGTTACTATGTAACTGTTATACGACATTATGGTAGGGTATAAAGGTTGGACTAGATGGACGTATGTCTTTATACAACCTCCAATACTATGTTACTATGTAACTGTCATACAGACATTATGGGTAGGGTTTAAGGTTGGACTAGATGGACGTATGTCTTTATACAACCTCAATACTATGTTCTATGTAACTGTTATACAGACTTATGGGTAGGGTATATTGGACTAGATGGACGTATGTCTTTATACAACCTCCATACTATGTTACTATGTAACTGTTATACAACATTATCGGTAGGTATAAAGTTTGACTAGATGGACGTATTTCTTTATATCACCTCCAATCTATGTTTACTATGTAACTGTTATACAGACATTATGGGTAGGGTATAAAGGTTGGACTAGATGGACGTATGTCTTTATACAACCTCCAATACTTGTTACTATGTAACTGTTATACAGACATTATCGGTAAGGTATAAAGGTTGGACTAGATGGACGTATGTCTTTATACACCTCCAATACTATGTTACTATTAACTGTTATACAGACATTATCGGTAGGTATAGGATGACTAGATGGACGTATGTCTTTATACACCCTCCATACTATGTTACTATGTCTGTTATACAGACATAGGGGTAGGGTATAAAGTTGGACTTGATGGACGTATGTCTTTATACAACCTCCAATACTATGTTACTATGTAACTGTTATACAGACATTATGGGTAGGGTATAAAGTTGGACTAGATGGACGTATGTCTTTCAACCCCCAATACTATGTACTATGTAACTGTTATACAGACATTATGGGTAGGGTATAAGTTGGACTAGATGGACGTATGTCTTTATCAACCTCCAATACTATGTACTATGTAACTGTTATACAGACATTATGGGTAGGGTATAAAGGTAACAGTTACATAGTAACATAGTATTGGAGGTTGTATAAAGACATACGTCCATCTAGTCCAACCTTTATTCCCTACCCATAATGCCTTTCTAACAGTTACACAGGCAGAATAGACCTCCATATCTGGAGTGTGCTCCCTTTTGTAGAGTGCTAATTGAATTGCCTCCCTCATAAAGCATAGAAGAAAGCCACGTGTATTAATGAAACCATAAACAGATAATGCTGTGTCAGGAAGGATTTTTCCAATGCCATATTACGTAACATATAGCAAAGATGGAAACAGTGCTGCAATCACACAGGATAGTGATGTGTTAAGGAAGGACCACATGAAGTAGGAACGTTATCTGAACTGCCATCTTGTTTTACTGCCCCCCATTAAGGTGAATCATACGTCTGCTTTTATCCCAGTTTTGGTTAGTGTTGTAATCACCTTTGATAAGTTGTTTAGTAAGGTGTTGACTTTGTGTAATCTGCTCAAGGCTGTGGACATATAGGAAGTCTCCGAAAAAAGAACGGGGCTGGGTCCCAAATTGACTACATATTCCAGCATCCTTTGGAAGTATTCACTAGTAATGGTTGAGAGTGTTACCTCTAGCACTGCTTGTTCATGTAGAGGACTAAATTAAGGGCAATCTCAAGGTCAAAGATGGCTAATATGGGTAGAAACACTGGGATGTAGAAATTCCTATAGAGTTTGGGAAGTTTAATATGTGGTTGGGTGGACATTAAAAATCATTATATGCGGGAGAATTGTACAGGGACATTATAGGTACCAACTCCATTAAATGGAACAATATTGCAATAGTGCCAGTTATCTAAATGAACCCATCACACACAGCCAGTTATACTCTTTGATTGAGAGAAATTGGGACACGTTTGTCTATAAACAACACCATCACCAAATGTAAATGTTATTGATACAATGGGATCAGTTTTGGCATCTGAGAGTAAAACCAGAGAATCCCTATTGTAAGTTCAAACACAATATTAAATCCCGTTCGGGAGATTTACCCAGAGCAATAGCGGCTCCGGGTAAATCGCCCTGATAATGTTCTAAATTTTCTTCTGGGTAAAAAAAGTAATTATACCATTCAGCTGGTATAGAGATCATGGCACCTTAAATGGGAGGGAGAAGGGAAATTTGGTGCTGCCTAAAGGGTAAGTTTCACAGTTTTGAGGTTCGGGGGATAATCTACATATGAGTCATTTTTAGTTGGCACGCCGACAGGCCCTTTAAGGAAAGGAAAAGCATTTAATATTAGTATAATTATTATAACATTTACAGGAAGATTCAATAAGAGTTCTTATGGTTTAAAATGGTGCTAATTTTGCCCCAACCAATCAGATCTTAGCTTTCAAATGCTAAATAAGATCTGATTGGTTGGGGCTAAATTAGCACCATATTAAACGATAAGAACTTTTATTGAATAACCCTGATAGTCTTTTATTACGTTTTCATTCTAACCCATAAATTCTCTCCTAGAAATTAAAGGGACAGTTCAGTGGAAATGATCAATGTTTGTTAAATTGTTAGTTAGTGTAATGCCTTCTTAGTTATTCTACATATTCTCTCCCATTTTGAAAAATCAGTTGATTTCATACCCTTTGCTGTTCCCTGCTGTTGACATTAGTGAGCTGCCATTTCAGGTTCTAAAGGTCCTTCTTCTTCCCAGGATGCACCACATCCTTGGAATGTCCCTAATAGTAATTTCTGCTGATTGGCTGTTGGATGGATCAAAGATGCTCAGATCTCTACTGAGCAACTGAATCAACCCAGGTGCTGGGTCAAGGGCAAGACCATAACGGTCTCTATTAGGGGTCCTGCAAACAAGAAGACACAATGCTGAATTGGCAGACTAAATTCATTGGGATGGAAAAATACTGCTCTTTTTTCTGAAAAGTATATGTATTTGCACTGAACTTCCCCTTTAAACTGTGCCTTGCAAATTTACACACAAAAAGTTTACCATGTGTAGATTTATTAGCACGATAATATTGATAATCAACAGAGATAACAGGGGAACTTTGGTAGATGAGATTATCTTCGTATAACAAAAATTTGTCGGTTTACAGAAAATATTGGCGACAAGGGACTTTATTTTTATAAAATCTATAGCGGTAACTTTTGTTAAGAAATATGGAGAAGCTTATACAGCATTGAACCTTTTATGCAGTTTTACATTATTTCATATTTAAATCAGGCCCTGCCATAAAGAGCTTACAATCTAAGTACAGTCTATGGCTGAGGCCACATTATGCCAGATGGAAACACACTTAAAAAGCTTGATTGCATCGTAGCGCAACCACATTTCCATGTACTGCGCTGCGTTTCTAATGCACTAACAATCGTAAGCACGTGAGAAATCAGGCTAGCACCAGTATACGCAAATCTTGGGATTAGCTGACTGTATGTTTACCATGGTGCCTATTCTGACTTTGTACCATAACCCTTTGTAGTTTATTGTCCTGATATTGAAGTCACTACTGGATTGTACCAGCCATAAATTGACGGAAAGATGTAGCAAGTTGTGAGTTATTATAACGTGATTATTTTCCATTTAGTAATGTTTTCTACGCTACCACCCACGTTAACTTAATGGGCAAGACAATAAAAATCTTGAAAATATTTACTCTATAAAACCCTGACTAGTTAAAAGACTATAACTATAACTCTTCACCCTCCCAATGAAGGTACCCAGGGGGAGGACCTAAACTGCTAGGTCCTTACCTCTGGGTTTACCTTTTAAGTGGGGGACACGCCAGAAGATTCTTTGTCCCAGCCGACTGTTCGCCACCAGCGAATCACTGTTGGTCGTAGTGAAAGTAGCTAATTCACAGTGAACGATTGTACAGTCCAGATTGGCAGTGATTTTTGACAAGTCCGATTGTCCGCATACTTTTTGCAAAAAACAGATCTTTCATCAAAGTCTAGGATTTCTGTCCTAAAATGCTCTGCAACAAACATGTCTACACAGTTACAGAGTCACAGACTCAGTGTTGGGGTGGGGCTAACCAGTACATCAATCTCTCCCTTTGACAGAAGATTTTTGGTGCTTAGTGATGTCATCAATTATAATCAGAGCTTAATAATTACGTTTATTAGTATCATGAGAAATTGTGCTTTTATTTTAAGAGACTTACCATTATTTTTATAAATTTAGGTTGTACTGTATTTATATTTTATTAATTCTGTTCTGTTATATAATAGTTATATACGGTACTGACTTAATAAAAAGAAACAACACTTAATTGTATCAAATATTGACCACGTTTATTTAAACAAATTCATCATGTAACATACTAATTGCAATAGAGCAAAATGTTTTTTTTTTGTAAAATGTACTCCCCCCCAACTCTACACTTTTATAGCACAGTTTATTTTAGAAATGACAGCTTCCTTACCCTATGTTAGTGCTCTAATCCAGAATATCCCAAATCTTAATGCGTATGTCTGCCCTTAAAAAACTGGTCTACCCACAACCCAACTGCTATTTTTACCAGTTTAATATATGCATTTGTAATCGGATATTTAAGTTGAAGTTTCCTTATTTCTTTCATCTTTCTTCTTCCTCTGGCCAGTGAGCATTTTATGAGCTTGAGCATGTGCAGAGGAAACAGTAGGAGAAACAGCAGTCAATCGTTGACTCTGCCAGAATATAAATAATAATTATCCTTAAATATCTGGTTAGTTAAACATCTAATAATGTTCTGAATATATCAGTTGGGTTGGGGATCAGGAAAAACAACATTTGACCCTTTTAAGGGTGGACATGTACTTTAAAGACAACCTTCTTCTCCTCCTTAGTTGACTTTATAGTGTGATAGTCCAGCCCACTGTTTGAGTAAATGGCTCCTTACCTTGACCCCTTTAAGAACCGAAAAATTAAAGGGATGTGTATCAAGAAGTAACCATGGTAAATAAGAAAATTATAGCATTATTGAATGTCCTTTCCACCACACTTGCAGGGCAGATCCCATTAATAAAGTGCAGCATAAAAACTTTACATGAGTTGTACAGGGTGGAAACCCTATTTCCTGTCTAGACAACCTTCTAGCCCTTGAAGTCCATTCAAAGTCAGTGGAGACACTTCCCTTCAATGCTACAGTTCAGAGACTTTCCTCAGAGTCCATACCATCAAGGAGGTTGATACAAGTTATCAGGGAGATATAGAGCAAAGCGTCTCTGGATAACTTCACGTTGGTGTCAGGATTCTGGGATGGCAACCTCTCTTTCTCATTTATATAAGAAATGTGAACTGGACCTGGGAAGTCAACGGTAGAGATAGGGTCTTGTCTGATCCGTTTCACGCTAATATTTGGAATTTCGGTTTCTTTTGAGATCTTCTTTACACTAATAAAGAATAAAAAAAATATGATAGATAAAATATATAGCGATAGGAAACATTTCCAAATTTGAAAATTGTTGGCCATGTGTTTTTCAATCCTTATTTCATGTGGACGGTTAAAGGGCAAGTTCACTGGAATTTTTTTTTTAATTTGATCATTACTGTAAATAATAATTCATCCCAACTATTGCTGTAACATTTTTTTGTTGATCTGCCACCTTTTTCTTGAGATATTTAACCTGAAGCATAAGTTGCTTCAGCTGTCGATCTAGTACCTTATCTTCTTATCTACCTTCTGTTTGCAGGTACTGCAACTGTAACTAGGTGGGTGTCATAAGGGAATTTACTCTCAGTGCTGGATGATAGTGATTGCTGAGCATGCTCAGTTTTAAAAAAAGTCAGGTCTGAGGAGGAAAAGAGGAGTTAAGAGAGAGAAGGGGAGGGGGAAACTGAACCTGAGAAAACCTAGTAAGTATTGAAGCCATGAAGCAAGACACACACCTTAGTTGCTATTCAGTTTTATTGAAGAATGGGAGGTAAAGGAGCTGTGTCTTACCGCCTGTTCTTCAATAAAACCTGCAGGAGCCAGGAGAGAAGGTAAGGAACTACTTCACCGTTTCCTCTGAAAGGTCCCGACGGACCCTGTACTATGCACATGCGCAAGTGTAGAATACAGAGTCCGTCGGGACCTGTCACTATGCAGCGGAGGAGCGAGCAATCGGGTAAGTACTTTACTTTCTCTCCCTTTAACTATAGATTAAGATGAGGCAAAGTCATTTTAAACACACACTCTACATGTGTGTTACTTACAACAAATGTTATTACTTAGTACACTTCCTCCCTCTAGATTTTATTATGGGGCCACAATTATTTATATATAATATTTTATTTTATGTCCACAGCGTAACACAGAATATTTTTAGTAACAAACCCTGGATGGCCACATTGAATCTATAATATATGTGAGGGTCTTTTATAAAACTTACCTCCTGATGATTGACAGGAAAAATATCACTGTAGACACCAATATCATGGCCCCTGCTATTGATACCATAATAATCTCATAGGTTTTGTTTTTTAGTTCTGAAACAGAGGAGAAAATAAAGGAGGGTTAAGTGTCTTGTAAAACTCATTGTAATGCAAATAAAAAGTTTAAAAAGAAATTGTTCAGAGTAAAAATAGACACTGGATAAAGGACACTGAGCATGCTTAAGCCAATAACTCGGAGAGGAGGAGGGGTTTAAAAAGACTTAAAGGCTTGACTTCTCTGGTTAGAAATTACATAGAAAGACATGTGAAACGTTAAGTAGTTTTAATCAAAGTAACGGGCTAAAAGTAACGAAAGGCTAAATTACAAAGAAAGGGGAAAAAATACGGTACCAACAAAGTTCCTGTATTTGCTTATAGAATATGTTGAACTGGATAAGCAGTTGGGTGTATAAATGATGTCAATCAAAATACACATTTTATACTTTTAGTAAATAATACTAGCCAATCAAATGTGGGGTATAGCTGTGTGTGGGAGATGTTTGCCAATCAGAAATTAGGGCATGTGCCAGGGAAATAGATCATTCTATGTGTCTTTTTCCAATGCATTGACAAATATAGAATGTGTATGTAATTCCTATTAGTTTTGTGCACTGATACATTTTATCTGTGCGGATACAAAATTCTATTTTGTTGACTATGTACTGCAGTGCACCTATTCCACAAGATTTTTTATGCACACCATGTGTGATGGTTCGCCTTAGAGGGAACAGTAATCTAGCGGTAAATTGTAATGGAAATGAACAGAAATTATCAGTAAGCAAAATTCTGTTATGAACCCCAAAATTCACCTCAATCCCCCGACATTCACCTGTTTCTGGAAGGAAAGTTGTAGGCATGTCGCTATTATTTCTATTCAAATTCATCCTGTAGGAAGAACAGCGAGTTAAGTACAATATTTACAACATTTGGACCAACCCACCTGTGATTAACCAGCCAGTTGGACAGAAACAGCCAATTAGATTAACCCACAAGACTATTTTTCAATGTGTCTAAAACTGATTAAACACTGTAATTACAAATGTAAATGTAAACTCCATGCGACCCCATGTAATATAAGGTTACCATGGGGGTTTACACTCAAAAAAATGTCTTTGAAAGTAGTGCAGAGCTCCTGATACAATATCTCTTAACTCTGCGCTACCTAGTGGCGGGTATTGTAAGGGGCCGCGACGGAGGGCAAAGCCCCACTTATCTTTCTGTGATGCCTGGATGCAATACCGGACACAATCATGTATTGCATCACAGAATTGCCTAAAGGTAAGGAGCGCGCTTTAGCAATATTGGATCTCCCACACAGTCCTGAGCATCTGTCTGATGTTAAGGAGAACGTTCGGGACGGACACATTTACTTTAGTAAGGTCTGACTACGTATACTTTATTATAGGGGTTCGACCACAGGCGAGGGAAATTTTCAGGCAGATTGGCGAATGTTTGTCGGGCCCAGGAATGCTCAGAACTGTTATACACACTTTAATGATAACGGGGCAATTCCAGTGGCATAGTAATTTGCTCCTCACTTTCCCCTCTTACATTTTCACTCTTCCCCTGCACCAAGTCCTGTACCATGTGTAAGCTCAGGAAGGTTTTGTGCAGCTTCCCAGCTCTTCCGTCCAGCTCTTTAACCCATACATTTGGCCATGTTAGTAAGTTGCAGTTTGCAGTTGCAGTTGGATGACATCATCATCTTAAAGGGCCTTAAAGGGAATTCGACTTGCCTGGCTATGCTATTTTTGGGAAAAAGTTTGTCAAGTCTGTGCTACTTCCAGAAATTCACCCTCCAGGGATCAAATTGAATCTATGACGAGAGATATTCATTCCTCTCCTGTAACTATGACTTCTAGTGTCCGTGGTGTCTCACAATCAACCCTGGAGTCAGTGGGTGCTTCCGCTTCGAGGGAGAAAGTATCGGAGTTACATTCATAGAACAAAGCTCCAATCAATTCGAGTCTAAAACTCTATGTAGGCAGAACCTTCCTCATCTGCAAAGAGAAAACATCTCCCTCTAGAATGACAGAATTTCTATTCTCTTGTCTGGTCCAAGGAAAGGAATGCGACCTTGGCTTCATCGATAAAAAAATCACTATAAGGCCAGTATATACTCAAGGTGGTTTCTCAACCTGAGATTTCCACTTCCACCAGTTCCTTTAGAAGACATTTGCAGAGCTGTAACTTGGTCTTCTCAAAGACATCAGAATGTTGACATGTTCTCACAAAGCCAAACAGCTTTAGGTACCAAAGTTCTGGAAGCCTCAAGCTATAATGAATATTCTTTCTTTGTTTAAGCAGCACAGAGTTCCTCCTTCATATCTTAAGATTGGTATACCCCATTGTGTTGCATTGCCATGTTCCAGATATGTTATTTTATCTATGTATTATCTATGATGTCATTTCTCTTTGTGACATCAATCTGCTGGACATGGCTCCTGTTCTGTCTTTGTTTGGGGGAGAACTCAAGAGGAGAGAAGTAAACATATGGGACTGTCCTCAGCACACACACTGAAAAAACCATGAGCTGGCAAATTCCATTTTCCCTCATTTAACTTCTGTATCTTTTATAAAGGCCGTTAAATTCGCAGCTCAGAACGTAAAGTGTTAAAGGGGCGCCTGCCATCATTGACTCTATCAAAGACTCTACTTCCTATCTTCCTATCAGATTGTAATTTTGCTACCCGAAGAATAAAATCGAGTTTTCCAGAAGGATGTCACCTTGTAACACAGACCTTTATTGATGTGACACGAAAGGAACAAATATGCAGCAGCTTGTAGCTGCAAAGGCCAAGTGCTGGTGTCACTTTGTATTAAAACTATAATATAGAGGCTTTGGGGACGCTCTCTAAACATCATATCCACAAGATAAACAACAGCTGTCTCTTTTTAATCGGAAATTCTCGAGTATTTTCCTTTATGAGACCTGGGAAACCTGTCAAGGGGCCAGTAGTGCCATGAAATAAAAAGCGATACATTGGAACTGACACGTTAGTTATTTCCACCCACCATGTATAGAAATGGTTTATTGGACGCGGAAACCTTTTATTTTATTTTAAACGTGTCCTGTCTGCCGTCTGATGTCTAGTAAAGATAACAATATAGACTAGGGCACAGTAATGAACCTGAAACTCAACAAATACCCCAAATAATAGAAAAAGATGGGCTGCTCAACTCTCTCAATAGTGTGTAGAAATATAAAAATCCTTTATTACCTTGGGGACAGAAAAAGCCTAGACATATATATACCTAAGTCAAATACATAGGTGAGTATAAACATACTGTTAATGCTTCAGTATATCTACAGACTAGTAGATATACTCTCTACTCTATTATTTGCTCTGATGTCTGGTGACGTGTTTAACCCAATGCATAAATGATCAACTAACCAGACCCACTATAGCCAAGCAAGCTTTAATATGTCACATACGGGATCTCAAAGTGAAAGTTATATCTGGATAAAACCTTTTTCTATATGATGCACAGTTATCATTCCTCTGGGCTTATGGGGCAAGATGGGGAAATATTTGCTGGTGCTATTAACTGATCTGATGTTATTACAAAAGACCCTCTTGCTTGTGTAAAAGCCTCTCTTTTTGTTCAAGGTACTGCCCCCTTAATCTCCAGTGTGTGTTATTTTTAAAGAGAACATTTAAAGGACAAGTCCAGCTCTCAAATAAAAATGTATATACCGGTACAGGTAAATCACCCCCTAAAACCCTAAACTGTAATAGTTTGAAATGTGAAATATATAAGTCTAACCTGAAATCCTGCACAATGTCCTGTTTCCCCTGTTTCTACTTCCTGGTTCTTCCAGTTAGTAACTGTCAGTTATGGATTTGACAACTGACATCACAGCCAATGACTGAATGTTAATCCCCTAGCTGCCTCTTCTGAGCATGCTCAAGCTCAGTACAGGCTCAGTACAGGTCACTAAATTGCTCAGTTTCCAGAAGCGTAGCAGGCATACAGTAATCAATTCAGGGGACAAATTAGGATATAACACATTTTAAAGAGGCCATTCTTTCTAAAAGATGTTATTATGAACAGTGACGTTACTAGGAATCACTGGGCCCCCTGCAAAACTATGATGGGGCCCCTATCCGTGCTTCATCCACAGTGGTTTTCTGGGACAAGTCTATATCTGTCATAGGAAAAAAAAGATGCGGTTGCTCCCCTTGCTCTCCTGGTAGTTATGCCCCTGATTATGAAGGTGGAATTGGCCTTTAACATGCAAGGCAAGGATCTATTCTGTGTGTGTCTGACGCGTTGGTGTTTAACTTTTTACAAGACTTCCTTGGTGAAACTTTAACAGTTTTTTCTTTAGTACCAAATATGTAGTGTGGGTAAGAATTAATAGCGGGGGTGTTATGCTAGGTTATATACACTGAACTTCAATGGATGCCATGATAGGGAGAACATTTATGATCCAGAATGGATTTCATAATCCCTATCAGATAGCTGTAACTGAAATCTGAAAATCAGCCGCATTGTGGATTTCTGGTTTTCTGGCTGTCAGTATCGTTTAGAGAGAGGTCATGGGCTGGTTAGTGAACATGTACACTTATGTATCTGGGTCCATGACCCACTCCAAAAAACCTAGAAACCTGTAAAATGAAACAGACAATTTCTCAATAATACTGTCGATTTCAGAGGTTAGATATACCGCAATCTGATCAGTCTTTTTTATTTCAGCTTTAGTTCCCCTTTAAAAATTCAAGGTACCCTAAAAAAAAAGTTCTATCTGCACAGCCACTAGGAGGTTAAACGTGCGCACAACTTAGACTAATGACATTTTGCAGAGGATGAATAGTTCCCTTTATTGTCTGTTACTGATAATAAAGGGATAATAACAATGTAACTAATAAAAATCTCTCAGTAGTGAGGAAGAGGATGAATCACATTCTGTGCCTTTAATCTGTTCATCCAATATCAGCCATACACCTGCCCCCTACACCTACATCAATTCGACCTTCGACCCCTACAACATTAACGTTTCATATAACACTTTGTACACCGACTATCCTAATAGCCACCGTGTAACATCCCAAATCTCAGCCCATAGAGCAATAAAATATTAACGTCAATTCCAAATTCGAATCAAGTAAAAAAAAAAAAAACCTCAAAGGGACATTAACTTCCCCTTTAAACACATAGGGAACTGATAAGACAATTGGGCTGATTTGTTTAATAATGTTCTGTATTTGCAATGTAAGATATTAAAATTACATTTTTTAAGGGTGTTATTCAGTAAATATCTCACCTTGCGTAATCGGCGATCCTTTGGGAATTCTCTGGTTTCTGGGACTGTTAACCTACCACGTCTTCCCGTTTTATTTACACAGGTTTATGACGAGTTTATGGCTTTGTATTTGCATAATTTTTTTTATTTGTGATTTTTCTAGGACAAAATTTACTAATGCAGCAACAGATTGGTTCGCCATCTAGTGGTTGTATGATAGAATACACTTATTGAAATCTTGGCAAATGGATGTTCTGTAAGCATCTCCCTGGACTTTATTAATAAGATATTAAAGTGGGCAGGCATGGCAGAGAAAAGCTGTGGGTAATATTTTTATTAAATAGCAAAAAAAAATCAGAAATGACTCAATATATTGTACACACTTTGTGGTCAGTATGAATACTTTTCTAGGTTTCATTGGCTCAAGATTGGATGGGACAAGAGCGACCTCTCTGGACACAGTATGGTATTACAGAAATTAGAAGCACCCAGCACTCCATATGCAAAGAAATTGACTCTGTTAAAGAAGGAACGATTCCCCCCATCTGGTTATATAAAATACCCATAATTCCATGGAATCCTTCACTTTAATAGCTTTTATTATAGACTTTTTATTATCCACATTAAATATTAAAGAAAGTACAAGAACAGATAAATACCTTTTTTAGAACAGTGATTATATTTATAATTACACAGAATATTAAACTGCAAAATGTCCAGTTAGTTACAGTTTAATCCACAGAGCAGGCAGATTCAAATAACACGACGCCACTTCCTTGTTCTAAATTCACCGATTTGGGTCTCGCCCACCCCCCACAACGTCTTACACGGTGCAGATCCAAGTCTTTGTTAAAATGACAATCCATTGTGTTGGATAATTTGTTTCCATCTTTTAAAGCCTTTGATGTGCTTTCTATGAAAAGTCTGTCCTTGGTTACACAAAACTTGACCGAGTCTTCAGCAATAACGTCCCACTGATAATTTGCGGTTAGAGTCTATGGTACAACATCTCGTTAGAGTTTATATATTATACACAAACTTCCCCACCAGATTCTGGTTATTTTCCAGTCTTTGTGCAGGTCGTTTTTTCTTTTTTTTAGTTTTTATTCTCTGGAAGATCGCGGAATCTCGACTGTAAGAAGAGAAGGAAACCGGTTAGCTGGACGTAATTACTTGACAGTCTCCAAATGACTCATTAATATATCGGAATCTAAATGATTATAGCTCTGTTATTCTCCTAACACCCAGTTCCGCCAGTTAAAGCGTTTTTTAATTAACACCGCTGTCCTCGGTTAATACGTTTCGTACCCTGAAGACAGTTAAATGCGTTTAGTCAACTTAATGACAGCTGGATAGATCCTGCACCCAATGGGCTATTATATTCTCGGGCTTGACTGCCTAATAGGTCCTTGCATTGCGCCTCTGTATACAAGCCAGGCCGGCGCTGTGTTAAAACGCATCAATAAGGAAAACTGTCACCCGGACAAAGTGATTTATTAGAGCCCCCAGCTAGAGGCTGAGTTGAAATGACTCCGATAAAGAAGATGAGAAGGTTATTTAAATATCATAGCCCGAGGGGCCCACATCACAATGCACTTGCTGATAGGGGTATAACAGCACAATGGTGTTACTTAAATTCCGTATTCCACAACTACTCCCCCTGGAAATGTGGGTCTTAACAATGGAACAGCCCTGCACTATATATACTTATATAGCAATGAGTACACTGTGATGATACACAGTTAAAGGGAACCCTGGAAAACACCCATTACCTAAATGTACAACTGAAGCAATTATAAAGACATTTAAAGGGCAAGTCCAGCCCCAAAACGAAAACTTACATACAGGTAAATCCCCCCCCCAAACCCTAAACTGTAATAGTTTGAAATGTGAAATATATAAGTCTAACCTGAAATCCTGCACAATGTCCTGTTTCCCCTGTTTCTGATTCCTGGTTCTTCCAGTTAGTAACTGTCAGTTATGGATTTGACAGTTGACATCACAGCCAATGACTGAATGTTAATCCCCTGTCTGCCTCTTCTGAGCATGCCCAGGCTCACTAAATGCTCAGTACAGGTTTCTAAATTGCTCATTTTCCAAGAGGCATCCAGAAGCATAGCAGGCATACAGTAATGAATTCATAGGGCAAACTATGATATATCAACATATTTTATAGAGGCCATTCTTTCTAAAATATGTTATGAGGGTGGAGTTTTCCTTTAAATAAAGAGTTAAATAAACTTAACGCAGTCTTTAACGCCCCCTCCACAGGCAACACCCACTCAAATGTTTTTTTGCGAAATAGTTTCAAACTTACTTTTTAGCTTTTCCCAAGATGAGTCCCGAGTTTTTCTTTCCGTATTAAACTGGCTGCATAGGGGATCTGAAATAGACACAGGGAATAATTATCTAATTAATGGTCATTAGATCACAGCACTACAAGGCAGGATGCTAGTAGCCCAGCGAGGACTTGTAACATTAAAGTTTGCTAATCACATCTGTAGCATTTGATTGGTAGATGTTTGTGGTCCACATTCTATCGCTGTGTGTTTATATAAAACCAATCAGTAGTCAAATAGCCACCATTTCCCTTCATGCAAATACAATTCAATACAATGCCATATCTATGTTTAAAGGGTAATTACTGTTAAATGTAATCAGCAGCATTGTGGGTAATCATCAAGAATCTTATTGGTTTTCTGGCCTTTCTTAATGACGGAAAGGGCATGGGCAGGTCACCCAGTAGTTAAATGACAGCTCTAGTAGGAGGGGAGAGGGAGGGGCTAGAAAACCAATGGAGCATGTGCAATGTGAAACCCACATTGCAAGGTCAGTTTTCTATTTTAGCTTTAGTTCACCTTTAATTTTCAACCAGTCAGGATATTAGAATGCATGTAGCACAAAGTTAAAGATGAGATCCTGAACTGCTACATTTATACATTTAAAAATAAAACTAATCACAGGTCGGCATTTTAAACTACGAAATAACAGATCTCCCTATGGCAGGAATTATCTTTACATCTCCATGTGAAATATGAACAATAGTAAAGTATCATGTCGGGTAAGTTCATTAGACAGAATTATTTATCATTATACAGATACAGGATAAAATAGACGTTTAAACTGAAAGTGGAAACATTCCAATGTGGTCATTACTTTCAGGAAAATGTCACTGCAAGATGACACACAGAATTTCATTTTCAACAGCAGAGGGCAGCAAAATCCTTTTGAAAATGCTTAGAGGGAAATTTACCAAAACCCCTTCACTTGGTATGGCCTTTACAATGGAAATTTGATAATGTGATTGTGGCACAAAAAAGCTTGTTGGAACTTTAAGATGGGGTTTTATCAGTTTGCTATTATTTTTAAATTACTAATGCCACACTAAACCAATGTTTTAACTGATGGCCAAGTTAATTTATACACTAACATGTTATTTTAGACAATAGTTGCATTCTTTTACATAGCATTGTAATGGAGGTTTAATTAAAAACATACATCTATCTAGTCCAACCTTTATACACTACCCATAATGTCTGTCTAAAAGTTACATAGTAACATAGTATTGGAATAAAGACATACGTCTATCTAGTCCAACCTTTATACCCTACCCATAATGTCTGTATAACAGTTACATAGTAACATAGTATTGGAATAAAGACATACGTCCATCTAGTCCAACCTTTATACCCTACCCATAATGTCTGTATAACAGTTACATAGTAACATAGTATTGGAGGTTGTATAAAGACATACGTCCATCGAGTCCAACCTTTATACCCTACCCATAATGTCTGTATAACAGTTACATAGTAACATAGTATTGGAGGTTGTATAAAGACATACAGCCATATAATCCAACCTTTAAACCCTACCCATAATGCCTGTCTAACAGTTACATTATAACATAGTATTGGAGGTTGTATAAAGACATATGTCCATCTAGTCCAACCTTTATACGGTACCCTACTCATAATGTCTGTATAACAGTTACATAGTAACATAGTATTGGAGGTTGTATAAAGACATACGTCCGACAACGGTCCATCTAGTCCAACCTTATACCCTACTCATAACTGTCTGATAAACAGTTACATAGTAACATAGTATGGAATAAAGACATACGTCCATCTAGTCCAACCTTTATACCCTACCCATAATGTCTGTATAACAGTTACATAGTAAAACATAGTATTGGGGTTGATAAAGACATCGTCCATCTAGGCCAACCTTTATACCCTACCCATAATGTCTGTCTAACAGTTACATAGAACATAGTATTGGAGATAAAGACATACGTCCATCTGATCCAACCTTATTACCCTACCCATAATGTCTGATAACAGTTACATAGTAACATAGTATTGGAGGTGTATAAAGACATACGTATTCTAGTCCAACCTTTATACCTACCCATCAATGTCTGTATAACAGTTACATAGTAACATAGTATTGGAGGTTGTATAAAGACATAACCCACTAGTCCAACCTTTATACCCTACCCATACTGTTGTCTAACAGTTACATTGTCTATTAACAGTACAAAACATAGTATTGGAGGTTGAATAAAGCATACGTCACATCTAGTCCAACCTTTATACCCTACCCATAATGTCTATATAACAGTTACATAGTAACATAGTATTGGAGGGTTTGTATAAAGACATATGTCCATCTAGTCAACCTTTATAACCTCTACCCATAATGTCTGTATAACAGTTACATAGTAACATAGTATTGGAGGTTGTATAAAGACATACGTCCATCTAGTCCAACCTTTATTCCCTACTCATAATGTCTGTATAACAGTTACATAGTAACATAGTATTGGAATAAAGACATACGTCCATCTAGTCCAACCTTTATACCCTACCCATAATGTCTGTATAAGAGTTACATAGTAACATAAAATTGGAGGTTGTATAAAGACATACATCCATCTAGTCCAACCTTTATACCCTACCCATAATGTCTGTCTAACAGTTACATATAACATAGTATTGGAATAAAGACATACGTCCATCTAGTCCAACCTTTATACCCTACCCATAATGTAGTATAACGTTACATAGTAACATAGTATTGGAGGTTGTTATAAAGACATACGTACATCTAGTCCAACTTATACTCCTACCCATAATGTCTGTATAACAGTTACATATAACATAGTATTGAGGTTGTATAAAGACATACATCCATCTAGTCCAACCTTTATACCCTACCCATAATGTCTGTACTACAGTTTACTAATAACATAGTATTGATAATAAGACATACGTCCATCTAGTCCAACCTTTATACCCTACCCATAATGTCTGTATAACAGTTACATGTAACATAGTATTGAGGTTGTATAAAGACATACGTACATCTAGTCCAACCTTTATACCCTACCCATAATGTCTGTATAACAGTACATAGTAACATAGTATTGGAGGTTGTATAAAGACATACGTCATCTAGTCCAACCTTTATTCCCTACTCATAATGTCTGTATAACAGTACATAGTACATAGTATTGGAATAAAGGCATAAGTCATTCATCTAGTCCAACCTTTATACCCTACCCATAATGTCTGTTAACAGTTACATAGTAACATAGTATTGGAGGTTGTATAAGACATTCGTCCATCTAGTCAACCTTTATACCCTACCCATAATGTCTGTTAACAGTTACATAGTAACATAGTATTGGAGGTTTGTATAAAGACATACGTCCATCTAGTCCAACCTTTATACCCTACCATAATGTCTGTATAACAGTTACATAGTAACATAGTATTGGAGGTTGTATATAAAGACATACGTCCATCTAGTCCAACCTTATACCCTACCCATAATGTCTGTATAAAGTTACATAGTAACTAGTATTGGAGGTTAATAAAGACATACGTCATCTAGTCAACCTTTATACCCTACCATAATGTCTGATAACAGTTCCATAGTAACATAGTATTGGAGGTATAAAGACATACGTCCATCTAGTCCAACCTTTATACCCTACCATAATGTCTGTATAACGTTACATAGTAACATAGTATTGGAGGTTTATAAAGACAACGTCATCTAGTCCAACCTTTATCCCTACCCATAATGTCTGATAACAGTACATAGTAACATAGTATTGGAGGTGTATAAAGACATACGTCATCTAGTCCACACCTTTATCCCTACCATAAGTCTGTAAACAGTTACATAGTAACATAGTATTGGAGGTTGTATAAAGACATACGTCCATCTAGTCCAACCTTTATACCCTCACCTATTAATTCTGTATAACACGTTACATAGTAACATAGTATTGGAGGTTGTATAAGACATACGTCCATCTAGTCCAACCTTTATACCCTACCCATAATGTCTGTATAACAGTTACATAGTAACATAGTATTGGAGGTTGTATAAAGACATACGTTCATCTAGTCCAACCTTTATACCCTACCCATAATGTCTGTAAACAGTTACATAGTACATAGTATTGGAGGTGTATAAAGACATACGTCCATCTAGTCCAACCTTTATACCCTACCCATAATGTCTGTATAACAGTTACATAGTAACATAGTATTGGAGGTTGTATAAAGACATCAGCATCTAGTCCAACTTTATACCCTACCCATAATTCTGTATAACAGTTACATAGTAACATAGTATTGGAGGTTGTATAAAGACATACGTCCATCTAGTCCAACCTTTATACCCTACCCATAATGTCTGTATAACAGTTACATAGTAACATAGTATTGGAGGTGTATAAAGACATACGTCCATCTAGTCCAACCTTTATACTACCCATAATGTCTGTATAACAGTTACATAGTAACATAGTATTGGAGGTTGTATAAGCATACGTCCATCTATCCAACCTTTATACCCTACCCATAATGTCTGTATAACAGTTACATAGTAACTAGTATTGGAGGTTGTATAAAGACATACGTCCATCTATCCAACCTTTATACCCTACCCATAAGTCTGTATAACAGTTACATAGTAACATAGTATTGGAGGTTGTATAAGACATACGTCCATCTAGTCCAACCTTATATACCCTACCCATAATGTCTGTATAACAGTTACATAGTAACATAGTATTGGAGTTGTATAAAGACATCGTCCATCTAGTCCAACTTTAACCCTATACCCCATAATTCTGTATAACAGTTACATGTAACATAGTATTGGAGGTTGTTAAAGACATACGTCCATCTAGTCCAACCTTTATACCCTACCATAATGTCTGTATAACAGTTACATAGTAACATAGTATTGGAGGTTGTATAAGACAACGTTCATCTAGTCCAACATATCCCTACCCATAATGTTGTATAACAGTTACATAGTAACATAGTATTGGAGGTGTATAAGACATAGTCCATTAGTCCAACCTTTATACCCTAACCCATAAGTCTGTTACAGTTCATAGTAACATAGTATTGGAGGTTGTATAAAAGACATACGTCCATCTAGTCCAACCTTTATACCCTACCATAATGTCTGTATAACAGTTACATAGTAACATAGTATTGGAGGTTGTATTAAAGACATACGTTATCTAGTCCAACCTTTATACCCTACCCATAATGTCTGTATAACAGTTACATAGTAAACATAGTATTGGAGGTGTTATAAAGACAACGTCCTCTAGTCCAACCTTTATACCCTACCCATAATGTCTTGTAACAGTTACATAGTAACATAGTATTGGAGGTTGTATAAAGACATACGTCCATCTAGTCCAACCTTATACCCTACCCATAATGTCTGTATAACAGTTACATAGTAACATAGTATTGGAGGTTGTATAAAGACATAAGTTCATCTAGTCCAACCTTTATACCCTACCCATAATGTCTGTATAACAGTTACATAGTAAATAGTATTGGAGGGTGTATAAAGACATACGTCCATCTAGTCCAACCTTTATACCCAACCATATGTCTGTATAACAGTTACATAGTAACATAGTATTGGAGGTTGTATAAAGACATACGTCCATCTAGTCCAACCTTATACCCTACCCATAGTCTGATAACAGTTACATAGTAACATAGTATGGAGGTTGTATAAAGACATACGTTCATCTAGTCCACCTTATACCCTACCCATAATGTCTGTTATAACAGTTACATAGTAACATAGTATTGGAGTTGTATAAAGACATATGTCCATCTAGTCCAACCTTTATACCTACCCATAATGGCTGTATAACAGTTACATAGTAACTAGTATTGGAGTTGTATAAAGACATATGTCCATCTAGTCCAACCTTTATACCCTACCCATAATCGCTGTATAACAGTTACATAGTAACATAGTATGGAGGTTGTAAAAGACATATGTCCATCTAGTCCCCCTTTAACCCTACCCATAATGGCTTGTATAAACAGTTACATAGTAACATAGTATTTGGAGTTGTAAAAGACAATAGTCCATCTAGTCCACCCTTTATCCCTACCCAAATGTCTGTATAACAGTTACATAGGAACATAGTATTGGAGGTTGTATAAAGACAACGTCATCCTAGTCAACCTTATACCCTACCCATAATATCTGTATAACAGTTACATAGTAAAATAGTATTGGAGGTTGTATAAAGACAACGTCCATCTAGTCCAACCTTTATACCTACCCATAATGTCTGTATAACAGTTACATAGTAACATAGTATTGGAGGTTGTATAAAGACATATGTCCATCTAGTCCAACCTTTATACCCTACCCATAATGCTGTATAACAGTTACATAGTAACATAGTATTGGAGATTGTATAAAAGACATATGTCCATCTAGTCCAACCTTATACCCTACCATAATGTCTGTTATAACAGTACATAGTAACATAGTATGGAGGTTGTATAAAGACAACGTCCATCTAGTCCAAACCTTTATACCCTCACCATAATGTCTGTATAAACAGTTACATGTGAACATAGTATTGGAGTTGTATAAAGACATAGTCCATCTAGTCCAACTTTATACCCTACCCATAATTCTGTAAACAGTTACATAGTAACATAGTATTGGAGGTTGTTATAAGACATACGTCCATCTAGTCCAACTCTATACCTACCCATAATGTCTGTATAACAGTTACATAGTAAACATAGTATTGGGGGTTTTATAAAGACATGTCATCTAGTCCAACCTTTATACCCTACCATAAGTCTGTATAACAGTTAAATAGTAACATAGTATTGGAGGGTGTATAAAGACATACGTCCATCAGTCCAACCTTTATACCCTACCCATAATGTCTGTATAACAGTTACATAGTAACATGTATTGGAGGTTGATAAAGACACACGTCCATCTAGTCCAACCTTTATACCCTACCCATAATATCTGTATAACAGTTACATAGTAACATAGTATTGGAGGTTGTATAAAGACAACGTCCATCTAGTCAACTTTTAGCCTATTATGTAACTAACAGATATAATTGAGTTTTACTAAAAATCTAGAAATGCACTAGAAGACCTGCTGGTTTGGTAAAATAAAACCAGGAAATAGTAAGATCTACACTACACTATGATTTATCTCCCTGTAACGTATACAATGTTAAGGTGATACAGTTAAGATTATATCTGGAGGGTTTGAGTAAAGCAGTGTGGTCTCTGACCAAATAACATACCTAACATGAAAGGTTATTTGACTTCGTAGTAAGGACAGGTGCTTATGATCCTTCTAGGAGGAATCTTTGTGCTAATGGTTAAGCCTAGATGTCCCAAAAAGGAACAGTTTACTGTAAACATGTTATAATAATGTATAGAAAACACATTTATGAATCACGTTGCATATCTAAACGCGATACATTGACTCTG
The DNA here is from genome assembly GCA_019447015.1 of Hymenochirus boettgeri. NCBI lineage: Eukaryota > Metazoa > Chordata > Amphibia > Anura > Pipidae > Hymenochirus > Hymenochirus boettgeri. The sequence goes on along the minus strand of CM033469.1, from coordinate 401,358,158 downwards.
GGTATTAATATTTATGCGAGTGTTTTGCATTTTATAACTGTACTGTAAAAGACATTCAGGGTTATTCAATCAAAGTTCTTATGTAAAAATGGTGCTCATTTTGCCACAACCATCAGATGTTAGCTGTCAAATGTTAAATAAGATCTGATTGGTTGGGGCAAACTGAGCCACCATTTTTAACAATAAGAACTTTATTGAATCTCCCGGTTCTTTCATAGAAAAAAAATAAACAACTAACAATTTGTAATGCTGGACCATCTCCTCCTGTACGCTAGTTCCCTTCATTGGTCATGGAAATATCTGAAATTAAAAGAAAAAAAAAATGTTAAAAAGTTTCCCTTATTTTGGTTTTCGTCTTAATAAAAAGTCCAAACAAATCTTATTTATTACTAATATTGACAGTCAGTTAAGAGAATGTCCACATCTACAGCCAGTCTCACTCCTTACCTACTCTTCAAAGCAGGCACAATGGGCCACTATTATAAAGAGCCGGTATCGCTAATTGCGATACTTTAACGGTCTTTGGGGCATTCGTAAATTTACGATCTCGTAAACGTATGACTCGCATTGATGATCAGATAGTACCACATGTATGTACGAACGACCGTGTCGCGATCATACATTTGCCTAGTTTCCGATATTGCAGGTAATAAATATTGCCCAAAGATTCCCTCATTATCATGCTCTGGGCAAAGGATTTTTGTATTGGTTGTCTGTTATCTCCGCTATGAAGAACCCCAAACAATGAAGCTCTTTGGGGCTATTAGTAGAGAGATTGTCCCATAGTATGGACCCTTTATCCCACTTAACTTCCCCTTTAAGTGGCAAATTTTTTATAATAAAACACGTTCACGGTCAGAACTGCCTAGAAATCCCTTTAATTAATTAAATGCAGTGAATGTCTGCTGCCCCTCTCTTAAATATTCAAAAGCAAGGGTTGGAAGCGAAAGTGGCCGAGAGATCCGTCGTGCCATCTGGTTCGATTGTTGATATTATTATTGATCTACCGCCTAACGCAAGGAAAACTCCTCAGTGATGTTTTGACAGGTGATGACCCCTCTGTCCTCTTAACAAAGGACCTTGACAGGAGCTCATGGGAAATCATACTGGAACAAGAGATGCTCAGGAGCCCAATGTAACATAGAAATATAAAACTAAGGTTGAAATAGATCAACGTCACCACGTTAACCTTTAAAGGGGAGGGTTTTTAGTATCTTAAAGGAACGGTGGGACGTGTGGTTCCGAAGCAGTTAAAATATCCGCTTGTGCGTACAAAGAGTATGAATTACAGCATGGCATGGATTATATTGATTGGCTGTGCGACATTGCATAACGCTATAGCACATCGGAAATTAGGCAGACGTGGTAAACAAGCCAAGAGCCCAAAATGGTTCATTAATTATTACCACAGTATAGATAGAAAGTATTGACTGTATTGAGACCTTGTATTTGCTATTTAAACATAATGCGATTTCGATGCGTTGCCACGATTCCAATGTTAGAAAAAAAATCACACGCGTAATGCATGGAAATGGCGGCTCGTGTGGCCTAGTCTGGCCCTAGTGTGGCCTAGTGTGGCCTAGTGTGGCCATTAGCGATATAGTGTAAATCCCATCAGTGCACAAACGGATTTACCTGAATATGGCTAATGTGTAGGGGCTGAAATCTGAGCAGACGCCGTAATGCAGCATTGAACGTAAAAAGTGAGAGTCCGATACCATTGGACCGTGTACGGCTTGGCTGACTGATCCCCATACGTCAGTTCCTATGTGCAGTTTCTTGAAGTGCCGACAGATACCAATGTGACTTCGGCAGCAATGAAATCGCATGTGTATGGCCACCTTAGGTCTAAGGCCACACATAACGCGGACAAGAAACGCGCACCAGTCCGGTGCTCTCGTCGTTTTACCATTCGTATCGCATGCGATTACGCAAAAAATCCAAGCAGAAACAGTGCGCTCTGATAAAGAATCTAGTGGGGATAACACTATCTTGCACTTTGTAAACAAGCGATATTTGAATTGACTAACTAAACTTTGGCTACTCAAACTGGGGAACAATATCAAACAGCTAAGATTAAATAAAACATTTCTAGTATTTAATTATTATTATCCGTTTGATAATCTGTAAACACAATAGGTAAGTCTACAGGGCACAGTTCCTGTAGGGATTATTCTTTGTGATACTCATGTGGCCATGATTTGGAAAAGCAGAGGTGTAAAAAGGGAAGTTTCACCATGGGGGGTGTAACCTACTGTAAGTTATAAACGATATTAGAAGTCCACAAGGGGGGTGTACCTACTGTAAGTTTATAAGATGATTAGAAGTCACCATGGGGGGTGGTAACCTACTGGTAATTATAACGATATTAGAAAGTCACCATGGGGGGTGTAACCTACTGTAAGTTTATAACGATATTAGAAGTCACCATTGGGGGGGTGTAACCCTACTGTAAGTTATAACGTATTAGAAGTCACCATGGGGGGGAACCTACTGTAAATTATAACGATATTAGAAGTCACATGGGGGGGTGTAACTACTGTAATATAACGATATTAGAAGTCACCATGGGGGGGTTGGTAACCTACTGTAAATATATAGACAATATTTAGATAGTCAACCCAGGGGGGTGTAACCTACTGTAAGTTATAACGATATATTAGTATCTTCAAATATCGTCACGCCCTATCCTATAAAGCACTATCCAACACAGGCCCCTCCATATATCTTCATCACCCTATCCTAAAAGCACGGTCCAACACAGCCCCTCCATATATCTCACCTCTATCCTATAAAGCACTGTCCCACACAGCCCCTCCATATATCTCACCCTATCCTATAAAGCACTATCTACACAAGCCCCTCCTATATCTCCAACCCTATCCTATAAAGCCACTATCCAACACAGTGCCTCCCATATATCTTACCCTATCCTATAAAGCACTATCCAACACAGCTCTCCACTAACCACTATCACCCTATTCCTACTAAAGCACTATCCAACCCACAGCCCCCTCCCATATATCTCACACTATCCTCTAAGCACTATCCAACACAGCCCCTCCATATATCTCACCCTATCCTATAAAGCACTATCCAACACAGCTCCTCCATATATCTCACCCTATCCTAAAAGCACTATCCAACACAAGCCCTCCATATATCAACCCTATCCTATAAAGCACTTCCAACACAAGCCCTCCATATATCTCACCCCTATCCTATAAAGCACTATCCACACAGCCCCTCCATATATCTCACCCTAACATAAAGCAAACCTATCCAAAACAGCCCCTCCATATATCTCACCCTATCCTATAAAGCACTATCCAACACAGCCCCTCCATATATCTCACCCTATCTTATAAGGCACTATCCAATAAGCCCCTCCTATATCTCACTCCCCCTATCCTATAGCACTATCCAACACAAGCCCTCCATATATCTCCACCTATTCCTATAAAGCACTATCCAACACAGCCCCTCCATATATCTTCCACCTTATCCAATAAAGCACTATCCCAACACAGCCCCTCCATATATCCCCCTATCCTATAAGCACTATCCAACACACGCCCTCCATATATCTCACCCTATCCTATAAAGCACTATCCAACACAGCCCTCCATATATCTCACCCTATCCTATAAAGCACTATCCAACACAGCCCCGCCTCCGTATATCTCACCCCCTATCCTATAAAGCACTATCCAACACAAGCTCCTCCATATATCTCACCCTATCCTATAAAGCACTATCCAACACAGCCCCTCCATATATCTCACCCTACCCTATAAAGCACTTCCAACACAGCCCCTCATATATCTCACCCTTCCTTAAAGCACTATCCAACACAGCCCTCCATATACTCACCACTGCCCTATAAAGCACATCCAACACAGCCCTCCATATATCTCACCCTGTCCTATAAAGCACATCACCAACACAAGCCCCCCATATATCTCACCTCATCACTCCTATCCTAAACGCTATCCAACACAGCCCTCCATATATCTCACCACCCTATCCTATAAAGCACTATCCAACACAGCCCTCCATATATCTCACCCTATCCTATAAAGCACTATCCAACACAGCCCCCTCCATATACTCAACCCTATCCTATAAAGCACTATCCAACACAGCCCTCCATATCTCACCCTATCCTATAAAGCACTATCCAACACAGCCCCTCCATATATCTCACCCTATCCTATAAAGCACTCCAACACAGCCCCTCCATATCTCACCCTATCCTATAAAGCACTATCCAACACAGCCCCCTCCATATATCTCACCCTATCCTATAAAGCACTATCCAACACAGCACCCTCCATATATCTCAGCCTATCCTCACCCTATCCTATAAAGCACTATCCAACACAGCCCCTCCATATCTTCAAACCCTATCCTATAAAGCACTATCCAACACAGCCCCTCCATATCTCACCCTATCCTATAAACACTATCCAACACAGCCCCTCCATATATCTCACCCTATCCTATAAAGCACTGTCCAACACAGCCCCTCCATATATCTCACCCTATCCTATAAGCACTATCCAACACAGCCCTCCATATATCTCACACCTACCTATAAAGCACTATCCAACACAGCCCCCCCATACTCACCTATCCTATAAAGCACTATCCAACACAGCCCCTCCATAATCTCACCCTATCCTATAAAGCACTATCCAACACAACGCCCTCCTATATCTCACCCTATCCTATAAGCACACTATCCACACCACGCCCTCCATATATCTCACCCTATCCCTATAAAGCACTTCCAACACAGCCCTCCATTATCTCCCACCCTATCCTATAAAGCACTATCCAACACAGCCTCCATATACTCACCCTACCCTATAAAGCACTATCCAACAAGCCCCTCAATATCTAACCCTATCCTATAAAGCACTAATCCAACACAGCCCCTCCATATATCTCACCCTATCCTATAAAGCACTTCCAACACAGCCCCATATAGCTCACCCTACCTATAAGCACTATCCAACACAGCCCCTCCATATCTCTTCATCCACCCTATCCTATAAAGCACTATCCAACACAGCCCCTCCATATCTCTCCCCATCCTATAAAGCACTATCCAACACACAGCCCTCCATATATCTCACCCTATCCTATAAAGCACTATCCAACACAGCCCTCCATATATCTCACCTATCCTATAAAGCACTTCCAACACAGCCCCTCCATATATCTCCACCCTATCCTATAAACACTACCAACCACCTCAGCCCTCCATATATCTCCCCCTATCCTATAAAGCACTATCCAACACAGCCCCTCCATATACTACCTCACCCTATCCTATAAAGCACTGTCCCACCAGCCCCTCCATATATCTCACCCTATCCTATAAAGCACTTCCAACACAGCCCCTCCATATATCTCACAATCCACTCATCTCACCATCCTATAAAGACATGTCCAACACAGCCCCTCCATATCTCACCCTATCCTATAAGCACTATCCAACACAACGCCCCTCCATATATCTCACCCTATCCTATAAGCACTATCCACACAGCCCCCTCCATATATCTCACCCTATCCTATAAGCACTATCCAACACACGCCCCCATCCATATCTCACCCTATCCTTAAAGCACTGATCCAAACACGCCTCCATATATCTCACCCTATCCTATAAACACTATCCAACACAGCCCCTCCATAATCTCACCCTATCCATAAAAGCACTATCCAACACAGCCCCTCCATATATCTCACCCTATCCTATAAAGCACTATCCAACACAGCCCCCCCATATATCTCCCCATCCTATAAAGCACTATCCACACAGCCCCTTCATATATCTCACCCTATCCTATAAAGCACTATCCAACACAGCCCCTCCATATATCTCACCCTATCCTATAAAGCACTATCCAACACAGCCCTCCATATTCTCATCCTCACCTATCCTATAAGCACTATCCAACACAGCCCCTCCATATATCTCACCCTATCCTATAAAGCACTATCCAACACAGCCCCCTCCATATATCTCAATCCTATCTAACCTCTCCTCCCCTATCAAAGCAAAAACATTCAGTCCATCTCCAATCTTTATCCTATAAACATATCCAACACGCCCCTCCATATATCTCACCCTATCCTATAAAGCACTATCCACCCCAGCCCTCCATATATCTCACCCTATCCTATAAAGCACTATCCAACACAGCCCCTCCATATACTCATCTCACTCACTCACCCATCCTATAAAGCACTATCCAACACACAGCCTCTCCCGTAATCTCTACCCTATCCTATAAAGCACTATCCATACAGCCCCTCCATATATCTCACCCTATCCTATAAATCAACTATCCAACACAGCCCTCCGTATATCTCACCCTATCCTATAAAGCACTATCCAACACACACAGCCCCTACAATCTCACCCTACCTATAAAGCACTATCCACACACGCCCTCCATATATCTCACCCTATTCTATAAAGCACTATCCAACAACAGCCCTCCATATATCTCACCCTTACCTATAAAGCACTATCCAACACAGCCCCTCCATATATCTCACCCTATCCTATAAAGCACTATCCAACACAGCCCTCCATATATCTCACCCTATCCTATAAAGCACTATCCAACACAGCCCCTCCATATATCTCACCCTATCCTATAAAGCACTATCCCAACACAGCCCCTCCATATCTCACCCTATCCTATAAAGCAACTGTCCAACACAGCCCCTCCATATATCTCACCCTATCTATAAGCACTGTCCACACAGCCCCTCCATATATCACTCACCCTATCCTATAAAGCACTATCCAACACAGCCCTCCATATATATCACCCACTATAAAGCACTATCCACACAGCCCCTCCTATATCTCACCCTATCCTATAAGGCACTATCCAACACCAGCCCCCATATATCCATCCCACTACTATAAGCACATCAACACGCCCTCCATATATCTCACCCTATCCTATAAAGCACTATCCAACACAGCCCTCCATATATCTCACCATATCCTATAAAGCACTGTCCAACACAGCCCCTCCATAATCTCACCCTCCATAAGCACTGTCCAACACAGCCCTCCATATATCCCCCTCACTCACCTATCTATACAGCACTGTCCAACACAAGCCCCTCATATATCTCACCCTATCCTATAAAGCACTATCCCAACAAGCCCCTCCATATATCTCAGAGCAGATCCGTGATACCTTCCAGGCGCAACCTCTGCTCTGCTAATGATCTCTTCTCATCACCTTGTTCCTCTCTCCCATGCCCGCATTCAGGACTTTACTCGCTGCCCCTCTGCACTGGAACTCCCTTCCTCTGTCGTCCGTCACTCACCGTCCCTAACACCTTCAAATGTAACCTTAAACCCACCTCTTCATGCACACATATAACTGGTCTAGATATTACACCCTCTCACCACCCAACCTGATCCCAACCGCCTTTCCCACTCCACTGCCAATCTATTACAGCTTACCGATTCCAGTGACCTATGTCTCACCCCATATTGTAAAGTGCCACAGAAGAGGTTAGCACTATATAAATCCATAATAACAATATTTTTCAAAAATGTCCCACCCAACCCAACCCAATAAAAACTAACAACTCCCAGCACCCTCTCCTTCCCCACATTTTACATTCTCCATTGGAATGTGATAATAATGTCAGCATAATAATATACTACATACAGTCTAATATCCACTAACAACAAACCCACTAATAAAATGGAATGTACATTCAACCAAATACAGCCTGCACGGTCCCAGTGTCCTGTGAGCTTCGCGTTCTCCGGTCATTGGACCCACTCGGCGCCCCGTATCAGCTGGTCTCTCACTTCCGCCGAGTTCCAGCTGCCACGTCACTTGCTTGTGGCAAACATGGCGTTCACCCTGTACACCCCTGCTTCAGGCGCTCTGCTGTGTGTCAATGCGGTGGGCCGTGCTACACGAGAGAGATTCTGAGCAAGAGTGAGTGGGGTGGGGGGAAGCACAAATTAGGAAGGAGTGGGGCCAGCAGTGGACAGGAAAGGGGGCACAGGGTAGGCAAGAGATGGGGAACATAATGGGCACGGTGGGGGCACATACGTGCCGGAGAGTGGGCACAGATTTGGAAGGAGAACAAGAAAGTTGTGGACAGGAGTGGGGGCACAGTTGGCAGGATAGGGGCACAGAGTAGCAGAGAGGTGGACAGGAGAGGCACAGAAGGGCAGGGGAGGGAGTTGGTTGAAAACAGGACATAATTAAGTCTTAATGGGCCCCCCTCAGTGCCCATGTTAATCTTTTAACCAACAGCAAAATATATTTGTAAAGTGCTTTCTCCCCTAGGACTCTGTAAGCATCGCTCAGACCAATAATTGGTTGATTGGTAAATTGTGGTATAGAGGAAGAACAATATAAATCCGGCCATAAATGCCAGGCTAAACAGGTGGCTTTTCAGTCTGATTGAATAAGTCCAGGGAAGAGGCTGTCTTTACTGAGTGTGGTAGGGAGTTCCAAAGGGTAGGGGGCTACCTACTAATGGTATTGTATTTTTTATGAAGGAAAAGATGGGGGGTGCAGGGTTCCATGTGGTGGTTTTCAGGTTAAAGGGTGTTTTAAATGCTAAGGTTTACTTACTTCTGCATTTCTGCAACCAAGGCATGCTGGGGTTGAAGTTTCTAAACAAGATTCTGGAGTGCCAAGATTCTGCATCACTGCTATAGAATATTACCTGAATATAATTGATTTTCCTGCACCAGTAAATGTTTTTCTTTGTGTCTCTTCTGTGTGTGTTTTGTGGGGCACACAGTTGGCTGGGGCGCAGACCAAGGGATTGGAGGATTTGGGAGAGAACGGCAATAAAGTCGCAGTTGTTGAATCTGTGTCGTTCGGTCCGTATGGTAATGCGAGGTGAGGATGATGCAATGTTTATAAACCAGCTGCCCAACATTTTTCTAATTTAATGTATTTTCCATTTCCAAATATGGGAATGCTAATTGTGTTTCACATCATAGTCTGTGTGGATCACAGCAAAGCATATTAAATTGTTTGATACAATTATTCATGTTTTGTCTTGAAAATTAATTTAATCGACAGTGCATCCCGTAATGTGTTGTCCAAAATAATCTATTACGTACCAGTTAATTTACCACCACCATAAAATAGCATGGATATATTTAATGTTAATTTATTTTTATTGCTTCTACTTCCAGTGCCGCTAATATTTTAAACCGCTGTAACCACCATCGTCCTTCTGCTACTCTTTGGATAAAGAAGAAAGTGCCCCCGATATATTAAATAAGAAACATCCAGAGGAGCCATTAAAAGTCACACGGACAATTTTCTCCAGAAGGTTCCTTTAATGGACATTGAAAATGAACATGCCCTTTAACCTGGAATTGTTTGGATCGTTGCGCATCTTGCTTTTACACATGGGAAAGGTGCCAGAGCATCCCCGACCAGACACGGGTGTCACTCATTTGGACAGCTTCCATTTGCCTTTGACAGTGTAATGAAGCCAGTGGTTTCAATTTTGCAATAAAATCTTTAAGAAAAAAACTGTGCAGAATAATGCAGAATACTGTGTTTCATAATGGTGTATCAATATGGCCCTCCTGTCTCTTCTACAGGTATAGGGAAGATTAGAAACCTGTAGGTGTCAACCGCTCAAGGCTTTTGTAGATCTCCATCCTCTGATAAACGGAATAAGACATTCATGTATGGAACACCCCATTCAGCTTACCTGAACTCCCTTCCATTTGCATTTCCACCTACCTTTTCCCAACCCACAAAGCATGTAGCATTCCTGAGTATCCATAGGAAATTTATATACTGCGATTTATGGGTTCTGTTCAAAATAAATAGATTACAAGCACACTGAAGAGCGGTAGCTGTCAACTGCTGCATATGCAGTACTATGACAGCTCACCTCTGCTTCAAAAACCATTCGGGGAGGTGGGAATAGGCTTTATAGTGTGAAATATTTGGGGGGGGTGTTGGGTTGATTATAGGACCTTTTTTTTGTGTTTTGGTAACAAAATCAAGGTATTCCGGCATCCAATATGTACATTTTTGTAAGCTTTAAGAAAGCATTGTCACGTTTTGAATATTAGTCTAATAGCGATTACCTACCGGCTTTTGGGGAAGATTTTAATTAGGATGTGCTTTTTACTAAACGAGTTTTTGTAATATAAAGCACAAATGTAAGTACATGGCATGTCCACCCTGGTGCGTGCTCCCCAACTGATATTTTTACCAGTTTATTACATGTATTTGTAACCAGATATTCAATAAGTTATCTTCCGTTCTGGCAAAGGTACTGCCTCTCCCCTCTCTCATGAGCTTTTTATATACGCTTGAGCATGTGCAGAGGAGGCAGCAGGGGGAAAACAGCGGTCAATCATTGGTTGTGATGTCAGTTATCACAGTCTTGATTGACTGCATGGAAGGAGGAGCCAGCTTATTCTTCCAGAATAGAGGCAAAAATTATACTTAAATATCTGGTCAATAACATCTTACAATGTGCTTAATACAATCAGTTGGGATTGGGGGGCGGGACCAATATGTGACTAGTTTTATGTCTAAAAAGGGTATTTCCACCCCTAAACAAAATTCTTGTGTCCACTGAAACCCTCATACCTAGACCTCGCAGGTCAAATCACTTTCAGCAAATCGGCAGCTAATAAATACTTACCAGCCCTCCCATGCCATGCCTTTCCGTGCATGAGCCAACAGAAGGCTCCGGACCGGCAGTCGTGATTGGCTGAGATGTGTGGCGAGATTTGACCATGAAAGGGTCAAAGTTATGGGGGTTTCCAGTGGACACAATCATTTTTTGTTTAGGGGGTAGGCATACCCTTTAAAATGGGTCCTATTTGAGTTTAGATCCAGCACCTACATAAGAATATATTAATGAATGGAATTTCTGACCCTCTTAAGACACTGGCAATAAATACATAGAAAAAAATTGTGCCTCTATATAGACCAGTTATGTCAATTAATTTGTACAGGAAAAAATAATGACTCCAATGTCCTTTCTGTACCAATCTTCTGTATTTCATTGAAAGGTATAGTTACACGGGTAGAAATAAAGTGATACTCTCTACTGTTTTACACGTTACATTTATTGTAATAATTCTATTTGATAGTAAGGAATTACCCACGATTCATTTACACCGTATTATTAATTATTAATAAATGACGTGTCTTTACAGCCTCGACTACTGTGTAACAAATAATGATATACCCTGCAGGTATATCAGGGTTACTGCAGCAGTGGCTGCCATGATTGAACCTTTATTTGCATGTAGGGTTATTAACACGCATTGTTTTCTCAAATGATGGGGGTGGTTGGGTTGTCTTAATTTTTTTTTAAACCCATAATTATGAAGGCTTTATGAAAAGATAAAAGGGGGATCCGTATCTTAGAAGACCCATGACTGGTCACCATAACCGTCTTGCGTGACTATTCTTCCTAAACCTGGTTTTGACTGAAAAGGCTCTTGGGATCACTTCTAAGCTGACCGTGGTCACATGCAAGCTCATGGTCCTGATCTGATCAGTCAGGATTTGCAAGGGAGGGTCTGGTTTGTTATGTATGTCTTAGACTGAAATCTCTAAATGTAAAACTTTCACAAGAATAAAGCTGGGACACACAGATTTGTAGCCAATGGCAGAGTTTCCATTGAAAGATGTCTGCCATTGTCTACAGATCCAGCTATACATTTTCATGATGGTCTCACAATACTTTGTATGGGCGATCAAGCAAGTGGCCTCCAGACACTATAGGCTTCCTATACTATTATTATTATTGATTTATATAGCCCAATCTTCCTTGGCGCATTACAATACATAGTCCTATATTACATACAGGTAATACATGTTATACGAAGTCATACATTTACATACACAGGTAATACATAATATAAGTACACAGAGTGATGAGTTTCTTACAGCAATACCGTTGATACAATAGGAGAGAGGACCCTGCCCAAAGAGCTTACAATCTAGAGGATATGGGTGAGACATAAGGTGATGGGAATCGGTAGGTTATATACATATTACATACACAGGTAATCAATAATATAGTAAAACAGAGTGATGAGTTTCTTACAGCAATACCGTGATACAATAGAGAGAGGAGCCTCCCAAAGAGCTTACAATCTAGAGAATATGGGGGTGAGATATAAGGTTGCGGGAATCGGTAGGCTGTAAATGGATTGCCGTGGAGTGTGAAAGGCGGGTGGATCATATTGGGTAGTAAGAGGGGAAATGTCGAGACCAGGTTATATGGTGGCCTGAAGAGGTGGGTTTTAAGGTTACGTTTGAAGGTGTTGGATATAGGGATGATATAGTATAGGGATCGATGAAAATTTTTGTACTGCCGACAGCAATAGTTCATTTTCCATCCCACACGTGGGTCCAATGGGATACCCTCCAACATTATATTAATTAAGTGCAAAGCTGCGGAGGATATTGAAGTTAGCGCAGCTCTGTGCAATGCATTTCTCAATCACTTACTGTTTTTCTCTTTAGGATTAGATTAGGTACTGATAAGCTCAGTCTATACGGTTTCTGGCTGAGTTGATACTACTTATACTACTACTGTTATATTGCGTAAAATGTTGGGCCTGGCAGTTATGATGCGGAACCTCGGGAGGTAAGGTTTTGTTATCTGATTGAATCTCAGGTGTCGAACTAGGTGAATGAACGGAACGTAGGTTATGGCCCAGCCACTCCTGTGGCTATTAGCCGGTTACTCGCAAGGTGCTCCCCCACCAAGTCCTCTACCAAGGTCTCACTGCTATAGCACAAGCAAAAAATGATGTGTAGGGGCACACTAGAACCCCAATCAAAGGTTGTTTATTTCAATCACATACACAACGTTTCAGGGATCACTTTGTCCCTTTCATCAAGTTGTGAAACACCTGATGACAAAGTGATCCCTGAAACGTTGTGTATGTGATAGAAATAAACAACCTTTGATTGGATTCAAGTGTGATGCTGAGATGATAGGGCTTTGTTTTGGCTGACTGATCAATGGTGATGAACAAATACATCTTATGGTGTGTACCCAGCCTAACGTATGTACAATGACTGCGTATTGACTGCTAACGTGCCCGACATCTAGCATCTGCACATTATTACCTTGTGTCACCCCCACTCCTCTAGACTGTAAGCTCTTTCTTATGTATCATGAATTGCTGTAAGTAACTCATCACTCTGTGTACTATATTATGTATTACCTATGTATATAATATGTTAACTTTGTATAATATTGTATTACCCTGTATGTAATGTATGACTGTGTAATTGTAAAGCGCCACAGAAGATGTTGGCGCTATATAAATCCACTGATCCCTTGCAGCGCTTAGGTATTGATTTTCGATTCCACCCTTGGACACATCTACAAGGAGTTTGTATGTTCGCCCCCGTGCTTGCGTGGGTTTCCTCCGGACACTCCGGTTTTTCCCACAATCATAAAGACTTACTGATTGGTTGTATGTGTCAAATAAATGTGCTAGATTGTAAGCTCTTCGTGGCAGGGCCTGATGTGAATTGTAAATAATTGTAAGCGATTCGGAATATGTAGCGCTATATAAGAAATAGACGCAGGAAAGGTGGTGTACCGTGTTAGCCAGTAAAATTGTTTATGGGGTAACCCCTTTGAAATAACAACAACAAAGTGGTATAAAGGTGATACCTTTATGGGCTAACTAAGAATATCATAGCTATGTGGTATAAGGTGACACCTTTATTGGCTAAGATAATCATAGCAAGCTTTCAGAAACTTCTAGTTCCTTTTTCAAGCTGAATACAATGAAGCTGTGGTGCTCTCTGATATATAATACATTAGGCTCATATATCAAATACCAGAAAAAAGGATATCTGTGTGGATAGTGTTAACAAAGTCATATAAGGGGGTCTGTAAGGGACAAACAGATAAAGTATCTTGTACCTTATCTGTTTGTCCTTGCAGACCCCTTTATGTGCACTTGCTAAACACTTCCACACAGATATTCCTTTTTTCTGGTTATTGAACTATGAGCCTAATGTTGCATATATATCAGGGACACCACAGCTTCATTGTATCAGCTTGAAAAAGGAACTAGAGTTCTGAAGCTTGCTAGGATTATCTTAGTTAGCCAATAAAGGTGTACCTTTATACCACTTTTGTTATTATTTATTCAAATGAGTTACCCTATAAACATATTAAGAAATAAAATACATACATACATACAATAATTGTTTAGCGATTCACTGGAACATATTGGATTGTTTGCGGATCACAGACATCCCACCCTGCCGAAAGTGACTTCCGAGCAGGGTGGGGGAAGGGGGCGTGGCATAACATGACATCACCAAAGGCGGGTTAGGATGCGGTGCTTGGCGTAATTTACGTCACAGAAGAGGCTTGGTTAGGGGGCGTGGGAGCATGGGAGTTTAGGTGGTCTCGCGGAATTGCGGGGACCACCCCAAAATTTGGGAACTCCTGCGACTCTTGGGAGGGTTGGGATACCTGCTATCATCTTTGATATTAATTTCCAGTAATGTTGGACCTGGGAAAGACGAAACATTTAAAGAGGCAAATAGATGAGATGAGATCAATGATGGCTAGTTCAGAGTAACGTGTGTGTTATAATAATAATAATATATATATACTGCACAGAGTTAACCCTAATCATTAACTCCCATTGAATGTCCACCATGTGCATCACCGTCTGGTTTGATTTGTGTGCGTTCAAAACTCTTTTCTCTTCATTGACACAACTGGGCACCGTTGGAACGCAAGGCAGGAACTCTTAGTTTAGGACCCCTAACTGGTAAAACCTCTGCAGTTTGTCCTCAAATGCCTGACAAATTGCAAGCTTTCTAATGGCCGTAGAACAGCCATATCAAACATCTCAAATAATGATTTATAATTCGAATTTATGCAAAAAAATCAATCGACATCTGACTGATTCATTGGAAAACTACCTGCTGTTAGAACAGGCTTTTATAGACAGCTAAAGCTGCTGGGTCCTCCTCCTCATGGCCTGTGAGTGTAGGTGACAGCTTGTATGGACTGTGTGTTCTACAGGGACTATCTGTTATAATACAAAGTGTCAATAGTTATAATGTTGGGAAAACCCTCCAAGAATATCAACCATAAGAAGCAAGTTTAAAACTGTTTAATGGTGTCAGAATGTTAAGGAGGATTTGATGTTTTTGCAGGGTTAGATAGAAATGAAAACAAATGCTGCCTGATAATTGGTTAAGTGTAATTACCCCTGTCTGTGCTGTATGCAGAATATTTCTTATTTACTAAGGATCCAGTTTACATAACCTCCAACGTCACCCCTTTAAAAGGACGTACACATGGAAAACTATCAAGATTCCTTTGTGGATCATAAACATTATTACTATTATTATTAATTTATATAGCGCCAACATCTTCCGTGCCGCTTTACAATTACATAGTCATACATTCATACAGGGTAATATACAAAGTCATACATATACATACACATCCCAACAGACAATCTTCAAGAGTAAGGCCAAACTACACCGGCAGCAACGTGTGTTACCCCCCGTTTGTGCCGCATCCGCATAATGTTCACAATCGTGAATGCATGCAATAACGAAAACAGATTGCAGCACATGCACTGTAAACTCACATTGACATGCACTGCTCTACATTAGTGGCTGAGAAATGCGCTAGAGTGGCCTAACCCTAAATAGGTTGAGGGTAAACACCTTCACCAGCTTCCTTCATACCACCCCTACTTATACCAGGATAGTTTACATATAGTTACATAGTAATTAAGGTTTGAATAAAGACAGACTGTCCATCAAGTCCAACCTTTCACTTTTTTTTTTTTTTAAACCCTACCTAACAGTTATCCAAGAAGGCAAAAAAACCAGCTAAGAGGGGGGAAAAATTCCTTCCCCTGACTCCAAACGGCAATCGGAAGTATCCCTGGATCAACCAGATCTATATGCATTAATACCAGTATAATCTCAAATTTTTAGTTTTAGAAACTATCTAGGCCGCTTTAAAGCTATTCAATGAACTTTCCATTACCCAAATCTGCTTGAAGACAGTTCCACAGTTTCACCATTCTCACTAAAGAAACCTTTCCTAACCTGAAGATGAATTACTTTCTTTCTTCCAACCTTAAAGGGATGTCCACGCGTCCTCTGATATGACCTATTAGTGAACAATGCACCAGAGAGCACATTGTTGGGCCATTATAATTTATATAAGGTTTTAATGATAACAACAACTTTAAAGGACTTCACAGGTATTCAACCCCTCACGGTAGTTATGGGGTCTTCTGGGGTGGTCTCCCGCACTCCCACGGAGGATCAGAAATTCCTGGGAGGCCCTGAACATGGGATTCCTATGAAATGCCAGTTAAGGTAAAAGGAATGCCAGCGGAAATAGGCAAAAATTTTTTCAATTTTAACATTTTCTCTTTAATTTTCGGGATGGGGGGGGATGTCTGCGTTCAAAAGCAGTGGAACCGCTGTACACTATTGGTTCACTATTGGTCAAGGACATCATTGTATTGGGAACACAGCCATAACCTTCATACTCCTGTATGTTGTCAGATATCTGAGCTGGTGTAGTTACGTGGATCCAACCATCTAGAAGTTAATTACACCTACAAGGCCATGATATAGAGGGTAGATGCTGATAAACCTGCTATCATGCAGATAAACTGAGATTGCAGATGATCATTTTTAAATTTCAATTATGTGAGATTATTATCAGTGATACGTCTCTTGCATGTGATTTCACAACAGAACACACAATCGATATTCTGGACACATGCATAGAGGTTCTTTATCTCTTTATTCTTACTAATGCAAATGGGCTGCCTAGAGCTGCTAGGATTTGTAGTTTACATATTCGATGTTGCAGTAATATCCATTCTAGTGGCAAGTTTGTTGGCTCTACCCACCCGCGGTAACAGACGTGAAAAGCACATTCAAATGTACGAAATTTCACTCACGTTCCATGCGTTTGCGCTGCACATTTGGCAATAATCTGTTATTAAATCGTATGCGATCCGCACAAAAGATGGAGATCACAGCGCAGTGTGGCCATCCACATTGAGAAGCACTGTCATGCAATTCCCACGTGCAAAACCAGATCGGAAGCACATAAGAATCGCACATGTGTGAACTAGGCTTAATCATTTATAGCCAGGGGGTTTCTGGGATTTATAGTGCTGCAGTAGCATATCTGTGACCACCTATCCCATAGTTCTTTAAAGGACAACTCCACCCTCATAGAACATCTTTTAGAAAGAATGGCCTCTTTAAAATATGTTGATATATCATAGTTTTGTCCTATGAATTCATTACTGTATGCCTGCTATACTTCTGGATCCTCATGGAAACTGAGCAATTTAGAACCTGTACTGAGCCTGTACTGAGCTTGAGCATGCTCAGAAGAGGCAGACGGGATTAAACATTCAGTCATTGGCTGTGATGTCATCTGTCAAATCCATAACTGACAGTTACTAACTGGAAGAACCAGGAAGCAGAACAGGGGAAACAGGACATTGTGCAGGATTTCAGTGTAGACTTATATATTTCACTTTCAAACTATTACCATTTAGGTTTGGGGGGTGTTTACCTGTATGTAAGTTTTCATTTTAGGCTGGACTTGCCCTTTAAACTGTGCTTTACCAATAGAAGCCTATTGCTGACCAGATATTGTAGTTTATGGGTTATTGGATCGGAATAATGTTAACAGTGTTTACCGCATAGTCTCATCTTTCTTACTGATATGGACTGGCTATTTTTCCTTTACAGCCATTTGCAGCACTGTCAGGTGAATAACCCTTATATATTTATCTTACTATTTCCTCCTCCCCTCTCCATGGAACAAAAACAATAAAATTAAACAGAGTGAAAATATTTTCTTTGTTTCAGGATGCAGCTCGTCATGTTAAAGGCTGTTCTAGTGGATCTTAGCGGGAACCCTCCATATAGAGACCAGCTTTCCAGGAGCACAAGAAGCTCTAAAAGTAAATCTTTAACTGAAGGTCAGTAATGTCAACTTGTGCTTTGGGGAGAAAGTTAAAGGCATTCAAACTTGTAAAGGTTTATTTTTTCCCCTGTAAGGTTGGAATCTTCAAAATGATATTGATTTTAGCCTCTATTTGTCCTTTAAAAAATAGAAATAGTAATATTTGCTTCAGTTGTGTGCCGTCAACCACAAATTGTTTCCCACAGTCGATACTGATATCTAATTGTAATTATTTTGTATCTGTAAATTCCAATGACTCCGAGCATTGAATGTCATTAGTTTATCTGCATTGTTAAAGGGAAACTGTAGCCTCAGAGCAAGTTAGCGTTTAATAAAGCCCTTCCCACCGTACCTTTAAATGAACCCTTGGGCACATCTCCAGGTAAAACCTGTGAGAAGTCGTATTTGCTGGAGTCTGTGCAGGTACTTCCTGTCTTCCCAGCATTAAGTGAGCATGCTCAGATCTCAGGAACAAGGGAGGGTGCAGAGGGTCAGGTGATGTCACCCAAGCTACTGGAAGCAGGAAGTTTTGAACATTATCTGAGGTGTGATTCAGCGCTCAATTAAATGGAAAGCCTGGGCATTTATTACTAATTGTTCGGAGACCACAGTTGCCCTTTTCATGTTATATTACTGTTTCCTGTATCATAGACTCCGATAGGCCCTGTAGTCTTACGGTTTGTCACAACTCACCAAAGAGTGCAAGAAAACCCTCCTAACAGATTGAGGAAACTGGAGTTCGACATTAAAGAGAGAAGAATCTTCACTTCTCTGACTGCTGCCCGGAACCTTTGGAACAGAACAATGTACGTCCGATGCTCCTGGTGGATGATACGCATTGCAGGACTTTCAAGTATTGAGCGATATTTAAAAATCCAGCCCCTGATTTCTCTCAAATAATGCTGATCAATAAGAAAACCAATCAGGAAAGAGGGCTGCCCCTAAACCCCAATAGTTTACCTGTCTGTATGATCATCTACCATATATTGTTCGCTGTCCCCTTTTTGTCATATTTCCTGGTTCCTTCCGGTATAACTGACAGTCATAGCCATGGCTGCTGAAATGACTGACTGCTGCTACCCTGGTGCTGCCTCAGTTTGTAAAAGCTCATACAGCTTTCAAGAAGAGTGGAAACTTTTGCAGGTGGATTGGTTCATTAAGCCACGTGATTAGTCGCACAGGAATATAAACAATACCACTGTAGTTCCCATCAGACAGACACAGGGATATCTGACAATACCACTGTAGTTCCCATCAACAGACACAGGATATAGATAATACCACTGTAGTTTTCCATCAGACAGACACAGGGATAAGACATACCACGTAGTTTCCATAGACACCAGGATATGACAATACCACTGTAAGTTCCCAACATGCACAGGGATATAGACAATACACTGTAGTTCCCATCAGACAGACACGGGAATATAGACAATACCAACTGTAGTTCCCATCCGACAGACACGGGAAATATCCAATAACACTGTAGTTCCCATCAGACAGACACGGGAATATGACAAACCCTCGGTAGTTCCATCAGAAGACACAGGGATATAGACAATACCACTGTACTTCCCTCAATACAGACACAGGGATATAGTACATACCACGTAAGTCCATCAACGACCAGGAATATAGACATCCACTGGTATTTCCCATCAGACAGACCACAGGGATATAACATACCACTGTAGTTTCCCAATCAGACAGACAAAGAATATAGACAATACCACTGTAGTTCCCATCAGACAGACCACAGGAATAGAGACATACCACTAAGTTTCCCATCAAGACAGACCAGGAATTAGATGACATACCACTGTAGTTCCCCTCACGACACAAACCGGGAATATAGACAATACCACTGTAGTTTTCCCATCATACAGACACAGAATATAGCAATACACTGTTCCCACATCGACAGACACAGGATATAGACAATACCACTCAGTGTTTTTCCACTTAACAGACACAGAATATAGACAATACCACCTGGTAGGTTTCCCATCAAGACAGACACAGGGATATAGACAATACAACTGTAGTTCCATCATACAGACACGGATATAGACATACCACTGTAGTTTCCCTCAGACAAGACACGGGAAATAGAACATGTAGTTTCATCAACAGCAGATATGAAAAATTTTTTCCCTTCCATCGACAGACACAGGAATATAGACAATACCACTGTAGTTCCCATCAGACAGCCAACAGTAGATATAGACCTACAACATGTAGTTTCCCATCAGACAGACCCAGATATAGACAATACCACTGTAGTCCCCATCAGACAAGCACAGGAGATATAGACATCCACTTGTAGTTCCCATCAGAACAAGACCCAGGATATAGACAATAACCAACTGTGTTTCTTCCATACAGACCAGACACAGGGATAATGACAATACCACTGTAGTTTTCCCCATCAGTACAGCGACACAGGAATATAGACAACCATGTAGTTCCCCATCAGACCAGACACAGGTATATCAGACAATTACCACTGTTAGTTCCCATCAGAACGACACAGGGATATGACAATCACCATGTAGTTTCCCATCAGACAGACACAGGGATAAGACAATACCACTGGTAGTTCCCCATCATTCGACGACACAGGATACTAGACATCCACCTGTGTTCCATCAGACAGAAACACAGGGATATAGCCAATACCACTGTGTTCCCTCAGACAGACACAAAAAAGGAATATAGACAATACCACTGTAGTTCCCATCAGCACAGACACCTGGATGATAGACAATAACCCTGTGTTTCCCATCAGACAGACACAGGCATTATTACAATAACCCTGTTAGTTCCCCATCAGACCAGACCACAGGGATATAGAACAATACACGTGTATTCCCATCAGACAAGACACAGGGATATAGACAATACCACCTGTAGTTTCCCATCAGAACAGACCACATTGGATATAGACAATACCACTGTCAGTTCCCATCAGACACAGCGGATATAGACAATACCACTGTAGTTTCCCACAGACAACCAGGGATATGACAATACCCATGTAGTTCCCATCAGACAGACACAGGGGATATAGACAATACCACTGTATTTCCCATCAGACAGCAGACCAGGGATATAGACAATACCCACTGTAGTTCCCATCAGACCAGACCCAGATATAGACAATCCACTATCCTCAGACAGACGATATAGAATCACGATGTGTCCCATCACAGCCAACAGGAAATAGACAATACCACTGTAGTTCCCCATCAGCAGACACAGGAGATTAGAACATACCACTGTTAGTTCCCATCAGACAGACACAGGGTATAGAACAACTACCACTGTAGTTCCCATCAACAGCACAGGGATATAGACAATACCACTGTAGTTCCCATCAGACAGCACTGGATATAGAAGCAACATACCACTGTAGTTCCCATCAGACAGACACAAACGTGGAATATTAGACAATGCCACTGTAGTTCCCATCAGAGACCAGGGAATAGAGACAATGCCACTGTAGTTCCCATCAGACACAGGCGAATATAAGACAAGCCAACTGTAGTTTCCCATCATACGACACCACAGGAAAGTTAGACCAATACCACTGTGTTCCCCAATCAGAGCAAGACACGGAATATAGCAATACACTGGTAGTCCCATCAGCCAGACCATGGATAAGACTAACCACTGTAAGTTCCCGATCATGCACGACACAGACAGGGATATAGACCATACAACTGTAGTTTCCCATCAGACAGACACAGGAATAGACAATACCACTGTAGTCCCACCATCAGACAGACCCAAGGAATATAGACAATAACCAACTGATAGTTTCCCATCAGACAGACACAAGGGATTAAATAGAACACTACCACTGTAGTTCCAATCAGACAGTACCTAGGATTTTAATAGACAATAACACCTGTAGTTTCCCACATACGACACAGGATATAGACAATCCACTGTAGTTTTCCCATCATACAGACACGGGAATATGACCAATACCACTGTAGTGTTCCCATCAAAACCGGAATTAGACCAGAACCAAATACCCAATACCACTGTAAGTTTCCCATCAGACAAGCACCGGAATATAGACAATACCCACGTAGTTTCCCCTCAGACAGACACAGGATTTATAGACAATACCACGGTAGTCCCATCAGACAGACATACAGTGATATATACAAATACCACTTTAAGTTCCCATCAGACCCAACCGGTAATATAGACAATACCACTGTCAGTTTCCCATACAGACAGACACAGGGATATAGACAATACCCCCACGTAGTTCCCATCAGACAGACAAATGATATAGACAATACAAACTGTCGTCCCATCAGACAGACACAGGGATATATGAACAAATACCACTGTAGTTTTCCCATCAGAACAGACACAGGGATATAGACACCTACGCACACTTAGTTTCCCCCATCAGACATACAAACAGGAATATAGACATAACCACCTGTAGTTTCCCATCGACAACACAAGGATATAGACATACCACTTGTAGTTCCCATCGACAGACCCAGGTATCTAGACAATACCACTGTAGTTTCCCATCAACATACACAGGGATATAGACAATACCACTGGAGTTCCCATCAGGACAGACACAGTGATATGACAATACCACTCTATTTCCCCCATCAAGACAGACACAGGGGATATAGACAATACCCACTGTAGTTCCCATCCAACAGACACCGGGGATAATAGACAATACCACTGGTAGTTCCCATCAGAACAGAACACGGGGATATTCCCAATACCACTGTAAAGTTTCCCATCAGACAGACACAGGATAGACAATACACACTGTAGTTCCCCATCAGAAGAGACACAAAGGATATGACACATGACCACTGTAGTTTTCCCATCAGACAGACACGGACATAGACATACCACTGTAGTTCCCATCAACAGACCGTCAGGGATTTTAGAACAATACCCACTGTATCCCATCATAACATACACGGGAATATAGAACAATACCACGTAGTTTTCCCATCAGACGAACACAGGAATATGACAATACCCTGTAGTTCCCATCAGACAGACACAAGGGATCTAGACAATAACCACTGTAGTTTCCCATCAGATCGATACAGACAACCAGAAATAGACAAAACCACTGTAGTTCCCATCCCAGCCAGACCTACGGGAATTAATAGAGACAATACCACTGTAAGTTCCCATCAGACGACACAGGGATATAGACACAATACCACTGTAGTTCCCATCATCAACGCTCCCAGGAATAAAGACAATAACCACTGTAGGTTCCCATCAGCAGACACAAGGGATATCGACAATCCCACTGTAGTTCCCATCAGACGACACGGAATATAACAATGCCACGGTAAAGTTTCCATCAGACTAGACACGTTAATATAGACAATGCACTGTAGGTTTGTTCCCATCAACCGACACAGGATCTCGACAATGCCACGGTAAGTTCCCCAATCAGACGACAACCGGTATATAGACAAAATTGCCAATGTATTTCCCCACTCATCGACACGGGAATATAGACAATAACCCTGTAGGTCCCATCGACAGACACGGTAATATAGCCAATACCACTGTAGTTCCCCCATCAGACAGACACAAAAACAAGGGATAATAGACAATACACGTGTAGTTCCCCATATACAGACCACAGGGCATATAACAATACCACGTAGTTCCCATCAGCGACACCGGATATAGACCAATACCACTGTAGTTTCCCATCCGACAGACAATGAATATAGACAATATCCACGTATTCCCATCAACAGACACATGGGATATAGACAATAAATAAACCACTGTAGTTCCCATCAGACATACACACAGGGATATAGACAATACCACTGTAAGTTCCCATCAAACAGAACACAGGGATAGAGACATACACTGTCGTCCCATCACGACAGACACGGGAATATAGACAATACCAACTGTAGTTCCCATCAGACAGACAACGGGAATTATAGACAATACCCACTGTAGTTCCCATCAGACAACACAGGAAATATATACAATCCCACTGTAGTTTCCCATCAGACAGACAACAGGGATATAGACAATACCACTGTAGTTCCCAGTTGTCCCATCAAGAACAACACAGGGATATAGACAATAACCAACTGGTGTTGTTCCCCTCAGACAAAGACACATGAATAAGGACAAACCACTGTAGTTCCCATCAGAAACAGAACACAGGGATATAGACAAATACCACTGTAGTTCCCATCCGCAGAACATCGACAGACCCACAGGATATATACAATAAACCACTGTAGTTCCCATCCAGACAGACAAAAACGAACTATAACAATACCTCACCGTAGTTCCCATCAAAACCATACAAAGGGAAATAGACAACTACCACTGTAGTTCCCATCAGACAACACAGGAAATAATAGACAATACCAACTCGGTTTCCCATCAACACCAAAACAAGGATAGACAATCCACTGTAGTTCCCATCAGACAGAGACACAAAGGTATATAACAATACCCACTGTAGTTCCCATCAGACAGTACAGAACAACAGGGATATAGACATGACCCTGTAGTTCCCCATCAGCACCGACACAGTATAATGCAATACCACTGTAGTCCCCCCCATCAGACAGACACCAGGGATATGACATACCACTGTAGGTTTTTCCCATCAGACATACACAGGGATATAGACATACCACTGTAAAGTTTTTCCCAATCAACCGACACCGGGGAATATAGTAACAATAGACCCACTGTATTTCCCATCAAACAGACCCGATATAGACACTTACCAACTGTGTAGTTCCCATCAGACAACAACCACAGACAGTATATAGACAAGACCACGTGTAGTTTTTTTTCCCATCAGACAAGACAACAGGGATATAGACAAATCCACTGTAGTTTCCCATTCAGCCAACACAGGGATATAGACCATACCATGTAGTTCCCCATCAATCAGACAGACAACCTGAATATAGACAATACCAACGTAAGTTCCCCATCAGACAACACAGGGATATAGACAAATACCACTTAGTTCACATCAGCCCGACACAGAATATATACAAATACCCGACCAACACCACTGTAGTTCCCAATCATAAAGAGAACAGACACAGGGAATAGACAATACCACTGTAGGTCCCATCAGACAGAACACCTGGATAATAGAAATACCACTGTCGTTTTTCCCATCAGACAGACACAGGGATAGGACAATACACCACTGGTAAGTTTTTTTCCCAAGGTCAAAGACATACACAACAGTGATATAAGAACAATAACCCACTGTATTCTTTTTCCCCATCAGAACAACCATGGATATAGACAATCCAACTGTAGTTCCAGCAGACCGACAGACAACGGGAATATGAGACAATACCACTGTAATTTTTTCCATCAACAGAACAGGGATATAGACAATACCACGCACATTATTTTCCCATCAGACAGACAACAAACGGGAATATAGACAAATAATACCACTTTTCAGTTTCCCATCTACGACACAGGAATAATAGACCATACCACTAATCCACTGTAGTTTCCCATCCAGACGACAACAGGAATATAGACAATAACCACTTGTAGTTTCCCACGAACAGACACAGGGATATAGACAATACGCACAGTAGTTCCCATCATCCAGACACGGGAATATAGAACCATAACCACCACTGGTCGTTTTCCCATCCATACAGACACCATAAATATAACAAATACCACTGTAGTTTCCCAATCAACAGACACAGGGATATGACAAACTCCACTTAAGTTTTCCCATCATATCAAGACAGACAGACACAGGGATATAGACATACCAACCCTGTAGTTCCCCATCAAACGAAACAGGAATATAGACAAATACCACTGTAGTTCCCATCAGACCCACAAGACACAGGGATATAACAATACCACAGTATTTCCCATCAGCAGACAGACAAACGGGAAATTACCAATACCACTGTAGTTTTTTCCATCAGACAAGACACACAGGGATACATACAGATTCCATGTTTTGTTAGTTCCAATCATACAGCACGGGAAGAATAGACAAATACCACTGTATTTCCCATCAGCAGACAGACACAGGGATCTAGAAGAATATACCACTGTATTTCCTCTCCCCCCATCAGACCTACACAGGGATAATAAGACAATACCCAGGTAGTTCCCCATCAGCCAGACACAGGGAACACAGTGATCTAGGAGACCAATACCACGTCAGTTTTTCCCATCAGAAGACAACACAAGGAATACAGACAATACCACTGTAGTTTCCCATCAGACAGACACATGGATACAGAACAATACCAACTGTAGTTCCCATCAGAAGACCAGACACAGGGGATACAGACAATCCACTGTAGTTCCCATTCAGACAAGACCCGGGTATAGAATAGACAATACACACTTGGTAGTGGTTGTTTTCCCATTCAGCATGACACAGTGTATATATAGCACAATGAACCACTGTGTGCCCATCAGAAGACAACAAGACAACCAACAAATCGGGATATGACACTACCACTGTATTTTCCCACTCCATAACCGACACGAAAACGGGGATTAGACAAAATACCACTTTAGTTTCCCATCAGACAGACAAACGTGAAATATAGACAATCCACCAGCCCCCACTGCCAACCACCATAACAATACCACTGTAGTTCCCATCAGACAAACAAAAAAGAAACACGGTGATAATCGACAATTAACCCCACTGTAAGTTCCCATCAGACAGACACAGGTATAGAGACATACCACTGCTTCCCATCAGAAACCCATCAGACAGACACAGGACAGGGATATAGACAATACCACTGTATTTCCCATCAGACAGACACAGGGATATCAACAATACCACTGTAGTTCCCATCAGATCATGACAAGAGAGACACCGGGGATATAACAAATTACCGACTGTATTGTCCCATCATACGATCAAAGGTTATATAACAATACACTGGTAGTTCCCATCAGAACAGACACAATACAAACAGTAATATAGACAATACCCAACTGTATTTTCCCATCAGTAGTTGCCCATCAGACAGACACAAGGGAATATAAACAATACCACTGTAAGTTCCCATCCGACAGACACAGGGAATAGCCAATACCCACTGGAGTTCCCATCACAGACCACAAGGAATATAGACATAACCACTGTAGTTTCCCATCACATGCCAGACACATGTATATAGACAATACCACTGTAGTTCCCCATCAGACAAACAGACAGACACAGGGATCTAGACAATACCACTTAGTAAGTTTTCCCATCATAACATACAATACAACAACGGAATATATAGACAATAACCACCACTGTCGTTCCCATCAACCAGAACACCGGAATATAGACCATAACCACTGTAGTTCCCATCAGCAACACAGGATATAGACAATACCACTGTGTTTCCTCATCATGTCCCCATCATAGACAAGACACAGGGAATTAGACATACCCCACGGTAGTTCCCATCAGACAGACACAGGAATCTAGACAATACCCCTGTCGTTTTCCCTCAGAAGACACATGGATATAGACATACACTCGTAGTTTTCCCATCAAGACATACACAGTGATATAGACAAATACCAACTTGTATTTCCCCATCAGACCAGACAACGGGAATATAACAATATAAATCTACCACGTGTGGTTCCCCATCAGAAGACAGAACCACAAACGGAATATAACCAATAACCACACTGTAGTTCCCATCAGACAGACACAGTATCATAGACCAATACCACTGTAGTTTTTCCCATCAGACAGACACAGGATATAGCCAATACCCACCTGTAGTTCCCATCTACTACTAAACAGTAATATGACCAAAATACCACTGTATTTTCCCCATCAGAAAGACCAAGGGATATAGACATTACCACTGTTAGTTCCGATCATACAGACAACAGGGATATAGAACCAATCCACTGTAGTTCCCCATCAGAAGACCGACACAGGGATATGAAGACAATACCACTGTAGTTTCCAAATCAAGACAGGACACCGAATAGACCAATACCCACTTAGTTATCCCATCAGATCAGACAGACCACAGGCAGACGAACAGATATGAAATTACCATGTAGTTCCGTCATGACAGACACAATGGATATGGACGATAAACCAACACTGTATTTCCCATTCAGTACAGACACAGGGATATAGACTAATTCAAAAAATCCCACACTGTGAGTTCCCATCAGAACAGAGACACAAGGAATTATAGACAATAACCACTTTTAGTTCCGATCAGACAGAAGACACAGGATATAGACAAAATAACCACTGTAGTTCCCCATCACCGACACAAGGAATATAGACAATCCACTTGTAGTTCCCATCACAGAAATCAGAACCCACAGGGAATATAGACATACCACGGTAGTTCCCATCACCCATCAGACGACAAAGGAATATAGACAATACCACTGTAAAATGTTTCCCATCAGATCATACAGACACATGGATATAGACATACCACAAACCAGTAGTTTCCCATTCAGAACAGACACAGGGGTATAGACAATACCACGGTATAGTTTCCGATCAGACAGAACCCATGGAATATAGACCAACTAAAACCACGACAAGCACTGTATTCCCCCCATCAGACAGCCAAACCGTAAATAGAACAATACCACACTGTAGTTGTTCCCATCAGACATAACACAAGGATATAGCACTACGGCACTGTGTTTCCCTCTAAACAGACAACAGGGATTAGACAATACACTGTAGTTCCCAATCAGACCAGAGACACAGGGATATAGCCAATACCACCACTGTAATATATGGAGGGGCTGTGTTGGACAGTGCTTTATAGGATAGGGTGAGATATATGGAGGGCTGTGTTGGATAGTGCTTTATAGGATAGGGTGAGATATATGGAGGGGCTGTGTTGGATAGTGCTTTATAGGATAAGGGTAATCAGCTTGAACTGGATCCTTAGCTTGAATGGCAGCCAGCGGAGGGACTGACAGAGAGGAGAGGCGTTTGAAAAGCGAGAAGAGAAATGAATGAGCCAGGCAGCAGAGTTGAGGATGGATTGAAGCGGTGCCAGGCGGTTGTTTGGTAAACCACACAGGAGTGTGTTGCAGTAGTCTAGCCGGGATATGATTAGGGCATGGACTAGGATTTTTGTAGCTTCCTTCCAGAGGAAGGGTTGAATGCGGAAGATGTTTTTGAGTTGGAGCCGACAGGAGTTGGCAAGCGAATTGACATGAGGTTTGAAGGAAAGATCGGAATCTAGCAGCGGACATGATGAAATGGGGATATGGGTGTGTTGCTATTATTAATAGTAAGGCTAGGGAGGGCAACAGATCGTGAGGCTGGGAAAAGGACAAGTTCAGTCTTGTCCATGTTGAGTTTGAGGAAGCAGGAGGACATGAAGTCAGAGATGGCACTAAGGCAGTCGGGGACCCGGGATGTCATCGTGGGGAGATCTGGGGCAGAGATGTAAATTTGGGTATCATCCATATACAGGTGATACTGGAACCCAAATGATTTAGATTTAGCACTAAGTAGATCATTAGTCACTTTAGTGAGGGCAGTTTCCGTGGAGTGGTTAGGGCGGAAGCCTGACTGGAGGTGGTTAAAGAGAGAGTTAGAAGACAGGTGACAAACCAGGTCAGCATTGACGTGTCTTTCCAGTAGTTTGGAAGAAAATTGGAGAAGGGAGACAGGCCGGTAGCTAGAAAGAGCAGACAGGTCAAGGGAGGGTTTTTTAAGTATGGGGGAGACCACGGCATGTTTAAATCAAGAGGGAAAAATTCCAGTGGAGAGGGACAAGTTAAAGAGAGAGGGTTTTTTTGTGTGAATATATATATATATATATATATACATAGTAACATAGTATTGGAGGCTGTATAAAGACATACGTCCATCTAGTCCAACCTTTATACCCTACCCATAATGTCTGTATAACAGTTACATAGTAACATAGTATTGGAGGTTGTATAAAGACATACGTCCATCTAGTCCAACCTTTATACCCTACCCATAGTTGCACGCCGACAGGCCTTTAAGGAAAGGAAAAGCATTTAATATTAGTATATTATTATAACATTTACAGGAAGATTCAATAAGAGTTCTTATGGTTTAAAATGGTGCTAATTTTGCCCCAACCAATCAGATTCTAGCTTTCAAATGCTAAATAAGATCTGATTGGTTGGGGCTAAATTAGCACCATATTAAACGATAAGAACTTTTATTGAAAACCCTGATAGTCTTTTATTACGTTTTCATTCAACCCATAAATTCTTCCTAGAAATTAAAGGGACAGTTCAGTGGAAATGATCAAGTTTGTTAAATTGTTAGTTAGTGTAATGCCTTCTTAGTTATTCTACATATTCTCTCCCATTTTGAAAAATCAGTTGATTTCATAACCTTTGCTGTTCCCTGCTGTTGACATTAGTGAGCTGCCATTTCAGGTTCTAAAGGTCCTTCTTCTTCCCAGGATGCACCACATCCTTGGAATGTCCCTAATAGTAATTTCTGCTGATTGGCTGTTGGAGGATCAAAGATGCTCAGATCTCTACTGAGCAACTGAATAACCCAGGTGCTGGGTCAAGGGCAAGACCATAACGGTCTCTATAGGGGGCCTGCAAACAAGAAGAACACATGCTGAATTGGCAGACTAAATTCATTGGGATGGAAAATACTGTCTTTTTTCTGAAAAGTATATGTATTTGCACTGAACTTCCCCTTTAAACTGTGCCTTGCAAATTTACACACAAAAAGTTTACCATGTGTAGATTTATTAGCACGATAATATTGATAATCAACGAGATAACAGGGAACTTTGGTAGATGAGATTATCTTCGTATAACAAAAATTTGTCGGTTTACAGAAAATATTGGCGACAAGGGACTTTATTTTTAAAAATCTATAGCGGTAACTTTTGTTAAGAAATATGGAGAAGCTTATACAGCATTGAACCTTTATGCAGGTTTACATTATTTTCATATTTAAATCAGGCCCTGCCATAAAGAGCTTACAATCTAAGTACAGTCTATGGCTGAGGCCACATATGCCAGATGGAAACACACTTAAAAAGCTTGATTGCATCGTAGCGGCAACACATTTCCATGTACTGCGCTGCGTTTCTAATGCACTAACAATCGTAAGCACGTGAGAAATCAGGCTAGCACCAGTATACGCAAATCTTGGGATTAGCTGAGTATGTTTCCATGGTGCCTATTCTGACTTTGTACCATAACCCTTGTAGTTTATTGTCCTGATATTGAAGTCACTACTGGATTGTACCAGCCATAAATGACGGAAAGATGTAGAGTAGCAAGTTGTGAGTTATTATAACGTGATTATTTTCCATTTAGTAATGTTTTCTACGCTACCACCCACGTTAACTTAATGGGCAAGACAATAAAAATCTTGAAAATATTTACTATAAAACCCTGACTAGTTAAAAGACTATAACTATAACTCTTCACCCTCCCAATGAAGGTACCCAGGGGGAGGACCTAAACTGCTAGGTCCTTACCTCTGGGTTTACCCTAAGTGGGGGACACGCCAGAAGATTCTTTGTCCCAGCCGACTGTTCGCCACCAGCGAATCACTGTTGGTCGTAGTGAAAGGAGCTAATTCACAGTGAACGATTGTACAGCCAGATTGGCAGTGATTTTTGACAAGTCCGATTGTCCGCATACTTTGCAAAAAACAGATTTCATCAAAGTCTAGGATTCTTTGTCCTAAAATGCTCTGCAACAAACATGTCTACACAGTTACAGAGTCACAGACTCAGTGTTGGGGTGTGGGGCTAACCAGTACATCAATCTCTCCCTTTGACAGAAGATTTTGGTGCTAGTGATGTCATCAATTATAATCAGAGCTTAATAATTAAGTTATTTAGTATCATGAGAAATTGTGCTTTTATTTTAAGAGACTTACCATTATTTTTATAAAATTAGGTTGTACTGTATTTTATTTATTAATTCTGTTCTGGTATATAATAGTTATATACGGTACTGACTTAATAAAAAGAAACAACACTTAATGTATCAAATATTGACCACGTTTATTTAAACAAATTCATCAGTAACATACTAATTGCAATAGAGCAAAATGTTTTTTTTTTGTAAAATGTACTCCCCCCAACCTCTACACTTTTATAGCACAGTTTATTT
This sequence comes from Hymenochirus boettgeri, assembly GCA_019447015.1. NCBI lineage: Eukaryota > Metazoa > Chordata > Amphibia > Anura > Pipidae > Hymenochirus > Hymenochirus boettgeri. The sequence goes on along the minus strand of CM033469.1, from coordinate 401,325,968 downwards.
TAGAAATGACAGCTTCCTTACCCTATGTTAGTGCTCTAATCCAGAATATCCCAAATCTTAATGCGTATGTCTGCCCTTAAAAAACTGGTCTACCCACAACCCAACTGCTATTTTACCAGTTTAATATATGCATTTGTAATCGGATATTTAAGTTGAAGTTTCCTTATTTCTTCATTCTTCTTCTTCCTCTGGCCAGTGACGATTTTAGAGCTTGAGCATGGCAGAGGAAACAGTAGGAGAAACAGCAGTCAATCGTGTCTGCTCCAATATAAATAATAATTATCCTTAAATATCTGGTTAGTTAAACATCTAATAATGTTCTGAATATATCAGTTGGGTTGGGGATCAGGAAAACAACATTTGACCCTTTTAAGGGTGGACATGTACTTTAAAGAACACCTTCTTCTCCTCCTTAGTTGACTTTATAGTGTGATAGTCCAGCCCACTGTTTGAGTAAATGGCTCCTTACCTTGACCCCTTTAAGAACCGAAAAATTAAAGGGATGTGTATCAAGAGTAACCATGGTAAATAAGAAAATTATAGCATTATTGAATGTCCTTTCCACCACACTTGCAGGGCAGATCCCATTAATAAAGTGCAGCATAAAAAAATTTACATGAGTTGTACAGGGTGGAAACCCTATTTCCTGTCTGACAACCTTCTAGCCCTTGAAGTCCATTCAAAGTCAGTGGAGACACTTCCCTTCAATGCTACAGTTCAGAGACTTTCCTCAGAGTCCATACCATCAGGAGGTTGATACAAGTTATCAGGGAAATATAGAGCAAAGCGTCTTGGATAACTTCACGTTGGTGTCAGGATTCTGGGATGGCAACCTCTCTTTCTCATTTATATAAGAAATGTGAAACTGGACCTGGGAAGTCAACGGTAGAGATAGGGTCTTGTCTGATCCGTTTCACGCTAATATTTGGAATTCGGTTTCTTTTGAGATCTTCTTTACACTAATAAAGAATAAAAAAATATGATAGATAAAATATATAGCGATAGGAAACATTTCCAAATTTGAAAATTGTTGGCCATGTGTTTTTCATCCTTATTTCATGTGGACGGTTAAAGGGCAAGTTCACTGGAATTTTTTTTTAATTTGATCATTACTGTAAATAATAATTCATCCCAACTATGCTGTGTAACATTTTTTGTGATCGCCACCTTTTTCTTGAGATATTTACTGAAGCATAAGTGCTTCAGCTGTCGATCTAGTACCTTATCTTCTTATCTACCTTCTGTTTGCAGGTACTGCAACTGTAACTAGGTGGGTGTCATAAGGGAATTTACTCTCAGTGCGGATGATAGTGATTGCTGAGCATGCTCAGTTTAAAAAAAGTCAGGTTGAGGAGGAAAGAGGAGTTAAGAGAGAGAAGGGGAGGGGAAACTGAACCTGAGAAAACCTAGTAAGTATTGAAGCCATGAAGCAAGACACACACCTTAGTTTGCTATTCAGTTTTATTGAAGAATGGGAGGTAAAGGAGCTGTGTCTTACCGCCTGTCTTCAAAAAACCTGCAGGAGCCAGGAGAGAAGGTAAGGAACTACTTCACCGTTTCCTCTGAAAGGTCCCGACGGACCCTGTACTATGCACATGCGCAAGTGTAGAATACAGAGTCCGTCGGGACCTGTCACTATGCAGCGGAGGAGCGAGCAATCGGGTAAGTACTTTACTTTCTCTCCCTTAACTATAGATATAGTTAAGATGAGGCAAAGTCATTTTAAACACACACTCTACATGTGTGTTTTACAACAAATGTTATAACTTAGTACACTTCCTCCCTCAGATTTTATTATGGGGCCACAATATTTATATATATAATATTTTATTTTATGTCCACAGCCGTAACACAGAATATTTTTAGTAACAAACCCTGGATGGCCACATTGAATCTATAATATATGTGAGGGTTTTATAAAACTTACCTCCTGATGACAGGAAAAATATCACGTAGACACCAATATCATGGCCCCTGCTATTGATACCATAATAATCTCATAGGTTTTGTTTTTAGTTCTGAAACAGAGGAGAAAATAAAGGAGGGTTAAGTGTCTTGTTAAAATCCATTGTAATGCAAATAAAAAGTTTAAAAAGAAATTGTTCAGAGTAAAAATAGACCCTGGATAAAGGACACTGAGCATGCTTAAGCCAATAACTCGGAGAGGAGGAGGGGTTTTTAAAAAGACCTAAAGGCTTGACTTCTCTGGTTAGAAATTAAATAGAAGACATGTGAAACGTTAAGTAGTTTTAATCAAAGTAACGGGCTAAAAGTAACGAAAGGCTAAATTACAAAGAAAGGGGAAAAAAATACGGTACCAACAAAGTTCCTGATTTGCTATAGAAATGTTGAACTGGATAAGCAGTTGGTGTTTATAAATGATGTCAATCAAAATACACATTTTATACTTTTAGTAAATAATACTAGCCAATCAAATGTGGGGTATAGCGTGTGGGAGATGTTGCCAATCAGAAATTAGGGCATGTGCCAGGAAATAGATCATTCTATGTGTCTTTTTTCAATGCATTGACAAATATAGAATGTGTATGTAATTCCTATTAGTTTTGTGCAATGATACATTTTATCTGTGCGGATACAAAATTCTATTTTGTTGACTATGTACTGCAGTGCACCTATTCCACAAGATTTTTATGCACACCATGTGTGATGGTCGCCTTAGAGGGAACAGTAATCTAGCGGTAAATTGGAATGGAAATGAACAGAAATTATCAGTAAGCAAAATTCTGTTATGAACCCCAAAATTCCACTCCAACCCCCGACATTCACCTGGTTTGAGGAAGGAATAGTAGGCATGTCGCTATTATTTCTATTCAAATTCATCCTGTAGGAAGAAACAGCGAGTTAAGTACAATATTTACAACATTTGGACAACACACCTGTGATTAACCAGCCAGTTGGACAGAAAACAGCCAATTAGATTAACCCACAAGACTATTTTTCAATGTGTCTAAAACTGATTAAACACTGTAATTACAAATGTAATTTAAACTCCATGCGACCCCATGTAATATAAGGTTACCATGGGGGTACACTCAAAAAAGTGTCTTGAAAGTAGTGCAGAGCTCCTGTACAATATCTCTTAACTCTGCGCTACCTAGTGGCGGGTATGTAAGGGGCCGCGACGGAGGGCAAAGCCCCACTTATCTTTCTGTGATGCCTGGATGCATACGGACACAATCAGTATTGCATCACAGAATTGCCTAAAGGTAAGGAGCGCCGTTTAGCAATATTGGATCTCCCACACAGTCCTGAGCATCTGTCTGATGTAAGGAGAACGTTCGGGACGGACACATTTACTTTAGTAAGGTCTGACTACGTATACTTTATTATAGGGGTTCGACCACAGGCGAGGGAAATTTTCAGGCAGATTGGCGAATGTTTGTCGGGCCCAGGAATGCTCAGAACTGTATACACACTTTAATGATAACGGGGCAATTCCAGTGGCATAGTAATTTCTGCTCATCTTTCCCTCTACATTTTCACTCTTCCCCTGCACCAAGTCCTGTACCATGTGTAAGCTCAGGAAGGTTTTGTGCAGCTTCCCAGCTCTTCCGTCCAGCTCTTTAACCCATACATTTGGCCATGTTAGGAAGTTGCAGTTTGAGTTGCAGTTGGATGACATCATCATCTTAAAGGGCCTTAAAGGGAATTCGACTTGCCTGGCTATGCTATTTTTGGGAAAAAGTTTGTCAAGTCTGTGCTACTTCCAGAAATTCACTCCAGGGATCAAATTGAATCTATGACGAGAGATATCTTCCTTCCTGTAACTATGACTTCTAGTGTCGTGGTGTCTCACAATCAACCCGGAGTCAGTGGGTGCTTCCGCTCGAGGGAAAAAGTATCGGAGTTACATTCATAGAACAAAGCTCCAATCAATTCGAGTCTAAAACTCTATGTAGGCAGAACCTTCCTCATCTGCAAAGAGAAAACATCTCCCTCTAGAATGACAGAATTTCTATTCTCTGTCTGGTCCAAGGAAAGGAATGCGACCTTGGCTTCATCGATAAAAAAATCACTATAAGGCCAGTATATACTCAAGTGGTTTCTCAACCTGAGATTTCCACTTCCACCAGTTCCTTTAGAAGACATTTGCAGAGCTGTAACTTGGTCTTCTCAAAGACATCAGAATGTTGACAGTTCTCACAAAGCCAAACAGCTTTAGGTACCAAAGTTCTGGAAGCCTCAAGCTATAATGAATATTCTTTCTTGTTTAAGCAGCACAGAGTTCCTCCTTCATATCTTAAGATTGGTATACCCCATTGTGTTGCATTGCACAGTTCCAGATATGTTATTTTTCTATGATTATCTATGATGTCATTTCTCTTTGTGACATCAATCTGCTGGACATGGCCTCTGTTCTGTCTTTGTTGGGGGAGAACTCAAGAGGAGAGAAGTAAACATATGGGACTGTCCTCAGCACACACACTGAAAAAAACATGAGCTGGCAAATTCCATTTTCCCCATTTAACTTCTGTATCTTTTATAAAGGCCGTTAAATTCGCCGCTCAGAACGTAAAGTGTTAAAGGGGCGCCTGCCATCATTGATCTATCAAAGACTACTTCCTATCTTCCTATCGATTTGTAATTTTGCTACCCGAAGATAAATCGAGTTTCCAGAAGGATGTCACTTGTAACACAGACCTTTATTGATTGTGACACGAAAGGAACAAATATGCCGCAGCTTGTAGCTGCAAAGGCCAAGTGTGGTGTCACTTTGTATTAAAATATAATATAGAGGCTTTGGGGACGCTCTCTAAACATCATATCCACAAGATAAACAACAGCTGTCCTTTTAATCGGAAATTCTCGAGTATTTTCCTTTATGAGACCTGGGAAACCTGTCAAGGGGCCAGTAGTGCCATGAAATAAAAAGCGATACATTGGAACTGACACGTTAGTTATTTCACCCACCATGTATAGAAATGGTTTATTGGACGCGGAAACCTTTTTATTATTTAAACGTGTCCTGTCTGCGTTGATGTCTAGTAAAGATAACAATATAGACTAGGGCACAGTAATGAACCTGAAACTCAAACAAACTCCAATAATAGAAAAAGATGGGCTGCTCAACTCTCTCAATAGTGTGTAGAAATATAAAAATCCTTTATTACCTTGGGGACAGAAAAAGCCTAGACATATATATACCTAAGTCAAATACATAGGTGAGTATAAACATACTGTTAATGCTTCAGTATATCTACAGACTAGTAGATATACTCTCTACTCTATTATTTGCTCTGATGTTGGTGACGTGTTTAACCCAATGCATAAATGATCAACTAACCAGACCCACTATAGCCAAGCAAGCTTTAATATGTCACATACGGGATCTAAAGTGAAAGTTATATCTGGATAAAACCTTTTTCTATATGATGCACAGTTATCATTCCTCTGGGCTTATGGGGCAAGATGGGGAAATATTTGCTGGTGTGCTATTAACTGATCTGATGTTATTACAAAAAGACCCTCTTGCTTGTGTATAAAAGCCTCTTTTTTTGTTCAAGGTACTGCCCCCTTAATCTCCAGTGTGTGGATTTTTAAAGAGAACATTTAAAGGACAAGTCCAGCTCTCAAATAAAAATGTATATACCGGTACAGGTAATCACACCCCCTAAAACCCTAAACTGTAATAGTTTGAAATGTGAAATATATAAGTCTAACCTGAAATCCTGCACAATGTTCTGTTTCCCCTGTTTCTACTTCCTGGTTCTTCCAGTTAGTAACTGTCAGTTATGGATTTGACAACTGACATCACAGCCAATGACTGAATGTTTATCCCCTAGCTGCCTCTCTGAGCATGCTCAAGCTCAGTACAGGCTCAGTACAGGTCACTAAATTGCTCAGTTTCCAGACGTAGCAGGCATACAGTAATCAATTCAGGGGACAAATTAGGATATAAACATTTTAAAGAGGCCATTCTTTCTAAAAGATGTTATTAGAACAGTGACGTTACTAGGAATCACTGGGCCCCCTGCAAAACTATGATGGGGCCCCTATCGTGCTTCATCCACAGTGGTTTTCTGGGACAAGTCTATATCTGTATAGGAAAAAAAAGATGCGGTTGCTCCCCTTGCCTCCTGGTAGTTATGCCCTGATTATGAAGGTGGAATTGGCCTTTAACATGCAAGGCAAGGATCTATTCTGTGTGTGTTGACGCGTGGTGTTTAACTTTTACAAGACTTCCTGGTGAAACTTTAACAGTTTTTTTCTTTAGTACCAAATAGTAGTGTGGGTAAGAATAATAGCGGGGGTGTTATGCTAGGTTATATACACTGAACTTCAATGGATGCCATGATGGGAGAACATTTATGATCCAGAATGGATTTCATAATCCCTATCAGATAGTCGTAACTGAAATCTGAAAATCAGCCGCATTGTGGATTCTGGTTTTCTGGCTGTCAGTATCGTTTAGAGAGAGGTCATGGGCTGGTTAGTGAACATGTACACTTATGATCTGGGTCCATGACCCACTCCAAAAAACCTAGAAACCTGTAAAATGAAACAGACAATTTCTCAATAATACTGTCGATTTCAGAGGTTAGATATACCGCAATCTGATCAGTCTTTTTTATTTCAGCTTTAGTCCCCTTAAAAATTCAAGGTACCCTAAAAAAAAGTTCTATCTGCACAGCCACTAGGAGGTTTAACGTGCGCACAACTTAGACTAATGACATTTTGCAGAGGATGAATAGTTCCCTTTATTGTCTGTTACTGATAATAAAGGGATAATAACATGTAACTATATAAAAATCTCAGTAGTGAGGAAGAGGATGAATCCATCGTTTGCCTTTAATCTGTATCCAATATCAGCCATACACCTGCCCCCTACACCTACATCAATTCGACCTTCGACCCCTACAACATTAACGTTTCATATAACACTTTGTACACCGACTATCCTAATGCCACCGTGTAACATCCAAATCTCAGCCCATAGAGCAATAAAATATTAACGTCAATTCCAAATTCGAATCAAGAAAAAAAAAAAACCTCAAAGGGACATTAACTTCCCCTTTAACACATAGGGAACTGATAAGACAATTGGGCTGATTTGTTTAATAAGTTCTGTATTTGCAATGAAGATATTAAATTACATTTTTTAAGGGTGTATTCACGTAATATCTCACCTTGCGTAATCGGCGATCCTTTGGGAATTCTCTGGTTTTGGGACTGTTAACCTACCCGTCTTCCCGTTTTATTTACACAGGTTTATGACGAGTTTATGGCTTTGTATTTGCAAATTTTTTTATTTGGGATTTTTCAGGACAAATTACTAATGCAGCAACAGATGGTTTCGCCATCTAGTGGTTGTATGATAGAATACACTTATTGAATCTTGGCAAATGGATGTTCTGTAAGCATCTCCCCGGACTTATTAATAAGATATTAAAGTGGGCAGGCATGGCAGAGAAAAGCTGTGGGTAATATTTTTATAATAGCAAAAAAAAATCAGAAATGACTCATATATTGTACACACTTTGTGGTCAGTATGAATACTTTTCTAGGTTTCATTGGCTCAAGATTGGATGGGACAAGAGCGACTCTCTGGACACCAGTATGGTATTACAGAAATTAGAAGCACCCAGCACTCCATATGCAAAGAAATTGACTCTGTTAAAGAAGGAACGATTCCCCCCATCTGGTTATATAAAATACCCATAATTCCATGGAATCCTTCACTTTAATAGCTTTTATTTAGACTTTTTATTATCCACATTAAATATTAAAGAAGTACAAGAACAGATAAATACCTTTTTTAGAACAGTGATTAATTTATAATTACACAGAATATTAAACTGCAAAATGTCCAGTTAGTTACAGTAATAATCCACAGAGCAGGCAGATTCAAATAACACGCGCCACTTCCTTGTTCTTAAATTCACCGATTGGGTCTCGCCACCCCCACAACGTCTTACACGGTGCAGATCAAGTCTTTGTTAAAATGACAATCCATTGTGTTGGATAATTTGTTTCCATCTTTTAAAGCCTTTGATGTGCTTTCTATGAAAAGTCTGTCCTTGGTTACACAAAACTTGACCGAGTCTTCAGCAATAACGTCCCACTGATAATTTGCGGTTAGAGTCTATGGTACAACATCTCGTTAGAGTTTATATTATACACAAACTTCCCCACCAATTCTGGTTATTTTCCAGTCTTTGTGCAGGTCGTTTTTTTCTTTTTTAGTTTTTATTCTTGGAGATGCGCGGAATCTCGACTGTAAGAAGAGAAAGGAAACCGGTTTAGCTGGACGTAATTACTGACAGTCTCCAAATGACTCATTATATATCGGAATCTAAATGATTATAGCTCTGTTATTCTCCTAACACCCAGTTCCGCCAGTTAAAGCGTTTTTTAATTAACACCGCTGTCCTCGGTTAATACGTTCGTACCCTGAGACAGTTAAATGCGTTTAGTCAACTTAATGACGCTGGATAGATCCTGCACCCAATGGGCTATTATATTCTCGGGTTGACTGCCTAATAGGTCCTTGCATTGCGCCTCGTTACAAGCCAGGCCGGCGCTGTGTTAAAACGCATCAATAAGGAAAAACTGTCACCCGGACAAAGTGATTTATTAGAGCCCCCAGCTAGAGGCTGAGTTGAAATGACTCCGATAAAGAAGATGAGAAGGTTATTTAAAAATCAAGCCCGAGGGGCCCAATCACAATGCAATTGCTGATAGGGGTATAACAGCACAATGGTGTTACTAAATTCGTATTCCACAACTACTCCCCCTGGAAATGTGGGTCTTAACAATGGAACAGCCTGCACTATATATACTTATATAGCAATGAGTACACTGTGATGATACACAGTTAAAGGGAACCCTGGAAACACCCATTACCAAATGTACAACTGAGCAATTATAAAGACATTTAAAGGGCAAGTCCAGCCCAAAACGAAAACTTACATACAGGTAAATCCCCCCCCAACCCCTAAAATGTAATAGTTTTGAAATGTGAAATATATAAGTCTAACCTGAATCCTGCACAATGTCCTGTTTCCCTGTTTCTGATTCCTGGTTCTTCCAGTTAGTAACTGTCAGTTATGGATTTGACAGTTGACATCACAGCCAATGACTGAATGTTAATCCCCGTCTGCCTCTCTGAGCATGCCCAGGCTCACTAAATGCTCAGTACAGGTTTCTAAATTGCTCATTTTCCAAGAGGCATCCAGAAGCATAGCAGGCATACAGTAATGAATTCATAGGGCAAACTATGATAATCAACATATTATAGAGGCCATTCTTTCTAAAATATGTTATGAGGGTGGAGTTTTCCTTTAAATAAAGAGTTAAATAAACTTAACGCAGTCTTTAACGCCCCTCCACAGGCAACACCCACTCAAATGTTTTTTTGCGAAATAGTTTTCAAACTTACTTTTTAGCTTTTCCCAGAATGAGTCCCGAGTTTTTCTTTCCGTATTAAACTGGCTGCATAGGGATCTGAAATAGACACAGGGAATAATTATCTAATTAGGTCATTAGATCACAGCACTACAAGGCAGGATGCTAGTAGCCCAGCGAGGACTTGTAACATTAAGTTTGCTAATCACATCTGTAGCATTTGATTGGTAGATGTTTGTGGTCCACATTCTATCGCTGTGGTTTATATAAAACCAATCAGTAGTCAAATAGCCACCATTTCCCTTCATGCAAATACAATTCAATACAATGCATATCTATGTTTAAAGGGTAATTACTGTTAAATGTAATCAGCAGCATTGTGGGTAATCATCAAGAATCTTATTGGTTTCTGGCCTTTCTTAATGACGGAAAGGGCAGGGCAGGTCACCCAGTAGTTAAATGACAGCTCTAGTAGGAGGGGAGAGGGAGGGGCTAGAAAACCAAAGGAGATGTGCAATGTGAACCCACATTGCAAGGTCAGTTTCTATTTTAGCTTTAGTTCACCTTTAATTTTCAACCAGTCAGGATATTAGAATGCATGTAGCACAAAGTTAAAGATGAGATCCTGAACTGCTACATTTATACATTTTAAAATAAAACTAATCACAGGTCGGCATTTTAAACTACGAAATAACAGATCTCCCTATGGCAGGAATATTATCTTTACTCTCCATGTGAATATGAACAATAGTAAAGTATCATGTCGGGTAAGTTCATTAGACAGAATTATTTATCATTATACAGATACAGGATAAAATAGACGTTTAAACTGAAAGTGGAAACATTCCAATGTGGTCATTACTTTCGAGAAAATGTCACTGCAAGAGACACACAGATTTCATTTTCAACAGCAGAGGGCAGCAAAATCCTTTTGAAAATGCTTAGAGGAAATTTACCAAAACCCTTCACTTGGTATGGCCTTTACAATGGAAATTTGATAATGTGAATTGTGGCACAAAAAAGCTTGTTGGAACTTTAAGAGGGGTTTTATCAGTTTGCTATTATTTTTAAATTACAATGCCACACTAAACCAATGTTTTAACTGATGGCCAAGTAATTTATTACACTAACATGTTATTTTAGACAATAGTTGCATTCTTTTACATAGCATTGTAATGGAGGTTAATTAAAAACATACATCTATCTAGTCCAACCTTTATACACTACCCATAATGTCTGTCTAAAGTTACATAGTAACATAGTATTGGAATAAAGACATACGTCTATCTAGTCCAACATTTTATAACCCTCACCCATAATGTCTGTATAACAGTTACATAGTAACATAGTATTGGAATAAAGAACATACGTCCATCTAGTCCAACCTTATACCTACCCATAATGTCTGTATAACAGTTACATAGTAACATAGTATTGGAGGTTGTATAAAGACATACGTCCATCGAGTCCAACCTTTATACCCTACCCATAATGTCTGTATAACAGTACATAGTAACATAGTATTGGAGGTTTGTATAAAGACATACAGCCATCTAATCCAACCTTTAAAACCCTACCCCATATGCTGTCTAACAGTTACTTATAACAAGTATTGGGAGGTTTGGTATAAAGACATGTATGTCCATCAGGTCAACCTTTATACGTTACCCTACTCATAATGTCTGTATAACAGTTACATAGTAACATAGTATTGGAGGTGTGTATAAAGACTACGTCCATCTAGTCCAACCTTATACCCTACTCATACTGTCTGTATAACAGTTACATAGTAACATAGTATTTGGAATAAAGACATACGTCCATCTAGTCAACCTTTATACCTCCTACCCATAATGTCTGTATAAGAGTTACATAGTAACATAGTATGGGTGGTTGTATAAAGACATGTCCATCTAGTCCAACTTTATACCCTACCCATAATGTCTGTCTAACAGTTACATAGAACATAGTATTGGGATAAAGACATACGTCCATCTGATCAACCTTTATATAACCCTACCCATAATGTCTGTATAAGCAGTTACATAGTAACATAGTATTGGAGGTGTGTATAAAGACATACGTTACATCTAGTCCAACCTTTATACCTTACCCATTAATGTCTGTATAACAGTTACATAGTAACATAGTATTGGAGGTTGTATAAAGACATACACGCATCTAGTCCAACCTTATAACCCTACCCATAACTGTATGTCTAACAGTTACATTGTCTATCTAACAATACAAAAAAACATAGTATTGGAGGTTGAATAAAGCATACGTACATCTAGTCCAACCTTTATACCCTACCCATAATGTCTATATAAAACATTACATATAGTAAACATAGATGGAGGTTTTATAAAGACAATACGTCCATCTAGTTACAACCTTTATAACCCTACCCATAATGTCTGTATAACATGTTACATAGTAACATAGTATTGGAGGTTGTATAAAGACAACGTCCATCTAGTCCAACCTTTATTCCCTACACATAATGTCTGTTAAACAGTTACATAGTAACATAGTATTGGAATAAAGACTACGTCCTCTAGTCCCACCTGTATACCCTACCAATAATGTCTGTATAAGAGTTACATAGTAACATAAATTGGAGTTGTATAAAGACATACTCCATCTAGTCCAAACCTTATACCTACCCATAATGTCTGTCTAACAGTTACATATAACATGTATTGGAATAAAGACATCGTCGATCTAGTCCAAACCTTTATACCCTCCCATAATGTACTGTTAACGTTACTAGTTAACATAGTATTGGAGGTTGTATAAAGGACATACGTTCATCTAGTCCAAACTTTATACTCCTACCCATAATGTCGTATAACAGTTACATAATAACATAGTATTGAGGTTGTATAAAGACATACTCCATCTAGTCCAACTTTATACCCTACCCATAATGTCTGGACTCACAGTTTAACAATAACATAGATTGAATAAGTAAGACATACGTCCATCTAGTCCAACCTTTATACCCTACCCTAATGTCTGTATAACAGGTTACTCAGTAACATAGTATTGGAGGTTGTATAAAGACATACGTACATCTAGTCCAATACCTTTATACCCTACCCATAAATGTCTGTATACAGTACATAGTAACATAGTATTGGAGGTTGTATAAGACATACGTCTATCTAGTCCAACCTTTATTCCCTACGCATAATGTCTGTATAACAGACTACATAGTAACATAGTATTGGAATAAGGCATAAGTACATCTCTAGTCCAACCTTTATACCCTACCCATAATGTCTGTCTAACGTTACATAGTAACATAGTATTGGAGGTTGTATAAGACATCGTCCATCAAGTCCAACTTTATACCCACCCATAATGTCTGTAAACAGTTACATAGTAACATAGTATTTGGAGGGGTTGTATAAAGACATACGTCCATCTAGCACAACCTTGTATACCCTACCCATAATGTCTGTATAACAGTTTACAATAGTAACATATGTATTGGAGGTTGTTATACAAGACATACGTCCATCTAGTCCAACCTTATAATCCTACCCATAATGTCTGTTATAAAGTTACATAGTAACTAGTATTGGAGGTTAATAAAGACATACGTTTCATCTAGTCCAACTCTTTATACCCTACCATAATGTCTGATAACAGCTACATAGTAACAATATATTGGAGGGTTGTAAAGACATACGTCCACTAGGTCCAACCTTTATACCCTACCCATAATGTCTGTATAAACGTTACAAATAACATAGTATTGGAGGTTATATAAAGACATACTTCATCTGTCCAACCTTTAATCCTTATACCATACATAGTAGCTGTAACAGCGTTAACATAGTAACATAGTATTGGAGGATGTAAAGACATACGTCCATCTAGTCTCCACACCGTGATAATCCCTAGACCCATAAGTCTTATAACAGTTACAGTAGTAAACATATATTGGAGGTTGTATAAAGACAAGCGTCCATCTAGCAACCTTTATACCCTCCCACCTATTAATCTGTATAAACGTACATAGTACATAGTATTGGAGGTTGTAATAAAGACATAATACGTCCATCTGTCCAACCTTTTATTACCCTACCCATAAGGTCGCTATAAATGTCATAGTAACATAGTATGGGAGGTTGTATAAAGACATACGCATCTAGTCCCCAAACCTTTTATCCCTATACCCATAATGTCTGGATAAACAGTTACATAGTACATAGTATTGGAGGTTTGTATAAAAGACCATACGTCCATTTAGTCCAAACCTTTATACCCATACCCATTCAATGTCTGCATCTAGTCCAACCTTTATACCCTACCCATAATGTCTGTATAACAGTTACATAGTAACATAGTAATTGAGGTTGAATAAAGACATACGTACATCTAGTCCTAGTATTGGAGGTTGTATAAAGACATACGTCCATTTAGTCCAACCTTTATACCCTACCCATAATGTCTGTATAACAGTTACATAGTAACATTGTATTTTAGGTTGTATAAAGACACACGTCCATCTAGTCCAACCTTTATACCCTACCCATAATATCTGTATAACAGTTACATAGTAACATAGTATTGGTGTTGAAGTTTTCCCTACTCCAATCAATGTCCGGGTAATTGAAATCCTCATGACTAAAACATTTAGAACATTTGCAGCCTTTGCCAGCTGTATACTGGGGGGATTTTGTAACCTGAGGCCTATCCATAGTCACAACCTTTAATACGGACTGGGGACTACCCCCTTAATTAACTACACACATTGTACCTATAAACACATGTTTGTGGACATCCTACATCTAAGGTCATCGGCTAAATGAAATGAGAACAAAGGAACACGCTTGTTTTATTTTATATGGCAGAATTATCCTGTGAGGAATAAAGAAAAGGAACTGGTGAGGAGGGGGGGGGTTTGCTTTTATTAATTTGCATATTTCCTGTCCATGCTTGGTGGTCTGGGAGGGTTTTAACCTATTATTGACCACTGCCATAAAGGACCAGGTGGGGGAGTTTGGAGGTTGTATAAAGACAACGTCCATCTATGCCAACCTTTAACACCCTACCCATAATGTCTGTATAACAGTTACATATACATAGTATTGGAGTTGTAATAAAGACATAGTCCATCTAGTCCAACCTTTATACCCTACCCATAATGCTGTATAACAGTTACATAGTAACATAGTATTGGAGTTGTATAAAGACATTGTCCATCTAGTCCAACCTTTATCCCTACCCATAATGTCTGTATAACAGTTACATAGTAACATAGTATTGGAGGTTGTATAAGACAACGTCCATCTAGTCCAACCTTTATACCCTAACCCTACCATAATGTCTGTATACAGTTTACATGTAACATAGTATGCATGGTGACTTCTAATATCGTTATAACTTACAGTAGGTTACCCCCCATGGTGACTTCTAATATCGTTTAACTTACAGTAGGTTACACCCCCCATGGTGACTTCATATCATTATAACTTACAGTAGGTTACACCTCCATGGTGACTTCTAATATTGTTATAACTTACAGTAGGTTACACCCTCCATGGTGACTTCTAATATCGTTATAACTTACTGTAGGTTACAACCCCCCATGGTGACTTCTAATATCGTTATAACTTACAGTAGGTTACACCCCCCATGGTGACTTCTAATATCGTTATAACTTACAGTAGTTTACACCCCCCATGGTGACTTCTAATATCATTATAATTTACATAGGTTACAACCCCCCATGGTGACTTCTAATATCGTTATTTACAGTAGGTTACACCCCCCCATGGTGACTTCTAATATCGTTATAACTCACAGTAGGTTACACCCCCCATGGTGACTTCTAATATCGTTATTACAACTTACAGTAGGTTACACCCCCCATGGTGACTTCTAATATCGTTATAACTACAGTAGGTCAACCCCCATGGTGACTTCTAATATTGTTATAATTTACAGTAGGTTACACCCCCCATGGTGACTTCTAATATCGTTATAACTTACAGTAGGTTACACCCCCCATGGTGACTTCTAATATCATTATTACAACTTACAGTAGGTTACACCCCCCATGGTGACTTCTAATATCGTTATAACTTACAGTAGGTTACACCCCCATGGTGACTTCTAATATTGTTATAATTTACAGTAGGTTACACCCCCCCATGGTGACTTCTAATATCGTATAAACTTACAGTAGGTTCACCCCCCCCATGGTGACTTCTAATATCGTTATAATTTACAGTAGGTTCACCCCCCATGGTGACTTCTATATCGTTATAACTTACAGTAGGTTACACCCCCCATGGTGACTTCTAATATCGTTATAACTTACAGTAGGTTACACCCCCCATGGGGACTTCTAATATCGTTATAACTTACAGTAGGTTACACCCCCCATGGTGACTTCTAATATCGTTATAACTTACAGTAGGTTACACCCCCCATGGTGACTTCTAATATCGTTATAACTTACAGTAGGTTACACCCCCCATGGTGACTTCCCTTTTTACCTCTGCTTTCCAATCTGCACATTAGTATCACAAGAATAATCCCTACAGCTGTGCCCTGTAGACTTACCTATTGTGTTTACAGATTATAAAGATAATAATATTAAATACTAGAAATGATTTTATTTAATCTTAGCTGTTTGATATTTTCCCCAGTTTAGTAGCAAAGTTTAGTTTAGTCAATTCAAATATCGCTTGTTACAAAGTGCAGAGTAGTGTTATCCCCACTAGATCTGTTAATCAGAGCGCATGTGTTCTGCTGGGATTTTTTTGCGTAATCGCATGCGATACGAATGGTAAAACGCACGAGAGCACCGGACTGTGCGCGTTTCTTGTCCGCGTTATAGTGTGGCCTTAGACCTAAGGTGGCCATACACATGCGATTTCCATTGCAATGTGCCGACGATCACATTGGTACTGTCGGCACTTTGCGAAAGGGAACTGCACATATGGAACTGACGGTATGGGGATCAGTCAGCCATGCGCCGTACACGGGCCAATGGTATCGGCTCTCTTTACGTTCATCTGCATTACGGTCGGTCAGATTCAGCCCCTACACATTAGCCATATTAGGTAAATCCGGTTGTGCACTGATGGGATTTACCTAATATCGCTAATGGCCACACTAGGCCACACTAGGCCACACTAGGCCAGACTAGGCCACACTAGCGCCATTTCCATGCATTAGCGCGTGTGATTTTTTTTCTAACATTGGAATCGTGGCAACGCATCGAAATCGCATGATGTTTAAATAGCAAATACAAGTCTCAATACAGTCAATACTTTCTATAACGTGTGTAATAATTAATGAACCATTTTGTTGTTACCTGCTAATTTCCGATTGGTGCTCATAGCGTTAGCAATGTCGACAGCAGCCAATCAATATAATCCATTGCCTATGCATGTAATTCATTACCTTTATGCACAAGCGTGATATTTTAATGCATTCGGAACACACACGTCCACCGTTCCTTTAAGATACTAAAACCCTCCCCTTTAAAGGGTTAACGTGGTGGACGTTGATCTATTTTCAACCTTAGTTATTATATTTCTATGTTACTATTGGGCTCCTGGAGCATCTCTTGTTCCGTAATGATTTCCCATGATGCTCCTGTCAAGGTCCTTTGTTAAGAGGAACAGAGGGGTCATCACCTGTCAAAACATCACTGAGGAGTTTCCTTGCGTTAGGCGGTAGATCAATAAATATTCAAACACGTGAACCAGATGGACAGACAGGATCTCTCGGCCACTTTCGCTTCCAACCCTTGGCTTTTGAATATTTAAGAGAGGGGGCAAGACATTGCACTGCATTTAATTAATTAAAGGGGATTTCTAGGGCAGTTATGACCGTGAACGTGTTTATTATAAAAAATTGCCACTTAAAGGGGAAGTTAAGTGGGATAAAAGGGTCCAATTACTGGGACATCTCTCTACATAGCCCCAAAGAGCTTCATTGTTTGGGGTTCTTCATAGCGGAGATAACAGACAACCAATACAAAAATACACTTTGCCCAGAGCATGATAATAGAGGGAATCTTTGGGCAATATTTATTAACCTGCAATATCGAAACTAGGCAAATGTAGATCGCGACCCACGGTCGTTTCGTACAATACATGTGGTACTATCGTGATCATCAATGCGAGTCATACGTTTACGAGATCGTAAATTTACGAATGCGCCCAAAACCGTTAAAGTATCGCAAATTAGCGATACCGCTCTTTATAAATATGGCCCATTGTGCCTGCTTTGAAGAAGTAGTAAGAGGGACGGCTGTAGATTGGACATTCTCTTAACGTGACTGTCAATATTAGTAATAAAATAGAATTTGTTTGGACTTTTTTTTAAAGACAAAACCAAATAAGGGAAAACTTTTTAACATTTTTTTTTCTTTTAATTTTCAGATAATTTCCATGACCAAATGAAGAGGGAACTAGCGTACAGAGAGGAGATGGTCCAGCAATTACAAATTGTAAGTTGTTTATTTTTTTCTAATGAATAAACAGGGAGATTCAATAAAAGTTCTTATTGTTAAAAATGGTGCTCATTTTGCCCCAACCAATCAGATCTTATTTAACATTTGAAAGCTAACATCTGATTGGTTGGGGCAAAATGAGCACCATTTTTAACAATAAGAACTTTTATTGAATACCCCTGAATGTCTTTTACAGTAACGTTATAAATGCAAAACTCGCATAAATATTAATACCCAGAGATCAATGTATCGCGTTTAGATATGCAAAGTGATGTCATAATTGTGTTCTATACATTATTTATACATGTTTACAGTAAACTGTTCCATTATTGGGACATCTGCTTAGACCAATTAGCACAAAGATTCCTCGGGATCATAAAGCAAACCCTTGTCCTTATCCAATCAAATAACCTTTCAATGTTAGGTTGTTTATTGGTCGAGAGACCACCATGCTTTACTCAAACCCTCCAGGATTATAATCTTAACTTCACCTTAACATTGTATACGGACAGGGAGATAAATCATAAGTGTAGTTAATCTTACTCATTTTCCTGTTTTATTTACAACCACAGGCTTCTAGTCATTTCTAGATTTTTAGTAAAACTCAATTATCTGTTAGTTCATAAGTAGGCTAAAAAGGTTGGACTAGATGGACGTATGTCTTTATACAACCTCCAATACTATGTTACTATTAGTAACTGTTATACAGATATTATGGGTAGGGTAATAAAGGTTGGACTAGATGACGTGTGTCTTTATACAACCTCCAATACTATGTTACTATGTAACTGTTATACGACATTATGGGTAGGGTATAAAGGTTGACTAGATGGACTTATGTCTTTATACACCCTCCAATACTATGTTACTATGTAACTGTTATACAGACTTATGGGTAGGGTATAAAGGTTGGACTAGATGGACATATGTCTTTATACAACCACCAATACTATGTTTATATGTAACTGTTATACAGACATTAGGGGTAGGAGTAGGGTTGGACTAGATGGACGTATGTCTTTATACAACCTCCAATACTATGTTACTATGTCACTGTTATACAGACATTATGGGTAGGGTATAAAGGTTTGGACTAGATGGACATATGTCTTTATACAACCTCCATACTATGTTACTATGTAACGTTATACAGACATTATGGGTAGGGTATAAAGTTTGGACTAGATGGACGTGTGTCTTTATACAACCCTCCAATACTATGTTACTATGTACTGTTATACAGACATTATGGGTAGGGTATAAAGGTTTGACTAGATGACTATGTCTTTATACAATCTCCAATCACTATGTTACTATGTATGTTATACAGCCATTATGGGTAGGGTATAAAGGTTGGACTAGATGGACTATGTCTTTATACAACCTCCAATACTATGTTACTATGTAACTGTTTTACAGACATTATGGTAGGGTATAAAGGTTGGACTAGATGACGTGGTGTCTTTATACAACCTCCAATACTATGTTACTATGTAACTGTTTACAGATATTATGGTGGGTATAAAGGTTGGACTAGATGGACGTGTGTCTTTATACAACCTCCAATACTATGTTACTATGTAACTGTTATACAGACATTATGGGTAGGGTATAAAGGTTGGACTAGATGGACATATGTCTTTATACAATCTCCAATACTATGTTACTATGTAACTGTTATACAGCCATTAGGGGTAGGGTATAAAGGTTGGACTAGATGGACATATGTCTTTATACATCTCCCAATACTATGTTACTATGTAACTGTTATACAAGCCATTATGGGTAGGGTATAAAGGTTGGACTAGATGGACATATGTCTTTATACAATCTCCATACTATGTTACTATGAATACTGTTATCAGCCATTATGGGTAGGTATAAAGGTTGGACTAGATGGACATATGTCTTTATACAATCTCCAATACTATGTTACTATGTAACTGTTATACAGCCATTATGGGTAGGGTATAAAGGTTGGACTAGATGAACGTATGTCTTTATACAACCTCCAATACTATGTTACTATGTAACTGTTATACAACACATTATGGGTAGGGATAAAGGTTGGACTAGATGGACGTATGTCTTTATACAACCTCCAATACTATGTTACTATGTAACTGTTATAGCCATTATGGGTAGGGTAAAAGGTTGGACTAGATGGACGTATGGCTTTATACAACCTCCAATACTATGTTACTATGTAACTGTTATACAGACATTGGGTAGGGTATAAAGGTTGGACTAGATGAACGTATGTCTTTATAACAACCTCCATACTATGTTACTATGTAACTGTATACAGACATTATGGGTAGGGTATAAGGTTGGACTAGATGGACGTAGTGTCTTTATACAACCTCCAATACTATGTTACTATGTAACTGTTATACAGACATTATGGGTAGGGTATAAAGGTTGTACAGATGGACGTATGTCTTCACAACCTCCAATACTATGTTACTATGTAACGTGTATACAGACATTATGGGTAGGGTATAAAGGTTGGACTAGATGAACGTATGTCTTTATACAACCTCCAATACTATGTTACTATGTAACTGTTATACAGACATTATGGGTAGGGTATAAGGTTGGACTGATGGACGTATGTCTTTATACAACCTCCATACTATGTTACTATGTAACTGTTAGACAGACTTATGGTTAGGTATAAAGGTTGGACTAGATGGACATATGTCTTTATACAACCTCCAATACTATGTTACTATGTAACTGTTATACGACATTATGGGTAGGGTAAAATGTTGGACTAGATGAACGTATGTCTTTATACAACCTCCAATACTATGTTACTATGTAACTGTTATACAGACTATGGGTAGGGTATAAAGGTTGACTAGATGGACGTTGTCTTTATACAACCTCCAAACTATGTTACTATGTAACTGTTATACAGATATTATGGGTAGGGTATAAAGGTTGGACTAGATGGACGTATGTCTTTATACACTCCCAATACTATGTTACTATGTAACTGTTATAACAGACATTATGGGTAGGGTATAAAGGTTGGACTAGATGGACGTATGTCTTTATACAACCTCCAATACTATGTTACTATGTAACTGTTATACGACATTATGGGTAGGGTATAAAGGTTGGATTAGATGGACGTATGTCTTTAAACACCCTCCAATACTATGTTACTATGTAACTGTTTTACAGACATTATGGGTAGGGTATAAAGGTTGATTAGATGGACGTATGTCTTTATCAACCTCCAATACTATGTTCTATGTAACTGTTTACAGACATTATGGGTAAGGTATAAAGGTTGGACTAGATGGACGTATGTCTTTATAACAACCTCCAATACTATGTTACTATGTAACTGTTATACAGACATTATGGGTAGGGTAATAAAGGTTGGACTAGATGGACGTATGTCTTTAACAACCTCCATACTATGTTACTATGTAACTGTTATACATATTATGGGTAGGGTATAAAGATTGGACTATGGACGTATGTCTTTATACAACCTCCATACACTAGTTACTATGTAACTGTTATACAGACATATGGGTAGGTATAAGGTTGGACTAGATGGACGTTTGTCTTTATACAACCTCAATACTATGTTACTAGTAACTGTTATACAGACATTATGGGTAGGGTATAAGGTTGGACTAGATAAACGTATGTCTTTATACAACCTCCAATACTATGTTACTATGTAACTGTTATACAACATTATGGTAGGGTAATAAAGGTTGGACTAGATGGACGTATGGTCTTTATACAACCTCCAATACTATGTTACTAGTAACTGTATAACGAATTATAGGTAGGGTATAAAGTTGACTAGATGGACGTATGTCTTTTATACAACCTCCAATACTATGTTACTATGTAACTGTTATACGACATTATGGTAGGGTATAAAGGTTGGACTAGATGGACGTATGTCTTTATAACACCTCCAATACTATGTTACTATGTAACTGTTATACAGACATTATGGGTAGGGTATAAAGGTTGGACTAGATAACGTATGTCTTTATATAACCTCCAATACTATGTTACTATGTAACTGTTATACAGACATTATGGGTAGGGTATAAAGGTTGGACTAGATGGAACGTATGTCTTTATACAACCTCCATACTATGTTACTATGTAACTGTTATACAGACATTATGGGTAGGGTATAAAGGTTGGACTAGATGAACGTATGTCTTTATATAACCTCCAATACTATGTTACTATGTAACTGTTATACAGACATTATGGGTAGGGTATAAAGGTTGGACTAGATGGACGTATGTCTTTTATCAACCTCCAATACTATGTTACTATGTAACTGTTATACAGACATTATGGGTAGGTATAAAGGTTGGACTAGATGACGTATGTCTTTATACAACCTCCAATACTATGTTACTATGTAACTTGTATATCAGACATTATGGGTAGGGTATAAAGTTTGGGACTGATGGACGGATGTCTTTATACAACCTCCAATACTATGTTACTATGTAACTGTTTAGACGACATTATGGGTAGGGTATAAAGGTTGGACTAGATGTACGTATGCCTTTATCCAATACTATGTTACTATGTAACTGTTATACAGACATTATGATTAGGGAATAAGGTTGGACTAGATAGACGTATGTCTTTATACAACCTCCAATACTATGTTTCATGTACCTGTTATACAGACATTATGGGTAGGGTATAAAGGTTGGACAGATGTACGTATGTCTTTATACAACCTCCATACTATGTTACTATGTAACTGTTATAACGACATTATGGGTAGGGTAAAAGGTTGGACTAGATGGACGTATGTCTTTATTCCAATACTATGTTATTATGTACTGTTAGACACCATTATGGGTAGGGTATAAAGGTTGGACTAGATGGATGTATGTCTTTATACAACCTCCAATACTATGTTATTATGTAACTGTTATACAGACATTAGGGTAGGGTATAAAGGTTGGACTAGATGTACGTATGTCTTTATATACAACCTCCAATACTATGTTACTATGTAACTGTTTACAGACATTATGGGTAGGGTATAAAGGTTGGACTAGATGGACGTATGTCTTTATTCCAATACTATGTTAATATCCTGTTAGACAGACATAATGGGTAGGGTATAAGGTTGGGACTAGATGGATGTTGTCTTTATACACCTCCAATTTTAGTTACTATGTAACTCTTATACACATTATGGGTAGGGTATAAAGGTTGGACTAGATGGACGTATGTCTTTATTCCAATACTATGTTACTATGTAACTGTTATACAGACATTATGAGTAGGGAATAAAGGTTGGACTAGATGGACGTATGTCTTTATACACCTCCATACTATGTTACTATGTAACTGTTATCCAGACATTATGGGTAGGGTATAAAGGTTGGACTAGATGGACGTATGTCTTTATAAAACCTCCAATACTATGTTACTATGTAACTGTTATATAGACATTATGGGTAGGGTATAAAGGTTGGACTAGATGTACGTATGCCTTTATTCAACCTCCAATACTATGTTTTTTTGTAACTGTTAGATAGACAATGTAACTGTTAGACAGACAGTATGGGTAGGGTATAAAGGTTGGACTAGATGGATGTATGTCTTTATACAACCTCCAATACTATGTTACTATGTAACTGTTATACAGACATTATGGGTAGGGTATAAAGTGTTTGACTAGAGTACGTATGTCTTTATACAACCTCCAATACTATGTTTACTATGTAACTGTTATACAGACATTATGGGTTGGTATAAAGGTTGGACTAGATGGACGTATGTCTTTATTCAAATACTATGTTACTATGTAACTGTTAGACAGACATTATGGGTAGGGTATAAAGGTTGAACTAGATGGACATATGTCTTTATACAACTCCAATACTATGTTACTATATGTAACTCTTATACAGACATTATGGGTAGGGTATAAAGTTTGACTAGATGGACGTATGTCTTTATTCCAATACTATGTTACTATGTAACTGTTATACAGACATTATGAGTAGGGTATAAGGTTGGACTGATGGACGTATGTCTTTATACAACCTCCAATACTATTTTACTATGTAACTGTTTAACAGACATTATGAGTAGGGTACCGTATAAAGGTTGGACTAGATGCCATATGTCTTTATACAACCTCCAATACTATGTTATAATGTAACTGTTAGACAGGCATTATGGGTAGGGTTTAAGGTTGGATTATATGGCTGTATGTCTTTATACAACCTCCAATACTATGTTACTATGTAACTGTTTAACAACATTATGGGTAGTATAAAGGTTGACTCGATGGACGTATGTCTTTTAACAACCTCCAATACTTGTACTATGTAACTGTTATACAGACATTATGGGTAGGTGTATAAGGTTGGACTAGATGGACGTATGTCTTTATTCCAATACTGGTTACTATGTACTGTTATACAGACATTATGGTAGGTATAGGGTTGGACTAGATAGACGTATGTCTTTATTCCAATACTATGTTACTATGTAACTTTTAGACAGACATTATGGGTAGTGTATAAAGGTTGGACTAGATAGATGTATGTTTTAATTAAACCTCCATTACATGCTATGTAAAAGAATGCAACTTGTCTAAAATAACATGTTAGTGTATAAATTAACTTGGCCATCAGTTTAAAACATTGGTTTAGTGTGGCATTATAATTTAAAAATAATAGCAAACTGATAAAACCCCATCTTAAAGTTCCAACAAGCTTTTTTGTGGCCACAATCACATTATCAAATTCCATTGTAAGGCCATACCAAGTGAAGGGGTTTTGGTAAATTTCCCTCTAAGCATTTTCAAAAGGATTTTGCTGCCCTCTGCTGTTGAAAGGAAATTCTGTGTGTCCTCTGCAGTGATTTTTCCTGAAAGTAATGACCACATTGGAATGTTTCCACTTTCAGTTTAAACGTCTATTTTATCCTGTATCTGTATATGATAAATAATTCTGTCTATAAACTTACCCGACATGATACTTTACTATTTGTTCATATTTCACATGGAGATGTAGATAATTCCTGCCATAGGGAGATCTGTTATTTCGTAGTTTAAAATGCCGACCTGTGATTAGTTTTATTTTAAATGTATAAATGTAGCTTCAGGATCTCATCTTTAACTTTGTGCTACATGCATTCTAATCCTGACTGGTTGAAAATTAAGGTGACTAAAGCTAAAATAGAAAACTGACCTTGCAATGTGGGTTTCACATTGCACATGCTCCATTGGTTTTCTAGCCCCTCCCCTCCCCTCCTACTAGAGCTGTCATTTAACTACTGGTGACCTGCCCATGCCCTTTCCGTCATTAAGAAAAGGCCAGAAAACCAATAAGATTCTTGATGATTACCCACAATGCTGCTGATTACATTTAACAGTAATTACCCTTTAAACAAGATATGGCATTGTATTGAATTGTATTTGCATGAAGGGAAATGGTGGCTATTTGACACTGATTGGTTTTATATAAACACACAGCGATAGAATGTGGACCACAAAACATCTACCAATCAAATGCTACAGATGTGATTAGCAAACTTTAATGTTACAAGTCCTCGCGGGCTACTAGCATCCTGCCTTGTAGTGCTGTGATCTAATGACCATTAATTAGATAATTATTCCCTGTGTCTATTTCAGATCCCCTATGCAGCCGTTTAATACGGAAAGAAAAACTCGGGCTCATCTTGGAAAAGCTAAAAGTAAGTTTGAAACTATTCGCAAAAAAACATTTGAGTGGGTGTTGCCTGTGAGGGGGGCGTTAAGACTGCGTTAAGTTTATTTAACTCTTTATTTAAAGGAAAACTCCACCCTCATAACATATTTTAGAAAGAATGGCCCTCTATAAAATATGTTGATATATCATAGTTTGCCCTGGAATTCATTACTGTATGCCTGCTATGCTTCTGGATGCCTCTTGGAAATGAGCAATTTAGAAACCTGTACTGAGCATTATATGAGCCTGGGCATGCTCAAGAAAGGCAGACAGGGGATTAACATTCATGTCATTGGCTTTGATGTCAACTGTCAAATCCATAACTGACAGTTACTAACTGGAAGAACCAGGAATCAGAAACAGGGAAACAGGACATTGTGCAGTGATTCAGGTTAACTTATATATTTCACAATTTCAACTATTACAGTTTAGGGTTTGGGGGGGGATTTACCTGTATGTAAGTTTTCGTTTTGGGCTGGGACTTGCCCTTTAATGTCTTTATATTGCTTCAGTTGTACATTTAGGTAATGGGTGTTTTCCAGGGTTCCCTTTAAACTGTGTATCATCACAGTGTACTCATTGCTATATAAGTATATATAGTGCAGGGCTGTTCCATTGTTAAGACCCACATTTCCAGGGGGAGTAGTTGTGGAATACGGAATTTAAGTAACACCATTGTGCTGTTATACCCCTATCAGCAAGTGCATTGTGATGTGGGCCCCTCGGGCTAATGATTTAAATAACCTTCTCATCTTCTTTATCGGAGTCATTTCAACTCAGCCTCTAGCTGGGGGCTCTAATAAATCACTTTGTCGCGGGTGACAGTTTTCCTTATTGATGCGTTTTAAAACACAGCGCCGGCCTGGCTGAATACAGAGGCGCAATGCAGACCTATTAGGCAGTCAAGCCCGAAATATAATAGCCCATTGGGTGCAGGATCTATCCACTGTCATTAAGTTGACTAAACGCATTTACTGTCTTCAGGGTACGAAACGTATTAACCGAGGACAGCGGTGTTAATTAAAAAACGCTTTAAAACTGGCGGAACTGGGTGTTAGGAGAATAACAGAGCTATAACATTTAGATTCCGATATATTAATGAGTCATTTGGAGACTGTCAAGTAATTACGTCCAGCTAACCGGTTTCCTTCTCTTCTTACAGTCGAGATTCCGCGATCTTCCAGAGAATAAAAACTAAAAAAAAAGAAAAAACGACCTGCACAAAGACTGGAAATAACCAGAATCTGGTGGGGAAGTTTTGTATAATATATAAACTCTAACGAGATGTTGTACCATAGACTCTAACCGCAAATTATCAGTGGGTACGTTATTGCTGAAGACTCGGTCAAGTTTTGTGTAACCAAGGACAGATTTTCATAGAAAGCACATCAAAGGCTTTAAAAGATGGAAACAAATTATCCAACACAATGGATTGTCATTTTAACAGACTTGGATCTGCCACCGTGTAAGACGTTGTGGGGGGTGGCGAGACCCAAAATCGTTGAATTTAGAACAAGGAAGTGGCGTCGTGTTATTTGAATCTGCCTGCTCTGTGGATTAAACTGTAACTACCTGGACATTTTGCATTTTAATATTCTTGTGTAATTAAAAATATAATCACTGTTCTAAAAAGGTATTTATCTGTTCTTGTACTTTCTTTAATATTTAATGTGGATAATAAAAGTCATAATAAAAGCTATTAAAGTGAAGGATTCCATGGAATTATGGGTATTTTATATAACCAGATGGGGGAATCGTTCCCTTCTTTAACAAGTCAATTTTCTTTGCATATGGAGTGCTGGGTGCTTCTAATTTCTGTAATACCATACTGTGTCCAGAGAGGTCGCTCTTGTCCCATCCAATCTTGAGCCAATGAAACCTAAAAAGTATTCACTACTGACCACAAAGTGGTACAATATATTGATATCATTTCTGATTTTTTTTTGCTATTTAATAAAATATTACCCACAGCTTTTCTCTCCATGCCTGCCCACTTTAATATCTTATTAATAAGTCCAGGGAATGCTTACAGAACATCCATTTGCCAAGATTTCAATAAGTGTATTCTATCAACAACCACTAGATGGCGAACCAATCTGTTGCTGCATTAGTAAATTTTGTCCTAGAAAAATCACACATAAAAAAAATTATGCAAATACAAAGCCATAAACTCGTCATAAACCTGTGTAAATAAAACGGGAAGACGTGGTAGGTTAACAGTCCCAGAAACCAGAGAATTCCCAAAGGATCGCCGATTACGCAAGGTGAGATATTTACTGAATAACACCCTAACAAAATGTAATTTTAATATCTTACATTGCAATACAGAACATTATTAAACAAATCAGCCCAATTGTCTTATCAGTTCCCTATGTGTTTTTAAAGGGAAGTTAATGTCCCTTTGAGGTTTTTTTTTTTTTAACTTGATTTCGAATTTGGAATTGACGTTAATATTTATTGCTCTATGGGCTGAGATTTGGGGATGTTACACACGGTGGCTATTAGGATAGTCGTGTACAAAGTGTATATGAAACTTTAATGTTGTAGGGGTCGAAGGTCTGAATTGATGTAGGTATGGGGGCAGGTGTATGGCTGATATTGGAGAACAGATTAAAGGCACAGAATGTGATTCATCCTCTTCCTCCTCACTGAGAGATTTTTATTAGTTACATTGTTATTATCCCTTTTATTATCAGTACAGACAATAAAGGAAACTATTCATCCTCTGCAAAATGTCATTAGTCTAAGTTGTGCGCACGTTAACTCCTCGTGGGCTGTGCAGATAGAACTTTTTTTTAGGGTACCTGAATTTTTAAAGGGGAACTAAGCTGAAATAAAAAAGACTGATCAGATTGCGGTATATCTAACCTCTGAAATCGACAGTATTATTGAGAAATTGTCTGTTTCATTTTACAGGTTTCTAGGTTTTTTGGAGTGGGTCATGGACCCAGATACATAAGTGTACATGTTCACTAACAGCCCATGACCTCTCTCTAAACGATACTGACAGCCAGAAAACCAAAATCCACAATGCGGCGATTTTCAGATTTCAGTTACAGCTATCTGATAGGGATTATGAAATCCATTCTGGATCATAAATGTTCTCCCTATCATGGCATCCATTGAAGTTCAGTGTAATAACCTAGCATAACACCCCGCTATTATTCTTACCCACCTACATATTGGTACTAAAGAAAACCTGTTAAAGTTTCACCAAGGAAGTCTTGTAAAAAGTTAAACACCAACGCGTCAGACACACCCAGAATAGATCCTTGCCTTGCATGTTAAAGGCCAATTCCACCTTCATAATCAGGGGCATAACTACCAGGAGAGCAAGGGGAGCAACCGCATCTTTTTTTTTCCTATGACAGATATAGACTTGTCCCAGAAAACCACTGTGGATGAAGCACGGATAGGGGCCCCATCATATTTTGCAGGGGCCCAGTGATTCCTAGTAACGTCACTGTTTTCAATAACATCTTTTAGAAAAATGCCTCTTAAAATGTGTTATAATCCTAATTTGTCCCCTGAATTGATTACTGTATGCCTGCTACGCTTCTGGAACTGAGCAATTTAGTGACCTGTACTGAGCCTGTACTGACTTGAGCATGCTCAGAAGAGCAGCTAGGGATTAACATTCAGTGTCATTGGCTGTGAGATGTCAGTTGTCAAATCCATAACTGACAGTTTACTAACTGGAAGAACCAGGATATAAACAGGGAAACAGGACATTGTGCAGGATTTCAGTGTTAGACTTATATATTTCACATTTCAACTATTACAGTTTAGGGTTTAGGGGTGATTTACCTGTACCGGTATATACATTTTTATTTGAGAGCTGGACTTGTCCTTTAAATGTTCTCTTTAAAAATAACACACACTGGAGATTAGGGGGCAGTACCTTGAACAAAAAGAGAGGCTTTTATACACAAGCAAGAGGGTCTTTTGTAATAACATCAGATCAGTTAATAGCACCAGCAATATTTCCCCATCTTGCCCCATAAGCCCAAGGAATGATAACTGTGCACATATAGAAAAAGGTTTTTATCCAGATATAACTTTCACTTTGAGATCCGTAGAGTGACATATAAAGCTTGCTTGGCTTATAGTGGGTCTGGTTAGTTGATCATTTATGCTTGGGTTAAACACTCACCAGACATCAGAGCAAATAATAGAGTAGAGAGTATATCTACTAGTCCTGTAGATATACTGAAGCCATTAACAGTATGTTTATACTCACCTATGTATTTGACTTAGGATATATATGTCTAGGCTTTTTCTGTCCCCAAGGTAATAAAGATTTTATATTTCTACAAAACTACACACTATTGAGAGAGTTGAGCAGCCCATCTTTTTCTATTATTTGGGGTATTTGTTGAGTTTCAGGTCATCTTACTGTGCCCTAGTCTATATTGTTATCTTTACTAGACATCATACGGCAGACAGGACACGTTTAAAATAAAATAAAAGGTTTCCGCGTCCAATAAACCATTTCTATACATGGTGGGTGGAAATAACTAACGTGTCAGTTCCAATGTATCGCTTTTATTTCATGGCACTACTGGCCCCTTGACAGGTTTCCAGGTCTCATAAAGGAAAATACTCGAGAATTTCCGATTAAAAAGAGCAGCTGTTGTTTATCTTGTTGGATATGATTTTTAGAGAGAGCGTCCCCAAAGCCTCTATTTATAGTTTTAATACAAAGTGACACCAGCACTTGGCCTTTGCAGCTACAAGCTGCTGCATATTTGTTCCTTTCGTGTCACATCAATAAGGTCTGTGTTACAGTGTACATCCTTCTGGAAACTCGATTTATTCTTCGGGTAGCAAAATTACAATCTGATAGGAAGATAGAAGTAGAGTCTTTGATAGAGTCAATGATGGCAGGCGGCCCCTTTACACTTTACGTTCTGAGCTGCGAATTTACGGCCTTATAAGATTCACAGAAGTTAAATGAGGGAAAATGGAATTTGCCAGCTCATGGTTTTTTCAGTGTGTGTGCTGAGGACAGTCCCATATGTTTACTTCTCTCCTCTTGAGTTCTCCCCAAACAAAGACAGAACAGGAGCCAGTCCAGCAGATTGATATGTCACAAGAGAAAATGCATCATAGATAATACATAGATAAAATAACATATCTGGAACATGGCAAATGCAACACAATGGGGTAAACCAATCTTAAGATATGAAGGAGGAACTCTGTGCTGCTTAAACAAAGAAAGAATATTCATTATAGCTTGAGGCTTCCAGAACTTTGGTACCTAAAGCTGTTTGGCTTTGTGAGAACATGTCAACATTCTGATGTCTTTTGAGAAGACCAAGTTACAGCTCTGCAAATGTCTTTCAAAGGAACTGGTGAAGTGGAAATCTCAGGTTGAGAAACCACCTTGAGTATAATACTGGCCTTATAGTGATTTTTTATCGATGAAGCCAAGGTCGCTTCCTTTCCTTGGACCAGACAAGAAATAGAAATTCTGTCATTCTAGAGGGAGATGTTTTCTCTTTGCAGATGAGGAGGTTCTGCCTACATAGAGTTTTTAGACTCGAATTGGAGCTTGGAGTTGTTCTATGAATGTAACTCCGATACTTCTCCCCTCGAACGGAAGCACCCCTGACTCCAGGGTTGATTTGTGAGACACCAGGACACTGAAGTCATAGTTACAGAGAGGAATGAATATCTCTCGTCATAGATTCAATTTGATCCCTGGAGGGTGAATTTCTGGAAGTAGCACAGACTTGACAAACTTTTTCCCAAAAATAGCATAGCCAGGCAAGTCGAATTCCCTTTAAGGGCCCTTAAGATGATGATGTCATCCAACTGCAACTGCAAACTGCAACTTACTAACATGGCCAAATGTATGGTTAAAGAGCTGGACGGAGAGCTGGGAAGCTGCACAAACCCTTCCTTGCTTACACATGGTACAGGACTTGGTGCGGGGAAAGTGAGAAATGTAAGAGGGGAAAGTGAGGAGCAATTACTATTCCACTGGAATTGCCCCGTTATCATTAAAGTGTGTATACCAGTTCTGAGCATTCCTGGGCCCGACAACATTCGCCAATCTGCCTGAAAATTTCCCTCGCCTGTGGTCGAAACCCCTATAATAAAGTATACGTAGTCAACCTTACTAAAGTAAATGTGTCGTCCCGAACGTTCTCCTTAACATCAGACAGATCTCAGGACTGTGTGGGAGATCCAATATTGCTAAAGCGCGCTCCTTCCCTTTAGGCAATTCTGTGATGCAATACATGATTGTGTCCGGTATTGCATCCAGGCATCCACGAAAGATAAGTGGGGCTTTGCCCCTCCGTCGCGGCCCCTTACAATACCGCCCCTAGGTAGCGCAGAGTTAAGAGATATTGTATCAGGAGCTCTGCACTACTTTCAAAGACATTTTTTTGAGTGTAAACCCCCATGGTAACCTTATATTACATGGGTCGCATGGAGTTTACATTTACATTGAATTACACAGTTTATCAGTTTTAGACACATTGAAAATAGTCTTTGTGGGTTAATCTAATTGGCTGTTTCTGTCCAACTGGCTGGTTAATCCAGGTGGGTTGGTCCAAATGTTGTAAATATTGTACTTAACCAACTCGCTGTTCTTCCTACAGGATGAATTTGAATAGAAATAATAGGCGACATGCCTACAACTTTCCTTCCAGAAACAGGTGAATTCGGGGGATTGAGGTGAATTTTGGGGTTCATAACAGAATTTTGCTTACTGATAATTTCTGTTCATTTCCATTACATTTACCGCTAGATTACTGTTCCCCTCTAAGGCGAACCATCACACATGGTGTGCATAAAAAATCTTGTGGAATAGGTGCACTGCAGTACATAGTCAACAAAATAGAATTTTTGTATCCGCACAGATAAAATGTATCATGCACAAAACTATGAATTACATAACACTTCTATATTTGTCATATGCATTGGAAAAAGACACATAGAATGATCTATTTCCCTGGCACATGCCCTAATTTCTGATTGGCAAACATCTCCCACACACGCTATACCCCACATTTGATTGGCTAGTATTATTTACTAAAAGTTAAAATGTGTATTTTGATTGACAATCATTTATACACCCAACTGCTTATCCAGTTCAACATATTCTATAAGCAAATACAGGAACTTTGTTGGTACCGTATTTTTTCCCCTTTCTTTGTAATTTAGCCTTTCGTTACTTTTAGCCCGTACTTTACTTTGATTAAACTACTTAACGTTTCACATGTCTTTCCTAATTTCTAACCAGAGAAGTCAAGCCTTTAAGTCTTTTTAAACCCCTCCTCCTCCTCCGAGTTATTGGCTTAAGCTGCTCAGTGTCCTTTATCCAGTGTCTATTTTTACTCTGACAATTTCTTTTTAAACTTTTTATTTGCATTACAATGAGTTTTACAAGACACTTAACCCTCCTTTATTTTCTCCTCTGTTTCAGAACTAAAAAACAAAACCTATGAGATTATTATGGTTATCAATAGCAGGGGCCATGATATTGGTGTCTACAGTGATATTTTTCCTGTCAATCATCAGGAGGTAGTTTTATAAAAGACCCTCACATATATTATAGATTCAATGTGGCCATCCAGGGTTTGTTACTAAAAAATTCTGTGTTACGCTGTGGACTAAAATAAAATATATATATAAATAATTGTGGCCCATAATAAATCTAGAGGGAGGAAGTGTACTAAGTAATAACATTTGTTTGTAAGTAACACACATGTAGAGTGTGTGTTTAAAATGACTTTGCCTCATCTTAATCTATAGTTAAAGGGAGAGAAAGTAAAGTACTTACCCGATTGCTCGCTCCTCCGCTGCATAGTGACAGGTCCCCGACGGACTCTGTATTCTACACTTGCGCATGTGCATAGTAACAGGGTCCGTCGGGACCTTTCAGAGGAAACGGTGAAGTATTCCTTACCTTCTCTCCTCTGGCTCCTGCAGGTTTTATTGAAAACAGGCGTAGACACAGCTCCTTTACCTCCCATTCTTCATAAAACTGAATAGCAACTAAGGTGTGTGTCTTGCTTCATGGCTTCAATACTTACTAGGTTTTCTCAGGTTCAGTTTCCCCCTCCCCTTCTCTCTCTTACTCCTCTTTTCCTCCTCAGACCTGACTTTTTTTAAAACTGAGCATGCTCAGCAATCACTATCATCCAGCACTGAGAGTAAATTCCCTTATGACACCCACCTAGTTACAGTTGCAGTACCTGCAACCAAAGTAGAATAAGAAGATAAGGTACTTATGATCGACAGCTGAAGCAACTTAT
The DNA here is from genome assembly GCA_019447015.1 of Hymenochirus boettgeri. NCBI lineage: Eukaryota > Metazoa > Chordata > Amphibia > Anura > Pipidae > Hymenochirus > Hymenochirus boettgeri. The sequence goes on along the minus strand of CM033469.1, from coordinate 401,292,105 downwards.
GCTTCAGGTTAAATATCCAAGAAAAAGGTGGCAGATCAACAAAAAAATGTTACAGCAATATTTTGGATTGAATTATTATTACAGTAATGTCAAATTAAAAAAAAAATTCCAGTGAACTTGCCCTTTAAAACCGTCCACATGAATAAGGAGTGAAAACACATTGGCCAACAATTTTCAAATTTGGAAATGTTTCCTATCGTCTATATATTGTTATCTATCATATTTTTTTATATTCTTTATTAGTGTAAAGAAGATCTCAAAAGAAACCAAATTCCAAATATTAGCGTGAAACGGATCAGACAAGACCCTATCTCTACCGTTGACTTCCCAGGTCCAGTTCACATTCTTATATAAATGAGAAAGAGAGGTTGCCATCCCCAAATCCTGACACCAACGTGAAGTTATCCAGAGACGCTTTGCTCTATATCTCCCTGATAACTTGTTAAACCTCCTTGATGGTATGGACTCTGAGGAAAGTCTCTGACTGTAGCATTGAAAGGGAAGTGTCTCCACTGACTTTGAATGGACTTCAAGGGCTAGAAGGTTGTCTAGACGGAAATAGGTTTCCACCTGTACAACTCATGAAAGTTTTTATGCTGCACGTATTAATGGGATCTGCCTGCAATGTGTGGTGGAAAGGACATTCAATAATGCTATAATTTTTCTTATTTACCATGGTTACTTCTTGATACACATCCTTTATTTTTCGGTTCTTAAAGGGTCAAGGTAAGGAGCCATTTACTCAAACAGTGGGCTGGACTATCACACTATAAAGTCAACTAAGGAGGGAAGAAGGGTTGTCTTTAAAGTACCATGTCCACCCTTAAAAGGTCAAATGTTGTTTTTTTCCTGATCCCCACCCAACTGATATATTCGAACATTATTAGATGTTTAACTAACCAGATATTTAAGGATAATTATTATTTATATTCTGCAAGTCAACGATTGACTGCTGTTCTCCTACTGTTTCCTCTGCACATGCTCAAGCTCATAAATGCTCACTGGCCAGAGGAAGAAGAAAGATGAAAGAAATAATGGGGGGTGTAACCTACTGTAAATTATAACAATATTAGAAGTCACCAAGGAGTTCTGTGGCTATAAAAAGTACATGGCTAAAATAATGAAAACATTCCATTTTACATCAGTTAGTGCAGTAATCACTATATCATTACACCAAATAATACTGTAAAGGAAAAATTGGTGCTTACTGAACACAGGAAAAGACGGAGTCCCTTTCAGCACCTGGAATTCTTGTTCCAACCTCCTGCGGAGATCGATCTGCTCAAACAAGACCTTTTGGAGTTCTTCTGAAACATGAGATACAAAGTTTTCACTTCTATTTGTTATTTATAAGACACAATGTAGCCCATTAATAAATGGGGTTGATAATGCATTGGACTGGTATTACATTTATACAGGTATATTGAAAGATTCAGGGCTCTAATAAAGGATCCCATAGATAATAGAGGATAGTCTATGATACAAGACCATAAAACACACCATATGTATTACAACCTAATTGTACAATTTTCATACAATCTTACCACAGCTAAAATGTGCAGAGAAATTGCAGAAATTATGGGATAAAATCCTTTTGCATATTATTTAAATTGCAAGCAGAACCTTTTCTGTTTGAAGGTATCCCTTTAAGGGAGTTAAAGGTGACACAGAGACACACATGTTAACCTACAGAGAGCTGTTAAATGTGGTCGTTTATTATCCCAAGACCAAATATTATACCAGCTTAAAACTGTTCTGTGGGAAAGATCTGATGTAGAAATCCATGAATATAAATCAATGCAATATATTATTTTAAAGTATCATATTACTGTGTCATGCATTAATCTCAATTATATCCACCCAAGGTCCATATATTATTCATATGGTCCCTGTCAAGTGTAAAATATGTTTCTAAAGCCACATATCCACCCAACGTAACAACTAACCCTTCCTGGGACTGGCTTCCTTGGAAATCTCTCTCTGATGGATGTTTTTTTTTTGCCCCGAAGCAGTGAATAAGTTAATAGTTCAACTGGACCCTGACTTAGAATGATGGCAAAGGAACAGATGCTAATGTATTAACTGTTTAATGGAAGGCAACAGAAAATCAGTATATTACTGGCAGTGGGATCTGTGTTTGTGTTTCTACAGCTCAATCACGCTTAATTGCGCTCGCTGGCCTAGTAAGGGGATAGAAAAGGGAACGGCACTATTATTAAGCCTCCCTATCTTGCTGAGTAATCTTAGGATCCTGGAATGGTAAAGCTCTGCATGCATTCCCATATTAAGTAGAATTGGTCATCTGTGATGATTGATTTAAAGGGAAAGTTCAGTATTTTCACATTTCAAATACCATAGTCTGCCCATCCAGTGATTTCACTGTGTATAAATAAATACTCCCAAAGTCCCTGGGTTGATTCAGTTGCTCAGTAGAGATCTGAGCATGTTTGACCCATCCAACAGCCAATCAGTAGAAATTACTGTTAGGAACATTCCAAGGAAGTGGTGCATTCTGGGAAGAAGGACTGTTACATCATCTAAAATGGCAGCTCACTAGTGACCACAGCAAAGCATAGCATTGTTTATAAAATCAACTGTTTTCTCAAAAATGAGGACAATACGCAGAAGACCTAAGTAATGTGTAATGTAGATAATTATTTAAAAATTTTTTTAATGGAACTTCCCCTTTAAGTACTGGGATGGACTTTGCTCCCTTATAAATAATTCCATAAATGAATTCATTATGAAGGAACAATGGAAGCAGCTTTACCTTTCCCCATGTTTCCGACATCCTTTTTCAATAAATGGGACGCTGCGTTTTCCTGACTTGCTTCTCCTGCAAAAAACAAAAAAAAATGTTAAAAAATTAAATTAAATTTAAGGCACAAAAAAACATGTTTTAATGTTTCTGTCGACTTTTGAATCTCACAAGTTTCTTTTACTGTGGACCCTTTTTTTTATGGCTGCCAAGTAATTGACTTTTTCCCCAAGATTAAAACTGTTTCACAAGAAGTAAAATGACATCATAAATTTCAAATTAAGGGCCTATGGAGTACAGAACGTTGCCACGGGCAACCGAGAGGTGACAATTTCAGCTCAGCGGATGACCCATTATCTTCTGTTGGGTATAAATGGAGTTTTTACATGTTTCTACTCTTGCCTGTAAGAGAACAACATCTGTTTGTGTGCGGAGAGAGAGAGATCCATTGTATTTTATGGGACGGCGTTCAGCCCAATGTTTCAGCGAGATATTAAAATGAAAGTCAAATAAAAGAAAAAACTCAAATTTGTGCACACGCTGGGAATATAATACAGAAGTTAATTACAATCTTTATGGGGCAGAGATTCCGTCATCTCTTTATCGCTTTGTAGTTTGAGAGTTTGGATATTTACTTTATTTTGGACTAACAAATGATTAACTGACGTATTATTTTCCTTTTTAATTGAAGGACATGGAATATGCATGTGTGGGTGTAAGGTTTCCATTAAAGTTTTATCTCGTGTATTTCAACCAACTTTAAAGGGCGTGTCCACCCTTAAAACAAAAAACTAGTCAATTGTCAGTTACCTGCCTCCAACCCCAACTGATACATTTTGCACTTTATTACCTGTATTACTAACCAGATATTTAAGGATAATTATTGTCCCCATTCTGGCATACTAAGCTGGTCTCTCCCTCCATGTTGTCAATCAAGGCTGTGACTGATGACATCACAACCAATGATTGACTGCTGTTTCACCTGCTGCCTCAAACTCATAAAAAGCTCATTGAGCAGAGGGAGGAGGCAGATAGTTTGCCAGAAGTTTTTCCCAAGCTCTTTTATAAGCTCACACATGCCCAGAGGAGGCAGCCATGGCAACAACATTCAGTCAATGGCTGTGATGTCAATTGACATATCCATGGCTGACAGCTGTTAACCAGTAGAACCAGAAAGCAATAAAGAGAGATAACAGGGCATTGGGCAGCATTTCAGGTTAGTCTTACATCTCTCAGTCTTCTAACTATTGCAGTTTTCGGGTTGTGGTATGTGTGTATTTTTCTTTTGAGTGGTGGGCTTTCACTTTAATTTCCTGATTTGTTTTTTTTTTAAACCCAAGACATTTTGGAAATAATGTGATACATTTAAATGGCTCTCAGGGGCTCTTTTTATATTGTTTAATTTATTGCAATAGACCAGGGTTAGTAAAAGGGTGTGTTGGGGGACACTGGTTGGTATAAGAGCAGGGATGATACAATCCTGTAGAAAGAGAATTCTGGGAGTTGTAGTTTTCCAACATATTAGACAGTACAACATAAGGATATACAGTAGAAACCTGTTATGATCTAATGTAATTTCTTGTTAAGTTGATTATAATCACATAACATATGGGTAATTAAAACATTAACAGTTCTTATTGTTCAAAATGGTGCTAATTTTGCCCCATCCAATCAGATCTTATTTAACATTTAAAAGCTAACATCTGATTGGTTGGGGCAAAATTAGCACCATTTTTAATGATAAGAACTTTTATTGAATAACCCTGCAAGTCCAACATTAAGAACATAGGTGTGACGCAATAGGAAATGGAATCAATAACTATATATATTGTGTATACCTTGAAATGGGAGCTGCCATATGACTTATCTAGGACAAAAAGGACCAAAAACTGAACGTCTTGGGGTCATATGCTAGGTGTGCATGTTTTCTTATTTATTCTTAGCCAGAGGAGATTAGTATGGCAGCTCTTAGCGCTGTAGAACTGAATTTATACAGAGTTTCAGTGATAGGGGAAGATCATTCGAAGACGATTTTGTGGGAATTTTGCTAAACTTGCCCCAGGTGCATCATGGGAGACACGTGTAATAGATTCCCGAGGACCTCGACATTCTACCAAGTGTTTTGGCATCTTGACTTCCTGACGAGAGCTCGAGAATAATGAACAGCTCGGAGACTGAACAACAAAGGTTATTTGTCAGGGTTAAACAGGTGCTGCTATCAAGGACGCCCAGGAGGGATTGGAGTATTGACGTTTAATGATAAAATGTAGGTTTCGACCTTTCAACACGTTATCTCTGCCATTGCCAGATCAGGGAAATATCCGTACACGTGTTAACAGCTGTGGCAGAATAATGATTGGTGCATTTTAAATTACAGTTGGAGTGTCCTCCAATTATCAGGTAATATGGGGACCTTGGTGAAGCAGCGCGGACCCTTATTATGGTGCATCTAGTACGGCAACCCAAACAGCACACTCTAGAGCCAATAGTCACCGACAAAAAGTTTCAGTCACGACCGACCATTTCTATGGCCAAAGACAATAGTCTGTTGGCTGCGTGAACAGGTATTTTCTCGCCATACACATGACCAACCGGCCAATCCCGTAGGATGCAACAGGATTTGTCTATGAATTGCCATGTGTGTACCCAACTTTAAATGCGTCTGATTCGTATTGTAAAATATTTAATTTAAAGGACTATTGTTAAAGGGATATCCTACTGAGCCAAATAGAGATTCGGAGTATTTCAAAGGACTTCACGGACCATGGTTGGCTAGATTAAAAATCACACAGTAAATTATTTGGCATAATTGAAGGCTAACATTGCATGGCCACCAGAGGCACTGTTTTCGTGAAGTTTAAAGATACATTTTGGTTCCTTCTGCATTAAAAGCATCTTATTGGCTTTTATTAATATGAAACAATAATTGTACGTGTTTTACGTGTTACCAATTGTGTTTAGTACCATATAGTGAAATAAATACTATTTAATACAATTAGGCTTAAGCGCCACTACAGCGCGCTAAATCGCGCACTGAAAAGCGAGCGTTATTGTGTCCGTGTGCGATTTCTGAGCATTGTGCCGCATTTGTGCGTGCGTTTTGTAAAAAACGTTGCACACAAAACGCAAACGCGTGTGCATTGGGAATCTCAGGAATTTTTGCGTTCCCTTGATTTCCATGTAAGCGAAAATCGTGTGCATGATCACGAACGAAAACACGAGAAAAATACGCTAGTGTGGCCTAGCTCTTACTGTCATTATAACATGATCACTATGACACGTATAGGCCATGTAGATTTATATTGAAACTATGTAACTGCTTCTAAGCAGACTTGCTGAATGAACCAATTAGAATGAGGTTATGATTGGCTTGCTGCATTTCAGGAGTAATTGCTGATTGGTTAAGAGCTCTGTTTAGCAGCTGTTAAACCAGTTCATTTCCCATGAGCTGTAGCAATGAGCCATTGTTATTAGTTGACCTCCCTGTGTGATTAATGTTGTTGAATGGAAAAGAACAGCTAAACCCTACACCACACATTAAGGCAGAGATGCCCAATGTTTGTACTCCAGCTGTGGGTGAACTACATCTCCCAGCATACTTCAACATTTGTAGTTATATAGGTAATGTGAAGAAATGTAGTTGAACAAAAGCTAGAGGGCCAATATTGGACATCCCTGCATTAGATTTACAGGACACCCCCCCCCAAAACAAAAAATGCATGAAAAAACTGGGCCCCCAAAATAATAAAAAAAAATAAAATAAATTAAAACTACAAATCCCATCATCCCCTAAAGAGTTGAAAGATGCTAGTAGATGTAAGCCAATGGGGTGAAGGAATTTCTTTAAATGGAGTGTGATTTAACCCACTGCAAAATCACTTATTTCTGGTCTTCCGCAAGGAAATGGCATTCGGCCAGCTAAGGATGATGGGAGTTGAAGTTCATAATAGGAGGGCCACAGTTCTATCTGCTGGTTTTGAGAATGTAGAGAGCCCCGTGTAATCTCCTCCATATGCTTCATTTATGTTCAACTCCAACCCTCTCTGGCTTGTTCCCCTTTCCCTCTCTCTCTCTCTCTTTCCCCCCGCCGCCTGCTCTCTCTGTCTCATTTGACAGGCAAATTTGCAGACATTGCCTGAGGATAACAACCTCGTTTGACAGTCAATTAACCGTGAATAGTCAAAGCCAAAGCAGTTTGCATTACATAAATGGAAAATTAGATTCCCCCCTTTTCCCCAGAAAGCCAACCTTCTCCTTAAGACACTGAAATAGACAACTCGGTATCACAAGTTCTAATCACGTCTTTGCCTCAGCCCTCCGAGACATTTAGCAAATCAGTAAAAAGGTGGGCTCATTTAATTTCTATAATGTCATTTTTTTTTGTATTATACATTTTGTGTAGAGATCATTATCATGGAGATAATATAAACGTCCATAAAACACCTTTTTAATGTCTTTCTGACAGATATAAAAAAAAAAAAGCAATAAGCTTTGATCCTTTTTAATAGAAGGTTGGTAAAGAGAACTTTTCAATTATTGTCATGAGTTGGCTGGCTCTCTCATTGTGTACGATTCTGAACCCCCCCCCCCTTCACGCAATTAATATCCCCGGTGCTATTAATGCGTGATGGGTTTTTTTATTATTCCAATTTGGTTATTCTCTGTGTAATGGTAGCTTAGATTAGCTCACTGCCGGCTGGTTCTCCGTAACCCAGCCAGGGATATTTGTATTAAGGAGAGATTTCATCTTGGGTAATGCCCCAGATTTTATTAAAGTGGAAAACACGCATTCGCGTAAACATTACCTGCAATATCTCTCCAGAAATCGCCAACAGGTGGCTCGGATCCAGTCCGAAAGAAATGCATCTCTTTGCTTTTGTCTGTAATGACACAAAGTACAGAAATATAAAACTGTGCGCCACACATCGCCACAGTATAAAAATAACCTCACTGCATATATATAAGGGATAAAGGAATATAAGGATATTAAGTAGTTACGTAAGTTACATGAAGGTGACTTCTTACCCTGATATTGCACTTTAAGGCTGAGGCCACATTACGACTCACCAAATCACGCACGCAAGCGCAAGCGATCACCGTTTTTTGCGGATCGCATTTGCTCGTATCGAAGCCCAAGCGGACGGTTCCGCGCATTGCATATTTTATCTCCTACAATATGATAAATAATATTTGTGGTTTGTTTTTGCTGTTTGGTTACTTTTGCTGCATTCTAGCGCCCTCTGGTGTTTGGGTTCCTATTTAATACTTGGTCCTGCCACATTTGTTTAGTTTTGTTATTCTTCTTCTTATTTTTTGATGTAGCTGTGACATAGCTGAATGACTTTTATAAGAATAATGTACCTATTGCTGTCAAGCTGTCGAACTGTTATTTATTTTACAACTTTTTTTGACTAAAATGCTCTAGCACTCGAATAATGCATTGTAGCATGTAATGGATCTGTTTGTATTTAGCCTTTCAATCCAAAGTTTATTGGATTGACCATCAGCTGAATGCAGAATTGGCAGATATTGCTGTCTTCACGGCAATTGTAATGATATATAAGCATGATGGGTCAGGAGTATTTATAATCGTATAGCTACTATATATTACCGCACTTATTATAAAGATATTATTTATAGCCTGCAGTCGTAGAGTTTAATAGCCTTGTAGATTATAGCCTTAAAGTAACCGGGAACCATAAAAATCTTGGAAAATCTTTATAATTGGTGCTTAGTGAGGTCATCAGTTTTCATTTGTTATGTCACCTATCACATGACTTAATATTGTAATAGCGAAATATATGGCTGGTAAACACATGGCCTAATGCCCTGTAATTTTTTAAGGACATAGAACATCTTGTTGACTAATATCATCATATTTTTCAGTATGGTGTAGATTTATATAATAAACAAGAGATACGTGTAGCCTTGAAAGTTCAGTTACAATTAGTGCTTACTGTGTCACATGAATAATTAGACTAATCCTACATAATAATCTAAAGGAAATATAACTGTATATTGTTACAGAGCACTCTAGTTATATAATCACAGAATCCTACTACAGTACCTTCAATTCTTCCTGATTCCTACTTGTGTACTGTCCTAAACACGTCAATGGACCACAATAACCTCAACATTTTTTATTGTGGTTCACAGAGAACTCACCAATAATGTCATGTATTTCAATCTTATAATAGGTGGCGTGCTACTCCAAATGTATATTTCTGTCTTATAATAGGTGGCGTACTACTCACTCCAACATGTATATTTCTGTCTTATAATAGGTGGTGTGCTACTCCAAATGTACATTTCCTTCTTATATAGGTGGCGTACTACTCCTATGTATATTTCTGTCTTATAATAGGGGGCGACTACTCAAATGTATATTCTGTCTTATAATAGTGGCGTACTACTCCAAATGTATTTTCTGTCTTATAATAGGTGGCGTAACTAATCCAAATGTATATTTCTGTCTTATTATAGGTGGCGTACTACTCCATATGTATATTTCTGTCTTATAATAGGTGGCGTACTACTCCAAATGTATATTTCTGTCTTATAATAGGTGGCGTACTACTCCAAATGTATATTTCTGTCTTATAATAGGTGGCGTACTAATCCAAATGTATATTTCTGTCTTATTATAGGTGCGTACTACTCCAAATGTATATTTCTGTCTTATAATAGGTGGCGTACTAAACCAAATGTATATTTCTGTCTTTAATAGGTGGCGTACTAATCCAAATGTATATTTCTGTCTTATTATAGGTGGCGTACTACTCCAAATGTATTCTTTTTATAATAGTTGGCGTACTACTCCATATGTATATTTCTGTCTTATTATAGGTGGCGTACTACTCCAAAGTATATTTCTGTCTTATAATAGGTGACGTACTAAACCAAATGTATATTTCTGTCTATAATAGGTGGCGTACTACTCAAATGTAGATTTCTGCCTTATAGTAGGTGGCGTACCTACTCCATATGTATATTTCTGTCTTATAATAGGTGGCGTACTACTCCATATGTATATTTCTGTCTTAATATAGGTAGCGTACTAAACCAAATGTATTTTCTGTCTTATAATAGGTGGCTATAACTCAAATGTAGATTTCTGCCTTATAGTAGGTGGCGTACTACTCCATATGATATTTCTGTCTTATTATAGGTACGTACTACTCCAATGTATATTTCTGTCTTATAATAGTGACGTACTAAACCAAATGTATATTTCTGTCTTATAATAGGTGGCGTACTACTCCAATGTTAGATTCTCTGCCTTATAGTAGGTGGCGTACTACTCCATATGTATATTTCTGTCTTATAATAGGTGGCGTACACTCCATAGTATATTTCTGTCTTATATAGTGGCATACTACTCCAAATGTATATTTCTGTCTTATGTAGGTGGTGTACTAAATCAAAGATATTTCTGTCTTATAATAGGTGGCGTACTACTCCAAATGTATATTTCTGTCTTATAATAGGTGGCGTACTAAACCAAATGTATATTTCTGTGACCTCTCTTAATAGGTGGTGTACAACTCCAAATATACATTTCTGTTTTATTATAGGTGGTGTACAACTCCAATGTATTTTCTGTCTTATAATAGTGGCGTACTACTCCAAATGTATATTTCTGTCTTATAATAGGTGGCGTACTAAACCAAATGTATATTTCTGTCTTATAATAGGTGGCGTACTAAACCAAATGTATTTATTTCTGTTCTTATAATAGGTGGCTTACAACCAAATGTATATTTCTGTCTTATAATAGGTGGCGTACTAAACCAATGTATATTTCTGTCTTATAATAGGTGCTTACTAACCAATGTATATTTCTTGCAATGATGCAAGAATAAAAAACTAAAAGAAAAACTAATCCTAACTTGCACTAAAGCCAAAAACATATAAATGAAAAATGCAGTGTTCTTAGCAAATTGAAATATTGCATATATCATTATTGATATCATGTATCCCCAATACAGGGAATATATATATATCCTTATAAACTACAGGAGGGAGTTAGATCATTAAGCCAACTAGGAATGGTGAAAGGCGATGGATTAAACGTCATAATGAAACAATTATTAACTAAAGGTGTGCATGGTGTACACACTAGGATTAGTGCTGCACACCATTGATTTATATTATCCACATACTAAATTATACAGGGTATAAACTTAATCAAGGGATCTAGAAAATCTATCACATTTATACATTGTATAATTTACACAGTGATATTGCCTGGTCACCAGAGAATACACTGCAAATGTATCCAAGTTACATACAAGATATATAGCTGAAAGATAATGGATAAAGGGAGAGAATATGAGATTGCGCAGAGATAGATAAATGATAGATAGATAGATAGATAGATAGATAGATAGATAGATAGATAGACAGAAAGGCAGAGTCTGCATACAGATAGACGACATATATAAATATTAGATAGTGATAGATAGATAGATAGATAGATGATAAATAGATAGAAATAGATAGATAGACAGAAAGCAGAGTCTGCATACAGATAGACAGACATATAGATAAATATATAGATAGTGATAGATAGATAGATAGATAGATAGTAGATAGATAGACGAAGGCAGAGTCTGCATACAGATAGACAGACATATAGATAAATATATAGATAGATGAAGATAGTAGATATAGATAGATATGATAGATGAAGATGATGATGATAGTGATAGATAATCGATAGATAGATAGATAGATAGATAGATAGATAGATAGTATAGATAGATACTAGAGTATATAGATAGACAGACATATAGATAGATATATAGATATTGATGATAGATAGATAAGACACGATATCTATAGTGATAGACAGACCACACACGATAGATATGTAATCGTGTATAGATAGATAGATGGCTAGTGATAGTAGATATATAGATAGATAGATAGTGAAGATGGATATATGACAGAGATAGATAGATCGATAGATTATAGATAATAGATAGATGGATATATAATAGATATATAGATAGATAATAGATATATAAGATGATTGTTAGATAGACAATAGATATATAGAAAGATAGAAGATAGATAGTGATATATAGATATATAGATGATAAATAGATAGATAATATAATAGACAGATAGATAGATAAATAGATGATAATAGATAATAGATATATAGAAGACAGATGATAGATCGATAGATTATAGATAATATATATGGATATATAGATAGATATATAGATAGATAATAGATAATATAGATAGATAATAGATATATATATGATTGTTAGATAGACAATAGATATTAGAAGATAGAAGATAGTGTGTTATAGATATATAGATGATAGATGATAGATAGAGATAAATAGACAGATATAGATAGATAATAGATGATAGATAGATAATAGAATATAAAAGATAGAAGATAGATAGTGATATATAGATGATAGATATACTGTAGATAATTTATATAAATAGATATAGATAGATAGATAGATAGATAGATGATAGATAGGTAAGATAGATAGATAGAGTAGATAGATGATAGGTAGATAGATAGATAGATAGATAGTGATAGTAGATAGATAGATAGATAGATAGATAGATAGATAGATAGACAGATGGAATGTAGATAAGGAAACATCAATCATTGTTTCTATTGGGTCCAGTGTGAAATGAACTGCAGTGTAAAGTACAGTAAACACGAGGATCTATTGCTACAGCAGATACATTATACATTATGTATTTGACTTTGTGTCTAATAAGCATCTAGACAAATCCATGAATCCATCTTACTCCCTAAATCCATATCCTTCCAAGTCTCTAAACTCCCCCCCCAGCACATTCCCAACTACATAAACAACAACCGCCTCATGTTTCTCTTGGCCACGGGCCCAACTGACTACAGAGCGACGAAGAATCAGTTACAGGTCATTGCAGACTAATAAAAACGAAGGCTAATTAACCAGCAGGGGCAAACTTTCATATTAACCAATCAGGAGTCATGTTTGAAATAATTTAATTCAAGTCAGACAATGAAGCACAATCTGTTGGATGCAAAAAGTTAGAAGATCGTACTTCCAGAATAATTCTTTAAAATGTCTGTGCAGTACTTGAATACTATTGCAATGCGTCTTAGGCGAGGCACCTTAACCGCACACACAAGATACCGCATACACACATAGGATACAAACACACACTATAGGATACACAGCATACACACTATAGGATACACAGCATACACACTATGATCCACAACATACACACTATAGGATACACAAGCACACACACTATAGGATACACAAGCATACACCACTATAGGATACACAAGCATACACACTATAGGATACACAAGGCACACACACTATAGATACACGACACACACTATAGGATACACAAGCATACACACTTAGGTACACAAGCACACACACTATAGGATACCCAAGCATACACACTATAGATACACAAGCACACACCCTATAGGATACACAAGCAACACACACTATAGGATACACAAGCATACACACTATAGGATACACAGCATACACACTATAGATCCCAAGCATACACACTATAGGCTTTCAAACCACCCAGGGTTCTTAGAAGGATTGTAAATTAAAAGAATCTTTCCAATACCTGGAAAACTTTCTTCTTTAGAGATAAACTGACGTTGTTCTCTTTGGTTTTTCTGTGTCTGGAACAAATAAAACAAGTGGTATACACAGGTGTATAACATATTATATAACATATTATTAACATACGGAGAGAAATATTCATATACATTTGCTGCTATGTTGTCTCCAATCTCTGACAAGGGAAGTTATTAATAAATTATAGTCTACCATAGTAATTTAACCCATTAAGTGCTTGGATAATAGAAACATCTCATATATTTGGGAAATGATTTAACCCCTTACTGCCATCGGTTATCTAAGGAATATAGATAATTATTTGCTGGCTTAAATGGCCTTTCCAATTACATATGCTAATTTCAAATCTACATGTGTATTTCATTATATACATGTCCCATACCTACATACATTAACTAGATTGTAAGCTCTACGGGCAGGACCTCCTTTCCCTCTTGTGGCAAAGCTCTAGCACCATTTATATGTTATATATTTATGTACTGCACTATTTATGTATTTATCCCCCTGTATGACTTATTGTATTTTATACTGTACAGCGCTGCGTCCCCAAGTGGCACTTATAAATAACACACAACATACATACATGTGAAATGCAATCAAAGTGTGCGCTTGCATGCACGCATATAACTCTGCTATAACTCGGCAGGCCTGCCGCACAAAAAAAACCTGCTGGAATATATGACTGCTCTACGTAGAGCACAAATTTCATTTTGTATACGCACAGGAAATAGATATCTGTGCATGCAGAATATTGCACGCAATGTAATTCCATACATATACATCCAACTTGCTTAACATTCAGTGTAGTTCTGTTCTACTCAACCAATAACTCTACACTCCACAAATAGACATTATTTTCAGGGATAAACACTTGCCAAACTAGTACTTATTGTGGTTCGTGTACAAAGCTGATGTATAATTAAGAAATACACCAGTTCTGAACCTTAATATCAAACCAGACCTAGAAGAGTATTTATATTACACAAGTAAATAAAATGACATCCCCCAGGCAGTACAAAACACCCAATATACCCAGCGTATTTGTAATAATTTTAAAATATTTTTAGAGCCTTATAGAGACATATAATAAAATACATACAAAAAGGCTCTTTCATTAAACATATTTATCAATATAAACCACACACGGATCCACTAGACTGTTAACAGTCAAATCTCATTGGACCATATAACAAACACAAGATTATATCCCCAAAACATTGTGTTAATAGAGCTTAATGTTGTTAATTGGCTTTGGTTCCAAGATAAAATAAATTATATATATATATATGATATATTGTATATTTATATAACATTTGTTTTATAAAGTATATATATAGTCTATTTTTCTATAAATTCTATTTTTTTCATTTATTTTATATATATTCTATGTTATATACAATCTATTTTTTATCTATTTATATCAATTCTATTTTTATATATACTATATATTTTTAATTTATATAATTTCTATTTTTGTGCACATGGTTAAAGGAGATTTAACTGTTCAGGGAATGAATGAATCCTTATGTTTTAAACATACTTTTAATAATACAATTTGTTCAACATCATGTTTAGAATTTCTTACAAGGCTTTTTATATAATGAGGATATATCGATATTATTGAGTGATTGTGTCCTCCTGGGATGGAAATGTATTTATTTTATCTGTTAAACATCCATTATATTGTGTGCGCCATATTGTTATTAAAGGGATGAGGCGATGAATCCCTTTAAGTTTTTATTTTACATTATTTAACAATTTTATTGTTAATTTTAAGTTGTTCCTTTATAATGGAATCATACTGACCCTTTAAAATTTGATTATAATGCATATTATTTAATGTTCTTTTTGTTATCAAAACCAATATTAGATAGTCAATTAAACTATGCCAACTATCTAATGAAATATTTATCAGGCCACGTTTTATGTGTACACAAAACGTGAATATTCCTAGTTTCAAGGACTACAACTAATTTTTGTCCAGGATATGGAAAATGTGTCTGATTTCTCTTATCTGTTAAATAATTTCAGCACACACACCCAATTTACAGTTCACAAATGGACCCCTGTCAAAAACTGATGTTGCTGAAATCTTTAGGGTAAAATAATTATCCCAGAATAAAACTCCCTTTAATAAATATACGATGGCCGGAAAATGAGAGAAATGGTTGAAATAATCCCTAATTTTGATCTATTCATTTCTTTCCCGTTTAAATGCCAAATTTAACCATTAATACCCCCCATAAAGAATATTCCTCTTCTAACGTGCATGTAGGTTATTATAGGGATCCTTATCTGTAAATGTTTATAGAACCCAGAACTCTCAAACAGGGATATCCCTGCTGGCAGAGAGATGTGGAACGTTGAACAATCTCAATTTGCATGTTGAGCATTTCCATTCTGTTGCATTGTGTTAAAGACTTCACATATTCAAGATTCATTCCTGCAAGGCATCTAGCTATCAATCTTATTATGCAAACATTAAGCAATCGGCCCAAGCTGCATTAAATAATAAAATTAGCACAACAGCCTAGAGGGAATATTTACATCTTTGCAGCAGGGCTCCTCCATTGAGGCGTGACGTGGACTGGAGTCTTTTGGGGTGGAAGAAAGAACTTCAGGGCCTTCATGTGGCTCTTCATTGTGAGATTCGTTTCTGAGACTGGGGTAAGTTGACCTTTCTTTGCAAGGTTTCTGGGCTTCTGTCAGTCCTCTGCTTTGGAGGAATTGACTGCTAAGGCTCTCCTCTTCTTCGTCGTCCTGCTGCTTGTTGGTTTCTACACTCAACCTCTTGTTTCTTCATCTGTATCGGAGCTGTCACTCTGGTAACTACAGCTTGTACCAGGAGAAACATGTCTTTCAAAGAAAAGTCCTCCATGTTCCCATGAAGCTTGGCTATACTGTCTGTGTCTTTGACCACAGGCCTAAAGGCCGAATGGTAGCTCTGTTTTCTAATGGGAAAAGGGGGTACATCTAAAACATTGGCTCTTCCTTCAGAAGAGGCCCTGATGTCCCCAGTCACTGGAGGACTCGAGCAATCTTTTTCAAACATATTGTCCCCAGTGTTGCTAATGCTGCTTCCATCACTTTGGTCAGACAACTCAAGGAAGGCCTGCCTTAAACCGGGGTTATCCGTAAGGGTTGAGGGCACTGGGTTGGGGTTGAGTAGGTGGGAACTGGAAGTCCGCCTGGTGTTCTTGGTGGCCATACAAAATGGTGGGTAAAATGCATCTTTTCTCCCAGGCCAAAACAACCCTGACAGTGCACTAGTCTTCTGTCCATTGACTGGCTCACTGTCATCTTTCTTCTGACATAGTCCAAAGGCAGGAAAGGTGTAGGATTAGGGAAGAGAGTACTTGCAGGAAACTTTTGCAACATGCCAACCCCTTGCTGGGAACTGGTATGACAGGGTAACTGCGTTGACTTTGCTTGAGAGGTTAAGGTCTCTATCTCCTCTTCTTCTTCAAACCTTGGCCCTTCTGATTTAGATCTGCCCTATCATGTGTGGCATGACCCCAGAGGTGGACTTAACTGATGATAAAGAATGACAGTGTCCATGGAAGCGCCCTCTTGCGGCTACCACCATAAAACATGGCTTTAACATCCTCCCAGGCAAAACCATTTCATCTGTGGAGTCTTGTCTGTGAGCTTAAGTGCCTTCTCCAAGAGTTGAAGTTGGCCGCATCTGGCTGTGTGTATTTTGCCTCGGGTGTACGGTGAGAATGGAAGATAAATTTATTTGGGAAAAGTACATATTGCAGTAAGTACACTTGATGCACTTAGCCCTGGAACTGTTTATATCTGGCAGGGACAAAACTACCCTACACCCCAGGCACATTCATGGCTGACATCAAAGGCAAAGTTGTCTGGAAGTTTAGGGGGACGGTTTTCTCTAGGAAAACTTGCAGAGTCTCTCAGCTTCCCTCTTGGTTACATACCACACCTTCTAGAAGATTAGGCATGGCCCCAGCTCTCCTTAATATCTCCAACTGGACAGGGGTGCACTGACACAGGTGACTCCAGAGCCACTCTCCTGTTGTGGATCTCATTGTAGCTGTAGTTCTTAAGGAGTGTATTGGAAATTTGGGCAAGACATAGTCTTTCCTGTCCATCATGACCAATGAGACAATGGGGATCCCATACAAATAACTTGGCTGACTGATTAGGTTTCATATTAGAATGATTAGATCTGGATGGGCCAAGGGTGTCCTGCTGGTAAGTGCTTGGTGGAGATCCAGTAGGATTCATTGGTTACTGGTAAGGGACTAGTAGCCATCTCACTTGATGCCAACAGAATGACTCAGTTGTTCTGTTGTCTACTGTAATGAGAAAAGGAAATTAATTAGACAGCATATTCCTTTGACAAAATCTAAACATATATACCATAGATAATCCCAACCCTCTGTAAATAGAACTCTTCTATGGACAACCATATATGTATGTTCTCCCCTGCTTGTGTGGGTTTCTCCGGGCATGTGAATGTATACATGTATTGTAAAGTCTACATACGCTATATAAATCCACAATAAAATAATATATGTGTCTGTAGATGAACCACACCACACACACACAATAGGATAGTTATTAGAAACATTTCTTGGTTAAAACTAGATTGTAGCTCTATGGGGCAGGGTCCACTTTCTTCATTTGGCAAGGATCAGCACTAATATTTTTATATAATTTCTAAATTATGTACTGAAGTGTTTAGGAATTTTATATTTTTGTCCCCCATGTATGAATTTTGTTTTTATTTTGTTATTGTACACCGCATATAAATAAACTATACATACATACATAACAAACCTTCTCATTGCTCAAACCCCCAATTATACACCCCAACAAACTAACATAAACACCAAATACTAAATCCTCATAACCCTTTAAATAACCCTAGTTTTATTGTATTCAGGTCTCTTATTTGCATAAAGTCCAATCTGCATATTTGTAAATAGTGGTGTGTGATTGGATAGAAAGGTTTCATTTCTTTCCAAGGTTTTATTTAATGTTACAATTAATTAAAATGCAATAACCTCCTCTTGCTACGTGACACTTTACTGCTTGCAAATAAAACTCCCTGCCCAAATATAAAGCATCAGCTAATACAGGGATTACACACACACAGCAATATGAAAGCACCATCCCCAAATTCACTTAAGTACTTGGCACTTTAATCCTATTGCCAATAATATAAATAAAAACGAAATGCAAATGGAGAGGATTCCCAAAAAGAATTGTATTTTTTTTTTAAAAATCTAATCTGAACCTTTATTACTAAGAACAAAATTTACTCACAAAATGACCCTGTATCTTTAAACAAATCCACCCCCAAATTGTAAAGTTACCACACAAAGTAAATAAACACAGACATACACACACACACAAAAACACACACACACACACACATATGGTTGTGTGTATATATAATATATTATATATAATATATATAACATTATATATATATATATATATAATGTACATATATATTATATATATATATTTACAGTATTTAGCCTTAATGTATCATTGAAACCATTTTTACATCTCTCTGTGGATATTTAGTATATCTCTGTGGGTATTTAATATATCCTGTGATATGAAAGCCTTACTGGCTTTTTAATAGAAAAAAGGCACCAGAGAAGAAAAATTGGGATTTATTTATATATTGGTTAATTTTTTCTCTCATTCTTCTTACTACTTCTCGGAACAATCAGTTACAAGTTTAGCAGAAGAAACCTGAAACGCTCACTTAATATTCCCTAATAATTAATATTAATATTAATAAATGTTTATTCCCTAGTAATTATTAATATGAATTAGCTTAAGATTCCTAATAATTGACAATTCTATTTAACTCCTATACACAGGCTCTGAATACATGAGAACGTAAAAAAAGTTGCAATTTTAGTTAAAAAAAAAAAAAGCCAAATTTCCCCGGTTATTTTAGCCAACTCAGTGTTATTTAACCAAGTTAGCATGAATATATCGGACACATCGGTCGCAGTCGCATGGTGTGAGGACAATTTGTCGCAGTAAACCAAACCATATTTCTAGAAAATAAATATATTTGTCTGTGTGTTCTATTCAATTGTGAATGAACCGTTCAGTTCCCAGTTATTTTATTTTATTTTTAGCAAACGACCATTGTACGATAACCAGCGATGGAGATGCAATCTCATTCCATTGACACATTGTAGGTTATTTATAGATTTTCTGATTTAAAAGAAAATCAATCAAAATAAACTAATTCAATATACACGAAATAATTGAGATAAAAACGAATATCACGTTAAATGTTCCAGATCGGTCAGACTGCGAGCGATTCGATTGCTTCCTACTGAGCTCTGCACAGCGCTAGGGATTAGTTCGTGAAAAAATGCCAAAGAAGAAAGAAACGATGGGACAGGAGGAACCTACACAGAACATCGATACAATGTTGCAAATTGCTGATTATGGGACAGTGGAACCTACACAGAACATTCCATACAATGTTGCAAATTGCTGATTAGGGACAGGAGGAACCACACAGAACATTCCATACAATGTTGCAAATTGCTGATAGGGGACAGGAGGAACCTACACAGAACATTCCATACAATGTTGCAAATTGCTGATTAGGGGCCAGGAGAACCTACACAGAACATTCCATACAATGTTGTCTGATTAGGGGACAAGGAACCTACACAGAACATTCCATACAATGTTGCTGATTCGGGGACAGGAGGAACCTACACAGAACATTCCATACAAGTGTTGCTGATTAGGGGACAGAGGAACCTACACAGAACATTCCATACAATGTTGCTGATTAGGGACAGGAGGAACCTACACAGAACATCCATACAATGTTGCTGATTAGGGACAGAGGAACCTACACAGAACATTCCTACAATTTTGCTGATTAGGGGACGGAGACACCTACACAGAACATTCCATACAATGTTGCTGATTAGGGGACGGAGGAACCTCCACAGAACATTCCATACAATGTTGCTGATTAGGGGACAGGAGGAACCTACACAGAACATTCCATACTGCTGCAAGCTGCTGATTAGGGGACAGGAGGAACCTACACAGAACTTCCATACAATGCTGCTGATTAGGTAGAATGGAAAAGCTACATATTGCAGTTGTTGATTATTTAGAATGGAAATACCTTTTCCGTAGGGATGAATTTTTCACACAGAAATACTGGACATCCTGGGATGGAGAATAGACTGGATTCTCTGGCCTTTGGTTAAACCATCTCCTGGGTTAACCCTGCACAGGATCCCAGATGTGAGGTGGATTTATGTTTGTGTGGTACCAGCCCACCTCACACACTGCCTCAGCTACTTGCTGTCAATCTACTCTCTGCTGGACCTCAGCCTGCCGTCATCCCCTCCCCATTACATCTCCCCCCAAGACTTCTCATAGGATCCAGTAGGTTGGGATAAGAGGACCAGAAGGATTGTGGTCTCTCTTCTCTTTTCATTTAATCTCCTCAATAAACATGAGGAGGAGACACTTCACTGTATATGCAAAAGAATATTGGGAGGAACTTTAGGAACATTTGCTCTGCTGGCACCTGTGACTAAAAAACCCATAACCCCATCAATCTCCCTTCATCTTGTTACATAGGATCATTCCCCTAACACCCCACTCCAGTGTTTAAAATAGAACCTTGGAATGACCAACTTAACACTGACTGTGTATAGGAGCCTGTTATAGTTTATACCACTTTATTCAAAGGTTCATTTTTGTTTGGGGATATTACAACACACAATACACCAGAATAATATATAACTTAATCTGTGAATTATATTATTATTACTACTACTACTATTGTTTATTATTATTACTACTACTATTGGATTATTATTATTTTTAATTACTACTACTACTATACTATTGTATTATTATTATACTACTATTTATTATATTATTATTATTATGACTAGTGTTGTATTATTATTATTATTATATTTTATTATTATTACTTTGTATTTATTACTATTACTATTGTATATATTATTATTTGTGTTATTTGATATTATTATTACTTTGTATATTATTACGCTACTATTGTTTATATTATATTATTATTATACTACTATTGCATTATATTATTTTATTATTATTATATTTTTATTATTATTGCAACTCTACTATTGTATTATTATTATTATATTACTGCTACTATTGTATTATTATATATTATTATTGTATATTATTATTATTACTTACTACCACCATTGCATTATTATTATACTATTGTATATTATTATTATATTATTATTATATTATTATTTATTATTATTACTGCTACTATTGTAGTATTATTTATTATTATATCACTACTACTATTGCATTATTATTATTATTATTATATTATATTGCTACTACTACTTTTGTATTATTATTATTATTTCATACTTGTCACCCCTCAACTTTAAATGGGGCAGGCAAAACAAACTTTCCATGCTCGGTAATTGACATCTCTGCCCTGGATAATGTAGATTTGACATTGAAACAATGTTACAGGACAGGGGATTAATTGTACCAATTCACTGTAATTCTACGGTAGAAAAATCAGGGCTACAAGACACTTTACAGTGGGATTTAAACTGACACTAACCATAGGGATATTTAAGGTTCTATTCTATATGTTTCTGCTATAGGGCATTATCAGGGTGGTCCCTGCTTGCTTTGAAGTGAAACTTGCTGGTGTATCCTATAGTGTGTATGCTTGTGTATCCATATTATTGTGCTGTGTGTGTTGTGTATTCCTATAGTGTGTATGCTTGTGTACCTATAGTGTGTGTTGCTTGTGTATCCTATATGTGGTGTATTGCTTGTGTTATTCATAGTGTGTTGTGATGTGTGTATCCTATAGTGTGTATGCTTGTGTATCCTATAGTGTGATGTGCTTGTGTATCCTATAGTGTGTTATGCTTGTGTATCCTATAGGGTGTGTGCTTGTGTATCCTATAGTGTGTATGTGTGGTCCTATAGTGTGTATGCTTGTGTATCCTATAGTGTGTATGCTTGTGTATCCTATAGTGTGTGTGCTTGTGTATCCTATAGTGTGTATGCTTGTGTATCCTATAGTGTGTGTGCGCGTTAATGTGGCCTAGCCCTAAGACGCATTGCAATAGTATTCAAGTACTGCACAGACATTTTTAAAGAATTATTCTGGAAGTACTGAATTCTTTTCTAACTTTTTGCATCCAATCAGATTGTTGCTTTCATGTGCTGACTTGAATTAAATTATTTCAATGACTCCTGATTGGTTAATATGAAAGTTTGCCCCCTGCTGGTTAATTAGCTTCGTTTTTATTGTCTGCAATGACCTGTACTGATTCTTCGTCGCTGCTGTAGTCAGTTGGGCCCGTGGCCAAGAGAAACATGAGGCGGTTGTTGTTTATGTAGTTGGGAATGTGCTGGGGGGGGAGTTTTAGAGACTTGAAGAAGGATATGGATTTAGGGAGGAGTAAGATGGATTCATGGATTTGTCTAGATGCTTTATAGACACAAAGTCAAATACAAATGTATAATGTATCTGCTGTAGTCAATAGATCCTGTGTTTACTGTACTTTCACCTGCAGTTCATTTCACACTGGACCCAATAGAAACAATGATTTGATGTTCCTTATCTACATTCCATCTGTCTATCTATCTATCTATCTATCTATCTATCTATCTATCTATCTATCATCTATCTATCTATCTATCTATCTTACTATCTATCTATCTACTTCTATCTACACTTCTATCTATCTATCTATCTATCTATCTATCTATATTCTATTATATAAATTTATCTACAGTAATCTATCTCATATACACATCATCTTCTATCTTTCTATATATCTATATCATATCTATCATCTATTTATCTATCTATATCTGTCATTTATTTCTATATCTATATATCTACATCTAATATCTATATATCACATATATCTTCTATCTTTCTATATATCTATTGTCTATTCAACAATCATCTATATATCTATTTATCTATATATATATCTATTATCTATCTATATATCTATATATATCCATCTATCTATACTAAATCATCATCATATCTTCTTCTATATCTATTTCTATCTAATCTATTACTATTAATTCATTTATCAATACTATTTATCTCTAATATTATATACACATATCTACTTCATCTTTCTATTAGTCATTGTCTATCTAACAATCATCTTATTATATCTATATCTATCTATATATCTATAATATCCATCATCTATTATCAAATCTATCGATCTATCTATCTATCTGTTCTATATATCCATCTATCACTATCTATCTATCTATATATCTATCTATCACTAGCTATTCTATCTATACTATACATTATCACTATCTATCTGTGTGTGTCTGTCTATCACTATTAATCTGTTGTCTGTCTATCTATCTATCAATCACTATCTATATATCTATCTATATGTCTGTCTTTCTATCATATCTCTATGTATCTATCTATCTACTATCTATCTATCTATCTATCTAGCTTATATATTAATCTATCTATTACTCTATTAATCTATCTATCTATCTATCATCTATCTATCTATTCCGTATCTATCGATATATCTATCTATCTATCTATCTATCTATCTATCTATATATTTATCTATATGTCTGTCTATCGTATGCAGACTCTTCTTCTGTCTATCTATATATCTATCTATCTTATCTATCTATCACTATCTATATATTTATCTATATGTTGTCTATTTGTATGCAGACTTGCTTCTGTCTATCTATCTATTATCTATCTATCTATCTATCATTATCTATTATCTATCACTATCATATATTTATCTATATGTCTGTCTATCTGTATGCAGACTTGCCTTCTTATCTATTATTATCTATCTATCTACTATCTATCTATCAATTTACTATCTCTGCGCAATCTCATATTCTCTCCCTTTATCCATTATCTTTCAAGCTATATATCTTGTATGAACTTGGATACATTTGCAGTGTATCTCGGTGACCAGGCAATATCACTGTGTAAATAACAATGTATAAATGTGATAGATTTTTAGACCCTGATTAAGTTTATACCCGTATAATTTAGTATGTGATAATATAAATCAATGTGTGCAGCACTAATCCTAGTGTGTACACCATGACCACCTTTAGTTAATAATGTTTCATTATGACGTTTAATCCATCGCCTTTCACCATTCCTAGTTGGCTTAATGATCTAACTCCCTCCTGTAGTTTATAAGGATATTATATATTATCTCCCTGTATTGGGGATACATGATATCAATAATGATATGCAATATTTCAATTTGCTATAGAACACTGCATTTTTCATTTATATGTTTTGGCTTTAGTGCAAGTCTAGGATTAGTTTTTCTTTTATGTTTTTTTATCTGCTCATTGCAAGAAAATACATTGGTTTAGTACGCCACCTATTATAAGACAGAAATATACATTTGGTTTAGTACGCCCCTATTATAAGACAGAAAATATACATTTGGTTTAGTACGCCACCTATTATAAGACAGAAATATACATTTGGTTTAGTACGCCACCTATTATAAGACAGAAATATACATTTGGTTTAGTACGCCACCTATTATAAGACAGAAATATACATTTGGAGTAGTACGCCACCTATTATAAGACAGAAATATACATTTGGAGTTGTACACCACCTATAATAAAACAGAAATGTATATTTGGAGTTGTACACCACCTATTATAAGAGAGGTCACAGAATATACATTTGGTTTAGTACGCCACCTATTATAAGACAAGAAATATACATTTGGAGTAGTACGCCACCTATTATATAGACAGAATATACATTTGATTTAGTACAACCACCTATAAAGACAGAAATATTACATTTGGAGTAGTATGCCACCTATAATAAGACAGAAATATACATATGGAGTAGTACGCCACCTATTATAAGACAGAAATATACATATGGAGTAGTACGCCACCTACTATAAGGCAGAAATCTACATTTGGAGTAGTACGCACCTATTATAAGACAGAAAATACATTTGGTTTAGTACGTCACCTATTATAAGACAGAAATATACATTTGGAGTAGTACGCTACCATAATAAGACAGAAAACAGAAATTACATATGGAGTAGTACGCCACCTACTATAAGGCAGAAAATCTACATTTGAGTAGTAGTACGCCACCTATTAAAGACAGAAATATACATTTGGTTAAGTACGCTACCTATTATAAGACAGAAATATACATATGGAGTAGTAGCCACCTATATAAGACAGAAATATACATATTGGAGTAGTACGCCACCTACATTAAGGCAGAAATCTACATTGGAGTAGTACGCCACCTATATAGACAGAAATTACATTTGGTTTAGTACGTCACCTATATAAAGACAGAAATATACTTTGGATAGTACGCCACCTATAATAAGACAGAAATATACATATGGAGTAGTACGCCAACTATTATAAAAAGAAATATACATTTGGAGTAGTACGCCACCTAAATAAGACAGAAATATACATTTGGATTAGTACGCCACCTATTAAAGACAGAAATACATTTGGTTTAGTCGCCACTATTATAAGACAGAAATATACATTTGGAGTAGTACGCCACCTATAATAAGACAGAAATAAATTTGGATTAGTACGCCACCTATTATAAGACAGAAATATACATTTGGAGTAGTACGCTACCTATTATAAGACAGAATATACATTTGGAATAGTACGCCACCTATTATAAGACAGAAATATACATTTGGTGAGTAGACGCCACCTATAATAAGACAGAAATATACATTTGGATTAGTACGCCACCTATATAAGCACAGAAATATACATTGGAGTAGTACGCCACCTATTATAGACAGAAATACATTGAGTAGTCGCCACCTATTATAAGACAGAAATATCATATGGAGTAGTACGCCACCTATTATAAGAAGGAAATGTACATTTGGAGTAGCACACCACCTATTATAAGACAGAAATATACATTTGGTAGTAGTACGCCACCTATTATAAGAAAGAAATATACATTTGGAGTAGCACGCCACCTATTAAAGATTGAAATACATGACATTATTGGTGAGTTCTCTGTGAACCACAATAAAAAATGTTGAGGTTATTGTGGTCCATTGACGTGTTTAGGACAGTACACAAGTAGGAATCAGAAGAATTGAAGGTACTGTAGTAGGATTCTGTGATTATATAACTAGAGTTGCTCTGTAACAATATACAGTTATATTTCCTTTAGATTATTATGTAGGATTAGTCTAATTATTCATGTGAACAGTAGCACTAATTGTAACTGAACTTTCAAGGCTACACGTATCTCTTGTTTATTATAAAATATTACCCATACTGAAAATATGATGATATTAGTCAACAAGATGTTCTATGTCCTTAAAAAATTACAGGGCATTAGGCCATGTGTTTACCAGCCATATATTTCGCTATTACAATATTAAGTCATGTGATAGGTGACATAACAAATGAAAACTGATGACCTCACAAGCACAATTATAAAGATTTTCCAAGATTTTTATGGTTCGGTTACTTTAAGGCTATAATCTACAAGGCTATTAAACTCTAGACGCAGGCTATAAATATATCTTTATAATAAGTGCGGTAATATATGTAGCTATACGATATAAATACTCTGACCCATCATGCTTATATATCATTACAATTGCCGTGAAGACAGCAATATCTGCCAATTCTGCATTCAGCTGATGGTCAATCCAATAAACTTGGATTGAAAGGCTAAATACAAAAATCCTTACATGCTATCTACATTGCATTATTCGAGTGCTAGAGCATTTTAGTCAAAAAAAGTTGTAAAATAAATAACAGTTCGACAGCTTGACAGCAATAGGTACATATTCTTATAAAAGTCATTCAGCTATGTCACAGCTACATCAAAAATAAGAAGAGAATAACAAAACTAAACAAATGTGGCAGGACCAAGTAAAAAGGAACCCAACACCGAGGGCGCTTGAATGCAGCAAAAGTAACCAACACAGAACAAACAAACCACAAATATTATTTATCATATGTGAGAGATAAAATATGCAATGCGCGGAACCGTCCGCTTGGGCTTCGATACGAGCAAATGCGATCCGCAAAAAACGGTGATCGCTTGCGCTTGTCGTGCGTGATTTGGTGAGTGTTAATGTGGCCTCAGCCTTAAGTGCAATTTCAGGGGTAAGAAGTCACCTTCATGTAACTTACGTACTACTTAATATCCTTATATTCCTTTATCCCTTAATATATGCAGTGAGGTATTTTATACTGTGGCGATGTGTGGCGCACAGTTTTATATTTCTGTACTTGTGTCATTACAGACAAAAGCAAAGAGATGCATTTCTTTCGGACTGGATCCGAGCCACCTGTTGGCGATTTCTGGAGAGATTTGCAGGTAATGTTTACGCGAATGGTTGTTTCCACTTTAATAAAATCTGGGGCATTACCCAAGATGAAATCTCTCTCTAATACAAATATCCCTGGCTGGGTTACGGAGAACCAGCCGGCAGTGAGCTAATCTAAGCTACCATTACACAGAGAATAACCAAATTGGAATAATAAAAAAACCCATCACGCATTAATAGCACGGGGATATTAATTGCGTGAAGGGGGGGGGGTTTCAGAATCGTACACATATGGAGAGCCAGCAACTCATGACAATAATTGAAAAGTTCTCTTTACCAACCTTCTATTAAAAAGGATCCAAGCTTATTGCTTTTTTTTTTATATCTGTCAGAAAGACATTAAAAAGGTGTTTTATGGCGTTTTTATATCTCCACTGATAATGATCTCTACACAAAATGTATAATACAAAAAAAAAATGACATTATAGAAATTAAATGAGCCCACTTTTTACTGATTGCTAAATGTTCTGGAGGGCTGAGGCAAAGACGTGATTAGAACTTGTGATACCGAGTGTCTATTTCAGTGTCTTAAGGAGAAGGTTGGCTTTCTGGGGAAAGGGGGGAATCTAATTTTCATTTATGTAATGCACAACTGCTTTGGCTTTGACTATTCACGGTTAATTGACTGTCAAACGAGGTTGTTATCCTCAGGCAATGTCTGCAAATTGCCTGTCAAAGGACAGAGAGAGCAGGCGGCGGGGGGAAAGAGAGAGAGAGAGAGGGAAAGGGGAACAGCCAGAGAGGGTTGGAGTTGAACATAAATGAGCATAGGAGGAGATTACACGGGGCTCTCTACATTCTCAAAACCAGCAGATAGAACTGTGGCCCTCCTATTATGAACTCAACTCCCATCATCCTTAGCTGGCCGAATGCCATTTCCTTGCGGAAGACCAGAAATAAGTGATTTTGCAGTGGGTTAAATCACACTCCATTTAAAGAAATCTTCACCCATTGGCTTACATCTACTAGCATCTTTAACTCTTTAGGGGATGATGGGATTTGTAGTTTAATTTATTTATTTTTTTTTATTATTTGGGGGCCCAGTTTTTTTCATGCATTTTTGTTTTTGGGGGGGGGTGTCCTGTAAATCTAATGCAGGATGTCCAATATTGGCCCCTAGTTTTGTTCAACTACATTTCTTCACATTACCTATATAACTACAAATGTTGAAGTATGCTGGGAGATGTAGTTCACCCACAGCTGGAGTACAAACATTGGGCATCTCTGCCTTAATGTGTGTGTGTGGGTTTAGCTGTTCTTTTCCATTCAACAACATTAATACACACAGGAGGTCAACTAATAAAATGGCTCATTGTACAGCTCATGGGAAATGAACTGGTTTAAACAGCTGCTAAACAGAGCTCTTAACCAATCAGCAATTACTCCTGAAATGCAGCAAGCCAATCATAACCTCATTCTAATTGGTTCATTCAGCAAGGTCTGCTTAGAAGCAGTTACATTGTTTCAATATAAATCTACATGGCCATACGTGTCATAGTGATCATTGTTAATGACAGTAAGAGCTAGGCCACACTAGCGTATTTTCTCGTGTTTTCGTTCGTGATCATGCACACGATTTTCGCTTACATGGAAATCAAGGGAACGCAAAAATTCCTGAGATTCCCAATGCACACGCGTTGCGTTTTGTGTGGCAACGTTTTTTACAAAACGCACGCACAAATGCGGCACAATGCTCAGAAATCGCACACGGACACAAAACGCTCGCTTTTCAGTGCGCGATTTAGCGCGCTGTAGTGGCGCTTAGCCTAATTGTATTAAATAGTATTTATTTCACTATATGGTACTAAACACAATTGGTAACACGTAAAACACGTACAATTATGTTTCATATTAATAAAAGCCAATAAGATGCTTTTAATGCAGAAGGAACCAAAATGTATCTTTTTAAACTTCACGAAAACAGTGCCTCTGGGTGGCCATGCAATGTAGCCTTCAATTATGCCAAATAATTTACTGTGTGATTTTTAATCTAGCCAACCAGGTCCGTGAAGTGCCTTTGAAAAATACTCCGAACTCTATTGGCTCAGTAGGATATCCCTTTAACAATAGTCCTTTAAATTTAATATTTTACAATACGAATCAGACGCTTTAAAGTTGGGTACACACATGGCAATTCATAGACAAATCTGTTGCATCTACGGGATTGGCGGTTGGTCATGGGTATGGCGGAGAATACCTGTTCACGCAGCCAACAGACTATTGTCTTTGGCCATAGAAATGGTCGGTCGTGACTGAAACTTTTTGTCGGTGACTATTGGCTCTAGAGTGTGTCTTTGGGTTGCCGTACTAGATGCACCATAATAAGGGTCCGCGCTGCTTCACCAAGGTCCCCATATTACTGATAATTGGAGGACACCCAACTGTAATTTAAATGCACCAATCTTATTCTGCCACAGTGTTAACACGTGTACGGATATTTCCCTGATCTGGCCAATGGCAGAGATAACGTGTTGAAAGGTCGAAACCTACATTTTATCATTAAACGTCAATACTCCAATCCCTCTGGGCGTCCTTGATAGCAGCACCTGTTTAAACCCTGACAAATAACCTTTGTTGTTCAGTCTCCGAGCTGTTCATTATTCTCGAGCTCTCGTCAGGAAGTCAAGATGCCAAAACACTTGGTAGATGTCGAGGTCCTCGGGAATCTATTACACGTGTTCTCCATGATGCACTGGGGCAAGTTTAGCAAAATTCCCACAAATCGTCTTGTAATGATCTTCCCCTATCACTGAACTTGTATAAATTCAGTTCTACAGCGCTAAGAGCTGCCATACTAATCTCCTCTGGCTAAGAATAAATAAGAAACATGCACACCTAGCATATGACCCCAAGACGTTCAGTTTTTGGGTCCTTTTGTCCTAGATAAGTCATATGGCAGCTCCCATTTCAGGTATACACAATATATATAGTTATTGATTCCATTTCCTATTGCGTCACACCTATGTTCTTAATGTTGGACTTGCAGGGTTATTCAATAAAAGTTCTTATCATTAAAAATGGTGTAATTTTGCCCAACCAATCAGATGTTAGCTTTTAAATGTTAAATAAGATCTGATTGGATGGGGCAAAATTAGCACCATTTTGAACATAAGAACTGTTAATGTTTTAATTACCCATATGTTATGTGATTATAATCAACTTAAAAAGAAATTACATTAGATCATAACAGGTTTTTCTACTGTATATCCTTTGTTGTACGTCTAATATGTGGAAAACTACAAACTCCCAGAATTCTCTTTCTACAGGATTGTATCATCCCTGCTCTTATACCAACCAGTGTCCCCCAACACACCCCTTTTACTAACCCTGGTCTATTGCAATAAATTAAACAATATAAAAAAGAGCCCCTGAGAGCCATTTAAATGTATCACATTATTTCCAAAATGTCTTGGGTTTAAAAAAAAACAAATAGGAAATTAAGTGAAAGCCCACCACTCCAAGAAAAAATACACACATACCACAACCGAAAACTGCAAAGTTTAGAAGACTGAGAGATGTAAGAAACCTGAAATGCTGCCCAATGCCTGTTATTCTCTTTATTGCTTTCTGGTTCTACTGGTTAACAGTGTCAGCCATGGATATGTCAATTGACTCACAGCCATTGACGAATGTTGTTGCCATGCTGCCTCCTCTGGGCATGGTGAGCTTATAAAAGAGTTGGGAAAACTTCTGGCAAACTATCTGCCTCCTCCTCTGCTCAATGAGCTTTTATGGTTTGAGGCAGCAGTGTAGGAAACAGCAGTCAATCATTGGTTGTGATGTCATAGTCACAGCCTTGATTGACAACTGGAGGGAGAGACCAGCTTAGTATGCCAGAATGGGGACAATAATTATCCTTAAATATCTGGTTAGTATAAGGTAATAAAGTGCAAAATGTATCAGTTGGGGTTGGAGGCAGGTAACTGACAATTGACTAGTTTTTTGTTTTTAAGGGTGGAAACGCCCTTAAAGTTGGTTGAAATACACGAGATAAAACTTTAATGGAAACCTTACACCCACACATGCTATTCCATGTCCTTCAATTAAAAAGGAAAATAATACGTCAGTTAATCATTTGTAGTCCAAAATAAAGTAAATATCACAACTCTCAAACTACAAAGCGATAAAGAGATGACGGAATCTCTGCCCCATAAAGATTGTAATTAACTTCTGTATTATATCCCAGCGTGTGCACAAAATTTGAGTTTTTTCTTTTATTTGACTTCATTTTAATATCGCTGAAAAAAATTGGGCTGAACGCCGTCCCATAAAATACAATGGATCTCTCTCTCTCCGCACACAAACAGATGTTGTCTTTACAGGCAAGAGTAGAAACATGTAAAAACTCCATTTAACCCAACAGAAGATAATGGGTCATCCGCTGAGTGAAATTGTCACCTCTCGGTTGCCGTGCAACGTTCTGTACTCCATAGGCCCTAATTTGAAATTTATGATGTCATTTTACTTCTTGTGAAACAGTTTTAATCTTGGGGAAAAGTCAATTACTTGGCAGCCATAAAAAAAAGGGTCCACAGTAAAGAAACTTGTGAGATTCAAAAGTCGACAGAAACATTAAAACATGTTTTTTTTGTGCCTTAAATTTAATTTAATTTTTTAACATTTTTTTTGTTTTTTTGCAGGAGAAGCAAGTCAGGAAAACGCAGCGTCCCATTTATTGAAAAAGGATGTCGGAAACATGGGGAAAGGTAAAGCTGCTTCCATTGTTCCTTCTAATGAATTCATTTATGGAATTATTTATAAGGGAGCAAAGTCCATCCCAGTACTTAAAGGGAAGTTCCATTAAAAAAATTTTTAAATAATTATCTACATTACACATTACTTGGTTCTTCGCGTATTGTCCTCATTTTTGAGAAAACAGTTGATTTTATAAACAATGCTATGCTTTGCTGTGGTCACTAGTGAGCTGCCCATTTAGATGTGTAACAGTCCTTCTTCCCAGAATGCACCACTTCCTTGGAATGTTCCTAACAGTAATTTCTACTGATTGGCTGTTGGATGGGTCAAACATGCTCAGATCTCTACTGAGCAACTGAATCAACCAGGGACTTTGGAGTATTTATTTATACACAGTGAAATCACTGGATGGGCAGACTATGGTATTTGAAATGTGAAAATACTGAACTTTCCCTTTAAATCAATCATCACAGATGACCACTTCTACTTAATATGGGAATGCATGCAGAGCTTTACCATTCCAGGATCCTAAGATTACTCAGCAAGATAGGGAGGCTTATAATAGTGCCGTTCCCTTTTCTATCCCTTACTAGGCCCGCGAGCGCAATTAAGCGTGATTGAGCTGTAGAAACACAAACACAGATCCCACTGCCAGTAATATACTTTTCTGTGCCTTCCATTAAACAGTTAATACATTAGCATCTGTTCCTTTGCCATTATCTAAGTCAGGGTCAGTTGAAACTATTAACTTATTCATGCTTCGGGGCAAAAAAAAAACATCATCAGAGAGAGATTTCCAAGGAAGGAAGCCAGTCCAGAAGGGTTAGTTGTTACGTTGGGTGGATATGTGGCTTTAGAAACAATTTTACACTTGACAGGGACCATATGAAAATATATGGACTTGGGTGGATATTAATTGAGATTAATGCATGACACAGTATATATGATACTTTTAAATAATATATTGCATGATTATATTCAGGATTTCTACATCAGATCTTTCCCACCCCAGAACAGTTTTAAGCTGGTATAATATTGGTCTTGGGATAATAAACGACCACATTTAACAGCTCTCTGTAGGTTAAACATGTGTGTCTCTGTCACCTTTAACTCCCTTAAAGGGATACCTTCAAACAGAAAAGGTTTGCTTGCAATTTTTTAAATAATATGCAAAAAGGATTTATCCCATAATTTCTGCAATTTCTCTGCACATTTTAGCTGTGGTAAGATTGTATGAAAAATTGTACAATTAGGTTGTATACATATGGTGTGTTTTATGGTCTTGTATCATAGACTATCCTCTATTATCTATGGGATCTTTATTAGAGCCCTGAATCTTTCAATATACCTGTATAAATGTAATACCAGGTCCAATGCATTATCAACCCCATTTATTAATGGGCTACATTGTGTCTTATAAATAACAACAATAGAAGTGAAAACTTTGTATCTCATGTTTCAGAAGAACTCCAAAAGTGTCTTGTTGAGAGCAGATCGATCTCCGCAGGAGGTTGGAACAAGAATTCCAGGTGCTGAAAGGGACTCCGTCTTTTCCTGTGTTCATAAGCACCAATTTTTCCTTTACAGTATTATTTGGTGTAATGATATAGTGATTACTGCACTAACTGATGTAAAATGGATGTTTTCATTATTTTGCCATGTACTTTTTATAGCCACAAGAACTCCTTGGTGACTTCAATATGTTATAATTTCAGTATGTTACACCCCAGGATTCTAATATCGTTATAACTTACAGTAGGTTCACCCCCCATGGACTTCTAATACGTTTATAAACTTACAGTAGGTTACACCCCATGGTGACTTCTAATATCATTATAACTACAGTAGGTTACACCCCATGGTGACTTCTAATATGTTATAACTTACAGTAGGTTACACCCTCCATGGTGACTTCTAAATATCGTTATAACTTACTGAGGTTACACCCCCATGGTGACTTCTAATATCGTTATAACTACTAGTAGGTACAACCCCCCATGGTGACTTTCATATCGTTATAACTTACAGTTAGGTTTACACCCCCATGGTGACTTCTAATATCATTATAACTTACAGTAGGTTAACACCCCCCATGGTGACTTCTAATACATTTAATTACAGTAGGTTAAACCCCCCATGGGACTTCAATCGTTATAACTACAGTAGGGTTACCCCCCCCCATGGTGACTTTCTAATAGTTATCTCAACTTAAGTAGGTTACACCCCCCATGGTGACTTCTAATATCGTATAAACTTACAGTAGGTTACACCCCCATGGTGACTTCTACAGTTATTCCGTGGTCCCCATTATTTATAATTTACAGTAGGTTACCCCCCACTGGGACTTCTAATATCGTTATAAATTACAGTAGGTTACACCCCCCATGGTGACTTCTAATATCATTATTACAACTTACAGTAGGTTACACCCCAACATGGGGACTTCTAATATCTTATAACTTACAGTAGGGTACACCCCCCATGGTGACTTTCTATATTGTTATAATTTACAGTAGGTTACACCCCCCCATTGGTGACTTCATAATATCGTTATAATTACAGTAGGTTACACCCCCACATGGTGACTTCTAACTATCGTTTAATTTAGAGTAGGGTACACCCCCCATGGTGACTTTAATTCGTTATAACTTACAGTGGTTACACCCCCCATGGTGACATTCTAATATCGTTATAATTACAGTAGGTTACACCCCCATGGGGACTTCTATATCGTTATTAACTTACAGTAGGTTACACCCCCCCTGGTGATTAATATCGTTATAACTTACAGTAGGTTACACCCCCATGGTGACTTATAATATCGTTAATAACTTACAGTAGGTTACACCCCCATGGGGTGACTTCCTTTTACCTCTGCTTTCCAACTGCACATTAGTTATCACAAGAATAATCCCTACAAGCTGTGCCCTGTAGACTTACCTATTGTGTTTACAGATTATAAAGATAATAATATAAATACTAGAAATATGATTTTATTTTAATCTTAGCTGTTTGAATTTTCCCAGTTTAGTAGCAAAGTTAGTTTAGTCAATTCAAATACGCGTTGTTACAAGTGGCAGAGTAGTGTTATCCCCACTAGAATCTGTTAATCAGAGCGCATGTGTTCTGCTGGGATTTTTTTGCGTAATGCATGCGATTACGAATGGTTTAAAACGCAAGAGAGCACGGACTGTGCGCGTTTCTTGCCGCGTTATAGTGTGCTTAGACTAAGGTGGCCATACACATGCGATTCCATTGACAATGTGCCGACAGATCACATTGGTATCTGTCGGACTTTGCGAAAGGGAATGCACATATGGACCTGACGGTGATGGGGATTCAGTCAGCCATGCGCCGTACACGGGCCAATGGTATCGGCTCTTTTTACGTCATCTGCTTACGGTCGGTCAGATTCAGCCCCTACACATTAGCCATATTAGGTAAAGCCGGTTGTGCACTGATGGGATTTACCTAATATCGCTAATGGCCACACTAGGCCAACTAGGCCACACTAGGCCAGCACTAGGCCACACTAGCCGCTCATTCCCATGCATTAGCGCGTGTGATTTTTTTTCTAACATTGGAATCGTGGCAACGCATCGAAATCGCAGAGTTTAAAATAGCAAATACAAGTCTCAATACAGTCAATACTTTCTATAAGTGTGTAATAATTAATGAACATTTTGTTGTTACCTGCTAATTTCGATTGGTGCTCATAGCGTTAGCAATGTCGACAGCAGCCAATCAATATAATCCATTGCCTATGCATGTAATTCATATCTTATGCACAAGCGTGTATTTAAGCATTCGGACACACCACGTCCACCGTTCCTTTAAAGATACAAAAACCCTCCCCTTAAAGGGTTAACGTGGTGGACGTTGATCATATTTTCAACCTAGTTATTATATTTCTATGTTATATGGGCTCCTGGAGCATCTCTTGTTCCAGTAATGATTTCCCATGATGCCTCATGTCAGGGTCTTTGTTAAGAGAACAGAGGGGTCACACCTGTCAAAACATCACTGAGGCGAGTTTCCTTGCGTTAGGCGGTAGATCAATAAATATTCAACAATCGGAACCAGATGGACAGACAGGATCTCTCGGCCACTTGCTTTCAACCCGGGCTTTTGAATATTTAAGGAGGGGGCAAGACATGACTGATTTAATTATTAAAGGGGATTTCTAGGGAGTGGGACGTGAACGGTTTACTTATTATGAATAAGTTTAAAGTATGAGGGGGAGGAAGAGCATTAAAAGGGAAGGGAAGGGGGGGAAGTGGGGAAGTAAAGAAGTCAATTTGGTTTTGTTAAAGTTAAGGGAAGTTATTAAGTGGGATAAAGGGCCAATTACTGGGACATCTCTTACATAGCCCCAAAAGAGCTTCATGTTTGTGGGGGTTCTTTCATAGCGGAGATAACAGACAACCAATACAAAAAATCACTTGCCCAGAGATGATAATAGAGGGGAATCTTGGGGCAATATTATTAACATGCATATCGGAAAACTAGGCAAAGTATGATCGCGACCAGGTCGTTCGTACATAACATGTGTGGTACTATCGTGATCATCAATGCGAGTCATGCGTTTACGAGATCGAAATTTCGAATGCGCCCAAAGACCGTTATAAAGTATCGCAAATATAGCAGACCGCTCTTATAATATCGGCCCTGATGCCTCGCATGTTAGAACCCTGCTGTCTCCGAGACAGTAGTAAGAGGGACTTAAAGAGGCATGTTTGGTTCACCTTCTGTGTATGAGTGGACATTCTTCTTTAACGTGATCATGTCAATATTAGGATATAAAATGTTCTTAGACACTGGTGGCCCCTCCACCTCCTGTTGCTCTTTTTTTCATGAAGTCCACAACCCAATCAAGGGAACAACTTTTTAAATCTTTTTGTTCTTTTAATTTACCGGTATCCAATCTCCTCATGATCCCCCCCCCTAAGAGTTTTTGAACCGCACCAGGGAAACTAGGCGATAAGAGAGGAGATGGTTCCAGCTCCCCCCCCCATTACAATCGTACAGTGTTTTTTGTTATATCTATGAAAACAGGGAGATTCATAACGTTCTATTGTTAAATCCCTGGTGCTCCTTGCCCCCCCCCCCCCCTCCGTCTTCTTTCACCTTGCACGCTACACATTGATTGGTTGGGCAAATGCGCACCCTTTTAACCCTCCGCACTGTGTATCCTATAGTGTGTATGCTTGTGTATCCTATAGTGTGTGTGCTTGTGTATCCTATAGTGTGTGTGCTTGTGTATCCTATAGTGTGTATGCTTGTGTATCCTATAGTGTGTATGCTTGTGTATCCTATAGTGTGTGTGCTTGTGTATCCTATAGTGTGTATGCTTGTGTATCCATAGTGTGTGCTGATTGTGTTATCTATAGGTGTAGGGTTGTGTATCCTATAGTGTGTATGCTTGTGTATCCTATAGTGTGTGTGCGCGTTAATGTGGCCTAGCCCTAAGACGCATTGCAATAGTATTCAAGTACTGCACAGACATTTTTAAAGAATTATTCTGGAAGTACTGAATTCTTTTCTAACTTTTTGCATCCAATCAGATTGTTGCTTTCATTGTCTGACTTGAATTAAATTATTTCAAACATGACTCCTGATTGGTTAATATGAAAGTTTGCCCCCTGCTGGTTAATTAGCCTTCGTTTTTATTAGTCTGCAATGACCTGTACTGATTCTTCGTCGCTGCTGTAGTCAGTTGGGCCCGTGGCCAAGAGAAACATGAGGCGGTTGTTGTTTATGTAGTTGGGAATGTGCTGGGGGGGGAGTTTAGAGACTTGAAGAAGGATATGGATTTAGGGAGTAAGATGGATTCATGGATTTGTCTAGATGCTTTATAGACACAAAGTCAAATACATAATGTATAATGTATCTGCTGTAGTCAATAGATCCTCGTGTTTACTGTACTTTACACCTGCAGTTCATTTCACACTGGACCCAATAGAAACAATGATTTGATGTTTCCTTATCTACATTCCATCTGTCTATCTATCTATCTATCTATCTATCTATCTATCTATCTATCTATCATCTATCTATCTATCTATCTATCTTACCTATCTATCTATCTATCTATCTATCTATCTATCTTACCTATCTATCTATCTATCTATCTATCTATCTATCTATATCTATTTATATAAATTTATCTACAGTATATCTATCATCTATATATCACTATCTATCTTCTATCTTTCTATATATCTATTATCTATCTATCATCTATTTATCTATCTATATCTGTCTATTTATCTATATCTATCTATCTATCATCTATATATCTATATATCACTATCTATCTTCTATCTTTCTATAAAAAAAAGCAATAAGCTTGATCCTTTTTAATAGAAGGTTGGTAAAGAGAACTTTCAATTATTGTCATGAGTTGGCTGGCTCTCTCATTGTGTACGATTCTGAAACCCCCCCCCTTCACGCAATTAATATCCCCGGTGCTATTAATGCGTGAGGGTTTTTTTATTATTCCAATTTGGTTATTCTCTGTAATGGTAGCTGTAGCTAGATTAGCTCACTGCCGGCTGGTTCTCCGTAACCCAGCCAGGGATATTGTATTAAGGAGAATTTCATCTTGGGTAATGCCCCAGATTTATTAAAGTGGGGAAAACACGCATTCGCGTAACATTACCTGCAATATCTCTCCAGAAATCGCCAACAGGTGGCTCGGATCCAGTCCGAAAGAAATGCATCTCTTTGCTTTTGTCTGTAATGACACAAAGTACAGAAATATAAAACTGTGCGCCACACATCGCCACAGTATAAAAATAACCTCACTGCATTATATAAGGGATAAAGGAATATAAGGATATTAAGTAGTACGTAAGTTACATGAAGGTGACTTCTTACCCTGATATTGCACTTTAAGGCTGAGGCCACATTACGACTCACCAAATCACGCACGCAAGCGCAAGCGATCACCGTTTTTTGCGGATCGCATTTGCTCGTATCGAAGCCCAAGCGGACGGTTCCGCGCATTGCATATTTTATCTCCTACATATGAAAATAATATTTGTGGTTTGTTTTTGCTGTTTGGTTACTTTTGCTGCATTCTAGCGCCCTCTGGTGTTGGGTTCCTATTTAATACTTGGTCTGCCACATTTGTTTAGTTTTGTTATTCTTTTCTTATTTTTTGATGTAGCTGTGACATAGCTGAATGACTTTTATAAGAATAATGTACCTATTGCTGTCAAGCTGTCGAACTGTTATTTATTTTACAACTTTTTTTGACTAAATGCTCTAGCACTCGAATAATGCATTTGTAGCATGTAATGGATCTGTTTGTATTTAGCCTTTCAATCCAAAGTTATTGGATTGACCATCAGCTGAATGCCGAATTGGCAGATATTGCTGTCTTCACGGCAATTGTAATGATATATAAGCATGATGGGTCAGGAGTATTATAATCGTATAGTACTATATATTACCGCACTTATTATAAAGATATTATTTATAGCCTGCAGTCGTAGAGTTTAATAGCCTTGTAGATTATAGCCTTAAAGTAACCGGGAACCATAAAAATCTTGGAAAATCTTATAATGGTGCTTAGTGAGGTCATCAGTTTTCATTTGTTATGTCACCTATCACATGACTTAATATTGTAATAGCGAATATATGGCTGGTAAAACATGGCCTAATGCCCTGTAATTTTTTAAGGACATAGAACATCTTGTTGACTAATATCATCATATTTTTCAGTATGGTGTAGATTTATATAATAAACAAGAGATACGTGTAGCCTTGAAAGTTCAGTTACAATTAGTGCTTACTGTGTCACATGAATAATTAGACTAATCCTACATAATAATCTAAAGGAAATATAACTGTATATTGTTACAGAGCACTCTAGTTATATAATCACAGAATCCTACTACAGTACCTTCAATTCTTCTGATTCCTACTTGTGTACTGTCCTAAACACGTCAATGGACCACAATAACCTCAACATTTTTTATTGTGGTTCACAGAGAACTCACCAATAATGTCATGTATTTCAATCTTATAATAGGTGGCGTGATCTCCAAATGTATATTTCTGTCTTATAATAGGTGGCGTACTACTCCAAATGTAATTTCTGTCTTATAATAGGTGGTGTGCTACTCAAATGTACATTTCCTTCTTATAATAGGTGGCGTACTACTCATATGTATATTTCTGTCTTATAATAGGTGGCGTACTACTCCAAATGTATATTTCTGTCTTATATAGGTGGCGTACTACTCCAAATGTATATTTCTGTCTTATATAGGTGGTGGCGTACTAATCCAAATGTATATTCTGTCTTATTATAGGTGGGTACTACTCCAAATGTATATTCTGTCTTATAATAGGTGGCGTACTATTCAAAAGTATATTTCTGTCTTATAATAGGTAGCGTACTACTCCAATGATATTTCTGTCTTATAATAGGTGGCGTACTAATCCAAATGTATATTTCTGTCTTATTATAGTGGCGTACTACTCCAAATGTATATTTCTGTCTATAATAGGTGGCGTACTAAACCAAATGTATATTTCTGTTTATAATAGGTGCGTACTAATCCAAATGTAATTTCTGTCTTATTATAGGTGGCGTACT
Organism: Hymenochirus boettgeri; assembly: GCA_019447015.1. Taxonomy (NCBI): domain Eukaryota; kingdom Metazoa; phylum Chordata; class Amphibia; order Anura; family Pipidae; genus Hymenochirus; species Hymenochirus boettgeri. Next base: position 401,250,975 of record CM033469.1, on the reverse strand, counting down.
ACTCCAAATGATTTTCTTTTTATAATAGTTGGCGTACTACTCCATATGTATATTTCTGTCTATTATAGGTGGGTACTACTCCAAATGTATATTTCTGTTATAATAGGTGACGTACTAAACCAAATGTATATTTCTGTCTATATAGGTGGCGTACTACTCCAATGTAGATTTCTGCCTTATAGTAGGTGGCGTACTACTCCATATGTATATTTCTGTCTTATAATAGGTGGCGTACTACTCATATGTATATTTCTGTCTTATAATAGGTAGCGTACTAAACCAAATGTATATTTCTGTCTTATAATAGGTGGCGTACTACTCCAAATGTAGATTTCTGCCTTATAGTAGGTGGCGTACTACTCCATATGTATATTTCTGTCTTATTAGGTAGCGTACTACTCCAAATGTATATTTCTGTCTTATAATAGGTGACGTACAAACCAAATGTATATTTCTGTCTTATAATAGGTGGCGTACTACTCCAAATGAGATTTCTGCTTATAGTAGGTGGCGTACTACTCCATATGTATATTTCTGTCTTATAATAGGTGGCGTACTACTCCATATGTATATTTCTGTCTTATTATAGGGGCATACTACTCCAAATGTAATTTCTGTCTTATGTAGGTGGTGTACTAAATCAAATGTATATTTCTGTCTTATAATAGGTGGCGTACTACTCCAAATGTATATTTTGTCTTATAATAGGTGGCGTACTAAACCAAATGTATATTTTGTGACCTCTCTTATAATAGGTGGTGTGTACAACTCCAAATATACATTTCTGTTTATTATAGGTGGTGTCAACTCCAAATGTATATTTCTGTCTTATAATGGTGGCGTATACTCCAAATGTATATTTCTGTCTTATAATAGGTTGGCGTACTAAACCAAATGATATTTCTGTCTTATAATAGGTGGCGTACTAAACCAATGTACTTCTGTCTTATAATAGGTGGCGTACTAAACCAAATGTATATTTCTGTCTATAATAGGTGCGTCTAAACCAAATGTATATTTCTGTCTTATAATAGGTGGGTACTAAACAAAATGTATATTTCTTGCAATGATGCAAGAAATAAAAAAAACATAAAAGAAAAAACTAATCCTAGACTTGCACTAAAGCCAAACATAATAATGAAAAATGCAGTGTTCTATAGCAAATTGAATATTGCATATTATTATTGATATCATGTATCCCCAATACAGGGAGATAAATATATATATCCTTATAAACTACAGGAGGGAGTTAGATCATTAAGCCAACTAGGAATGGTGAAAGGCGATGGATTAAACGTCATAATGAAACAATTATAACTAAAGGTGTGCATGGTGTACACACTAGGATTAGTGCTGCACACATTGATTTATATTATCCACATACTAAATTATACAGGGTAAAACTTAATAAGGGATCTAGAAAATCTATCACATTTATACATTGTATAATTTACACAGTGATATTGCCTGGTCACCAGAGAATACACTGCAAATGTATCCAAGTTACATACAAGATATATAGCTGAAAGATAATGGATAAAGGGAGAGAATATGAGATTGCGCAGAGATAGATAAATTGATAGATAGATAGATAGATAGATAGATAGATAGATAGATAGATAGACAGAAAGGCAGTCTGCATACAGATGACAGACATATAGATAAATATATAGATATGATAGATAGATGATAGATAGATAGTATGATAGATAAATAGATAGATAGACAGAAAGGCAGAGTCTGCATACAGATAGACAGAATATAGATAAATATATAGATAGTGATAGATAGATAGATAGATAGATAGATAGATAGATAGACAGAAAGGCAGAGTCTGCATACAGATAGAAGACATTAGATAAATTATAGATAGAAGATAGATGATAGATAGATAGATAGATAGAAGTAGATAGATAGATAGGATGAGAGATAGATAGATAGATGATAGATAATAGAAGATAATAGATAGATAGATAGATAGATAGATGATAGATAGATAGATAACATAGAGATAGATAGAAAGACAGACATATAGATAGATATATAGATAGTGATTGATAGATAGATAAGACAGACAAACAGATATATATAGTGATAGACAGACACACACAGATAGTAGTGATAAATAGTTTAGTAGAAGAAGTAGTGATAGATAGATATATAGATAGATAGATAGTGATAGATGGATATATAGACAGATAGATAGATAGATCGATAGATTATAGATAATAGATAGATGGATATATAATAGATATATAGATAGATAATAGATATATAAGATGATTGTTAGATAGACAATAGATATATAGAAAGATAGAGTAGATAGTGATATATAGATATATAGATGTAAATGATAGTAGATATAGATAAATAGACAGATATAGATAGATAAATAGATGATAGATAGATAATAGATTATAGAAAGACAGATAGAAGATCGATAGATTATAGATATAGATAGATGGATATATAATAGATATATAGATAGATAATATGAATAGATATATAGATAGATAATAGATATATAGAGATTGTTAGATAGACAATAGATATATGAAAGCTCGACAAGCATACACACTATAGGATACACAAGCATACACACTATAGGATACCCAAGCATACACACTATAGGCTTTCAAACCACCCAAGGGTTCTTAGAAGGATTGTAAATTAAAAAGAATCTTTCCAATACCTGGAAAACTTTCTTCTTTAGAAGATAAACTGACGTTGTTCTCTTTGGTTTTCTGTGTCTGGAACAAATAAAAACAAGTGGTATAACACAGGTGTATAAACATATTATATAAACATATTATTAACATACGGAGAGAAATATTCATATACATATGCTGCTATGTTGTCTCCAATCTCTGACAAGGGAAGTTAATTAATAAATTATAGTCTACCATAGTAATTTAACCCATTAAGTGCTTGGATAATAGAGAACATCTCATATATTTGGGAAATGGATTTAACCCCTTACTGCCATCGGTTATGCTAAGGAATATATGATAAATATATTTGCTGGCTTAAATGGCCTTTCCAATTACATATGCTAATTTCAAAAATCTACATGTGTATATTCATTATATACATGTCCCATACCTACATACATTAACTAGATTGTAAGCTCTACGGGGCAGGGACCTCCTTTCCTCTTGTGGCAAAGCTCTAGCACCATTTATATGTTATATATTTATGTACTGCACTATTTATGTATTTATCCCCCTTGTATGACTTTATTGTATTTTATTACTGTACAGCGCTGCGTCCCCAAGTGGCACTATATAAATAGACTACACATACATACATACATGTGAATGCAATCAAAGTGGTGCGCTTGCATGCACGCATATAACTCTGCTATAACTCTGCAGGCCTGCGCGCACAAAAAAACCTGCTGGAATATAAGTACTGCTCTACGTAGAGCACAAAATTTCATTTTGTATACGCACAGGAAATAGATATCTGTGCATGCAGAATATTGCACGCAATGTAATTCCATACATATACATCCAACTTGCTTAACTAGTCAGTGTAGTTCTGTTCTACTCAACCAATAACTCTACACTCCACAAATAGACATTATTAGTTCAGGGATAAACACTTGCCAAACTAGTACTTATTGTGGTTCGTGTACAAAGCTGATGTATAGATTAAGAAATACACCAGTTCTGAACCTTAATATCAAACCAGACCTAGAAGAGTATTTATGTATTAACACAAGTAAATAAAATGACATCCCCCAGGCAGTACAAAACACCCAATATACCCAGCGTATTTGTAATAATTTTAAATATTTTTTAGAGCCTTATAGAGACATTATACATAAAATACATACAAAAAGGCTCTTTCATTAAACATATTTATCAATATATAACCACACACGGATCCACTAGACTGTTAACAGTCAAATCTCATTGGACCATATACACAAACACAAAGATTATATCCCCAAAGACATTGTTTAATTAGAGCTATAATGTTTGTTAATTGGCTTTAGGTTCCAAGATAAAAATAAATTATATATATATATATATATATATTGTATATTTTATATACATTCTGTTTTATAAATATATATATATTCTATTTTTCTATAAATTCTATTTTTATTTCAATTTTATTTTATATATATTCTATTTTTATATACAATCTATTTTTATATCTATTTTTATATCAATTCTATTTTTATATATACTATATATTTTTTAATTTATATATATTTTCTATTTTTTGTGCACATGGTTAAAGGAGATTTAACTGTTCAGGGAATGAATGAATCCTTATGTTATTTAAACATACTTTTAATAATACAATTTGTTCACATCATGTTTAGAATTTCTGTACAAGGCTTTTATATCATTGAGGATATATCGATATTATTGAGTGATTGTGTCTCCTGGGATGGAAATGTATTTATTTATTCTGTTAAACATACATTATATTGTGTGCGCCATATTGTTATTAAAGGGATGAGGCGATGAATCCCAGTTAAGTTTTTATTGTTTACATTATTTAACAATTTTATGTTAATTTTAAGTTGTTCCTTTATAATGGAATCATACTGACCCATTTAAAATTTGATTATAATGCATATTATTTAATGTATCTTTTTGTTAATCAAAAACTCAATATTAGATAGTCAATTAAACTATGCCAACTATCTAATGAAATATTTTATCAGGCCACGTTTTATGTGTACACAAAACGTGAATATTCCTAGTTTCAAGGACTACAACATAATTTTTGTCCAGGATATGGAAAATGTGTCTGATTTCTCTTTATCTGTTAAAATAATTTCAGCACAACACACAATGTACAGTTCACAAATGGAGCCCTGTACAGAAAACTGATGTTGCTGAAATCTTTAGGGGTAAATAATTATCCCAGAATAAAACTCCCCTTTAATAAATATACAGAATGGCCGGAAAATGAGAGAAATGGTTGAAATAAATCCCTAATTTTGATCTATTCAATTTCTGTCCCGTTTAAAGTGCCAAATTTACCATTAATACCCCCCATAAAGAAATAATTCCTCTTCTAACTGTGCATGTAGGTTATTAATAGGGATCCTTATCTGTAAATGTTTATAGAACCCAGAACATCTCAAACAGGGATATCCCTGCTGGCAGAGAGAGAGATGTGGAACGTTGAACAATCTCAATTTGCATGTTGAGCATTTCCATTCTGTTGCATTGTGTTAAAGAGCTTCACATATTCAAGATTTCATTCCTGCAAGGCATCTAGCTATCAATCTTATTATGCAAACATTAAGCAATCGGCCCAAAGCTGCATTTAAATAATAATAATTAGCACAACAGCCTAGAGGGAATATTTACATCTTTGCAGCAGGGCTCCTCCATTGAGGCGTGACGTGGACTGGAGTCTTTTGGGGTGGAAGAAAGAACTTCAGGGCCTTCATGTGGCTCTTCATTGTGAGATTCGTTTCTGAGACTGGGGTAAGTTGACCTTTCTTTGCAAGGTTTGTCTGGGCTTTCTGTCAGTCCTCTGCTTTGGAGGAATTGACTGCTAAGGCTCTCCTCTTCTTCGTCGTCCTGCTGCTTGTTGGTTTCTACATCAACCTCTTGTTCTTCATCTGTATCTGAGCTGTCACTCTGGTAACTACAGCTTGTACCAGGAGAAACATGTCTTTCAGAAGAAAAGTCCTCCATGTTCCCATGAAGCTTGGCTATACTGTCTGTGTCTTTGACCACAGGCCTAAAGGCCGAATGGTAGCTCTGTTTTCTAATGGGAAAAGGGGGTACATCTAAAACATTGGCTCTTCCTTCAGAAGAGGCCCTGATGTCCCCAGTCACTGGAGGACTCGAGCAATCGGTTTCAAACATATTGTCCCCAGTGTTGCTAATGCTGCTTCCATCACTTTGGTCAGACAACTCAAGGAAGGCCTGCCTTAAACCGGGGTTATCCGTAAGGGTGGTGAGGGCACTGGGTTGGGGTTGGAGGTAGGTGGGAACTGGAAGTCCGCCTGGTGTTCTTGGTGGCCAAAACATACAAAATGGTGGGTAAAATGCATCTTTTCTCCCAGGCCAAAACAACCCTGACAGTGCACTAGTCTTCTGTCCATTGACTGGCTCACTGTCATCTTTCTTCTGACATAGTCCAAAGGCAGGAAAGGTGTAAGGATTAGGGAAGAGAGTACTTGCAGGAAACTTTTGCAACATGCCAAACCCCTTGCTGGGAACTGGTATGACAGGGTAACTGCGTTGAGCTTTGCTTGAGAGGTTAGAGGTCTCTATCTCCTCTTCTTCTTCAAACCTTGGCCTCTTCTGATTTAGATCTTGCCCTATCATGTGTGGCATGACCCCAGAGGTGGACTTAACTGATGATAAAGAATGACAGTGTCCATGTGAAAGCGCCCTCTTGCGGCTACCACCATTAAACATGGCTTTAACATCCTCCCAGGCAAAAACCATTTCATCTGGTGGAGTCTTGTCTGTGAGCTTCAAGTGCCTTCTCCAAGAGTTGAAGTTGGCCGCATCTGGCTGTGTGTATTTTGCCTCTGGTGTACGGTGAGAATGGAAGATAAATTTATTTGGAGAAAAGTACATATTGCAGTAAGTACACTTGATGCACTTAGCCCTGGAACTGTTATATCTGGCAGGGACAAAACTACCCCTACAGCCCCAGGCACATTCATGGCTGACATCAAAGGCAAAGTTGTCTGGAAGTTTAGGGGGACGGTTTTCTCCTAGGAAAGACTTGCAGAGTCTCTCAGCTTCCCTCTTGGTGATCATACCACACCTTCTAGAAGATATAGGCATGGCCCCAGCTCTCCTTAATATCTCCAACTGGACAGGGGTGCACTGGACACAGGTGATGCCCAGAGCCACTCTCCTGTTGTGGATCTCATTGTAGCTGTAGTTCTTAAGGAGTGTATTGGAAATTTGGGCAAGACATAGTCTTTCCTGTCCATCAATGACCAATGAGACAATGGGGATCCCATACAAAATAACTTGGCTGACTTGATTAGGTTTCATATTAGAATGATTAGATCTGGATGGGCCAAGGGTGTCCTGCTGGTAAGTGCTTGGTGGAGATGCCAGTAGGATATCATTGGTTACTGGTAAGGGACTAGTAGCCATCTCACTTGATGCCAACAGAATGACTTCAGTGTTCTGTTGTCTACTGTAATGAGAAAAGGAAATTAATTAGACAGCATATTCCTTTTGACAAAATCTAAACTATATATACATAGATAATCCCAACCCTCTGTAAATAAGACTCTTCTATGGGACAAACCATATATGTATGTTCTTCCCGTGCTTGTGTGGGTTTCCTCCGGGCATGTGAATGTATACATGTAATTGTAAAGTGCTACATAAGCGCTATATAAATCCACAATAATAATAATATATGTGTCTGTAGATGAACACACACACACACACACAATAGGAGATTTATTAGAAACATTTCTTGGTTAAAACTAGATTGTAAGCTCTATGGGGCAGGGTCCTACTTTCTTCATTTGGCAAGGATCAAGCACTAATATTTTTATATAATTTCTATAATTATGTACTGAAGTGTTTAGGAATTTATATTTTTGTCCCCCATGTATGAATTTTGTTTGTATTTTGTTATTGTACACCGCTATATAAATAAACTATACATACATACATAACAAACCTTCTCATTGCTCAAACCCCCAATTATACACCCCAACAAACTAACATAAACACCAAATACTAAATCCTCATAACCCTTTAAATAACCCTAGTTTTATTGGTATTCAGGTCTCTTTATTTGCATAAAGTCCAATCTGCATATTTGTAAATAGTGGTGTGTGATTGGATAGAAAGGTTTCATTTCTTTTCCAAGGTTTTAGTTAATGTTACAATTAATTAAAATGCAATTAACCTCCTCTTGCTACGTGACACTTTACTGCTTGCAAAATAAAACTCCCTGTCCCAAATATAAAGCATCAGCTAATACAGGGATTACACAGCACACAGCAATAGTGAAAGCACATCCCCAAATTCACTTAAGTACTTGGCACTTTAATCCTATTGCCAATAATATAAATAAAAACGAAATGCAAATGAGAGGATTCCCAAAAAAGAATTGTATTTTTTTTTTAAAAATCTAATCTGAACCTTTATTACTAAAAGAACAAAATTTACATCACAAAATGACCCTGTATCTTTAAACGAAAATCCACCCCCAAATTGTAAAGTTAACACACAAAGTAAGTAAACACAGACATACACACACACACAAAAACACACACACACACACACATATGTGTGTGTGTATATATATATATATATATATATATATATATATATATATATATATATGTACATATATATATATATATATATATATTTACAGTATTTAGCCTTAAATGTATCATTGAAACCATTTTTTACATCTCTCTGTGGATATTTAGTATATCTCTGTGGGTATTTAATATATCCTGTGATATTGAAAGCCTTACTGGGCTTTGTAATAGAAAAAGAGGCACCAGAGAAGAAAAATTGGGATTTATTTAATATATTGGTTAATTTTTCTCTCATTCTTCTTACTACTTCTCGGAACAATCAGTTACAAGTTTAGCAGAAGAAACCTGAGAACGCTCACTTAATATTCCCTAATAATTAATATTAATATTAATAAATGTTTATTCCCTAGTAATTATTAATATGAATTAGCTTAAGATTCCTTAATAATTGACAAAATTCTATTTAATACTCCTATACACAGGCTCTGAATACATGAGAACGTAATAAAAAGTTTGCAATTTTAGTTAAAAAAAAAAAAGCCAGAATTTCCCCGGTTATTTTAGCCAACTCAGTGTTATTTAAACCAAGTTAGCATGAAGATATATCGGACACATCGGTCGCAGTCGCATGGTGTGAGGACAATTTGTCGCAGTAAACCAAACCAATATTTCTAGAAAATAATATAGTTGTGCTGTGTGTTCTATTCAATTGTGAATGAACCGTTCAGTTCCCAGTTATTTTATTTTTATTTTTAGCAAACGACCATTGTACGATAACCAGCGATGAGATGCAATCTTCATTCCATTGACACATTGTAGGTTATTTATAGATTTTCTGATTTAAAAGAAAATCAATCAAAAATAAACTAATTCAATATACACGAAATAATTGAGATAAAAACGAATATCACGTTAAATGTTCCAGATCGGTCAGACTGCGAGCGATTCGATTTGCTTCCTACTGAGCTCTGCACAGCGCTAGGGATTAGTTCGTGAAAAATGGCCAAAGGAAGAAAGAAACGATGGGACAGGAGGAACCTACACAGAACATTCGATACAATGTTGCAAATTGCTGATTATGGGACAGGTGGAACCTACACAGAACATTCCATACAATGTTGCAAATTGCTGATTAGGGGACAGGAGGAACCTACACAGAACATTCCATACAATGTTGCAAATTGCTGATTAGGGGACAGGAGGAACCTACACAGAACATTCCATACAATGTTGCAATTCGATTAGGGACAGGAGGAACCTACACAGAACATTCCATACAATGTTGCTGATTAGGGGACAGGAGGAACCTACACAGACTCCATACAATGTTGCTGATTAGGGGACGGAGGAACCTACACAGAACATTCCATACAATGTTGCTGATTAGGGGACAGGAGGAACCTACACAGAACATTCCATACAATGTTGCTGATTAGGGGACAGGAGGAACCTACACAGAACATTCCATACAATGGTTCTGATTAGGGGACGAGAACCTACACACAAAACATTCCATACAAGTTGCTGATTAGGGGACAGGAGGAACCTACACAGAACATTCCATACAATGTTGCAAATTGCTGATTAGGGGACAGGAGGAACCTACACAGAACATTCCATACAATGTTGCGGAGGAACCACACAGACTTCCATACAATGTTGCTGATTAGGGGACAGGAGGAACCTACACAGAACATTCCATACAATGTTGCTGATTAGGGGACAGGAGGAACCTACACAGAACATTCCATACAATGTTGCTGATTAGGGGACAGGAGGAACCTACACAGAACATTCCATACAATGTTGCTGATTAGGGGACAGGAGGAACCTACACAGAACATTCCATACAATGTTGCTGATTAGGGGACAGGAGGAACCTACACAGAACATTCCATACAATGCTGCAAGCTGCTGATTAGGGGACAGGAGGAACCTACACAGAACATTCCATACAATGCTGCTGATTAGGTAGAATGGAAAAGCTACAATATTGCAGTTGTTGATTATTTAGAATGGAAATACCTTTTCCGTAGGAGATGAATTTTTCACACAGAAATACTGGACATCCTGGGATGGAGAATAGACTGGATTCTCTGGCTCTTTGGTTAAACCATCTCCTGGGTTAACCCTGCAGCAGGATCTCCAGGATGTGAGGTGGATTTATGTTTGTGTGGTACCAGCAGCCTCACATCACTGCCTCAGCTACTTGCTGTCAATCTACTCTCTGCTGGACCTCAGCCTGACGTCATCCCCTCCCCATTAACATCTCCCACCCAAGGACTTCTCATAGGATCCAGTAGGTTGGGATAAGAGGACACAGATAGGATTGGGTCTCTCTTCTCTTTTCATTTAATCTACTCAATAAACATGAGGAGGAGACACTTCACTGTATATTGCAAAAGAATATTGGGAGGAACTTTAGGAACATTTTGCTCTGCTGGCACCTGTGACTTAAAATAACCCATAACCCCATCAATCTTCCCTTTCATCTTTGTACATAGGATCATTCCCTAACACCCCAAATCCAGTGTTTAAAATAGAACCTTGGGAATGACCAACTTAACACTGACTGTGTATAGGAGCCTGTATAGTTTATACCACTTTATTCAAAGGTTCATTTTTGTTTGGGGATATTACACAACAATAATACACCAGAATAATATATAACTTAATGCTGTGAATTATTATTATTATTACTACTACTACTATTGTATTATTATTATTACTACTACTATTGTATTATTATTATTATTATAATTACTACTACTACTACTACTATTGTATTATTATTATTACTACTATTGTATTATTATTATTATTATTATGACTAGTGTTGTATTATTATTATTATTATTATTATTATTATTATTACTATTGTATTATTATTACTACTACTATTGTATTATAATTATTATTATTGTTGTTATTATTATTATTATTACTATTGTATTATTATTACTGCTACTATTGTATTATTATTATTATTATTATTACTACTACTATTGCATTATTATTATTATTATTATTATTATTATTTTTATTATTATTGCTACTACTACTATTGTATTATTATTATTATTATTACTGCTACTATTGTATTATTATTATTATTATTATTGTTATTATTATTATTATTACTACTACCACTATTGCATTATTATTATTACTATTGTATTATTATTATTATTATTATTATTATTATTATTATTATTATTATTACTGCTACTATTGTAGTATTATTATTATTATTATCACTACTACTACTATTGCATTATTATTATTATTATTATTATTATTATTGCTACTACTACTTTTGTATTATTATTATTATTTCATACTTGTCACCCCTCAACTTTAAATGGGGCAGGCAAAACAAACTTTCCATGCTCGGTAATTTGACATCTTCTGCCCTGGATTAATGTAGATTTGACATTGAAACAATGTTACAGGACAGGGGATTAATTGTACCAATTCCACTGTAAATTCTACAGTGTAGAAAAATCAGGGCTACAAGACACTTTACAGTGGGATTTAAACTGACACTAACCATAGGGATATATTAAGGTTCTATTCTATATGTTTCTGCTATAGGGCATTAATCAGGGTGGTCCCTGCTTGCTTTGAAGTGAAACTAAATTACTGGGTGATTTATTGACAGAATTATAAACATTCCCCTGTCAGTGTCTCTGGATAGAGAAATATTAACACTTTATTACTGGTAGGGACCTAGTTCCTTTTTTTGGGGTGGGTTATTTTTTAAGAACATTCCTTTTACAGGAATAGATACAGAAGAAAACAAATAAAGGGGAAAAATGTCCAGTAAATTATATACTTATAAATGGTGCTGTGGGATTAATTATCATTGTGATCTTTAGTTTATTTGGTGATCTTATTTCTTAAATGGGGTGTTTACCCTTTATAATATTGGAAGAATGGAAACACACACAGTTAGATACACACTCCCACACAAACACACATACTGTGTAGTTCCCAAACACACACTCACACATGTTGTTTATGATCTGCAGCTAGAGATACATCTTATATGATTAAATGGAGCTAAAAAACTTCCCCATTCCCAATCCCCCCTATCCTATTTAATGCACTGATTTTTATCTCTGTGACATTTCCTTATGGGGTTTTCAGGACTGAGAAGTTAATCCTCTACCTTAATGTGCACAATCCATATACATGTTCTCAAGATCTCATCTCTAATCTTGTAGCTGGTAAGTGCATCAGGAGAAGTGACAGCCTGTGTGGTGTCCCCTGAATCCACATGATCTGGTTTGTCTCTGGTAATTCCTACACTGTCAGACTTCATAGATCTTATGGGGAGAAAGATGTCTGTATCTCTCTATCTATCTATTAATCTCTCTCTCTCTCTCTCTCTCTCTCTCTCTCTCTCTATCTATCTATCTATCTATTAATCTCTCTCTCTCTCTCTATCTATCTATCTATCCTTCTATCTATTTCTATCTCTCTCGCTCTCTCTCTATCTATCTATCTATCTATTAATCTCTTCTCCTCTCTCTATCTATCTATCTATCGATCCTATCTATCTATCTATTAATCCTCTCTAATCTATCTATCTATCTATCTATCTATCGATCTATCTATCGATCTATCTATCTCTATCCTATCTATCTATTCTCATCTATGGTATCTATCTCTCTATCTATCTATCTATCTATCTATCTATCTATCTATCTATCTATCTATCTATCTATCTCTATCTATCTATTAATCTCTCTCTCTCGGTCGTCTCATCTATCTCTATCTTCCTTCTATCTTCTATCTATCTATTAATCTCTCTCTCTCTATCTCTCTCTTCTATCTATCTATTAATCTCTCTCTCTTCTTCATCCTCTCTATCTATCTCTCTATCCTATCATCTATTATCTCTCTCTCTCTATCACTATCGATTAATCTCTCTCTCTCCCTCTCTCCTCCTCTCCTCCAAAAACTCGCCGCTCCCTCTCTCTCTCTCCTCCGCTCTATATCTCTCTCCTCTCTCTCTCTCTTCCTCTCTCCTCTCTTATCTATCTCTCTATCATCTACTCTATTAATCGCTCGCGCCGTCGCTCGCGCGCGAGAGATATATCGAGCTAGCGAGCTAGCGAATCTATCTAGTAATCTCTCGCTAATCTATCTAGCTATTAATCTCTCTCTCCTCTAACTAGCTATCTATCTATCTCATGAATCTCTCGCTCCTCGATCTAGCATATAGCTAGCTAGTTAAGCGCTCTCTCTTCTCTCTCGCTCTCTCTAGCTTATCTATCGATCTATTTAACCTCTCTCTCTCCCCCCCCCTTGTCGCTCTCTCCTCCCTCCTCCTCTCCCGCTCTCTCCTCTCTCTCTCTCTCAACTCCTCGGCTCCATCTCTCCCTCTCTCTCTCTCTCTCTCTTCTCTCCTCTCTCTCTCTCTCAATTCTCTCTCTCTCTCCTCTCCTCTCTCTCTATCTATCATCTCTACATTCTATCTTTATCTATCTATTAATCGCTCTCTTCTCTTCCTTCCAATCTCCTCTCCTCTCTCTCTCTCTCTATCTATCTATCTATCTATCTATCTATCATCTATCTATTAATCTCTCGCCTCCTCATCTCTCCTCCTCTCTCTCGCCTCTCTCGTCCTTCTCTACTCGCTTCTCTTCTATCTATCTATTCTATCATTAATCTCCTCTCTCTTCCTCGCTCTTCTCTCTCTCCTTCGCGCTCTGCGCATCATCCTATCTCTCGCTCTCTTCGTCTCTCTCTCTCTCTCTTATCTATCTATCTATCTATTAATCTCTCTCTCCTCTCCTCCTCTCTTCTTATCTACTATCTATCATTTATCTATCGTTATCTATCTATCTGTTATCTATCTATCTATCTATCTATCTATCTATTATGTCCATCTA